>OU342744.1:255435306-256037669 GCA_910589775.1 Avena eriantha | reverse complement strand
CACCCCTGGCCCGTCTCGCTTTCCCCACCACGCAACCTCCACTACCCCGCGTCGTCCCCCAACACCGCGACCCGCTCCTCCTCTCCCTCCTTCGGTAGACGGTGCCACCGGCGTCCCCCTCGCCACCTCTGCCACCCCGTCCGCGCCGCCCTGGTCCCGCTTCCTCGAGGCCCTCGCCGGCCACCGCCTCCGTGGGCCGAGCCCCCGCCGCCGCCCTCCACCGCATAATTGTGGCATCCCGCTAAAACCACTACTAGAAAATCGCGTTGTTTTTGTGCATTGCATCATCCTGACCGCATACTCATGTCATCATGCCACATTGCATTTGAGCATCGGTCATCATCATGCAAGGGTTTTGTCTAAACTATTTTCGAAACGCCTAGTTTGTTTTCTAAATATCCCCTGTTGTTATTTCAAATTAAAACCGGGCCTCTGGAATATTTTGGTTTGTCTAAATACGGTTTGCAAAGCCTTGTTTTTAATAAATAAAATTATTTGTTTCTTTTTAGGAGGCAGCACGCAAGGCCCGAAAGCCCGGCCAGCCACCTCCAAACCCTAGTCTAAAAATATCTAGTCCTAATTCTACCCAATCCTATCCTACCCAGCCTCCCTCCACCTCACCCTGACCAATCCCCTCCCTCTACCTCACACCTCCACCTCACCCCGACCAACCACTAGCCGCCACCTCACCCCGCGCAACACACACAACTACGCACACACGCACGCTGCAGCGAACCCCACCCCGTGCCTGTCCTTTCCCGCCCAAACCTGCCGCCTGCCACCTCATCACCTGGCCCACCACCTGGTCGCCACCCCTCACCAACCCCCACACGCCACAACCCCCTGCCCAGATCCCAATTCCACACCCCACCCCCACCGTCCGTTCTCCCGTCCACCTGCCTCGCTCGACCCGCGAACACGCGCATCACGCACGCCACCCGACGCGGTCCCACCACCCCCTGGCCCGTCTCACTTTCCCCACCACGCAACTCCACTACCCCGCATCGTCCCCAACACCGCGACCCGCTCCTCCTCTCCCTCCTTCGGTAGACGGCACCGCCGGCGTCCCCTCGCCACATCTGCCACCCCGTCCGTGCCGCCCTGGTCCCGCTTCCTCGAGGCCCTCGCCGGCCACCGCCTCGGTGGGCCGAGCCCCGCCGCCGCCCTCTACCGTGTAATTGTGACATCCCGCTAAAACCACTACTAGAAAATCGCGTTGTTTTTGTGCATTGTATCATCCTGACCGCATGCTCATGTCATCATGCCACATTGCATTTGAGCATCGTCATCATCATGCAAGGGTTTTGTCTAAACTATTTTCGAAACGCCTAGTTTGTTTTCTAAATATCCCCTGTTGTTATTTCAAATTAAAACCGGGCCTCCGGAATATTTTGTTTGTCTAAATACGGTTTGCAAAAGCCTTGTTTTTAATAAATAAAATTATTTGTTTCTTTTTAGGAGGCAGCACGCAAGGCCCGAAAGCCCGGCCGACCACCTCCAAACCCTAGTCTAAAAATATCTAGTCCTAATTCTACCCAATCCTATCCTACCCAGCCTCCTCCACCTCACCCTGACCAATCCCCTCCCTCTACCTCACACCTCCACCTCACCCCGACCAACCACTAGCCGCCACCTCACCCCGCGCAACACACACCAACTACGCACACACGCACGCTGCAGCGAACCCCACCCCGTGCCTGTCCTTTCCCCGCCCAAACCTGCCGCCTGCCACCTCATCACCTGGCCCACCACCTGGTCGCCACCCCTCACCAACCCCCACACGCCACCAACCCCCTGCCCAGATCCCAATTCCACACCCCACCCCACCGTCCGTTCTCCCGTCCACCTGCCTCGCTCGACCCGCGAACACGCGCATCACGCACGCCACCCGACGCGGTCCCACCACCCCTGGCCCGTCTCGCTTTCCCCACCACGCAACTCCACTACCCCGCATCGTCCCCAACACCGCGGCCCGCTCCTCCTCTCCCTCCTTCGGTAGACGGCGCCGCCGGCGTCCCCTCGCCACATCTGCCACCCCGTCCGTGCCGCCCTGGTCCCGCCTCCTCGAGGCCCTCGCCGGCCACCGCCTCGCTGGGCCGAGCCCGCCGCCGCCCTCTACCGTGTAATTGTGACATCCCGCTAAAACCACTACTAGAAAATCGTGTTGTTTTTGTGCATTGCATCATCCTGACCGCATGCTCATGTCATCATGCCACATTGCATTTGAGCATCGTCATCATCATGCAAGGGTTTTGTCTAAACTATTTTCGAAACGCCTAGTTTGTTTTCTAAATATCCCCTGTTGTTATTTCAAATTAAAACCGGGCCTCCGGAATATTTTGGTTTGTCTAAATACGGTTTGCAAAAGCCTTGTTTTTAACAAATAAAATTATTTGTTTCTTTTTAGGAGGTAGCCCGCCAGGCCCGAAAGCCCGGCCGGCCACCTCCAAACCCTAGTCTAAAAATATCTAGTCCTAATTCCACCCAATGCTATCCTACCCAGCCTCCCTCCACCTCACCTGACCAATCCCCTCCCTCCACCTCACAGCTCCACCTCACCCCGACCAACCACTAGCCGCCACCTCACCCCGCGCAACACACACAACAATGCACACACGCACGCCGCAGCGAACCCCACCCCGCGCATGTCCTTTCCCGCCCAAACCTACCGCCTGCCACCTCATCACCTGGCCCACCACCTGGTCGCCACCCCTCACCAACCCCCACACGCCACCAACCCTCCTGCCCAGATCCCAATTCCACACCCCACCCCACTGTCCTCGCTCGACCCGCGAACACGCGCATCACGCACGCCACCCGACGCGGTACCACCACCCCTGGCCCGTCTTGATTTCCCCACCACGCAACTCCACTACCCCGCGTCGTCCCCAACACCGCGACCGGCTCCTCCTCTCCCTCCTTCGGTAGACGGCGCCACCGGCGTCCCCTCGCCACCTCTGCCACCCCGTCCGCGCCGCCCTAGTCCCGCTTCCTCGAGGCCCTCACTGGCCATCGCCTCCGTGGGCTGAGCCCCGCCGCTGCCCTCTCTCCTCCTGCTCACCCGCCGCGGGCCCCATAGCTCGCCGGCCTCCCGCGCCTCCTCGGGCCGCGACCCCGCCACCGTGGGCCCCGAGCCCTCGTGCTTTCTCCTTGCCTCCGCGACCCGAGCCTCCGTATCGCGCTCGGCCTGCCGCCGGCCTCCCTGTCTCCTTCTCCGCCCGTGCTCGCCGCCGGCGACGACCTCCGGCCTCCGCTCCATCTCCCTAGAGCCGCCGCTGCGGTCCTTCTTCCGGCCGGCTTCTCCTCCCTGGCCTCGCTGTCTCCTCCCATGCCGCCTCTGACCCGTCGCCGCCGCATCGCCATCTCCCCGGCCGCCTCCTCCCATCCGTGGCCCCGTCTCCTCTCTGCAGATCGCCGTCGTTAGCAGGGTTACCCTTCCGTCTTGGCCTGGGCAGGGTTATGGACGCCATTGGTTATTCTTCAGGGCTCGTAGCCCCATTTGCATCTTGTCCATAGTCGGACGCTCTATCATTTCCAAGGTGATTTGGATCTTTGTATAATATATCTGTATTCTTGACTCATGGAGTCATTGTTGTATTTATCTGTTCTGTGGGTCCCATCGAGGACTGTTGTGTAATGGTATTACTTCGTTTTCCACCCACACAAAAGTGCCTGGTGGGCGTCCTTGAATCGTTTCTATGCGGGTTTGGCGGAAAGGGCTAAAACTTGCATAGGGACGATTTGAGGATGTTACAGGGAGGTGGAGAGGGGGTAAGGTGCGTATTTGGGTCATGCAGGGGCAGAGTGGGGAACTGTGGGGATCAATGGACAAGATCCTTGTAAGATCTTTGATGTCTATCCTACCCCTTCTACTAGTACAAGGGCAAGATGGTTAAATTGTGGGGTGGTGCTACAGTGGTGGTGGACCAGTGGGCTGTCCTGGTGCTGAGGAGATTCTTGGAGCATGATTTGATGAAATTTGGAAGTGATTAGAGTGGTGGTTTGCTTAATTGACCAATATTGATCTAATAGATGGTTGTGAAGGAACTACAAAATCTTTTATTGGACCAGAGAATAAAATGGTACTAGTAGATAGGTGAGGTCAACGTAGACTCCTAGGATTTAATTGGCATTTTTAGGTGGGGTTTTAGTCCACTTAAATCCAATTACTCAAAAAGGACAGAAGTGATTTCTAAAAGATCATTTGATAAATTTCCATTGGTCAAGGATGGACTTTGGTGTGGGAGGGTCCTAGAGGTGATTACACACTTAGGGGAATTTTCCCAAGATTTATTGAGGTATGAAAGTATTTAAAATAATTATTATTCCAATTCAGCCATTTAAGGAAATGGACAAAAAGAAATAATAAAGGTTCTCAAAAATAATTATTTTTGAGATGGAAAGATAGGATATGACTTATGGGACTCACATGAGCCAAAAGTTCGGAAAGTGTTTTCGTAAAAACCAAACTTTCTTTTATGGAGGGAGTTTTGAAGATTTTGACTCTTTAAGGAATTAAATAGTTTTGGGGCTATAATAATTACGGATAAATATTGATAAATATTGAGGATCAATGTACATGAGATAGAGAAGGTGTAGCAAGCAGTTGCAACCTTGTGGAATGGAAATCCAACTAGAAAAGGATGGAAAACCAAGAGTTGATGATCTAGGGTGGTGTTATTTTTATACCACCAAAACATGCTTGCATCTTGGAGATCAGATCTCACCTTGGTGCAAGGAATAGATGGGTGGGTACACTATGTCATATAGATGACCATGGCAGAAGGAGTTTGAATTAATTTTATTTGAGGTGATCTAGAGGTGATGGCAAACATTGTTGAAATTAAGGCTGCCATGCAGAAAGTGTCATGAAGCCTTCTAAACCATGTGGGTTTAAGCAGCACAGAGCTCCACTTGGGGCAAGTGAATTAGGTTTTTGTATCCATCAATGAGTAGAACACAACCATGCAGAGAGTTGGTCCATAGGGGTTTGGATGAGGATGTGAGCTTCTACCAAAGTAGGTATGATGACTAGTTTTGCAGGAAAAGATATTTTTTTGTCTGCAAAACCATCATGGACAAGTGGGTTGGAGGACGATATAACCAGGGGCTAATGTGGGCCTTGGTAGTCTTTATGATGGTTAACAATATGGTTCAGGTGCATTTCCAAAAATGCACATGGTTTGAGAAAAGGAGGCATTCAAAAAGGTGATGCTGAAACTGTTTCTCGACAGCCAAATTTGGCAGTTTTGAGGATTTTGACTAGAGTATGAGAGGGAATGTTCTTGGAGGAGTTTCAAGGTATCAGAGCTTTAACAAGTGGGTGATATTGAAGTGTAGAGTGAGTAGAAGAGATCCTTGCTTGATGTTGGTCTTCAAGGACTTGGAGGCATCTAGAATGGAAATCCTCAGAATTGATCTGATTAAGGGTTTTAGATGATCACCTAATGGCTAGGGATCATATGAAGGTTTGATTTATTTCTTAGGGATGGAGGATTTGTAGACATCTTGATCCTAGTGATGAGCTTCTAGGGTAGCTCATTCTACTTCCTAAGCAAACAAATCAATCAGCAGATCAAGGCAACTCATCAGACAGCAGATCAAGGCAACTCATCTTATAAACCAATCAACTACTCTAGGGTTACCATCAAGCTTAGCTTTGGTGAGGTTGGGGCATTTTGAAGAGGTTGAGTTTTAAATAAGATGAGGGTTCTTGTTATCTCTACCAATAGTAGAATTCAAATGCTTTGAACAAGAGTTTTAGGAAGACTAGAGGTAAGATTAGTTAAGGGTTCTATCTTGAAAACATAAGGAGATTGTATTATATATCTCTCCATAGTTTAGTTAATAGAAGCTACCAAAAATAGTTTTGGTTACATAGGCATCTTGGCTCCTGTTTTGAAATGCCAAAATGTTTGAGAATATTAGAGTAACCCAAGATAGTTTTGGTAAATAGCTTTTGCCAACTGAGGTTGAGGTAAGGAGTATCCTAAGATACACATAATAAGCATAAGTACAGGCGATCAACAAGCAAGCACTGCACTAAAGCACAAGAAAAAGTTTTTGTTCCCCCTGATTTTTGCATTCTAAACAACAACACAGGATTGCTGAAATTGGGATGTTATAGTGTCATTGCATGTGTGTTCTTCTCACAAAACACACATGGATCCACCAGTGTCATTGCATGTCTATTCTTTTTATTAACCACACCCAGTGTCATTGCATGTGTGCTCTTTTCGTGAACCACACCTAGTGTCATTGGATGTGTGTTCTTTTCATGAACCCCACCTAGAGTCATTGCATGTCTGTTCTTTTCACAAACCACATAAGGATCCACGAGTTTCATTGCATGTCTATTCTTTTCATGAACCACACCCAGTGTCATTGCATGTCTGTTCTTTCCACAAACAACATATGGATCCACTAGTGTCAATGGATGTGTGTTCTTTTCATGAACCACACTAGTGTCATTGAATGTATGTTCTTCCCACAAACCACACATGGATCCACCAGTGTCATTGGATGTGTGTTCTTTTCATGAACCAAAGCCAGAGTCATTACATGTCTGTTCTTTTCACAAACCACATAAGGATACACCAGTGTCACTAGATGTGTGTTCTTTTCATGAACCACAACCAGAGTCATTGCATGTCTGTTCTTCTCACAAACCACACATGGATCCACTAATGTCATTTCATGTGTGTTCTTTTCACAAACCATATCAGGATCCACCAGTTTCATTTGATGTGTGTTCTTTGCACGAACCACACCCCAGCGTCATTACATGTCTGTTCTTCTCACAAACCACACATGGATCCACCAGTGTCATTGCATGTCTGCTCTTTTCATTAACCATGGCTAGAGTCATTGCATGTCTGTTCTTTCCACAAACCACACATGGATCTACAAGTGTAATATAATGTGTGTTCTTTTCATGAACCACCCCCAGTGTCATTGCATGAGTTTTATTTTCATGAACCACACTAGTGTCATGGCATGTCTGTTATTTCCACAAATCCACACATGGATCCACTAGTGTCATTGGATGTGTGTTCTTTTCATGAACCACATATAGAGTCATTGCATGTATATTCTTCTCACAAACCACATATGGATCCACCAGTGTCACTTGATGTGTGTTCTTTTCATGAACCACAATCAGAGTCATTGCATGTCTGTTCTTCTCACAAACCACACATGGATCCACTAGTGTCATTGCATGTGTGTTCTTTTCACAAACCATATCAGGACCCACTGGTTTCATTTGATGTGTGTTCTTTGCACGAACCGCACCCAGTGTCATTGCATGTCTGTTCTTCTCACAAAGCACACATGGATCCACCAGTGTCATTGCATGTCTGCTCTTTTCATTAACCACGGCTAGAGTCATTGCATGTCTGTTCTTTCCACAAACCACACATGGATCTACCAGTGTCATATAATGTGTGTAATTTTCATGAACCACACCTAGTGTCATTGCATGTGTTTTATTTTCATGAACCACACTAGTGTCATTGCATGTCTGTTATTTCCACAAATCCACCCATGGATCCACTAGTGTCATTGGATGTGTGTTCTTTTCATGAACCACATCTAGAGTCATTGCATGTCTATTCTTCTCACAAACCACATATGGATCCACCAGTGTCACTGGATGTGTGTTCTTTTCATGAACCACAACCAAAGTCATTGCATGTCGGTTCTTCTCACAAACCACACATGGATCCACCAGTGTCATTACATGTGTGTTCTTTTCCCAAACCAATCAGGATCCACCAGTTTCATTTGATGTAAGTTCTTTCCATGAACAACACCCAGTGTCATTGCATGTGTGTTCTTCTCACAAACCACACATGGATCCACTAGTGTCATTGCATGTCTGCTCTTTTCATTAACCACAGCTAGAGTCATTGCATGTCTGTTCTTTCCACAAACCACACATGGATCTACCAGTGTCATATAATGTGTGTTCTTTTCATGAACCACACCTAGTGTCATTGCATGTGTTTTACTTTCATGAACCGCAGCCAGAGTCATTACATGTCTGCTCTTCCCGCAAACCACACATGGATCCACCAGTGTCATTGCATGTCTGTTCTTTTCATGAACCATAGCTAGTGTCATTGGATGTCTATTCTTTCCACAAAGCACAGATGGATCCACCAGTGTCATTGGATGTGTGTTCTTTTCATGAACCACAACCAGTGTCATTGCATGTCCGTTCTTTTCATGAACCACAGCTAGAGTCATTGCATGTCTGTTCTTTCCACAAACCACACATGGAACTACCAGTGTCATATAATGTGTGTTCTTTTCATGAACCACACCTAGTATCATTGCATGTGTTTTCTTGTTATGAACCACAGCCAGAGTAATTGCATGCCTGTTCTTCCCACAAACCACACATGGATCCACCATTGTCATTGCATGTGTGTTCTTTTCATGAACCACAGTTAGAGTCATTATATGTATGTTGTTTCCACAAATTACATAAGGATCCACCAGTGTCATTGGATGTGTGTTCTTTTCATGAACCACACCCAGTGTCATTGCATTTCTGTTCTTTCCACAAACTACATATGGATCCACCAGTGTCATTGCATGTGTGTTCTTCTCACAAACCACATAAGGATACACCATTGTAATTGGATGTGTTTTGTTTTCATGAACCACATCCAGAGTCATTGCATGTGTGTTCTTCTCACAAACCACACATGGATCCACCAGCGTCATTGCATGTATGTTCTTTTCACGAACCACAGATAGAGTCATTACATGTCTGTTCTTCTCACAAACCACATATGGATACACCGGTGTCACTTGATGTCTGTTCTTTTCATGAACCACATTCAGTGTCATTGCATGTGTGTTCTTCTCATAAACCACACATGGATCCACTAGTGTCATTGCATGTCTGTTCTTTTCATGAACCACAGTGATAGTCATTGCATGTCTGTACTTTCCACAAACCACATATGGATCACCCAATGTCATTGGATGTCTGCCGTTTTCATGAACCACACCAGTGTCATTGCATGTTTGTTCTTTCCACAAACGACATATGGATCCCTCAGTGTCATTGCATGTGTGTTCTTTTCATGAACCACAGCCAGAGTCATTGCATGTGTGTTCTTCTCATAGACCACATACGGATACACCATTGTCATTGGATATGTTTTATTTTCATGAACCACAGCTAGAGTCATTGCATGTGTGTTCTTCTCACAAACCACACATGGATCCACCAGTGTCATTGCATGTCTGTTCTTTTCATGAACCACACTCGGTGCCGTTGCATGTTTGTTCTTTCCACAAACCATACATGGATCCACCAGTGTCATTGGATGTGTGTACTTTTCATGAACCATAGCAGAGTCATTGCATGTCTGTTCTTCCCACAAACCACACATGGATCCACCAGTGTCATTGGATGTGTGTTCTTTTTATGGACCACAGCCAGAGTCATTGCATGTCTGTTCTTTTCACAAACCACATAAGGATACACTAGTGTCATTGGATGTGTGTTCTTTTAATGAACCACAGCTAGAGTCAGTGTATGTATGTTCTTCTCACAAACCACGTAAGGATACAGCAGTGTCATTGGATGTGTGTTATTTTCATGAACCACACCCAGTGTCATTAGATGTCTACTCTTTTCATGAACCACACCAGTGTCATTGCATGTCTGTTCTTTCCACAAACCACACATGGATCCACCAGTATCATTGCATGTGTGTTCTTTTCATGAACACAGCCAGAGTCATTGCATGTGTGTTCTTCTCATAAAAAACACATAAGGATACACCATTGTCATTGGATGTGTTTTCTTTTCATGAACCACAGCCAGAGTCATTGCATGTGTGTTCTTCTCACAAACCACACATGGATCCACCAGTGTCATTGCATGTGTGTTCTTTTCATGAACCATGGCTAGAGTCATTGCATGTCCGTTCCTCTGAAAAACCACATATGGATCCACTAGTGTCACTGGATGTGTGTTCTTTTCATGAACCTTAGCCATTTTCATTGCATGTGTGTTCTTCCCACAAACCACACATGGATTCACCAGTGTCATTGCATGTCTGTTCTTTTCATGAACCACACCTAGTGTCATTGCATGTCTGTTCTTTCCACAAACCATATATGGATCCACTAGTGTCATTGGATGTGTGTTCTTTTCATGAACCATAGCCAGAGTTATTGCATGTCTGTTCTTCCCACAAACCACACATGGAATCGCTAGTGTCATTGGATGTGTGTTCTCCATGGACCACAGCTAGAGTCATTGCATGTATATTCTTTTCACAAACCACATAAGGATACCCTAGTGTCATTGGATGTGTGTTCTTTTCATGAACCACAGCCAGAGTCATTGCATGTCTGTTCTTCTCACAAACCACACATGGATCCACCAGTGTCATTGTATGTCTGTTCTTTTCATGAACCACAGCTAGGGTCATTGTATGTCTGTTCTTCTCACAAACTACATAAGGATACACCAGTGTCATTGGATGTGTGTTCTTTTCATGAACCACACCCAGAGTCATTGCATGTTTGTTCTTCTCACAAACCACATATGGATCCACCAGTGTCACTGGATGTGTGTTCTTTTCATGAACCGCACCCAGTGTCATTGCATGTGTGTTCTTCTCACAAACCACACATGGATCCACTAGTGTCATTGCATGTCTGTTCTTTTTATTAACCACACCCAGTGTCATTGCATGTGTGTTCTTTTCATGGACACATCCAGTGTCATTGGATGTGTGCTCTTTTCATGAACCACACCTAGAGTCATTGCATGTCTATTCTTTTAACAAACCACATAAGGATCCACCAGTGTCATTGGATGTGTGTTCTTTTCATGACCCATACCAAGTGTCGTTGCAAGTCTGTTCTTTTCATTAACCATACCCAGTTTTATTGCATGTGTGTTCTTTTCATGAACAAAACCTAGTATCATTGGATGTGTGTTCTTTTCATGAACCACACCCAGTGTCATTGCATGTTTGTTCTTTTCAAAAACCACATACGGATCCACCAGTGTCATTGGATGTGTGTTCTTTTCATGAACCACACCCAGTGTCATTGCATTTCTGTTCTTTCCACAAACTACATATGGATCCACCAGTGTCATTGGATGTGTGTTCTTTTCATGAACCACACCAGTGTCATTGCATGTCTGTTATTTCCACAAAACCACACGTGGATCCACTAGTATAATTGCATGTGTGTTCTTTTCATGAACCACATCTAGAGTCATTGCATGTCTATTCTTCTCACAAACCACATATGGATCCACCAGTGTGACTGGATGTGTGTTCTTTTCATGAACCACAGCCAGTGTCATTGCATGTGTGTTCTTCCCACAAACCACAGATGGATCCACCAGTGTCATTCATGTCTGTTCTTTTCATGAACCACACCCAGTGTCATTGCATGTCTATTCTTTCCACAAACCACATATGGATCCACTAGAGTCATTGGATGTGTGTTCTTTTCATGAACCACAGCTAGAGTCATTGCATGTATGTTCTTTCCACAAACCACATATGGATCCACTAGTGTCATTGGATGTGTGTTCTTTTCATGAACCATAGCCAGAGTCATTGCATGTCTGTTCTTCCCACGAACCACACATGGAATCGCTAGTGTCATTGGATGTGTGTTCTCCATGGACCATAGCTAGAGTCATTGCATGTATATTCTTTTCACAAACCACATAAGGATACCCTAGTGTCATTGGATGTGTGTTCTTTTCATGAACCACAGCCAGAGTCATTGCATGTCTGTTCTTCTCACAAACCACACATGGATCCACCAGTGTCATTGTATGTCTATTCTTTTCATGAACCACAGCTAGGGTCATTGTATGTCTGTTCTTCTCACAAACTACATAAGGATACACCAGTGTCATTGGATGTGTGTTCTTTTCATGAACCACACCCAGAGTCATTGCATGTTTGTTCTTCTCACAAACCACATATGGATCCACCAGTGTCACTGGATGTGTGTTCTTTTCATGAACCGCACCCAGTGTCATTGCATGTGTGTTCTTCTCACAAACCACACATGGATCCACTAGTGTCATTGCATGTCTGTTCTTTTTATTAACCACACCCAGTGTCATTGCATGTGTGTTCTTTTCATGGACACATCCAGTGTCATTGGATGTGTGCTCTTTTCATGAACCACACCTAGAGTCATTGCATGTCTATTCTTTTAACAAACCACATAAGGATCCACCAGTGTCATTGGATGTGTGTTCTTTTCATGACCCATACCAAGTGTCGTTGCAAGTCTGTTCTTTTCATTAACCATACCCAGTTTTATTGCATGTGTGTTCTTTTCATGAACAAAACCTAGTATCATTGGATGTGTGTTCTTTTCATGAACCACACCCAGTGTCATTGCATGTTTGTTCTTTTCAAAAACCACATACGGATCCACCAGTGTCATTGGATGTGTGTTCTTTTCATGAACCACACCCAGTGTCATTGCATTTCTGTTCTTTCCACAAACTACATATGGATCCACCAGTGTCATTGGATGTGTGTTCTTTTCATGAACCACACCAGTGTCATTGCATGTCTGTTATTTCCACAAAACCACACGTGGATCCACTAGTATAATTGCATGTGTGTTCTTTTCATGAACCACATCTAGAGTCATTGCATGTCTATTCTTCTCACAAACCACATATGGATCCACCAGTGTGACTGGATGTGTGTTCTTTTCATGAACCACAGCCAATGTCATTGCATGTGTGTTCTTCCCACAAACCACAGATGGATCCACCAGTGTCATTCATGTCTGTTCTTTTCATGAACCACACCCAGTGTCATTGCATGTCTATTCTTTCCACAAACCACATATGGATCCACTAGAGTCATTGGATGTGTGTTCTTTTCATGAACCACAGCTAGAGTCATTGCATGTATGTTCTTTCCACAAACCACATATGGATCCACTAGTGTCATTGGACGTGTGTTCTTTTCATGAATCACAGCCAGAGTCATTGCATGTCTGTTCTTTTCACAAACCACATAAGGATACACCAGTGTCACTGGATGTGTGTTCTTTTCATGAACCACACCCAGTGACATTGCATGTGTGTTCTTCTCACAAACCACGCATGGATCCACCAGTGTCATTGCATGTCTGTTATTTTCACAAACCACAGCTAGAGTCATTGCATGTCTGTTCTTTCCACAAATCACATATGGATCCACTAGTGTCACTTGATGTGTGTTCTTTTCATGAACCACAACTAGTGTCATTGCTTGTTTGTTCTTTTCACAAACCACAACTAGAGTCATTGCATGTATGTTCTTTCCACAAACCACATATGGATCTAGCAGTGTCATTGGATGTGTGTTTTTTTTCATGAACCACAGCCAGTGTCATTGCATGTGTGTTCTTTTCATGAACCACACCCAGTATCATTAGATGTGTGTTCTTTTCATGAACCACACCCAGTGTCATTGGATGTGTGTTCTTCTCACAAACCACACATGGATCCACCAGTGTCATTGCATGTCTGCTCTTTTCATGAACCACACTAGTGTCATTACATGTCTGTTCTTTCGACAAACTAGACATGGATCGACCAGTGTCATTGCATGTGTGTTCTTTTCATGAACTACAGCCAGAGTCATTGCATGTGTGTTCTTCTCACAAGCCACATCTAGAGTCATTGCATGTGTGTTCTTTTCGTGAACCACAACTAGAGTCAGTGAATGTCTTTTCTTTCACAAACCACACATGGATCCACGAGAGTAATTGTATTGCCTATTCTTTTCACAATTCACAGTTAGAGTCATTGCATGTGTGTTCTTTTCACAAACCACATATCACCAGTGTCATTGCATATGTGTTCTTCTCATAAACCACATATGGATCTTAACCTTAGGAGAGCCCTAACCTTTGCCCCCCAATGGTGGCCGTTATACTGAGTCTTCTAGAAGGCACGCCCTAACACAGTTGTTCTGCATGACGATTGTTTCATACCATTCGATTGGGGCGCTTGGACGATTGGGATAGTCTTTTTGAGAGCGATCCACGAGTAGGCTGTTATGTGGCATGATTGGCCACGCTTGTTGCCCGCTTGCTCTGGACAAACTGGCAACATCGGGCACTCCCATGTTGCGAGTGTCATGACTCACGAGTTCAGTGGGCCATATTCTAGTGTCACGTCCCCATTACTTCTCTTCGTTCCCCTCGAAGCCACTTTCCCCACTTCATTCCCATCCTTCCGTAGCCGCAAGCCGACGGCGCCTCCATCCCAATCCCCTCTGCGGCAGCCAGCCCCCCTCCCCTCTCGCCATGGGTTCAAGGGGAGATGGCGAGGAAACGCGTCGTGACAACAGGGACTGTGATTTTGATGTGAGTCATCTCATCTCTATCTCTATCATATGTGGCCAGTTATCTATTTTGACCTAGATCTAGTCTGTTTACTCATGCGCGTATGATGTGTTAGGCCAACCAGACGATGTATGACTCCAACTATCATGGTTTAGCAGATGAAGACAGTCCTCTGCTACGTAAACATGGATATGTGCCCGCTAAATTTGTAGCGTTCGAAGGACGAAATGCAGGCATGAGGTTTTTACGGTGTCAAGGACAACGTGCAATGATGCAAGGCGGAAGTTGCGGTGTTGTTAAATGGGTAGATCCAGAGTGGCCCAAATCGATGCAGAAAACGCTAGACAAACTATGGGAAATGACTGTTGAGTTGAAAGAATCCGTATTCATCTCACTTCTTGACAGTGTTGAGATGAAGCTATGGGAACCAGATGACACGACCAAGCTTAACCGAGATCTCAGGAGGGTGCAAGACGAGGTTAGAAAAGTCGAGAAGGAGAGGGATGTGGCGTTGGCCATGAAGGCTCAAGTAGAGCAAGAACTGACTCAAGCAAGGAATGATCTTCACCAGGCCAAAGTCCTGCAGTTCACAACTATGAGTATTGACAAGTGCATGAGGAAAAATGCGGTGAAACAATTGAAGCTATGCAAGGAAGATGCTAAAAGGAAGGAGCAGACGATTCGATCCTTGCTCTCACAGGAAGATGCGCATCGAGCTAAGATTAGGAAGATCAAGGAGATGTGTGATAACTAGTTCTATTTAGCTTGAGCTCCGTGCCTTTTTAAGTTGTAATAGTTGTACTTGTTGACCTAGCGGTCTAAACTAGGGGTCCTAGAGTCCTGGGAGGAAAAAAATTGGTCGCTCGTTAATCTGTCTTAACCCTGCATTACTTCCTTTTGTCTGATCATGGTGGTATTCTGACATTGGTGGTTTGTTTAAACGTAATCTATGTGGATTGTGCCACATGCAAATGGCACAACCACAATTTATAAAGTAGAAGCATGTACACCCGGTTACTGGAGATCCAGAAGCTTCGCCAGATGCAGGGGATGCAGGAGCAGGTAGGCGGTGAGATAGACGGGCTCAAGATTAGGCCAGAAAGTGGTACTGATTTCCCCCTCATCTGGGCATTATCGATTGCCATTGTTGTTTATGTTTCCATGTCATTATGCAGTAGTTGAAATAAGTTGCTGCTTCATAGAGTGTAGCAGCTTAAATAATTTATTTCTGTGCCACTTACATTGCATCGAATTTGGACACATCCTGCCCCTCAGCAATCGTGGAACCAGTGCTGCGTGTTTTCAGATAGTAGTGGCACAATCACAATTTCGGATTCAACTACTGAATCAGGCGTTTCCAAACCCTAAGTCGCGGTACATTTTACTCGGAGAATGTGGGTAGATTATTTCCACACTCAGAGCTCCATAATTTAATCGAATTCCATATATAGGTTCAAGTTCAACACATTACTATGCATCTTCATTGCCAGCAGCCTTCTTCTTCAGCCTGGGTGCCAAGCCTTCACGTCCACTGGCTTCTTCATTTCCTGCCTTCTTCCTCTTCCTCGGTGCAAATTTTCTTAGCTTCACGTACTCTGCATCGCCAGGATAATCAGCACCAGAATCATGTCTAGCATCATCTTTCCACTTGTTTTTACCTTCTTCAGGCAGAAAATGACTGACTCGGAAGTCATTTTCTAACCTTGCGGCGCTTCCTGTCAAAGAAACATGACTATTGCATAACTGCCCAATATCTATAGAGTAAATAAAACAAAAATTACAATTCAGCACAAACATGCGAACCCCAAGAGACTTTTGCTTACCATGAGCTAATTGAGTTCAAGCGACCACCCTATTCAATAATAGAAGGGCGACTCCCAGTTGCAGCAGCTTCCACATCCAGTACATCACAATTCATCTCAAACAGGCAAGCCGAAGCATACATTTTCATCAACCCAATTAGCTGACTGTCACACGCTAGAGGAACCATGATGCCACATTCATCCATGAAGCTGAACTTTGCAGTCTGCTTCGGCCATAATTCATCATGATTATGCAGAGCAGCAACCATACCAGATATAGTGTAGATCTGCGCACGCGCTTCTTCCATCGTGATACAATGGTGTCCATACCACTTGCCCTTCACCCTTGCTGATTTAGAGTCGTACCTAAAGAGGACTACCGTAACCAGGTAAGGGTGGTCCGGGGAGATCCCACTTGATAGAAAACTGTGGACAAAATATGTTTCTTAGTGTTGGGCTAACAAACAATGGTAGGTTCAGTAGCCAGCTAGCAGTTATAATTAGTGCGAATACCAAAGAGAAGGGTAGCTCACCCGCATGTAGCCAGAACTTCTTATTCCTTGGTTGTAGGATCTGCCATCCTCCGAGCTGCTCGGCTCGTCGGCGGCGGAGGCGGCTACGGCCTCGCAACGGCGGCTACGACATGCGCCATTGGAGCTCAGGATCAGCGACTGGGCGCAGCAACTTGGCGCCGGAAGTCAAATGTTCGAAGGGATTGTCCTATCTAGAGGGTGGATTTTGACGCCGCCGGTGCTAGGGGAAAGGAGGGAATGGATTTGTGAAATTGGTCAACGCATCCAATCCACTTAGTTCCTCGATTTTCCTAAGAGGTTGTCGCGTTGGCGCTCGCATCACGGACATATGATCGACATGTGGGTCCCGACCGTCTACTTCACGGGGCAGTTTAACGGAATGTTTGTATTTGGCAGGGGTGAGATGAGTTTGCCTCGAAATGGCCCCTCTGAGTAGTTGGCAGCCCAACTTTAGGAAACACGGCAATTACAGGGAACTTGGGTACCTCCATGCGCTCGCCTAGGAACTTTCGAGCCGCAAACGAACAATTCTGAGAAAGGGGGAGTGCAAAGAGGGCAAGTGGTTGATTGATCACTGCTCCAAACAGTAGAGTTAGGCAGAGTTTAATTAGTGTCTGCAAAGTGTTCGACCAAACGGCTGCAAGAATTTAAATTTGAAATTTTTGAATGAATTTTGGTGAGGGTTTTGATCTTATGATTGAGTTTCTATGGTTGCTTGGAAAATTCAAGGTGAATTGGTTTGAGTGGTTTTTGCAAAATGGTGATCTTACCATATGAACTTGATTCAAATTTGAACTGTCCTTTACATAGATTTGAAAAATGTTTCTATTAGTTTGTAAAGTGGGCTTGGGTTCACTTTTACGTGGTCTAGCAAGGGGTGAAAAGAATTGGAATTGTTTCTGTTAGAAAATCTTTACTAGGAACACTCAAAGTGGTCTAGTGGTTAACTTTGGTCAATATGACGATTTGATCATATGGTTATTATTTGAATTCCTTTTCTTTAGATTTTGTTTGTGATTGGCCTAGATGATGTCATATTCATCTTTAAACCATTTCTTATCATTTGTAGCAATCAAACATGGCAATTGCACTCAATTCTACACTCATGCAAAATCCCACATACACTCATATTCAATTTAATAATAAAAGTTTTTGTTAACCCTAAACTTGGGTGATTTGAACTTGCTAATCTTTTTTAATATTTTTGGGGTATTATAGCGGGTGGCGCGATACTTCTCTATATGCTCCTCCGTCACGGAGGAACCGCACCAGGCTCCGCGTTCGGATGCCATCACTGGTTCGTCGGGCGTCACTTTGGCCATGGAGTGGCGGTGGCCCGTGTCTCCTACTACGCTAAACGGGCGGCGCAGCGAACTACAACGAAAGGAGCAAGCGAGGCAGGGTGAGAAGGCAAGCGCGTTGGGGGAGCCTGGGAAGGCAATGAGCGGAAGGAGGAACTTCCCTCCCCCGAGCGACATTTTAAAGCCCCGGAAGTACAACCATCTACGGTGCCACACGACGCCCATCGGGCAGCGCCCCGCACCCTCCACTGCATAGGATCCTTTGTGCAGGCGTCGAACACGCAGAAGATCCTAGAGCAGAAACCGAAGAGGCAGGCGGTAGTTTTCCGAGGCGACATGCGACGAGACGTTACACTGCCCGCAATGGCACGTGCGCGCGTGGCCGGCGTCAGCACTGACGTCACGGGTAGCGCAACCGCCAGACGTAGGCGGCCACAAATTTCAAAGTTGGAGAGGAGCGTGCGCACATTTCACCTAAGGGCGAAATCAACACGCGCTCGGGGGCTAGTGTCGGGGGGATGACCTCCGGATACCCCAACCGGACAAGAACTACGGCAGATTGGTTCGCGTCCGGCTGGCTAAGCGTAGCCGGACACGAGCAAGTCATGTCGGCTACCTTATGGTAGCCGGAACCACGAGAAGCAGCAAGGTACGGGGCCAGCTACATTAGCGTAGCCGGACTCAATCGGGAGGACAGAGCGATGTGCCGCACAATGCGCGGTACGCCCTGGTACGATGACAAGACCCACAACTACACGGCCATACCGAAGACTTTGTTGGGTGACGTGGGAACAGTGGCTAGATGATGACGACCACGGCGTTCACTGTACCCACGACGGTCCTACCGTATGTACCTTAATGGGATATAAGTGTACCGGATATTGTAGATGACCAGCCGGCTAGGACCCGCCTGTGGGGCCCGCCAGTCGGACTGGCTAGTGATACTGTTGCCTCTCTGCCTATATAAGGAGAGGCAAGGCTATCGTAGCAAGGTGTTGGACTCAGGGCATTTAAGGAGGTAGATAGAAGATCCAGCTCCAGGAGCGATTGTAGCCCGTATACCACTCATAGTCAGATCGGTAGGAGTAGGAGCTTTACATCACCACGAGGGCTCCGAACCTAGGTACTTCTTGTGTCTCGCTACACTTGCTCGTATCCAATCCCGCATGCGGACGCCGTCGAGAGCTTCCCTGCTAGTCCACACACCTCTATCTAACCTGTTTAGGTACTATTGTTCCCAATACAACGACAGTGGGTTGTCACGCTTAAGGGCTTGATGATGCTTAGACAGTGTTTTGGTATCGCTAGAATTACCGAAGAAAAGAGAGAGAAAACCAGAAGGGTTTCGGTAATTCCGGAGATTGTCCAGAGTGGAGTGGAAGGAGTTCCATAGCCAGGGAGATTGAATAATATGTAAGTGAATGTTGAATAATTATTTTATCATTCATTTATATTTATTAAATAAAATAATAAAGAATTAAAATGGTTGAAATACCTAATTGGGCCAAAATCCCTAGGGAAAGGTCCCATGAGGGAAAGACCAAATGGAGGAAGGAGAAGGGGTGGCTGGCTGGGCCAAGGCACCCCTTGTGGGGCCCTCTTGGGACCTAGCCAGTAGTGTCCAATCCCCCCTCTCTCCCCTCTCCTTTTTTTAGTCCCACATGGCTAAGGAAATTGCCTATATGGGGTTTTTCATCTATATAAAGAGAGGTATTTTAACAAATTAAATATACAATAATCAATAAACGGTTTTCTCTCTTTTGGGGAGACCACCAATTGATTCTCTACCTCTCTCTCTCGTGGCCGTGGTCTCAAGTCTGGATCACGCGAGCAGGAGTCTTCATCACCACGGAGCACCGTAGTGCTATGGGATTCGGATCCAGAAGCTCTACTTCCGCAACTGCTGCTGGATCGAAGGAGCGGGAGTCATCGTTAGCCACCGGACGTCTGTAACTGCCTGCGAGGTGCAACACTTGGGGAACTAGAAGTCGTTGGAACCGCAGGAGCTGCCAGAACTTCAACATGACCCCGAGGTCGGCTTCGGTTCGTCTACATCAACCATGCTCTCCCGAGCATTGGCAACGCTTTTCGGTCTTCAAGGGTAAGTTCGCGAAAATCCCCTCTCATTACTGCATTACTAATAGATAGGTCTTGGCATTAGGGTTATTGGCATAGGAAACATTTACCGTTTTCATGTGCGAACCCCTACAGGAGTGATCTGGCTCGCCGGAATCTGGCGGGAGTAGCAGCGGCCATGGCGTATGTAATACATAACATGTGAGAGTGTTGAACAAAATTTGTCTTTTGGACTAGTGTCCATTTGCAAAATTGGAGAGTGTGATTAATTTTTTTCGTGTTGAGCCAATGGAAACAACTCTGGCCTAGACCTTTATATTATTTTTCCTTAACGTGTTATGTTTAGACCCTTTCTATTTTAGAAAAGGCCAAATAAATAGGAAGCTCCAACTCAGCCAGCTTCCTATCCCTGGACACATCCCTTCCCTAGTTCATCTGCCGCCAACACAGCCTCCACACAAACGTGTTGCCGCCATCGTCGCTTATCAAAGTGTTGTCGTCACCATCGCCTGTCACCGAATTGTATTCCCCATCGCAGGACTTTTCGCCATCATGCCATTCATCTACTTCTGCGTCGATTGGTTGTTGCCTAGGATTTCAGCCAACACCATCGGTGTGCAGGAGTTGGCCAACACGCCGCTGTTACTGGGGTAGTTTGTATCTCCCTGTGATGTCGAGGGTCTCCTGTCCAATTGATTGGAGTCTGCCAAATTCCAGTTTGAACATAAGTAGACCGAAGAAGCAACGACATGGCTTAATCGGCAGCAGAGGTAGCAACAAGGTCGCTTTGCCCATTGGGTTGAAGGCAAGTGCAAGACAAACCCATGTTTATTCTATGATTGCCCATTGTGTGTATGCGTGATTGCTTGTTCACATTTGACCTAAGATGCTCGTATCCAATTTGGTTCAACTCGGACTTGTTTCGGTTCTTTCTCTTCAATTTATCTCTTCATGTTTAGAAATATCGTGTTTCTCATTTTCGGAGCTAAATTGGTGAGAAACTATTCCAAGCGGCTACTCCGATAAAGTTCGGTGAGAACTGTTTGCTAGTGGGCTAGTCCAATGGCTATTCTTTTCATGTTAGTCTGGTGACTATTCCGAGCAGCTAGTTCTAAATTTAGTTCGGCGAGTATTGTTAGCTCATCGGCTAGTCCGGGCAACATATTCAGATGTTTGATTTCAGTCTTCATGTTTACAATGAGGTTTTCAGTATCCTTTCATGGTAAATTGTTCGTCATTTTTTTATGGTTCGAATTGTACTTGCTGAGTATTTTTTGTACTCACTTTTGCATTTTCATTTGGTTTTTAGGTACAAAGTAAACAACATATGCATAGGAGACGGTTGTAGCACATATACCACATCACTTGATCACATAGTTCCATATAAAACTTAGTGAATATTTATATAGAGTGATCATAAACCATTAGTTGTTTTGGTACTACCTATTGGAGTCATTTGAGATTACTCCGTGTGAGCCTTTGGTCGCTTGAATAATATTCTTTATACCCGTTGAACAGTTTGAGAACTATATTGTGTTCCTGTTATTTGTGAACTTTAGATTGTTTCTATTTGTGAATATCTCTATGTTGCTTGTTGTGGATGCCTCTATAAACAAAGGAGGTGTTGTCCATTTCTAGAGTTTTCTCTAAAATTAGCATTAGGTAGCTAGCGGGGTAACATCGCCGGGTAGGGCAAAACCTGGGATCTTATAGTTGGTATCAGAGTCTAGGTTTTAGATCTCTGAAGTTGGTTCTTTGTAAACTAGGGTTCCTATAAATGAAAAAAGGTCTAGGTCTTGCCTAAATAATCAAAGACTTTACATAGGATTCAATAACTTAAAATTCGCCACATTGGTGCACCATAGGATGGGTTTCGGGTCATGAATTGCATTCACACTTCTGTTATGTTTATTGCTGATTTCTTTTGTTCATAAGTGTTCCGTGTGGGCAGACCACTGTCATGGGAGGTTTGCAGTTAATTGATTCAAATATTTCTTCTTAATTTTTCATGTTTGATTGTCCTTTTAGTAAGTAGTTGACCTGAAGTTAACTTCATGGTGGTTAAAGTAAGAATCGAAAGGAAAAGTTGAGTCACACGCAATCCCATAAAGGTAGGAATAACGAGAGAAAAAATAATTTTTGATTTGGATACTCATAGATACGTAAGATATTGACTATGGTACCAAAGCATGACTAGTTAGAGATAACCATATTAATTGGTTCGTGACAACCTAGACTAGAAGCTTGTAGGGTAAGCTTTCTACACTATCCATATCCTATCCACAACATCCACGTGATATCTTTATTCCCCATTCATTCCTTTTTCTACTCAGTGCACTTCTCGTGTGCGACAACTATCATCCAGCTTGTTTCCCATCTTGATGAAGCCTTTTCAATATTTTACTTTAAGTGTTCTCCTTGTTTACCATTATCCCTACAAAAATTATATCATACGGTATGATGCCTTCAAACTTTTTGGTGCACTCTTTTTCCATTGTTAAGTACCAACAAATATAAAAATCATCATTTCTAAGAGCCATTTCCTTGTTTTTATTGTAATTGAGAAGAGTGTCCTATCCTTATCCTCTCAAAATTATATTTTCCTGCTCTAGTTGGTATTGATCCACAAGTAGGTTCTTTTTCCCGCTTTGCACCTCAAATATGTTACGTAGTTTCACACATCGATAGAGTAGCTTTGTAGTCTTCTCGTACCAGTTAAATGGGAGTCAATATTGAACCTAGGTCCATGCTCATGAAATCTTATTGCGATGTTTGTGAGGATGCCCGAGGTTTAGGTTGCGAGATTCACCTAACCACATACGAAGTTAATAGTTTGGGTGTGGGATGGATTGGCCCCATACCAACTACTCTTATTATTCTCTCTTGTTATGTTGGATTGGTGAATCAGTGTGTGTCTTTTACCTCTAGGTAGTGGAGTCTTGACAATGTTCAGCCAGCACCATATAATGGTATGACATTTGACCTTTAATAGAGGAACCATGCCAAGCGCAGGAAATACGGTAACAATAAACCAAATTGATGTTTTTAAGCTATCTTACAAGATATGTCATACGAGACCTCCATGAGTGCTTCCAACAATTTACCTTGTTTAGTTTACCTGGTTCTTGTTAGTTATGTTCCAAAGTTGAAGAATGTTGAGCATTGAGTGGTCACAGGATAGCATAACACTCTTCATAAGGATTGCATGATTTAACAAAGACAAGGACAATTGTTTTAGATAAAAATGGTATGCTTATTTCTGATTTCTTTGAGAGTGTCCCGAGTTCACAGCTGAAGCCTTATATATGGAGAAAAAGCGGATCAATATTTTGATTACATGAAGTGGTACGTTAATTAAAGGATTGAGAACGATGGTTTAGTCAACCAAGAGGTGACATTCAAGAATTCAAGGGCGAATTCCGTTGAAGAGGGGGAGAATGTAATACCCTGGAATTTTAAAAGAGTAGTTTTTGACATAACATGTGAGAGTGTTGAATAAAATTTGACTTTTGGACTAGTGTCCATTTGCAAAATTGGAGAGCGTGATTAAATGTTGCCTTGTTGAGCCAATCAAAACAACTCTAGCCTAGACCTTTATATTCTTTTTCCTTGACGTGTTATGTTTAGACCCTTTCTATTTTAGAAAAAGGCCAAATAAATAGGAAGCTCCAACTCGGCCAGCTTTCTATCCATGGACGCATCCCTACCCTAGTTCATCTTCCACCAACACATCATGCACACCAACATGTTGCCGCTGACGTCGCTTGTTAGAGTGTTGCCATCACCATCGCCTGTCACCGAATTCTATTCCCCATTGTTGGACTTGTCGCCATCATTCCCTTCATCTACTGCTGCCTCGATTGGTCATCGCCTAGGATTTCAGCTGACACCATTGGTGTGCAGGAGCTGGCCAACACGCCACCATTATTGGGGTAGTTTGCATCTTCCTGTGTTGTCGAGGGTCTCTTGTCCTATTGATCGGGGTTTGCCGAATTTCCAGTTTGAACGTAGGTAGATGCGAGAATCAACGACATGGCTTAATCGGTGGCAGAGTGATGAGGAAATCCCATCTATTGATACAACCGATGTACCTACAACTACACAAATACAAGGACCTATCATTCGAGCTCGTGCCAAACAACTTAACTATCAGTTACTTTTGTTTCTTGGAATTGTTCCTCACATACCTGAGAATATGATGCTACCTAAATTAGATGTGTTTGTTACTCTTAGAAATGATGGACCTAGCATGGACGAGAGTGACAAGCATTGGAGCATGATCATGCATGGAGATGGCTGCAAGCATGTGAGGATTGAAGAGGACACTGCACGTGGAGATTTCAGAACTTTGAAGCCACCATAATGATGACTGAAGACTTGAACGAAATATTTAATAATTACATTTCATAGATCCGTCCATATCTTAATATGATGTTGCGTCACCTTTATTGTAACATCCCAATTTCAGCAATCCTGATTTGTTGTCCAGAAGGTAAAAATCAGGGGGGACAAAAACTTTTTCTTGTGTTTTGGTACAATGCTTGCTTGTTGTTTTTTTGCACTTGTGCTTATGAAGTGTATCCTAAGATACTCCTTACCTTAACCTCAGTTGGCAAAAGCTATTTACCAAAACTATCTTGGCTTACTTTACATATTCTCAAACGATCTGGCATTTCAAAACAGGAGCCAAGATGCCTATGTAACCAAAACTATTTTTGGTAGCTTCTATTAACAAAACTATGGAGAGATATATAATACAATCTCCTTATGTTTTCAAGATAGATCACTCAACTAATCTTACCTCTAGTCTTCCTAAAACTCTTGTTCAAAGCTTTTGAATTCTACTCTTGGTAGAGACTACCAAGAACCCTCATCTTATTCAAAACTCAACCTCTTCAAAATGCCCCAACCTTACCCCAAACTAGGCTTGATGGTAACCTCTTTAGTGGTTATCCTTAGTATAAGATGAGTTGCCTTGATCTGATGTCTGATGAGTTGCCTTGATCTGCTGATTGATTTGTTTGCTCAGGAAGTAGAATGAGCTACCTTAGGATCTCATCACTAGGCTCAAGATGTTTTCCCAATCATCAATCCCTAAACAAGAAAGCAAACCTTGATATGATCCCTAGCCACTAGGTGATCATCTAAAACCCTTAATCAGATCCATTCTGAGGACTTCCATCCTAGATATTTCCAAGTCCTGAAAACCAATATCAAGCATGGATCTCTTCTACTCACTCTACACTTCTATATCACCCACTTGTTAAAGCTCTGATACCTTGCAACTCCTCCAAGAACATTCCCTCTCATACTCTAGTCAAATTCCTCTAAACTGCCAAATTTGGCCAAGTCTGGAAACAGTTTTAGAATCACCTGTTGGAATACCTCCTTCTCTCAAACCATGTGCATTTTTGGAAATGTATCTGAACCATCTTGTTAACCATCCTAAGGACTAACAAGGCCCACATTGGCCCTTGGATATATCCTCCTCCAACTCACTTGTCCATGATAGTTTTGCAGACAAGAAAATAACATTTCCTGCAAAACTAGTCATCATGCTAACTTTGTTAGAAGCTCACACCACCATCCAAACCCCTATGGACCAACTCTCTGCATGGTTGTGTTCTACTCATTGATGTCTATCGTAATATACTCCACTTGCTCTAAATGGATCCTTGTGCTTCTTAAACCCACCTGGTTTAGAAGGCTTCATGACACTTTCTGCATGGCAGCTTTAATTTTAACAAAGTTTGCCATCACTTCTAAATCACCTCAAATACAATTAATTCAAACTCCTCCTTGTATGGTCATCCATATGACAGGGTGTACCTATCCACCTATCCCTTGCACCAAGGTGAGCTCCCATCTCCAAGATGCAAGTATGTTTTGGTGGTATAAAAATAACACCACCCTAGATCATCAACTCCTTCTTTTCCATCCTTTTCAAGTTGGAATTTCATTCCACAAGGTTGCAAATGCTTGCTAAACCTTTTCTATATCATCTACATGGATCCTTAATATTTATAAAATTTTATCCATAATTATTATGGCCCCAAAACTAATTAATTCCTTAAATGGTCAAAATCTCCAAAACTCCCTCCATAAAGGAAAGTTTGGTTTTTACCAAACCACTTCCCCAACTCTTGGCTCATGTGAATCCCACAAATCATATCCTGTCTTTCCAGCTCAAAAATAAATATTTTTGAGAAGCTTTATTATTTCTTTTTGCCCATTTTCTTAAATGGCTGAAATGGAATAATAATTGTTTAAAATACTTTTAATACCTTATAAATCGTGGGAAATTTCCCCTAAGTGTGTATTCACATTTGGGATCCTCTCAAATCAAAATCCATCCTTGTCCAATGGAAATTTCTCAATTGATCTTCTAAAAATCACTTCTGTCCTTTTTGAGTAAAAGGATTTAAGTGGACTTAAACTCCACAGAAAAACCCCAAATAAATCTTAGGAGTCTACCTTTACCTCCTCTATCTACCAGTACCAATTTCTCCTCTGGTCCAATACCAGATTTTGGACTTCCTTCACAACCGTCTATTACATCAATATTGGTCAATTAAGCAAACCACCACCCTAAGCACTTCCATCTTCCAGCAAATCTTGATCAATGCTTCTACTTAACACCATGACACATCCTTGGTCGACCACCACTGTAGCTCCACTTCAGCCTTCACCATTTTGTCCTTGAACTAGTATTAAGAGAGAGAGAGATAACAAAGATCTTATTACATTTGTCCCCCATTATTTACCACTGATGCCAACATCTCTCCCCCTGGTCAGCATGACCCAAATACCACTACTACCCCTATCCACCTCTCCCTGGACCAATCACTTTCCAGCATTGCTCTCCCCCTTGTCCTAAATGGTAATTTACCTCATCTACTCCCTCCCCTTGGTATAAAGGCCAGCAGCCCTTCCCCAGCCAGCCCCTGCCCTCATTTGCCCCCTCTCCACCCCACATACCTCCACCGAGCACCCCTACCTCTCCCTAGCTCTGTGTTGCTCGAGGAAGAAGAAGAGGAGAGCCTCGGCCTCCTCCCAAAATCGAGCAAGACTCTCTCCTTCCTACTCCTTTCTCTCTGCATGTCAGCCCACGTGATCCCCTTGCTCTCCTGCATCTAACGGTGCTCTACTTTTTGCTCAGGACCCACTCCTCCATCGTCGGTGTTGAGCTCCGACGAGGTTGCTCTTGGCCGCCGTTGCTTGAGCTGATTCCCGTGGGCCTCCACCATTGTGCCGCCCACCGATCTGCTCGCCGTCATCGACCACGTCGCCCTGCACCAGCCCCAACCGTCCCCGATCCCTCTGGTGAGCACCCTTCCCTCGTTGGCGCCGCCCTAGGTTTTCGCCGCCGGCGTTCTGTTTCATGTAGACGACGACCCAAAGTCGTCCGTCGTGACTAGATCCGACGGTCACCGTCGCTCGGTACCGCGTCGGCGCTCTCGCTCGCTGACAGCGGGCCCTGCTCGTCAGGTTCGAACCGAGCCCTCCCGCGCGTCGCGCTGCCCCTCCGTGGGCCAAATCCTTCCCTACAGCCCAGTTCACCCCAGATCCGGCCCATTGCACCCTTTTTCTTTTCTTTCAGCAGATCCTTTTATTCTAGAAAAGCTCCTCCTAGGTTTAAATCCAAATAAAATGGTAAACCTAGTCCAAAGGCCTAGATCTAATTTTCTGGTGGTTCTCTGATGTTTTCTCAAACATGCAGAGGCAACCCCATGGCTAAAATAATTTTCTCTAATTACTAGTAATTATTCTGCTAGAATGTATCTGGTACACTAAATAATTTTTCACAGAGAGTTCTACATCTCCATTTGAGATGAACCAAAGACCTACTAGAAGGTATTTGAAATACCCATCATCCAGAACAAACCTTAGGCCAAGTTGAATAGTATGTGGCCTTTAGAAAAAATAACAAAACTAGCAACTTTGTGTCTTAGATAATTCCCCAGGTCTAACCAAATGTGGTATTGACCTGATTCCAATTCCCAGTACCTCATACTATTAGTATCTGTCCAACCACAGTAGCTCTGAATTTATTGAGCTCTGGTTGAATTTTAGTGAATTAAATACCTCTGTAAAGGGTATTTTCACTAAATAAATCACTCCTCGAGTTTGGCAACTCCAAAAAGAGAGAATCCAATTCAGAAAGGTATCTTAAAAACCAATCACCTTCCCTTGGAACCAACTCAATAGCTCCTGTAGAATTAATCTGGTGGAAAGGAGAAGATTCATACAGAACTATCTTTGGGAATTTCCTGAGGGAATTCAGTAATTCTTTTGACTTAATTCCAACTCTAGGTGGTTCAGTACAGCAAGTACTACCAAACCATCCATGGAAATAATTTTTGGAGCTTCAGAACTTTTCTGGTGAATTATTTCCTCAAACTAGAGTTTAATCCACTATAAAAAGCATATTTAAATCTAGAAAAGTGATAATCAAGTGAAACCTCTTGTGTTGGTTTTGTCTTGACAAGACCTATCAGAGGATATCACTTTGGCATATTAATATCCTACTGACGACAGATCCCTAATCCAAGCTCTTTGTATCTAGCCTAGACAACTATCTTCCAAGAGAAAACACCTTAGTGGCAATCTTGTAAATTCCACCACCCATATCCAACTTCTCCAAACCCTTCCAAGTCCAGTAGTATTTCTCATATTTTTTTGCTGTATGGTTTGATACTTGTATGCTTGTGTTGATTGTGGATTGTTTGCTTGCATGTGTACCCAATGACGATGATAATGTGAGTGTGTGACGACAAGAAGAAAGGGACTTCTTTTATTATTATATTTTGGGTATTCTTGGTCATCTGAAGAAGTCCAGGCACTTATTGCTGATCACAGGCAAGCCACCATTCCTGAACTCTGATATATGTCCTACTCTCTTTTACCTGTTTTGTATCCTCTTTATAAATTGCATTATCTACCTGCATGTTTTGTTTTATAAATACTGCGTTAGTAACTTGGCTCCTCCAATTTATGATTTCGTGTCCTTCGAGGCACCACCCCGATGAACCCATCATTTATCCCATTTAGACCGAGAGTACGATGGTTAGCATCCTACCTCCTTGGAAACCCCGGTTTTGAGAAAATAAACTGTTTTGGGATTTTTCCCCACTACAAATGTTTCCAAAACGGCTTTTGTAAAACCCTGGGAAGAGGCATCGTTTCCAGTGGAAGTTTTAACAAAATAAATGGTGATGTGAAGAAGTGGGAATGTGATGGGATGTTCTACGCCTTTACTAGAACAATTTTATCCGCGCAACCACATTACCCCAGGTTGTTGGGGCTTAACTCATAGTGTGTCCGTATTAGCCGAGGCAACTTCTACCATGCTTATAGGGAGGAATCCCTGGAATTCCGGGCGGGCGCCCCTAGATCGAGGATCTGACGCCTGTCTCTTGCTTCGGCAAGAGTGAGCCTGAACTAACAGGAGTCTGGTGCAACAATTGGGTAGCCCGCGGACGGTATGACTTAGGTAGTATGGAAGGAAGAGGAGTCACCAAATTTAATGTATACGCCAAGCTGCGGCTTGGGTATGCTTGTGTACGGAAGGAAGGACTATGGCTGGGAGCCACATACTCGTTGCCAGGGAGTACAAACCCAAGAGGAAAAGCATGCCTTTGCTAGTGTAGACAAGCGAAAGGTTAGGTTTGATTATCCGGACCCCCATCTACTACGGTAGTGGGCCGTGGTTGTATCCCGGTGGATGTATTGATTCTTGTGGGTAAAGTGTGCAAACTCTGCAAAGTATAACCTATTCGAATAGCCGTGTCCACGGTCAAGGACGGTTGTAAAGGTGTTGGCTAGGAGTACCCAAACTGTGCTTTTTTGGGAAACAAGTACTTTGAGGATGAAGGTTCCAGGGGAACCGAGTTCGAAGGTTTTGCTTTGACCCGAGGTGGTCGAAGATGTTTAAAAAGGGTTTTACTACAAAACTGTTTCCAAAACTATTTTCCAACAAAGATATGGAGATGTCTGGATTTATAAAACAGAAGCATGTTTTCAAAACTCTTCTTCTACAAAGATATGGAGATGCCATAATTTCAAAGTTAGTTTAGGCTTTTCAAAAGCAACCCCTGATAGAGCTATCTCGCCACAGCCAGAATTGCATTTCCTTGTTTCACTTATCTCAGTGGTTTGCAAGTACATTCAAAAGTACTCACGGCTGTGTCCCTGGCTATTTACTTGGCCAGACTTTCAGGAGATTGAGGTGACGTCCATCGAGCTAGGCCGTCTTCCTAGTCAGTTGCATGTAGGTGGAGGCGTGATTGGGCTCTGCGCTTGGCGATGTTCCGCTGCTAATGATGAGGTAGCCATAATGGCATTTATGTAAGTCTTGTGTTTCGTTATGTTTTGGATGTTTTAATGGTACTTGTCGGTTATGTTCCACGGCTCACTGATCATGGGAACGTTGATATATGCATAACAGGGATTTCTCGGATGAATAATCCGGGGAGCCCACAGACTTGGTATCAGAGCCATCCTGACTATAGGAGACCTTAGTTAGCATGGACGTTAGACTGGAAACGACAAACCTATTTTCCAAAATACAAGGGAGAAATGATGACTATTTGCAAAAGTGCTTATGTCTTCTCCTCCTCTATTTCGAAAAACTACTTGCGTTAATAAAATTTCATAAGCTTAAAATCCTGCACACCGTCACTAACCTAAACCCATCTCACCAATCTGCTGTAGATGGCCTCTTTCTGCTCAGAGCGCATCATCGGTGGAAAAAGTTTCTGGCCCTTCGAAGAGCAGCTTCACAACCTGCTGAAGATAGTCAAGAGACCCCCGCCAACCATTGAAGGAACGGAACTTCCTCGCAGTAACACCAATGTGATGCAATGGGTCATCAAGGCTGTTATTCCTTCCCCCGATGAGGACACCACGCCCACAATCTTCACCTTCCTCGACAGCAACTGGGTAGATGGCGTGGTGCGAGCCATACAGGAGATCATGGCGCACCTCTGCAAGATCCATGAAGATGAGTTGAGAGATACTCCCTACCACTTGTTTGGAAAGAGAGACGAAGACAGACTCCCCAGTGAGTATTTCCTCACCTACTGCATTGGGAATCAGCTGGAGAATATGGAATACCTACTCCAACGTTCCTAGGAAGATCTTGACAAGGCCAGACGCGAGAATCTGCTTCTAAAGATGGATATCAACCTACTCCGTAAGCGCGAAAGGAGTCTTCAGGCCACCAATGCCCGCTTGGCAAGAAAGCTGATCACTGAAGTACCCCCAACCCCTAAAGACGAGAACCCCGGGACTGACGACAAACTCGTCTTCCTCAATGAGTACCACCCTATCGTCCAGTCACCCATGCCGCCCGAATCAACTTCCAACCCTGCACCATGGGAAGGCACCACTGTCACCTTCACTGAAGACGAGTTGAATATCCCGCAAACCCCAGAGGATCTGCAGTAGTTGGAGACCCTGAATGATATCCAAGACTCCGCAGATGCACCCTCCGAGTAATCACCCACGTCACGGTACTCGCCCATCTAGCAATAAGGTAGAGTCATGTATCGTCCCTGAACGCGTTTTGTAATGCCTAAGTACTATTAGCACCCTCGGGTGCAGATTAGGTTGGTATGTAATGACTTCCTGGATTGTTATGCTTGCTTGAATTGTTCCCTTTTTGCGTGTTTTACCCAAGTCGTTGCATCAGACCCAACCCAAAATGCCTGCCACCAACAAGACCTCCCCCAGGATGGCCATGATGACCGGAAGCTCGAAGAAGGCATGTAGCCGCTGCGGAGACGAAGGGCACCAAGCCAACAGATGCTCCGGCAACTGCCCCAACTATGGAGAACCCCTTTCACCCAAAGCTTGCCCAACTCGACTTATCACTTGTTTCCTTTGTGAAGGCCAAGACCAAGTTCCCTAAAGTGCTCAATATATCCCCTCATTGGCAAGGCCCGTCAACCTCCTGATGTCACCCTAGAAGAGTCGTCAACTCAGCCACGACAGAAGATGAACCCCTGCTTCAAGTGCGGACTATCCGGTCACTTCAAGAGAGAATGCCCCGAGAGAAAATCCGCCAAGACTTACTTGGTAGAGAAGCTCGAAGACATCCAAGGTCCCCTTCATCATAAAAGATGGTCACCCTACCGCTCGTTGCCGCGCAGCTCAAGACTGAAGATGTCCCGCGCCTTCCTAGGTGACAGCGCCCCGTGGAAGTAAAGACCAAGAGAGAAGCCCTTTCACCCACTCCAGGACTTCCCGAAAGTTGACGAGTGTAGCCTGTAGTAAACTAGCCCTATCCCCCCCTAGAACGCCACCTAGGATGCTATTCCCTCTTAAAGTCGATGTCCGCTACCCTAAGAACCCCCTCTTGTCACCCTCCTAAGAAAGTCCCCTAGTTGTAACTCTCCGACCTACCCAGGTCAAATTCTAAGGGGGAAAGACTGCATCTTTTCCACCAAATGGATAACCTCTCTGCCCGACCGTGTGACCCGAAGACACAAATCTCAGAGCACAGACTTGTCACAGACTCGGATACAATAACCCACATAAGAGAAGCGTCATAGACCCTTACAGAAGGAAGATCCCTCCCAGCAACCATGGTTGAAACCAGCTCGCCCCCGAGTTTCAAGAAGATTGGAGTTCAACCTCGCTGTCAAGATGTTCTGTTCGAAGACAAGGTCGACAAGTTAGCCCGCAAGAAACACATGGTACTAACTCTGAGACAAATCCCCTAACCTTACTCTCCGGAATCTCGGGACGAGATTCTTTTAAGGGGGAAAGGTCTGTAACATCCCAATTTTAGCAATCCTGATTTGTTGTCCAGAAGGCAAAAATCAGGGGGAACAAAAAAAATCTTGTGTTTTCGTACAATGCTTGCTTGTTGTTTGTTTGCACTTGTGCTTATGAAGTGTATCCTAAGATACTCCTTACCTCAACCTCAGTTGGCAAAAGCTATTTACCAAAACTATCTTGGCTTACTTTACATATTCTCAAACGATCTGGCATTTCAAAATAGGAGCCAAGATGCCTATGTAACCAAAACTATTTCTGGTAGCTTCTATTAACAAAACTATGGAGAGATATATAATACAATCCCCTTATGTTTTCAAGATAGATCACTCAACTAATCTTACCTCTAGTCTTCCTAAAACTCTTGTTCAAAGCTTTTGAATTCTACTCTTGGTAGAGACTACCAAGAACCCTCATCTTATTCAAAACTCAACCTCTTCAAAATTCCCCAACCTTACCCCAAACTAGGCTTGATGGTAACCTCTTTAGTGGTTATGCTTAGTATAAGATTAGTTGCCTTGATCTGCTGTCTAATGAGTTCCCTTGATCTGCTGATTGATTTGTTTGCTTAGGAAGTAGAATGAGCTACCTTAGGATCTCATCACTAGGCTCAAGATGTTTTCCCAATCATCAATCCCTAAACAAGAAAGCAAACCTTGATATGATCCCTAGCCACTAGGTGATCATCTAAAACCCTTAATCAGATCCATTCTGAGGACTTCCATCCTAGATATTTCCAAGTCCTGAAAACCAATATCAAGCATGGATCTCTTATACTCACTCTACACTTCTATATCACCCACTTGTTAAAGCTCTGATACATTGCAACTCCTCCAAGAACATTCCCTCTCTTACTCTTGTCAAATTCCTCAAAACTGCCAAATTTGGCCAAGTCTCGAAACAGTTTCAGAATCACCTTTTGGAATACCTCCTTCTCTCAAACCATGTGCATTTTTGGAAATGCATCTGAACCATATTGTTAACCATCCTAAGGACTACCAAGGCCCACATTGGCCACTGGCTAGATCCTCCTCCAACCCACTTGTCCATGATAGTTTTGCAGACAAGAAAATAACATTTCCTACAAAACTAGTCATCATGCTAACTTTGTTAGAAGCTCACACAACCATCCAAACACCTATGGACCAACTCTCTGCATGGTTGTGTTCTACTCATTGATGTCTATCATAATCTACTCCACTTGCTCCAAATGGATCCTTGTGCTTCTTAAACCCACCTGGTTTAGAAGGCTTCATGACACTTTCTGCATGGCAGCTTTAATTTCAACAAAGTTTGCCATCACTTCCAAATCACCTCAAATACAATTAATTCAAACTCCTCATGGCATGGTCATCTATATGACATGGTGTACCTATCCACCTATCCCTTGAACCAAGGTGATCTCCCATCTCCAAGATGCAAGCATGTTTTGGTGGTATAAAAATAACACCACCCTAGATTATCAACTCCTTGTTTTCCATCCTTTTCAAGTTGGAATTTCATTCCACAAGGTTGAAACTGCTTGCTAAACCTTGTATATCTCATCTACATGGATCCTAAATATTCATAAAATTTTATCCATAATTATTATGGCCCCAAAACTCATTAATTCCTTAAATGGTCAAAATCTCCAAAACTCCCTCCATAAAGGAAAGTTTGGTTTTTACCAAACCACTTCCCCAACTTTTGGCTCATGTGAATCCCACAAATCATATCCTGTCTTTCCAGCTCAAAAATAAATATTTTTGAGAAGCTTTATTATTTCTTTTTGCCCATTTTCTTAAATGGCTGAAATGGAATAATAATTGTTTAAAATACTTTTAATCCCTTATAAATCGTGGGAAATTTCCCCTAAGTGTGTATTCACATTTGGGATCCTCTCAAACCAAAATCCATCCTTGTCCAATGGAAATTTCTCAATTGATCTTCTAAAAATCACTTCTGTCCTTTTTGAGTAAAAGGATTTAAGTGGACTTAAACTCCACATAAAAACCCCAAATAAATCTTAGGAGTCTACCTTTACCTCCTCTATCTACCAGTACCAATTTCTCCTCTGGTCCAATACCAGATTTTGGACTTCCTTCACAACCGTCTATTACATCAATATTGGTCAATTAAGCAAACCACCACCCTAAGCACTTCCATCTTCCAGCAAATCTTGATCAATGCTTCTACTTAACACCATGACACATCCTTGGTCGACCACCACTATAGCTCCACTTCAGCCTTGACCATTTTGTCCTTGAACTAGTATTAAGAGAGAGAGAGAGACAACAAAGATCTTATTACATTTGTCCCCCATTATTTACCACTGATGCCGCCACCTCTCCCCCTGATCAGCACGACCCAAATACCACTACTACCCCTATCCACCTCTCCCTGGACCAATCACTGGCTAGCATTGCTCTCCCCCTTGTCCTAAATGGTAATTTACCTCATCTACTCCCTCCCCTTGGTATAAAGGCCAGCAGCCCTTCCCCAGCCAGCCCCTGCCCTTATTTTCCCCCTCTCCACCCCACATACGTCCCTCGAGCACCCCTACCTCTCCCCAGCTCTGTGCTGCTCGAGGAAGAAGAAGAGGAGAGCCTCGGCCTCCTCCCAAAATCGAGCAAGACTCTCTCCTCCCTACTCCTTTCTCTCTGCATGTCAGCCCACGTGATCCCCTTGCTCTCCTGCATCTAACGGTGCTCTTCTTTTTGCCCAGGACCCACTCCTCCGTCATCGGCGTTGAGCTTCGATGAGGTTGCCCTTGGCCGCCATTGCTCGAGCTGCTTCCCGTGGGCCTCCATCGTCGTGCCGCCCACCGATCTACTCACCGTCGTCGACCGCGTCGCCCTGCACCAGCCCGAACCGTCCCCGAGCCCTCTGGTGAGCACCTGCCCTTGCCGGTGCCGCCCTAGGTTTTCGCCGCCGGTGTTCCGTTTCGCATAGACGACGACCCAGAGTCGTCCATCGAGACTAGATCCGACAGTCACCGTCGCTCGGTACCGCTTCGGCACTCTCGCTCGCTAACAGCGGGCCCCGCTCGTCAGGTTCGAACCGAGCCCTCCCGCGCGTCGCGCTGCCCCTCCGTGGGCCAAATCCTTCCATGCAACCCAATTCACCCCAGATCCGGCCCATTGCACCCTTTTTATTTTCTTTTAGCACATCCTTTTATTCCAGAAAACCTCCTGCTAGGTTGAAATCCAAATAAAATGGTAAACCAAGTCCAAAGGCCTAGATCTATTTTTCTGGTGATTCTCTGATGTTTTCTCAAACATGCAGAGGCAACCCCATGGCTAAAATAATTCTCTAATTACTAGTAATTATTCTGCTAGAATGTACCTGGTACACTAAATAATTTTCCACATAGAGTTCTACATCTCCATTTGAGATGAACCAAAGACCTACTGGAAGGTATTTGAAATACCCATCATCCAGCACAAACCTTAGGCCAAGTTAAGCAGTATCTGGCCTTTAGCAAAAATAACAAAACTAGCAAATTTGTGTCTTAGATAAATTCCCCAGGTCTAACCAAATGTGGTATGGGCCTGATTCCAATTCCCAGTACGTCACACTATCAGTATCTATCCAACCCCAATAGCTCTAAATTTATTGAGCTCTGGTTGAATTTTAGCAAATTAAATACCTCTGTAAAGGGTATTTTAACTAAATAAATCACTTCTGGAGTTTAGAAACTCCAAAAAGAGTGAATCTAATTACTACAGAGAGGTATCTTAAAAACCAATCACCTTGCCCTTGGAATCAACTCAATAGCTCCTGTAGAATAACTCTGGTGGAAAGGAGAAGATTCATACATAACTGTTTTTAGGAATTTCCTGAGGGCATTCTGTTAATTATTTTCACTTAATTCCAACTCTAAGTGGTTAAGTACAGCAAGTACTACCAAACCATCCAAGGAAATAATTTTTTGAGTTCCAGAAATTTTCTGGTGAATTATTTCCTCAAACTAGAGTTTAATCCACTATACAAAGCATATTTAAATCTAGGAAAGTGATAATCAAGTGAAACCACTTGTGTTCATTTTGTCTTTACAAGACCTATCAGAGGATATCACTTTGGCATATTAATATCCTACTGACCACAGATCCCTAATCCAAGCTCTTTGTATCTAGCCTAGACAACTATCTTCCAAGAGAAAACACCTCAGTGGCAATCGTGTAAATTCCACCACCTATATCCAACTTCTCCAAACCCTTCCAAGTACAGTAGTATTTCTCATATTTGTTTGCTATATGGTTTGATACTTCTATGCCTTGTGTTGATTGTGGATTGTTTGCTTACATGTGTACCCAATGACGACGATAGTGTGAGTGTCTGACGACAAGAAGGAAGGGACTTGTTTTATTATTATATTTTGGGTATTTTTGGTCATCTGAAGAAGTCCAGGGACTTATTGCTGATCATAGGCAAGCCACCATTCCTGAACTCTGATATATGTCCTACTCTCTTTTACCTGTTTCCTATCCTCTTTATAAATTGCATTATCTACCTGCATGTTTTGTTTTATAAATACTGTGTTAGTAACTTGGCTCCTCCAAGTTATGATTTCGTGTCCTTCGAGGCACCACCCCGATGAACCCATCATTTATCCACTTTAGACAGAGAGTATGATGGTTAGCATCCTACCTCCTTGGAAACCCCGGTTTTGAGAAAATAAACTGTTTTGGGATTTTTCCCCACTACAAATGTTTCCAAAACGGCTTTTGTAAAACCCTGGGAAGAGGCATCGTTTCCAGTGGAAGTTTTAACAAAATAAATGGTGATGTGAAGAAGTGGGAATTTGATGGGATGTTCTACGCCTTTACTAGAACAATTTTATCCGCGCAACCACATTACCCCAGGTTGTTGGGGCTTAACTCATAGTGTGTCCGTATTAGCCGAGGCAACTTCTACCATGCTTATAGGGAGGAATCCCTGGAATTCCGGGCGGGCGCCCCCAGATCGAGGATCTGACGCCTGTCGCTTGCTTCGGCAAGAGTGAGCCTGAACTAACAGGAGTCTGGTGCAACAATTGGGTAGCCGGCGAACGGTATGACTTAGGTAGTACGGAAGGAAGAGGAGTCACCAAATTTAAGGTATACGCCAAGCTGCGGCTTGGGTATGCTTGTGTACGGAAGGAAGGACTATGGCTGGGAGCCACATACTCGTTGCCGGGGAGTACAAACCCAAGAGGAAAACGATGCCTTTGCTAGTGTAGACAAGCGAAAGGTTAGGTTTGATTATCCGGACCCCCATCTACTACGGTAGTGGGCCGTGGTTGTATCCCGGTGGATGTATTGATTCTTGTGGGTAAAGTGTGCAAACTCTGCAGAGTATAACCTATTCGAATAGCCGTGTCCACGGTCAAGGACGGTTGTAAAGGTGTTGGCTAGGAGTACCCAAACTGTGCTTTTTTGGGAAACAAGTACTTTGAGGACGAAGGTTCCAGGGGAACCGAGTTCGAAGGTTTTGTTTTGACCCGAGGTGGTTGAAGATGTTTAAAAAGGGTTTTACTACAAAACTGTTTCCAAAACTATTTTCCAACAAAGATATGGAGATGTCTGGATTTATAAAACAGAAGCATGTTTTCAAAACTCTTCTTCTACAAAGATATGGAGATGCCATAATTTCAAAGTTAGTTTAGGCTTTTCAAAAGGAACCCCTAATAGAGCTATCTCGCCACAACCAGAATTGCATTTCCTTGTTTCACTTATCTCAGTGGTTTGCAAGTACATTCAAAAGTACTCACGGCTGTGTCCCTGGCTATTTACTTGGCCAGACTTTCAGGAGATTGAGGTGACGTCCATCGAGCTAGGCCGTCTTCCTAGTCAGTTGCATGTAGGTGGAGGCGTGATTGGGCTCTGCGCTTGGCGATGTTCCGCTGCTAATGATGAGGTAGCCATAATGGCATTTATGTAAGTCTTGTGTTTCGTTATGTTTTGGATGTTTTAATGGTACCTGTCGGTTATGTTCCACGGCTCACTGATCATGGGAACGTTGATATATGCATAACAGGGATTTCTCGGATGAATAATCCGGGGAGCCCACATTTATTTTGGGCCAGACCCATGTTATTTTTGCAAGAATTAAATAAGTCACCTTTTAGAGTCCGTATTTGAAGATAAAAGGCCTTCTAGGATTTGGTTCAGCCACCATACCTATGGCTGGCCAAAAACCCCACATTTTCCTCCTTAAATACCCACATAGTCATCACTTTTAGACTCGGATTTTGTTTAGACTAAAAGTTAGCCATCATTGCAACTTCGCCACGGCTTGAGTGTCGCAGAGACCTCTTGTACTTCACACCTATTCAGGATCCCACCTTATTCCATAAAGTTTTTATCTACATCCACAATATCTTGATTGCATTATTAGTTCTTACTTGTTCTCGATTTCAGGTAGGAATCAAGACCCTCGCTGGTCAGGCTGATCGTGCTTCTACAAGATCGGTAACCTCTAAGAGATTGGCCTAGTGATTGCATTGGTGCTCATGCTCGCATGTGTAGTCGGATCGTCAAGCCCGAACTCCACCCAAATCGACTATCACCATCTCATCGAAAGATTGGACACCTTGGCTCTATCAAGTGGTATCAGATTTCAGGTTGCTCGATGAGATTTACAGTTTTTCCTAGTATAGATATATTTTACCTATAATCCACGAAAATGGCAAAAATACAATTAGAGTTAGATCTACCCAACCCATCACCAATCTCCACCTTGCATTGTATTTTCAGTTTGGCAATTGTTGAATCTGTGTCTGCATCGTCGCGTCGAGTTGCTGGTCTTAGTGTCTCATCCCTTAGAGTTTCGAGTTATGGTCACATAAGTCACCGCTGCCACGCTCATAGATCATCGCCATTGCCATACTTTCGCCAACACACACCACCATATTCCGCCGCCATATACTCCTGCCACCATAAACCCTCGACTCCTCTACCCCATTCCTACCGCAACACGAATGCGATCTATTTTCCTGTTGTGGCATGAGTCCGAGTAGAGTTGTTCTTTTTTTTCTTCCCTTGATCATTGTTCTGTGTTGTAATCGAATTCCGTTGAGTTAAAGTTTTGGCCGCTAGTCAAGAGGAAGGAGAGCGAAAAAATGTCTGGAAACGCCTCCAAATTTTTTCTGGCTACACTAGTTTTCGTCCTTGGGGATAACTTTTCTCCATCGGCCATTATAGCTACTTTTTTGGCGCCTGTATTCTTTCGGAGCACGGACAAAAAATTTCGACAATTTTTTTTGGGGCTATCCTATTTTTAGACCCCGTAGATCAGTTCTAGACACTTACCACCATAGTGATTTTGGACATCTCGGTTCGCTTGCCATATCATCACACCATTGCTTGTTGTGCCGCGTCGTGACATCATTAATGCTCTAGGCTCGAGTCTCTAGTACGGCCTAGTCTAGGACCAGCACAGTACCTTCGGTGAGCTTATTTTCAACTTTCCATTGTTGTTTTGATAATTGCTAAGCCTTCCAAGATCTCCACAGATTCCTCAACATGCGTTGTGTCGACTCCTGGTAATCGCTCAGTTCAATCTTGGGAACCACTGATCCTTGCGGTTGCACATCACCTTTTCCTCATGGCTGGTAAGAACTTGTAAGAGCTTTGTATATTGATTGATGGATTACGCGTGTTTCCACCATATTTCCATACTAGTAGGCATATACACTTGTGCTTTTGAGGACTAACCATGGCAGGACCTAGCGATATACATGTTGACCAGGCAAATAGGACGAATGAAGAGATGCTTGCTCACTTTACCAACATCTTGGTAGGGCATGCGCGAGATGTTGATTCAAGACTAGATGATGTTGACCTCAAGCTCAATGAACCATTGACAAGAGAGAAGGACTAGAGAAATCCTTCAACGAGAAGCTCGACGCCAAGTTTCAAGAGGTCCTCGATAGGTTACCTGCACCTGCACCTGCTGCTGCACTATGTCCTCGGCGGCGTTTAACAGACCAGGTGGGACTTGAACAACGTGTCCCACTCACGGAACACCATACTACTGGTTCATATGCTCCTGCTGCAGCTGCACCATATCCTGCTCCCACCGCTGAAGTTGTTTCACCAACGGCTGCCGCCGCTACCGCGGTTGACGCTTTTGTGGAATATGAAGAGGATGGTTGATGATTCATAAACATATCTATAATTTTTGATCCTCCATGTTTGTTATGTTTTGTTCACACTTTGAGGTATTTTTATACATTTTCTAGAACTAACCTATTAACAAGATGACACAGTGCCAGTTGCTTGTTTTCTGCTATTTTTGGTTTCAGAAAAGCTAGTAAGGAAATATTCTCGGAATTGGACGAGACAAAAGACAAAGTCAATATTTTACCAAAAGGAACATGGAGTCCGGAGGGCAGCCGAAGAGGGGTCACGAGGCGGCCACACCCTAGGGTGGCGCGGCCCCCCTAGGTGAGCCGCCACCTGGTGTGGGCCCCTTGAGCCACCACTGACCTTGCCCCTTTTCCTATAAAAGTACCCCAAGACGAAAACCCTAAACACCTGATCAAAAATCCACGAAAGAGTGTAGCCACCGCCATCTCCATCCCTAGATCGGGGGGATTCGAAGCTCTTCTCGGCACCCTGCCAGAGGGGAGAGATCATCCTGGAGGCCTTCTTCATCACCATGCCTGCCTCTGCAGTGATGCGTGAGTAGTTCACCCTTGGACTATGGGTCCATATAGTAGCTAGATGGTTGATTCTCCTCCTTTGTGCTATCATGTTTAGATCTTGTGAGCTCCGTTCATGATCAAGATCATCTATTTGTAATCCTATATGTTGTATTTGTGGGGATCCGATGGATATTAAGATACTATGCCAGGTTGATTATTGATTCTATCATGTTTATGTTATTTGTGATCTTGCATGCTCTCTGTTGTTAGTAACTATCTTAGCCAAGTAGATACTTGCAACTCCAAGAGGGAGTATTTATGCTCGATAGTAGGTTCACGCCTCTAGTAATCTGGGGAAGTGACAGAAATCTCTAAGGTTGTAGATGTGCTATTGCTACTAGGGAGAAAACAACAATCATTTTTCCATGGGGCAATTGTATTGTTTACTTTACACACTTTTCTTAATGCAATTATCTGTTGCTTGCAACTTAATACTGAAAGGGGTTCGGACAATAACCGGAAGGTGGATTATTAGTCATAGATGCAGTTGGATTATGATTTATGTATTATGTTGTAATGCCCAATCAAATTTCATAGGAGTCAAGATGTCTAGTATATGCATTGTTATGCTTTCTCAAATCTGTCAATTGCCCCGCTATAATTTGTTCACCCAACATGCTATTTATCTTAAGGAGAAACACCTTTAGTGAACTATGGACCCCAGTCCATTCTATTACCATTAATATACCATCTACTGTTTACCGTTTACTGTTTACTGTTTACTATTTACTTTCTGCAAGCAATTACTATCTTCCAAACTATACGTTTAACCCTTTGTTTGACAAACTCACTGTAAGTTGGGGCAAAGTTCTGTGGTTGTGTTGTACAGGATTCCAACTTGCTAGCAACACCTTGGAGTTTTTTCCTTGCTCCTACTGGTTCGATAACCTTGGTTTCATAACTGAGAGAAAACTTGCTATTGTGCTCATCATACCTTCCTCTTTGGGTTCCCAACAAGCTCTACATATTTTGAGCCATCAATGGTGAGTATGAGTATGAAGATGAGAATGAGTTTGACGAGTATGTCGAACAACCTGCTGGCCGTCCCCTGCATTACTACCACAACGCTCGACCACCGATACATAATGATGATCATGTTGGAAAGCTTAAGTTAAATATTCCACCTTTTGAGGGTAGATATAATCCTGATGCATATCTTACATGGGAATTGGAACTAGATGAACTTTTTGCATGTTTAAGATATCCTAAGAATATGCATGTTAGTGTTGCTACTTGCGAGTTTACAGATTTTGCTTCACGTTTGTGGTCTGAGTATTGTCATTTAAATCATGCTAATGTTCCTAGTACTTGGACTTCTTTAAAAACTGATGTGCGTGTGCATTTTGTACCTCCCACATATCAATGAGATTTTCTAAAGAAATTGACTCATTTAGAACAAGGATTTTTTTTTAGAGGAATATTATCAGAAATTGCAAACGGGGATGGTTCGTGCGGATATTGTTGAAAATATGGAACAACTGCTTGCCCGTTCTTTCTTGGTTTAAATAAGGAGATTCAAAATATCTTAGACTATAAGGAATATTGTACCATTACTCATTTGTTTCATCTTGCTTGCAAAGCTGAACATGAAGTGTAGGATCGTCAACAAACATGGAGAAGGCCTAAAAATTCTGCAGGTCGTACATCATCGTGGACGTCTAGACAATCAGCGCCTTCTTCGCATGGTACACCACCAGCACCTACCACGTACAAATCCACCACACCTACATCAAGAACACTTTCGGCTGCTCCTCCACCATCGTCTAATGGTCTGGCTCGTAGTTCTTCTCTATGGCCTCCACGAGCAAGACAAAGGATGTACAATGCCGCAAGTGATGGGGATATGCTGTAGTTCTTCTCTATAGCCTCCACGTGTTATGATGGTGCGTGATGATGGTGAATATGATTCAGCAAGTGAATTTAATGAAGATACATTAGCTCTTATTGCTGTAGGTGATGGGAATAATTCTGATTCTAAAGAAGATACTGAGATAATGGGAGCCAAAACTACTGATCAATACAAAGTATAGTTGCACAATGTGTGTTGAGTGTTCAATTGAGCAAAGCTGAGCATGATCAATGCCAGAACATTTTCCAAAAAAGAGGCGTTGTCAAGGAACGAGCTAAAACATATCATTATTGATGGAGGGAGTTGTAATAATCTGGCTAGTGTTTACATGGTAGAGAAACTTGCTCTCCCAATAAGACAACGCACACATTCATATTACATCCAATGGTTTGAGAATTCTCGTAAGATCAAGGTGACAAGAAAGATACGCGTGCATTTTACTATTGGTACATATTCTGATTTTTTTGATTGTGATGTTGTACCAATGCAACTTTCTCTTTGTTACTTGGTAGACCTTGGCAATTTGATAGAGAATTTGTTCATAAGGGTAAAACTAATCACTATTCTCTGATGCATCATGGGAAGAAAATTGGTCTCAAACCTATGACTCCTGGACAAATTTTAAAAGATGATCTTGCTAGAGCTGGTAGAACTAAAACTAAGGAGAAAAACGAAAGTGAGAATCAGATTATTTCTGCTGATTTTGTACCACCAAAGACAACTAAATTTGATTCTAAGCATGCTACTGAAATTTGTTTAAAGGGTCCATGTATGCTTTCAAATAAAATTGATATTTTTGAACTCGATGTGAACAATACTACGTGCTATGCAATTGTGTGTAAAGAGGTTTTGTTTTCATTTGAGGATATGCCTCCCTCTTTTCCACCTGTTGTTGCTAACCTTTTGTAGGAATAGGAGGATGTTTTCCCACCTGAGATGCCACTAGGACCATCACCTATTAGAGGAATTGAGCACCAAATTGATTTAATTCCTGGTGCCATGTTGCCCAACCGCGCGCCATATAGAACCAATCCGGAGGAGCCAAAGGAGATACAACGCCAAATTCAGGAACAACTCGACAAAGTTCACATTCGCGAGTCTCTTAGCCCATGTGATGTTCATATTATTTTGGTACCTAAGAAAGATGGTTCTTCGAACATGTGTACTGATCGTAGAGCTATCAATAATATTATTATTTGTTATCGTCATCCTATACCACGTTTAGATGACATGCCTGATGAATTGAGTGGCTCTACCATGTTTTCTAAAGTTGATTTGCGTAGTGGTTACCACCAGATTCATATGAAATTGGGAGATGAATGGAAAACAGAACTTAAAACTAAGTTTGTTTTATATGAGTGGTTAGTAATGCCTTTTGGTTTAACTAATGTACCTAGAACATTCATGATATTAATGAAGGAAGTTTTATGTGCTTTCATTGGATGTTTTGTGGTAGTCTACTTTGATGATATTATGACCTATAGCAAATCTTTAGAGGATCATTTGGAACATTTGCCTACTGTCTTCAATGCTTTACGTGACGCACGTTAGTTTGGTAATCTTGAGAAGTGCACCTTTTGCACCGATCGAGTTGTGTTTCTTGGCTATGTTGTTACATCATAGGGAATTGAAGTGGATCCAGCCAAGATTGAAGCGATTGAGAATTGGCCTCAGCCCAAGATAGTCACACAAGTGAGGAGTTTTCTTGGCCTTGCTGGTTTTTATAGGCGTTTTGTCAAAGATTTTTGTCGTGGTGGTGTCACGGCAGATGCCATGTATAGGCTAAAGGTGGGGACTAATACTCGCTAGGGGAATCCAGGGAGGGATAGTGAAGTGATTCTCCACACAAGAGCTTGTATTGATTTGCTTCCAAGGTTACAAGTGCTCCTAGAGCTGTATTGGCGAGAGGAGGAAGAAAGAGCTCTCTTACTCTCACCCACAGATCACACCTGAAACCCTAGCCCAAAACTGAATCCTAGAGAAATCAACCCCCCCTACAGAAGCCCTAGACCCCCTTTTATAGAGGAAGCTCGGTTCCTGCCTAGGGCATATGTGGAGGCATATTCCTAAGAATATGCCTCCTCCCAAAGTGGCAAACCGACCGGGGTGCTTTTTCCCCCTCGTCAGCTATGCTTTAGCTACGTGAGCCACGCCCCGCCCCTCGTCAGCTATGCTTTAGCTCGTCAGCTGATACGGGCGTCGTCACGCTTGTCGGCCACGCCCCGGTGGTCCAGTCCTTGCTCGCTTCGCTCAGGCAGTGCGTACCGGGGCTCCTTTTGACCAGCGAGATTCCTTCCTTCTCCTAGAAGCTTACTGCGACCCGGACGATGGTTCATCCGGCCACACCCTTTCCTGCATACAGGCAAAACACACACTTCCGACTTACCGCTTAAGTCGGATGAGGACTAGTTAGGCGGACGCCCCCAGGTCCGGATTACCCCGTGACTCGGCCTGCCTTGAGGTGACCTGGCCAGCATCTGCTTTGGCCTTGCCGAACCTCGGCTAACTCGGCCTTTATACCCCGGCGTGACCCTACCCGGGGGTATCCCCCCAACATTAGTCCCCAAAGCTGGTGCGGTCTTTGCTGCCTTGGCCTCTAAGGCCACACCAGGTTCAATCTTGTGGCCCGGTCGTTATTGCCGACTTACCTCTTTACCTCGGTTTGTATGGATTTACGTTTCCTTCGCACATTTCAAGTTTTCACTTGCCGGCCGGGTTACCACAGTTCCATCCGGGTCTTGCTTCCTTCTCTCATACGCTAACCCATGTGAACGGTAATCATTGTGTTGTCTTATTTTAAGGGACGGTACAGTAATCGCCGCAGTAACCGTCAGTCATCACTGTGCGCGGGTCACGTCACGCCTGCCCCCTCGTTTACCGCATCAGTGCGTCACGTCCCAGGATTCTTTCTGCCCTGAGGCCTTGCGTGTGGCTCCTTACTGATTGGTCCGGACGGGTAATACATGGCCACAGCGTGTGGCCGGTCCACAGGGTGCGATCCCACTCGCCGCTTACATGGGGGTTAAATAGCGGAGGCGTGCGTTCCTTAGGATTTTTCCCCTCCACACGTCTCTGCCTGCTACTACTCTCCTTCGTATTCCTCGCGACTGCGCCGCCGCCAGTACTGCCAAAAAAACAGCGTCGCCGCCGCACTTCTCCGTTTCACCTCTACGTCTCCATCACTGCGACGTCAATCTCCCGCTATGGGTCCTCGCCAATCCAAGCCGCTGTCCCCCGCCGCCTCCAGCGCCAGCGAGGGCTTCGAGGAGCAGATGACTGAAGAAGAGCTCGCCATTGCTGAGCAAGACATGGAGGAGGACGCCGCCGCTGGGGACCGTGGCGCATAGGCCGGCTCCTGGGTCTGCCAGGACGATCTAGATTGGCTCTACCGGACCAGACGCCTCCCTTCCGGCGTCGCCGCTCGCCTCGCCTCCGCCGAGCTAGCTCCTTCACCCAACCCCGGGGAGTTCGTTGTGTTCCTGTCTCATTTTCAGCGGGGCTTCGGACTCCCGGTGAGTGACTTCTTCCACGATTGGCTCAGCACCTACCATCTCCAGCCGCACCATCTTCCGGCCAATGCCATTACTTCCCTCTCTACTTTCGCCTCTACGATTGAGGACTACGCCGGATTATGGCCCACAAAGGAGCTGTGGATCCGGTTTTTTCGCCCTTCGCCGCAATGTTATCCCCGACATTCATGCTGACCCGGAGGACAAGCAGCTCACGCAGTTCGGAGCAGCCTCCATCTCACCCCGGAGGTTTTCTGTTTTCCCTCGGGTCACAGGGCTAGAATCATGCAAAGGTTGGGCCCGGACGTTCTTTTATGTCCGGAACACAGGCACCGGAGATTTTATCCGGTTGCTTCCCTATACCCCGGGTCCGCCGAACCCGGATCTGTGGGACGCCGTTCCGAAGAAACCTACGGCCCTGGCCAACCAAGTGAGCAAGAGGTTCGCGGAGCTGAAGGAGCTCGGGTTGCGCAACGAGGATGCGATGATCACTTTCGTGCGCAACCGAATCTCCCCTCTCCAGAAGCGCACCCACAAGGTGTGCCATATGAGCTACGGCCGCGATCCCAACCGGACTTCATCTTTCGAGCTGAACAACACGGAGATCTTCCGCCGGGTTAAGGCTCTTTTCACCACTCAGAAGGATTTCTCCCCTGATTGGACTTGGGGGGTTGAGCACTTCTGCCGTGACCGGCTTCCTCCCATGGTGAGTTTCATGTAGCAAACTTACCCTGGACCAGTTACTTGTCTATTATTGTTGCATTTCTGATTCGTCTATTTATTCTTTTCCTCAGCTATTCCTTCAGCAAACGCTCGAGGACGGCACTGATCCGACCCTTAAGTGGGCACCGGACCGGGAGACTTCGGACTTGGAGGAGCCGGACCAAGAGATGTTTCTCCCCATGACTGACGCCAGGAAACGACCCACGGGTAACTTCTCTTCTGCCAGAGATTAGCCCGATGATGAAGATTACTCGGATATCGAGATAATTGAACCGTTTGAGGCTGTCCCCCTTTCTTTTGCTTTTCCGCCATCAGCTCACGCCGGTGGCCATATCCATGAGGATCCTCCTCTCGCCACGGGCGAGCCAGTTCTGGTGGCGCGGAAGAAAAAGCGCGCGGCCTCCTCAAGCTCTTCCTCCGGACCTTCTGAGCCTGCTAAAAGGCGAAAGAAGGCCCCAGTACGAAGGGCTCGGAAACCCAGAGCAGCCGAAACCTCGGATGCGTAAGTCCTTCTTTCTTCTGTAACTCGTTCTTCCTTACCTCGTCGTAACTTTCCTTCTGAAGTTACCTGATCTCATAGGTCTCTGGTGGAGGTCCCTCAGAGTGGGTCCAGTATCTCATCGCCTCTCTAGGCCAGCCCCTCGCCTCGTCGCAACGACGAGCCACGTCCGCTGAGCCCCATTTCGGAAAGCTCTGCGGCCGCTCCGGATCAACCTGGGGCGGGGGAAACTGGCCCAACCAGAACAACGGCAGCCACTACCTCGGCGACGCCACAACCAGCAGCCTCCAAAGCTACTTCGACTCCAGCATCTGTTCCAGTACCAGCAGCCAAAACAGCACCAACTCCAGCCTCGTCAGCAGCACCAAACCCGGCAGCGAAAACATCAGTGCTGGCACCAAGTCCAGCAACGAAAGTAGCAGCGCCCAGTTCCTCTGCATCTTCCGAGTCCTCCCAACCTCGGCAGGGAAAAACCGCTGCTACGGCTTCTTCCCAGCAAGCCAAGGGTAAGAAGACTCAAGACGTTACCAAGCCCAGCACTGCCGAACCTGGGCAACGTACCCTTGAGTCCATGCTCCCCAAGAAAACACCAGCGGCAAAGGACGCGCCTGCCGAGCCAACTGAGTCTCAGCAGTTGGTTCTGCATACCAGCCGGCCCTTGCCTTGGTGGAGAGGAAGGAATCACACGCTAAGGGTTTGGTGACGCCACATATGCCCTCAGGCGAACGGTACCCCCCAAGCTTGATGGAGTTCGTCATGAACTGGAACAAGGCCGAGGTAATCCAGGAGTCTGATCAAGTGAATACCGCCGCCAAGGCCATTAACCTCGCTGGACGGATGATGGAGGTACGCCGTTTTCTCCTTCGTAAATTGTAGATAATAACCATTAGTCCCCGAGCCTCCGGGGGAGTAACTTGTTACTCGGCCGGATGCTCTTTTATAGAACTAACGTAGCTCCATAATAACTTCGAACATGCACACACCTAGAGCCGGGTTAAGTTCCACTTGGCCCGGATTTTAGTACACTTCGAATATGCACACACCTAGAGCCGGGTTAAGTTCCACTTGGCCCGGATTTTAGTACACTTCGAATATGCACACACCTAGAGCCGGGTTAAGTTCCACTTGGCCCGGATTTTAGTACACTTCGAACATGCACACACCTAGAGCCGGGTTAAGTTCCACTTGGCCCGGATTTTAGTACACTTCGAATATGCACACACCTAGAGTCGGGTTAAGTTCCACTTGGCCCGGATTTTAGTACACTTCGAACATGCACACACCTAGAGCCGGGTTAAGTTCCACTTGGCCCGGATTTTAGTACACTTCGAATATGCACACACCTAGAGCCGGGTTAAGTTCCACTTGGCCCGGATTTTAGTACACTTCGAACATGCACACACCTAGAGCCGGGTTAAGTTCCACTTGGCCCGGATTTTAGTACACTTCGAATATGCACACACCTCGAGCCGGGTTAAGTTCCACTTGGCCCGGATTTTAGTACACTTCGAACATGCACACACCTAGAGCCGGGTTAAGTTCCACTTGGCCTGGATTTTAGTACACTTCGAATATGCACACACCTAGAGCCGGGTTAAGTTCCACTTGGCCCGGATCTTAGTACACTTCGAACATGCACACACCTGACTAAAGTTTCTGTATCCTCTTCAGGTGACCACCAACCGCCGAAGTGCCGAATTCCAGTGCTTGTTGGATACACATAAAAATCTTCGCACGAAACAGGCTGCACTCATCGCTGAGTATGAGAAAAGGGGTAAATTTCTTTCTTACTCCCTTCCTCATTTTTCTTCCACTTCACTTGCCGAATGAATCATATTGTTCGGTTTCCGCAGCTGGGGTGGAAGCTGAAAACAAAATCATGCGAAAGAACTTGGAGCAGATCAAGGGTACGTCCTTCTTATCTGTTCCTACTGTGCTTCTCATCCTTTTCCCTCCTTGGCTCGGCAAATATTCATACCTCAGCTCTGCCGGGCCAACACACGGTTTCAGCATTGCTTGAAGAAAGTGTGCATGTGCCTGACATGATGCTGCATTTTCTCGAACAAGCAGGACAGCATCAAGCCGAGCTGAAGAAAAAGGATGATGAGCTCGTCCTCCTCCGGACCAAAGATGATGACATAGCTAAGCTCAAAGCTGAAATGGCTAAAATGAAGGCGCGGCACCAAGCCGAGCTGAAAAGGGTTGGCCAGGACTTCACCGAGGAACGTGAGCGCCTCCAACTCCAAAGTGCTAAGGATCGCGAACTCCTCCAGGAAGCCGAGGTCAAACTTGGGTCGTCAAATGCTGAGCTCGAGCAGCTTCGGAAAAGGCGTGATGCTTGCATCAAGGAGCTGACCCGGATTCACAGTCATATCTCTCGTAACTTCTCTTCCTTTGTCCACCTTACTTCTCCGGGTTACGTCTCATGTCTTATTTTCTCAACTTTGTCCTTTGCCTTGTCTCCCAGGCCACTTTCCAGAGGGTACGGCCATTGCACGTGCTGCTGTTGCTAATTTCCGCCGAGAGAGAGGTACTCCGGTCGCTGCTGAGGGTGAGTCCATTCCCTATGACGCGGAGGACCTGTTGGTCAGCCTGTCATCTCACGTGGAAATTATCAAGAACTATGGCCGGGACCTCCTCGATGTTTCAGTCCGGATCTTCCACGCCTTCTAGCCCACCGATGACGCTCGGGAGAGAATTACGCATCTCGCTGAAAAGCTTTCAGAAGTTCAGATCTAGCTCGACCTCTGGCGAGAATCCGCTGGCCGTGCTGCTGCCAATACCGTCCTTCACCACGTTTTGACGTGGTACGAAAAGATAGACCTCAGCCTCCTCACACGGCTGCGCACCGGGTCCAAATGGACAGATGATCCGGAGTGGGTAGCTCGGCGCCAGGCTTGCGCCACAGCCTCATTGAATATGCCCCCATTCATGAATGGACTGAGGGTCCGAGCTTCCTAGAAGCCGCAGGCGAAGATGACTCGGGTGAATCAGAGGAGGACACAGCCTCGGATATCGAAGAGGGCGATGATGATGCCGAACTCCGTCCTGCTGCTCCTAAGTAGAAACACTTGAAAATTCGTGAGATCCCCGGTATGCCGGGTGGAATTGTATTCCAAATACATGCGATATTTTGCTACTGAGTACTTATGCCGAATTAACATGGGCGTAGTCCCCAAGTTTCTTTTTCTTGTTCGTTCAATCTTTTGGCTCTGCGTGTCTACCTTGATTCGGTTTTACAACTTACGAATCCGAGCCTAAAAAATTGTCTTAACAATACTGGGAAACTTTTAGACTTAGCTCGAAAATAAATACGGGATTAGTCCGAAAAATAAACGTCGGCTCGAATAAATTCTTTTCCTTAGTCGTTTTTCATGTGCTACGCAATTCCAAACTTGTTCTCTTGCTTGCCATGAAGCCAATTCTTGTTGGACAGCAACAAGTTGAAGAGTTGGGTTTTTGGTGCTCACACACTACTAGTCCGAGCTAAGTAGAATAACCTATTCCAGCCGATGCACAAATAACAAAAGACAACAAATATTATTAAGGCAGTCCCCGAGTTACTGCTCGAGGTGCCAACATTTTATTGATAAATTCATTGCCGATGTACATACCGACATATGAGATAACCCGGATACATACACTTCTTCGCTAAGTGTAGAAAGGACGAAGGAGAGCTACATTCCATGGACGTTTAGATTCCTCGCCGGACCTGTCCGCCTTGTTCTTTTCTTGTGGCTTTGCATCTATAAGATAGTAAGAATCATTGTGCAATGCTTTGCTCATGATGAATGGCCCTTCCCATGGGGGGATAGTTTATGCATTCTAGTAGTACGCTGTACCAACCGGAGCACTAGATCGCCTTCCCGGAAGACCCGGGGGCACACTTTCCGGCTATGATAGCGTCGGAGATTTTGCTAATATATGGCGGATCTGGACAATGCCAGTTCTCTCGCTTCTTCCAGCAGATCAACATCATTTTGCCGGGCTTCTTGCACTTCGGCTTCTATGTATTGGGTGACTCTAGGCGAATCATGCTCTATGTCGGCTGGTAATACAGCTTCTGCCCCATATACCAGAAAAAACGGCGTATAGCCTGTTGATCGATTCAGAGTTGTTCTTAAACTCCACAGTACCGCTGGTAGTTCTTCTATCCAGCACCCCGCTGATCTTTGCAGCGGCTCAATGAGCCGAGGTTTTATCCCGGATAATACTAATCCGTTGGATCTTTCCACTTGCCCGTTCGATGCGGGGTGGGCTACCGAAGCTACGTCAAGTCGGATCCTCTTATCCCGGCAGAAACGAGCAAATGCTCCTTCCGCAAAATTTGTACCATTATCAGTTATGATACTGTGTGGATAACCGTACCTCAAGATGATATCTTTGAGGAACGTTACGGCCGTAGCTCCATCACATTTTCTTATAGGCTTTACCTCGATCCACTTCGTAAACTTGTCCACCATCACCAAAATGTGAGTCATGTTTCCTCTTCCTGGTTTGAACGGGCCCACCATATCCAGGCACCATACGGCAAATGGCCAAGTGATGGGGATGGTCTTGAGTTCCGACATTGGCATATGCGTCTTTGTGGCGTACTTCTGACAACCATTACATTTTCTCACCAGATCTTCTGCTTGTTCTAGGGCGTTTGGCCAGTAGAATCCGTGTCAAAAAGCTTTCGCTACCAAGGCTTGGGATGAGGCGTGATGCCCGCACTCCCCCTGATGTATATCTCGGATGATTTCAAGCCCTTCGTCCGGGTCAACACATCACTGGAGGACATTGGTCACACTTCTTTTGTATATCTCGGAATTGATGATCATGTAAGCCTTTGCCCTCCTCTGTGTTTGCCTGGACAATACCTCCTCAGTGGGTAACGTTCCATCTTTCAGGAATTGGAATATAGGCAGTGCCCAAGCCGGTATTTGCCGCACGGGGAAGACGTCCTCGTCTATCTCCATATGATCCACCGGCATAACTTCAACCGGACTACGCTGAGTAGTCCCCGGGTTTTGCGGAGCAGTCCCCGGGTTTCCCGAATCAGTCCCCGGGTTTTGCGCACCACTCCCCGTGTCAATGTGCATGGGCGCTGCTCCGGACTCTGTGTCCTCCGGGACGTAGATGGACTCGGATTCCGGGGATGGCCTGATGGATGGCTTCTTGAGGTGCTCTAATGCTACACCCGGTGGAATTGCTTGTCTGGTTGACCCGAGCTTCGACAGCATGTCGGTAGCCTCATTTTCCACCCGGGGTATGTGATGAAATTCGCATCCCTCAAAGTAACCAGAAATCTTCTGCACGTGGAATCTGTATAGTGCCATGTTTGGATCAAGAGCGTCCCATACTCCGGACACTTGCTGCACCACTAAATCCGAGTCACCAAAGCATATAATCCGACGTATACCAATTTCCTTTGCTACCTTGATCCCATGCACAAGTGCTTCATACTCAGCGACATTATTTGATGCGGTGAAGTGGATCTGCAGCACGTATTTCAGCTGGTCCTTCTTTGGCGACGTGACTACGACTCCGGCACCTAGCCCGGTTTTGGTTTTTGATCTGTCAAAGTGCATCCGCCAATAGTTCGGATCTGGAGGTGGTGGTTCGTACTGTACCTCGGCCCAGTCCACGAAAAAGTCCGCCACAGCCTGAGACTTTACGGCTTCTCTCCGGTCATACTGCGGGGCGTAAGGAGCTAGCTCAATTGCCCATTTTGCAATTCTGCCGCTTGCATCCTTGTTACTCATTATCTCAGATATAGGGGCCTCACATATGACCCGAATGGGATGCTCTTCAAAGTAATGCTTCAATTTCTTGGCGGCCATGTACACGCCATACGCCACTTTTTGATAGTGTGGGTAGTTCTGCTTTGAGGTTGACAACACTTCACTCAAATAATACACCGGCCTTTGCACTAACTTTCCTTCCTCATCACGCTCCACCACTATCACTGCACTTACAACTCGGTTGGTTGCGGCTATATAGAGCAACATTGGCTCTTTTGATAGTGGGGAGGCTAGCACTGGCGCCGTAGCTAAAATTTTATTTAGGTGGGTAAATGCCTCATCCACCTGCGGCGTCCAAATGAACTTATCCGACTTTTTCATGAGTTGATAGAGAGGCAATGCCTTTTCTCCTAACCGACATACAAACCGACTTAACGAGGCCAGGCAACCTGTAAACTTCTGGACATCGTTAAGACACTTCGGCAGCTCCATTCGTTCGATGGCTCGGATCTTGGTTGGATTAACTTCGATACCTCGGCTGGAAACCAGAAAGCCGAGCAATTTTCCAGCCGGGACACCGAAGCTGCATTTTTCCGGATTAAGTTTCATCCGGAACCTCCTTAGGTTTGCGAATGTTTGCCTGATATCGTCAAGGAGCGTTTTGCTTTCCTTGGTCTTGATAACCACATCATCCACGTATACCTGTACATTTCGACCTATTTGGTCATGCAAACATTTTTGCATACATCTCTGGTACATTGCACCTGCATTACGTAAACCAAATGGCATGGTGCGATAGCAATAAGCCCCATACGGGGTAATAAACGCAGTCTTTATTTGATCATCCGGATTCAAAGGTATCTGGTGGAAACCGGAGTAAGCATCGATGAATGACAACAGTTCACATCCCGCAGTTGAGTCTATGACTTGATCTATTCTTGGCAGTGGAAATGGATCTTTCGGACACGCCTTGTTCAGGTTCGTGTAGTCGATACACATGCACCAAACCACTGCCACGTTCGGATCATCTTTCTTCTTTTCCACCAGCACTGGATTAGACAACCAATCCGGGTAAAGAACTTCCATGATAAATCCTGCAGCTAGCAACCGAGCTATCTCATCCCCAATGACTTTTCTCCTATCTTCGGTGAAGCGGCGGAGAGGTTGCCTCACCGGCTTAGCTCCGGGTCTCACATTTAAAGAGTGCTCGGCCAACTCCCACGGAACACCTTGCAAGTCCTGTGTGGACCAAGCAAAAATGTCCTGATTCTCACGGAGGAAGCTGACGAGCTCGCTTTCCTATTTATCACTTAGCCCGGCACCAATTGTTACGGTGCGCTCTGGGAACATGTCATCAATAGGGACCTTCTTGGTATCTTTCGCGGCCTGGAAGGAGACAGTTCCATGCGGGTTACTCAGCGCTGGCATACACTGTTGCGCGGACTGAGCCAACGCTGCCACCTCTTGAATTTTCCTTTTTTCCTGCGCGATCACAAGTGACTCGGCTAAGTTTGATCCGGCCGACGCACACTCCATGGAACGTCGGAAGTCCCCAGCAATCATAATTACTCCGTTTGGTCCGGGCAATTTCATTTTCAAATAGCTTATATGACAACTTGTCATGAACTTGTTCAGCGCTGGCCTTCCGAGCAACGCGTGATACGCGCTTTCCAAGTTCACTACTTCAAACTCCAGATTTTCAGTTCGGCAATTGTCCCTTGTGCCGAACAAGACGTCGACCCGGACCTTGCCTATGGGCTCGCAAGAGATGCTGGGCACAATGCCATGGAAAGTTGTCCTCGTGGCCTGGAGCATGTTCTCCGAGATACCCAACTTGCGCATTGTGTCCGCGTACATGATGTTTATGCTACTGCCGTTGTCGATCAGTACCTTTGAGAATCTCACGTTAATGTTAGGCCCAATGAATGTAGGATCTAGCACCAACGCATACGAACCAGGGCTCGGCATGAGCTTGGGATGATCCCTAATGCTCCAAGTGATTTCCTGATCAGACCAAGGCATGTACCTCGTCACCGCCGGCATTACCGCATTCACCTCCATATGTCTACGCTGCAAGCTTTTTCTATCAGTTTCTTCTGTGGTAAATACACGGTAGCTCTGGTGATGCTCCCTGTACTCGTTTCTCCCCTCATTTCCGGGGTGCCTCTGATCCGGCTGCTGCTGATTTTCTACTTGATGCACTGCATCCCTTCTTTCATTGTTATCATACCTCGGCGGAGGGGGAGGTAACATTAGCTGTTGCGTGTTCGCTCCGGAGAGCAATTGCTGCCGGGGTAATTCTTGCCGAGGCTGATTGTTCCGGGGTGCCTGAGCATTCCCCGAACCACCTTGCTCGATCTTGCGCATCCACTCGCATTGCCTCGTCGTATGACCCGCTGGGCTGTTCGGATTTGGCGTGTGAAACTTACACGGCTGGTCCAACATCGACTCGTAAGTATACCTCGGACGGTCTTTCCTTTCTTGCCATTTCTTCTTTTGCTCCGGTGTCCAAGTTTTCTTCCCATCGTTCCTTGGGGTCCACTGAGCTCCAGTTTTCTGGCGCTGACTACCCCCTGCTCCGGATTGATCTTGACTCACGGCCGCTACTTGGTGCGAACTGTACCGATGGTCCGGTCGACCATCTCTCCTTTTTCCTCTATAATCATTTCTTCGGGACGATCCGGATCCATCCCTCTGATAGTACTCATCGCTTGAATCGTTTGAGGCGAGCCTCGGTTGGGTCGGGTCACCCAATGCATACGAATCTACGATCCGGATCATCTCTGACAATGTTGCCGGCATTTTCCGTTGCAACTTCATCCATAACTCGCTTCCATACCTGCACCCCTGTGCAAACCATGCTATGGCCTGTGATTCTATCACGCCCTCACACGAATTTCTCACGGTACACCACCGGGTCAAGAACTCCCGGTCCGTCTCATTGGGTCGCTGTTTGCACATAGCTAGGGTTTGTGGCCTATTTGGCCTTTGATACGTACTCAAAAAATTGCTGATGAACATTTCCTCGAAATCAATCTAGAAGTTGATGCTTCCAGGCGGCAAGTTGTTCAACCACACCCTTGTCGGGCCTTCCAACATCTGGGGTACATATTGTACGGCCCATCTCAGGTTGCCTGTGGCAATTTTTACAGCAGTAGCATAGTTTATCAGCCAATCATCTGGCTTGGTACTACCGTCATAAGTCTTGGTCCCCCTGGGCAATTGAAAGTTCGGGACTGGTGGCTCTTTCATGATCCAGGGTCCAAAACATGCTGGACCCGGTGGACCCTAACATTCTATCTTTTCCGACCTATATAGTCGATCCAGTTTCAACCTTGCATCGTCTGGCATCAAATCCCTGCTTCCCAGTCTCGAACCTATCACATGATAGTCCGGTCTCGGATATCCCGCATTTTCCATCTCCGAATCACCGTCGTTATACCGGTTTCATTCCTGCGGCGCACCTTTCTGTTGCATACCTCGGCCGGCACTGTGCTCTTGCCTCGGCATGTTCCGCTGCTGCGGTTGTCTTGCCCCTGCTGAGTTTTGCTGCCTGGCATTGCCGTTGACAACGTTCCTCCGACCGGCATTGCCTTGGTCACGGTTACCTCGGCCAGCTTTGCCTCGGCTCACACTCCGTCGATCATCATTTTTCTGCGCTTCTTTTTCTTTCCCTGCCCGTGTCGGGTCATACGGGACAATCTGTTTGTTCCGTCTGGCTGAGGTTACCACCTCCTCTCTCCTTGGATCGCCATGAGGGGACGACGCAGCTCCAGCGGATTTCTCTGGGTTATCCATCGCCGAATGGACGATCTTGGAGGCCCCAGCTCTCTCCGGGTTCGCCCTGAGCAGTTCCTCGTTTTGCATGTTCGCAATCCGAACCAGCTCGTTAACCCAGTTTTGCTGCTTTTGCCGGGCTTCACCCGTCAGTCCCTCTAACTCGGATGCAGCCGCATCCGCCGCTCTGAGGTTCTTGGCCAGTGTACTATACCTCGGCAGCCCCACGGAAAAACAGTTTTCTGATTCCTCGATTTCGACATCACCTTCTCTGTTCATTTCGCTCATGAGATTCCTCCCTTTAACTTTTACAGCATCAACTTTGTTCGCCTTTGTGTACTCACGCAGCGTCATGTTCAACGACCGCTGGGCCTCGGCTATTTTCTTTGCGCCCTCAAGTATTTTCTGCTGAGTTTCTTCTAGCTCGGCCTGTGCGCGAGCCGGATCTATCGCTGCTACTACAGGGTTTGCCAGGCTATTTATTGCCTCTCTCAGCACGTTCTCCGGCCTCTCTAGCGGAGGACCCCTACCTTTCCTTGGTGCCTTGGGTGTCTCCTCCAGATCTGGCGCCGGATCCTTGCTCGTAACCGCTCCCGGCGCTGTCATCATTACCTCCGCACGGTCCGAGGAACGAGCGGTACGTCCCCCGTGAGCCGCAGTGAGGGGCGGTTCGCCTGCTTCGACAACGTGGCGCGGATGAACGCCTGACACGTCCACCGCGACATAGACCTTGTGTGTGCCGAGCTTGAGGAAAACGCCGTTGCGCGGGAGAGGGCGCGTGCCGAAGCAGCCTGCGTTGTCGCTGACGAAGTCCCGCGCTTCAAAGCGCTGGACGAGCCCGGAGACGATGCGCTCTCCAGTGACGATGAAGTTTCTCATCCGGATCTTGACCCCTGCTAGCGCCGCTAGCCCCACGGTGGGCGCCAACTGTCGTGGTGGTGTCACGGCAGATGCCATGTATAGGCTAAAGGTGGGGACTAATACTCGCTAGGGGAATCCAGGGAGGGATAGTGAAGTGATTCTCCACACAAGAGCTTGTATTGATTTGCTTCCAAGGTTACAAGTGCTCCTAGAGCTGTATTGGCGAGAGGAGGAAGAAAGAGCTCTCTTACTCTCACCCACAGATCACACCTGAAACCCTAGCCCAAAACTGAATCCTAGAGAAATCAACCCCCCCTACAGAAGCCCTAGACCCCCTTTTATAGAGGAGGCTCAGTTCCTGCCTAGGGCATATGTGGAGGCATATTCCTAAGAATATGCCTCCTCCCAAAGTGGCAAACCGACCGGGGTGCTTTTTCCCCCTCATCGGCTATGCTTTAGCTACGTGAGCCACGCCCCGCCCCTCGTCAGCTATGCTTTAGCTCGTCAGCTGATACGGGCGTCGTCACGCTTGTCGGCCACGCCCCGGTGGTCCAGTCCTTGCTCGCTTCGCTCAGGCAGTGCGTACCGGGGCTCCTTTTGACCAGCGAGATTCCTTCCTTCTCCTAGAAGCTTACTGCGACCCGGACGATGGTTCATCCGGCCACACCCTTTCCTGCATACAGGCAAAACACACACTTCCGACTTACCGCTTAAGTCGGATGAGGACTAGTTAGGCGGACGCCCCCAGGTCCGGATTACCCCGTGACTCGGCCTGCCTTGAGGTGACCTGGCCAGCATCTGCTTTGGCCTTGCCGAACCTCGGCTAACTCGGCCTTTATACCCCGGCGTGACCCTACCCGGGGGTATCCCCCCAACAATTTTGGATCAATTGTTGCACCACCAAATGAACTTACCAAGAAGGATGTGCCCTTCGTTTGGGGCGATGCACAACAACAAGCCTTCATGATATTGAAAAATAAGTTAACACATGCTCCATTGCTCCAACTTCCTGATTTTAATAAGATTATTGAGCTTGAATGTGATGCTAATGGAATTGGTTTCGGAGGTGTGTTATTACAAGAGGGCAAACATGTTGCATATTTTAGTGAAAATTGAGTGGGACAAGTCTGAACTATTCTACTTATGATAAAGAATTATATGTGATGGTTCAGACATTAGAAACTTGGCAACATTATTTATGGCATAAATAATTTCTTATACATTCTGATCATAAATCTTTGAAGCATATCCATAGTCAAGCTAAGCTGAATCGTCTCCATGCAAAGTGGGTTGAATTTATTGAGTCTTTTCCTTTTGTTATCAAACACAAAAATGGTAAAGATAATGTTATTGTGGATGTTTTGTCATGTTGTTATACTTTGTTATCTCAACTTGACTTCAAAATATTTGGGTTGGAAACTATTAAGGAACAATATGTGCATGATGCTGAATTTAAAGATGGTAGAACATGCGACAAATTCGTCTTCAATGATATGTTTGTATTCCATGCTAACAAACTATGCATCCCAGATTGTTTCATTCGTGTTTTGTTGTTACAGGAGGCATATGGAGGAGGATTGATGGGTCACTTTGGTCTGAAGAAGATGGAGGATGTTCTTGTTGCGCACTTCTTTTGGACACCCATGCGTCGAGATGTAGAGAGATTCGTGGCATGCTGCACTACTTGTCAAAAATCTAAGTCTCACCTTAATCCACATGGTTTATATATGCCTCTTCCTATTCCTAGTGTACCTTGGGAGGATATTTCTATGGACTTTGTTTTAGGATTGCCTCATACACAGAAGGGGAGGGATAGCATTTTTGTTATTGTGGATCAGTTTTCTAAGATGGCATACTTTATTCCTTGTCACAAAACTGATGATGATGTGCATGTTGCTGAATTGTTCTTTCATTAAATTGTTCGTTTACATGGTGTACCAAATAATATTGTTTCTGATCATGATACTAAATTTTTTAGCCACTTTTGGAGATGTTTATGGGCTAAGTTGGGGACTAAATTATTGTTTAGTACTACATGTTACCCCCAAACTGATGGACAAACTGAAGTAGTCAATAGAACTTTGCCTACTGTGTTACGGGTTGTTTTAAAGAAGAACTTAAAATTGTGGGAAGAATGTTTACCTCAGATTGAATTTTCTTATAATCGTTCGCTGCATTCTACCACAAAGATGTGCCCATTTGATATTGTGTATGGTTTTATTCCTCGTGCACCTATTGATTTGCTGCCATTGCCATCTTCGGTGCAAAATAATTTGGATGCTACACAACGTGCTAAAATGATATTAAAATTCTGGGGATAGAACGCATGAATGCTAATTATAAACTTGCTGGGGATAGAGGAAGAAAGCATGTTGTGTTTGATGTTGGTGATCTTATATACTTACATTTATGCAAAGATCATTTTCCAGATTTGCGCAAGTCTAAGTTAATGCCACGCGTTGCTGGTCCTTTTAAGATGTTAGAGAAAATAAATTATAATGCATATAAACTTGAGCTGCCTACAGATTTTGGCATGGTTAGTCCTACATTTAACATTTAGATTTGAAGTCTTACTTTGGTGAGGAAGATAAGATTGTGTCGAAGATGACTTCAATTCAAGAAGGGGAGAATGATGAGGACATCCCATATATTGATACAACCGTTGTACCTATAGCTACACAAATACAAGGACCTATCACTCGATCTCGTGCCAAACAACTTAACTATCAGGTGCTCTCGTTTCTTGGAACTATTCTTCACATACATGAGAATATGATGCTACCTAAATCAGATGTGTTTACTACTCTTAGTAATGATGGACCTAGCATGGATGAGAGGGACAAGCATTGGAGCATGATCGTGCATGGAGATGGTCGCAAGCATGTGAGGATTGAAGAGGATGCCGCAAGTGGATATTTTAGAACTTTGAAGCCACCACAATGATGATTGAAGACTTGGACAAAATATTCAAGAATTACACTTCATAGATCCGTACATAGCTTAATATGATGTCATGTCACCTTTATGTTGGGCTAGGCCCATGTTATTTTCTCTGGAGTTAAATAAGCCACATTTTAGAGTCCGTATTTGAGGAGAAAAGGCCTTCCAGGGTTTGGTTCGGCCACCATACCTATGGCTGGCTGAAACCCCCACCTTTTCCTCCTTAAATACCACATAGTCGTCACTTTTAGACTTAGATTTTGTTTAGACTATAAGTTGTCCATCATTGCAACTTCGCCAAGGCTTGAGTGTCATAGAGACCTCTTGTACTTCACACCTATTCAGAATCCCACCTTATTCAATAAATCTTTCATCTATATCCGCAATATCTTGATTGCATTACTAGTTCTTACTTGTTCTCGATTTCAGGTAGGAATTAGACCCTCGTTGGTCAGGCTGATCGTGCTTCTGCAAGCTCGGTAACCTCCAAAAGATTGGCCTAGAGATTGCATTGGAGATCGTTCTCGCACGTGTAGTTGGATCGTCAAGTGTGAACTCCACCCAAATCGACTATCACCATCTCATCAAAAGATCGGACACCTTGGCCTTATCACAGAGGTAGCAACAACGTTGCTTTGCCCATTGGGTTGAAGGAAAGTGCATGACAAATCCTTGTTAATTCTATGATTGTCCATTGTGTGAATGTGTGATTGCTTGTTCACATTTTACTTGAGATGCTCGTATCCAATTTGGTTCAACTCGGACTTGTTTTGGTTCTTTCGCTTCAATGTATCTCTTCATGTTTAGAAATATCGTGTTTCTCATTTTCCGAGCTAAATTGGTGAGAAATTGTTCCAAGCGGCTACTCCGATAAATTTCGGTGAGAACTGTTTGATTGTGGGCTAGTCCAATGGCTATTCTTTTCATGTTAGTCCGGTAAGAGACTATTCTGAGCGGCTAGTTTCGAATTAAGTTTGGTGAGTAATATTAGCTCGTGCGCTAGTCCGGGAAACATATCCAGATGTTTGGTTATAGTCTTCATGTTTACAATGAGGTTTTTAGAATCCTTTCATGGTAAATTCTCCATCACTGTTCTTATGGTTCAAATTTCACTTGATGAGTATTTCTATACTCACTCTTGCGTTTTCATTTGGTTTTCAAGAACAAAGTAAACAACATATGCATGGGAGACGGGTGTAGAACATATCCCACATCACTTGATCACATAGTTCCATATAATACTTAGTGAATATTTATATAGACTGTTCATAAACTATTAGTTGTTTTGGTACTACCTATTGGAGTCATTTGAAATTACTTCGTGTGAGCCTTTGGTCGCTCGAATAATATTCTTTATACCCGTAGAATAGTTTGAGAACTATATTGTGTTCCTATTATTTGCAAACTTTAGATTGTTTCTATTTGTGAATATCTCTATATTTCTTGTTGTGGATGCCTCTATAAACAAAGGAGGTGTTGTTCGTTTCTAGACTTTCCTCTAAAATTAGCATTAGGTAGCTAGCACGGTAAGGGTAGGGCAAAACATTGAGTGTTATAGCGTCGCTAGCGCATGGACGAGAGAAGAGAGAGTGCTCGGAATGAGAGAGAGGGGTGTGGGTTGGGTCGGTTTGGCCAATCTAGTGCCCCAACTGGGCTGGTCTAGCCAAGCCCAGTGGGCCAGCCTGACCAGTGGGCCAGGTCTAGTTAGAAAAATAAAGAAATAAGATAACAAGAAAAATGAAAATTACCAAAATATGCCCGAGGTTCCTTTAGCTATAGAAACATATAGAAAATCCTAAAAAAATATATATGATATATCAAAATGTTCACAAAAATAATCTCTATCAAAGAAAAGTATAACATTGCATATTTAAGTTAAATAAAATGCAACTAAATATTCACGCCATTAAATTGCTTAATGAAATATAACAAAATAAGGAAAAGGCCCTAAAACCAATAAAATTCATTTTTGTGTAAAAAAATAAAGATATTACTTTATAAAATGCTAATTATAAAATTCCAAGTCATTTTAGTATTTCTAAACAAATTAGTGTTATAATTGAATTTCTATTTCTTTTCTTCTATTTAAATACAAGGGATATATTCTCTTTTATCATTTATAAAACAACATAAATCCTTGTTAGCTTTAATTGAATACTTAAGGTTATTGAAACATAGAATGTAATTCCTTAAGGATAAAATCTTTAGAACTTATACAAATCTATTTCCTTAAACAATTGAATTAATTGTTAAATTCTGTAAAAACTTCAAACCCTAACAAATTAATCAAATCATCTATTTATGCTTTCATCACTGAGTTAAATCTTTTCTTTAGAATTGTGTGCGCAAACCAAGTCTTGAACTCGTTGGAAATTAATGATCTCAAATCCTTAATCATACTTATGTAAACCATAAAGCTTGGTAATGCTTTAAACACATGATGTCTTCAGTTATGCTTTTTATTATTAACTTTGGTCTTCTACTCTAGAACTAAACGTCTATTAACTCAATATCATGAAAGCAATACAGATATCTATCAACTAAATTTGGAAAATAGTGTGAAGTGCTTAACCTTATGTAATTAGAAATTTCTTCGAAATTTATTCTTTTTGCCACTTCAAACAAACACACTATGTTATTTCTTTTAAGTATTAACAACCTAAAACATGGACTTTCATAATAGTTACATGATATAAATTTAACCCTAATCATGTGTTGTTGTTATACTTACTTTTGTATCATGCATGTTAGTCTTAAGTTTCTTGTTGATATATTTTCTTGTGAAGTAAACTTGAAGATAAACCAAATCTTAAAGAAATCACCTAAGTTTAACTCATTCACAATATTGGGTATTACTTCGGGGTTTTACAAATTGCATAACATTACTTATGCATACCAGCATATTGCTTCTTTAAACATTAGTCCTTACCGGACCAATGATGTTGTTTTCAGATATTAGATCTTATATCGTCTCGAAGACCGTGATTGCATAATCTTGTAATCACAAAGGCAAGTTCACACTTGCTCATGTCCTTTGGTTATTTTCTATCAAGTATTTGTAATCTATTATTGTTATCACTTGCATTTCGAAAAGGGATGGCAAAAAATACTATTTTTTATAATAATGTGAACTATTGGTTACTAATCCAGGGTGATCGGTTAATCTATTATGACCAGCAATGGAACCACCATTGCTTAGAAATATATCATCTAGGATTTAATAACTAATGTCGCCAGTAATTCTTGCCTCGTAGATACGCGTTAAACATGAGATCTATATGGGCTCTAGGGAAGTCAATTGGATCTTCTTCCTTTCGTGTGCCAACGAATGACCTTATCGTGAGGCTATAGATTCCTCACCGAGGATCCAGCACAAGGGTGGGACCCCTAAGTGCCCCCACATTATTGGTGTCTAGACTATCTATGAGGGCTGTTGGAGGTAGGTCAGCCACTTTAGTGGAGGCTACCTGGAACATGATCTGCTTACGGAGTCTTCAAGGGGATACCAGAGTTAAATCTACCTACAAGGGGGTTAACAGAGGTAGATCTGCTTGGAGGGCCGTGTTGTCACATGGGGCCGCGGAGAAGGGCAGTGATTGGCTTCGATCTTAGACTAGGCCCCACACCAAGAAAGTGTGGACAAGAGTGCAACTCGGATGTGCAACAAAGCTAAGATCTCTCATGGGTAAAGCAAAGCACCTCTGCAGAGTGTATAAAATTGTGACATGTTACTCCCTGTTCCGAGAAGGAGATGCGAACGATGTAGGAAAGGAACTCCATGAAGTTCTAATAAACATATGAAGACTAACAGACATAGCTTTTGAGAATAAAAGCAACCTTTGAAGAAATGTTTACAAAAACCTGCATAACCTATGACCTTTGGTCTATGGTTGTAGATAGTGCATCAAACAGTCCTTTTTAGTGAACTTGTTGAGTATGCTCCGTACCTTCTTAACCCTTGCTAGATTCTGAGGCCAACAAAGACAATGTCAGCACCAACCGATAGTCAAAGGAATCGACACCAAAAGCTCAAGTTCTTCAATGAAGTCAACATATATATATATATTGAAGTGAAGGCAAAGTTCCTGATTAGATAGGAGTATAATATATGGCCATAGAACCTACATCTATAGAGCATTGCTATAGCGACAATTGCAAGCGACAGATAAATGTTAATAGTAGCATTATTTCTAGGACAGACTTCGAGTTGCTATTTCCGGATTCTTCTGTATTTTATTGACCTCATTATTTTGAGGAGTGTTTTCTAGATCTTTTGTAAAGATCTAAGTTGTAATCTATAGTCATGTCTTGGACCTGCGATGTTTCTGTTGTACCACTATGAGGGATGTAATACTAGTGGAACGGTATTTGATTGGTGCTATGTCAACGACTATAGTGTACTACATCATACAGTGGTATGCTGGGTCACCGAAACAAGGGAGGAAAGTACTCTTGGGAGATGGTGCGGAAAGTGTTAAGTGACATATTGCATTGGATCATTATTCATGTATGCGAGAGGGATAAGAGAGGACTCACAAATCCTAATCCATGACCACGAGGTTAACCCTTAATTATTGGTGATCAGGGTGACTAGCCTATGTTTGCAATGGTAGTTATGGGTGATGAAATATAAGATGGCTAGTCTTTGATCGTCAAACTTGGAGCTTCTCCTATACATACGCATGAATAAATACATAGATATATCATAATCATGATTAACTCAATTGCTAGTGGTAGATCCGACACTCTGTAAGAACACTTTAGCCCTATTCTAGTTCCAATCACCTTACACCGCGAACACTTTTCCGTTTACTTGCACTAGTTTATGTTACTTTGTTCACACACACAACCGCTCTCAAACACCCTTGCCTAAAATGAAGACAACTCCCAAGTTCTATTTGGTAGATAGTGACGAGGGTCATAAACACCAGTACCAATAGCTCTTTGTGGTTCGATACTCTTATTTGGAAACTAGCTATAAAAGTTTGGTGCACTTATAGTCATCATAGGTCCTTCAACTAACAGGAGGTCCATCTACTAAACCAGGATATGTAATAGCATAGTGTTTTCTAAAATAGAGCTAGATAATACAAGAACAGGAGATCCATCTAAACCAGGAGCTAATAACATAGTCTTTACTCTCTGATCGATTACTTAAAGTGGCTCAAATTAAGTATACACGAACAACATGATTAAAGAACAACTAAGCCATTGCAATGAGCCAAATGATAGAGCTGATATCTCTAACAAACTAAACTAAGAAATTAACCAAAAATTAGGGGGCAACTAACTCACATTTTCCACTCAACTCAGATAAAATCGTCGCTAGTGTTTCTCCTTTCAAACTCCACGCACTACCACGATGTCGTGTTGTGGTTGCGACATAGCAAGGTGCAATCAACGCATATCCCAAAGACCTTGGGATCATCAACAATGTCAGGAGCACAATTGAGGGTATGTTCCTAATCCACAAGAAATGGCAACGAAAATCGAGGTTAATGGGGAGAAATCAAAAACTCCCAAATTGGCCTGAAAGAACCCTAATTCTAGAAAAATAGCTTACCCCTAACACCGAAGGGCTCGAACTCTCCCCATCATTCTAGCTAGGCATGCTGGCGATGGAGGCACCGACTAGCACGGACGGCGATGATGACCTAGCAGCGGCGGCTCGGGACGGCGCGGCGCGGCGGCGACAGAACCGGGAGAGGGAGTGAGTTATCCTCTTGGGTTCGTACTGGTCGGGTCCGACACGTCGGAGGCCCAGGTTTGTCTTAACCGAGACTAGTCTAAACGGTGTGGTGATAGCTATTTGTGGGCCCTCGTGGTCAGAATGCCATCAAACCAGAATCAGCGCCATCAGTTTCTCACTGCCCCTTTCTTGGTACCGACTTGCTAAAATCCCTAATGTTGGTAGTGACTCTCAACCGGTGCCCTAATTTATATGTAATTTACTTCATCTATAAGCCTAAAAATAAATAAAAACTTACAACTTCCGTGGACAACTAGTGGTTAGAGGAAATTTCAAACAAACTTACATGCTTCTAGATCTTTTTTTTCTACTGAGGCATGTGAGATAATCTACACGTGAACACAAATGTTATTGATTCTTTCATTTCTGCTGAGATTCCAGATTCTGTAAGGAATGATCAAAATAAAATTAATAAGACACACTCCACAACTAAGGTAACATTTAAAAAAATCAAGGAATGATCAAAATAAAATTAGTAAGACACGCTCCACAACTAAGGTATATAACAATGAATTATTGCAAATATAACACCACGTTTCTTTCCAAGGCGAAAGAATCGCTGTATGGGGTCGGTTCATGGATTCTCCTTCTTTTGCCACATTTTGCTCAAAGGGTTGAAGCAGGGAGTGAGACTTGAAACTTTAAACGATAGAAATTACATGCGAGAACTAAATAAGATTTTCTATAGGAATAATCTATGCAATGTGTAGGCAATAAATTAGAGCGGCGAAACCAACAAGATTCAGAGCTAGCACGGTATTAGTTCTCCATGGGGTTAGATAATTAATAACTGGTATGCAAATTCCCACCTAAAGAACACACATTGCTAAAATATAATAGACTAACAGATCAATCATCAGCTGAAAACAACAGACATAACGGTAGCAGCTAGAAACCTTCTGTGTTAGGAAACCAGGAATAAATAGTCATGCAAGTTCAACTGGTTATATGAAGAATATTGTTGACTGTCGCGTTGCTAAAATACAACAGACTAATAGATCAATCAGCATGCCAAGGGTGACAATGAAGCAACATACAATGACAATATGGATGAAACAATATAAATCCCACCTAATATGAAATGACACATAGTAAATGAATGAAATTATGGAAATATAAAAGGAATCACATAAACAGCGAAAATTGGATAGTGCTACATGCAGATTTAGCAATGAGAGAACACAACATACAGTTACTTGTTTTATAAAGAGCAAAAATAATCAGAAACCAAGAACAAGCATATGCATCTCCAGATATCGTGATAACACTCCAGACAAAGGACTTGGCACAAGCATCTCCTAATACCCAATTGTTAACGATTTGTAGTAGTCCCCAAGTGTAAAGTTTTGTTGAAGAGAGAACAGGAAAAGAAATGCCGTAAAATACAAGAAAGTAAGAATTTAGGAGGCAGCAAATTCATCAAACGTATGACAACCGGAAAAATCGAAGAAAAAATTGGCACAGTCTTTTGGAGCATTATGTATTTTTGCCATTTCAGCACAATAAAGATTTGAATAGCCACAATTTCAACATTTATGAAAAAATATAAATATGGTCACACAGAAACAACGAGACATAAATATCCACTCCATAAGCAATCGTGAAAGGCATAGCATATAAAGCTCATGTACTGCATCACAGTCAAGAGATCTTAATGACTCCAAAACTCAACAAGATTGTACTACTAAAAACCCAGCTGACAGTACTTGCCTGTTCATTCCCTGGTGAAAGAACATAAGAGAGCATCACCAATATAAAAACACTATTGTTTGTTTTTACGCTACTCATTCTTTTATCTTCTTCAACATCTAAGTATGCTCAGCCAAGATACATTAACTCATGATAGCAAAGATAGTTCTAGCTTATACTCCCCGCACATACTGGTCTTGTAAAATATATTGTTGACTGATCAATTAAATGGGTGAAATGGCAAACGTATCAGTAAATCACAATGGAGTCTTTAGTTCATAGCCTCATTTACTAAACAACACATCAAACTTGTACAAGAGAAATTGTATCTCACCATGGATAACTAGTAGCAAGGAATAATGTCTCACCATGGAAAAGTTCTCTCAGAGTTGAGACTTGAGACAGGTTATAAGTCCTTGTGCTCTTCACGTCCTTGTGCTCTTCACGTAGTGATTCTTAACCAGATTACAAGGTACTTTTACTTACCAATTAAGATATATGAACTAAACAACTCTGCTCAAGGCTTAGTGTGGAGTCCTGAACCGTGATTGTGCAGTCCTTCCACTAGGTAGTAAGGGGAAGCAACATTACAGCAGTTTGTAACTTAAAACTGAGCACAATAAAGAGCATCTCTAGCAGACCCCTTAAAACCCCGAACCAGAAAATGAGTTTACAGGTCGAGAAAAGCTCACTTTTTTCTTTGGATATTTAACTATATGGTCCAGCGAGGATAAATACCGTTAGCTAAATAATACCCCTTGTTATAGTTAAAACCATTGACAGTGAAGTTGCAAGCTGGTGCTCAGCCACTAGCTAGCCTAGCAAATAGAGGAGATTTGTGCAGCATATTGATATCGTTTAGAGTTCTAGGCAACCCAAAGAAACAATGTCAAATCCACAAGTCCTCGGGATGCAACGTCTTCACAATTGTTGCATCATGGCTTTTGCCACAATACTTCCCGTGCCATGTCTTCGGGCAATTTTTCCAAGTCCAATACATACAATCTATACTTCCTAGCATGCCGGGCCAACCTCTTTTCTCAGTCATCGCCATCAAACTAATTGTATCCTCCTCGTTAGGTGCTCGTAGATACACCAGGCCAAAATGTGTATCATCACCTTGGCCGATCTACGGACACTCTCTATAGTAGTATCTTCGCCGATGCGAAGATACTAGTTTGCATAATCGGCTGGAATACCATACGCGAGCACCCTCATCGCTGCGAAGATTTTTTGGTACGGGCTAAATCCTAGAAGGCCTGCAGCATTTCTCCGACGGGTGAAGTACCGAGAGTTTGCCTTGCAAGCTTTCACAATCTTCACGAAGAGGGATCGGCGCATTCGATAGCGTCTACGAAAGAGATGAGGCGGGTCTGTTGGTACCTCGGCGAAATAATCTCGCATGAGCATGTCGTTTCCCAACTTTCGGTTGCGAGGGATGCAAAGGCGGCCGACCTTGGAACCTCTCGGTATCTTCCTTCTGTCGTCTTCTTCCTCCTTGACGGCGAGAAGGGCCACCATCATTTGTTTACGGTGGTTGACTAGCAGCGTCTCCCCGTCCGAGTTGTCGGTCGACGATGAATCATCAAACATAAATTGCTCGGCCGGCCCAAAATCCATCTACAAATTACAGGCGAATTTTAGAGAGGGAAATCTACCAAATCAAACTCGGGCGGATGCATAATCTAGAAGAGGAGAGATTTACCTTTGACAAGCCGGTGGCGGCTGGATCTTCTTCGGAAGGTACTTTCCAGCCAGCGGCGACTAGGGGACTGGGTCGGCGGGCGGCGATGGCCTTCTCGGCGGGAGGAATCGAGCCGGAGTCGGACAAATCTAGGGCATCGCGCGGCGGTGGTGCTGTCCGAGAGCGGCGGAAGGGAGGGGAACGAGCTGAAATGTCCCTCCCACCAATCCTTTCCTATCGATATGTGCCATACTCGGTTTGGAGCCGAAACCTGGCTATCTACGGGTTTGGGGTAGTTTTTCTCGGCCCGCATAAAGAAAATCTAGGTTGGGATGGTTTATGGTTTATGGTTTCTGCTCAAACGACTTTTCTCGTCCAAAACCAAAAACTGACGGTTATTTTTCTGGTTCGGACGTTTTAAGGGGTCTTCTAGAGATACTCTAAGGCAATACAGGGAGCTGAATACAACAACCAATATTTATACAACAACCCAATGACAGTAACATTTTAAATGGCTCATGACAACCCTTTAGAAACTAAGGAGACAACAATGATTCCTCTTTCTGCGAGTAGAAAGATGGAGTTCGATTGAAAAAAGAAAATTAAAGTTGCATTTGTGAAGAATGGTACTTTTACCTCTCTGGCATAGACACAAGTTACAGCAAAGCAAAAACATATATAACTAAGAGCATCTCTAATGGCTGCCCTATAAACTCCTATTGTCCAATAAACTGTCGTATAGGGCACGGAAACGTAAAAACATGTCTCTAGTGGTTGCCCTAAAACGCAAGTACCCTAAAAATTTACTGGGCAAGCCCAAAAAAAACTTATCCTGCCATATCTTTGGGGCAGACGAACGGTGCCGCAAACACGATCGACCACGTGCGTGCCCTGCAACCGCTTCGCTAAAATTTCCCGCGTCCCGGCCGCTCACCTCCCACCACCACGAAACCACCGCAGATCGGTCGTGGGCAGCCACCGGAGGCCATGGAGGACCTCCCACCTCCCTCCCCCCATCGATTCCTCCACAGCCGCTGCCACTTCCGGCCACCCCCACTCCTGGGAGTCGCCATCGCAGTTGCGGCAAACCCTATGACGCCGCCTCAACATCGGGCGACATTCGCGGCGGCGCGGCCTGTCGTCGCCGCTCCTGCAGTTCCTTCCGCTGCTGCCAAACCAGCCCCCAAGGCCAAGAAAGTGGTCGGCTGGGCCGGCAGCGGAAAGAAGAAGGCAGCGATTGAGAAGCAGTGTGCGGCCGGCGGGCGGTGCGGGCAGCAGCGGAAAGAAGAAGGCAGCAGCTGAGAAGCAGCGCGCGGCCGGGAATCCGGCTCCTCCGCAGCAGCCACCGTCGGTCGTCCCACAACCCGCTCACAACGTGTTCGACGGAATGTCCGCAAGATAAATTTGCATATTTTTTCAATGTTTGTGTATTTTCCTTCACCATAGATCATTTTGTGTCTTCGATTTGATTCATTTCTTGCTATGGGAGCAGGTGGTGGTTTCATGGGACGAGACGGTGGTGGTTTCATGGGACGAGGTCTGGGAGGCATGGCATGCATGGAAGGAGTGGCAAACTTGGGTGGAGATGTTGGAGGCGTAGAAGCAACCAATGGAGGAGGAGTTGGAGGCATGGGAGGTGGAACCATGGAACGCATGGAAGATGAGCACAACACCACCAGTCATGGCACGGTGGAGACAATGGAAGCCAACAACAACATGAGCAACAACGATGCTTGAGTGCTAGGCTGCATATTTTATTTACATGTTTGAAGAACTTTGCTACTTCTTGTTTGTGTGCGAACTATGTTTACATTTCGAACTATGCTATGTGGATTTGGCAAACTATTTGATCTTTCTGTCATGATGTTGCAATGGTTATGTTTTACTTCATATATTTATTGTTTTGGAATGTTTAGATCAAAATTTTATTGCAAATAGACAAAAAGAGAGGCAGCCGTCCTATTATAGGGCAGCTGCTGTGGCAGGCGTGCCCTATTATAGGACAACCAGAAAATCTACACCCAATTTTTGTGCCCCAAAACCTTTTTAGGGTAGCATTTTTAGACTTTTGGGGCACTTCCACTATAGGACAGCCATTAGAGATGTTCTAACTTGTGCAGTTGCTTTTAGTTCTTGGGTTCTTGCAGCATGCTAATTAACAAAATAAAATGGTTGTTTCTGTTGACATCAAAATGTTACAGGGTATAGAAATGCTTCCTTCTTCATAAACACGTGGATAAGAACAAGTAATACCAGTTGGACTACAAATTTCCATGAAAGGGGGGAGGCGGGTCCACAAAAGTAATCGTCCATGGTGTGAATGGTGCAGCCAGACATAGAGGGACATATACTGCAGCATGGCCATACATAACCATTTGATTAATACTAGGAACATGCCCGGCATGGCCATACATAACCATTTGATTAATACTAGGAACATGCCCGTGCGTAAGGACAGCAAAAATATGTATAGCCAAGACACATCAAGTACGTTTTATCAGCTCATCCACAGTGGCATCCTACAACTGCGTCATGTGCCTGCCGCTTCATCTAGGCCACCCGGTAGAACCACTATCAAGATGCATGATAACAAATCAACTATCTATCATACACATCTACAAAAACTTTCAACTATAAATGCTCGTTGCCTTGGTGTAACGGTCTCTTGCTTCTTTTTCTCGTATAAAAGTCAAGCTCATGTACTTAGCAAGCCAACTGTAATGTTTAATTAAAGAAAATAGTACATGTCCTCTTCTCTGTTTTCATGCATAGAAGTGGTAATTTAGAATGGTGATAAGAGTCAACTGTGAGAACACTCGGTGCGTACTCATTAGTATCAATCTGGAGAAGATGATATAGTACATATAAGGAGAAAACCATCTTGTTCCTATCACAAAAAGGCAGAGAAAAGGGAGTAGGCAATAAGAACAGATTAGAAAAAACTAAACTGCTTTTAATGCACTAACACAGTTCATAACATGGTATACTTGAATTGATTTTGGTTAAAACAAAACATATGTTGTTTCAGGATACATGTGGTCTGCAGTCAAACAACTATTGGATCAACCGGCCATGGTTTTTTGGTCAGCCCATACCATATACAGTATAATCGTTAAGTGCAAACATCACAAACTGATCAAGCCTGGCTGCTTTCAGGAGTTTTCTGAAAACTAATTTACTTACACTACCAATGAAGTACCAAGTTCATATCAAACATTAACGGGGATAGCTTAACACAATTAATTAGCTACAACAAGCTAGATGATAGGGGTTTCATGTGTGGAATGGCGGGTAGGAAGTAACTAAAAAATCGTGTAGCATGTTTCATTTTGTATAGGATAGAAGATATGAAACCAAAAGTACTTGTGCAGGGCAGAACCATTGACCCTCTTGACGCACTCGGTCAATCTGATGTACGGAGTATCATATAAGCAGCTACGTGAGGGACGCTTCCAAGATCTCCATTCCACACAGAAAGTTGCTGGACGTGATGACATCTTCGTGCATCAGCTTGATCACAACCTTCCATCTGCTGGGAAATCGGCTCCATGTCACCAATGCTGGCCTTGTTTGAACTTGAAGCAACGTCTTCCTCTATTTAAATTCAGGAATAGAAGAGATGACATTGTAAAGAATGAAGAGAAAAGAACGACGATGTTATAGAATTCCACTTACATGTACTCGACTTGATAAACTTGATCAAATCACTAAAATGCTCCAAAAACAATTCCTATTGCAGCGATATTTATGCATCAAAGTAGCCTATTTCATGAGAACTTATCAATTATCAGTCTGGGAATGTGGTAGAAGAATGTTAGACATGACATGGACATGTTAAGCAGTTCGATAAATCACAAACTGCAGTTTCCTCTTTCATTGCTTGTTAGTTAGGTCTAAACTGTTCAGGGATATGAATACCAGCAAGATGCATGCCTAATTAACTTATGAAGTTGTACACCACAAAGTGAGTACAACTTCTCCTTTAAAAGGAAGTACAAATAATATTGTTCAAGCCATATTGTCTAACTGTACCTTAATTTGGTATATTTTCTGGATCAGCGCCTAACATACACAAGTTAATTTGGCATACACCCATGTATGAAAGATCAAAAAAGTCAGATACATATTGCAGTGTACCACCAAAACAAGAGATAAACATGAAAGTGAAAGGAACTAATTTAAAGTAAGCTTAACCAAAGGAAGCATTGGCGTGCATCTTCTTCTTTGTGTCGCTAATCACACCATACTCATCAACTCCTCCTGCTCTGCTAATCAGAGAACAGTTGGCAAACACACAAGATTTACCTTAAATAGGGAAAACTAAGTGGCAACATATCTTATGCATCTGGTACCTACTATGTACCCTTGTATCTGTCGTACCTCAGCCCAAAGTGTGTCCGGCAGCAGTGCCAGACAGGCGCTTTGGGGGCGCTGGCCATACATAACCATTTGATTAATATTCATCACAAACGCTAGCAAAATCAACTTATAAAAAAAGAATCGGAACTGTTATTTTGAGATTCCATGAACTGATTTTTGGGGTATCCACCAAACAAGATTCCACTAACATTTCTCAAAAGGCGATAAAATAGAAGAAAAAAACTGGGCAGACATGGACACTTCAAACATATTGGACTTCTGGAATAGCTGAACTCGCAAGAAAGTTCTGAATTCATAACTCATTCAAAGAAGAGTCGTAAACCTTAGTTTAGAAAATTCGATAACATTAGTCTATGCAGCCTGGCTCACTCCTTGGCATCAATAGTGTCTGGCAAGAGACTATTTACTGTAATCTATAAAGCACGAATCACACTTTAACATCAAAATGTCTGCTAAGAGCATATTTACTGTGATGGTAGGTTGCTACTGCCACTTCCCAACCCCGCTTTCTGTCCCAATTCCGCGAGTTGCTGAATTAACTCCATCCCGTTGAGAATCTCCGTTGCTCCATATATGACATTCTTGGAAGGCTGTGAGCGCTGCCCTAGCTCGATTAAGCTCCTGTACTCAATGTAATTTCCACCACCAATCATGAAAACAATTGCTTCTCTGAAGGGTCCTCTAAACTGCCCACCAGTGCCTGATCTAGGGGCCCGTGGATCAAACAAAAGGTAGTTATCCACCTCTGGGTTTGGTTTCCCTTCCATCAGGGCTTCAACGGTCCTAGTCAGAGCCATCTGCCTCCCATCTGATAAGAGATTCTTCATACCTGACGTCACAGCATTAAGGGACTGCCCGTAAATCTTCTCCGCCCAATCAACAATGTTGTTCCTGCTTGCCGTGCTTGATGCAGCAGCAAACTGCATGTTCAACGACTTTATCCTCTTCACATACAGGAATGCAGACATATCTACTTCTGACTCCCGCAGCGCGGCCTCAACCTGCTCGAGTTCAGATGCCGGTGGCGCCTCAAATGAAAGCAGGTAGGTCACAGCCAGCCGGAGCTTATCCTCCTTGGTGCCCTTCCCACTAAGGAGGCCCAGCAGCATTTTCCAATCCACAGTACCGCTCCCAAGCATATTATTCTCAGTTTCATAGTATGCATCCAGAGACCTCTCCTTGATCTGCGCAAGCAATGCAGTTGCAATATTTGTGTGTTTATCGATCATCTTTTTCCGCTCTGTGAGCTCTGGGAGCGAGTTGACCGCGTTCATCAGGTGCTTGGTGTTGCCAATAAGATCTGTTCCATCAAACTCAACCCCATCCCTACCACCACCCGTGCGCTGGTTCACCCCATCTACATCCTGCTTGTACTTGGCGAGCTGTGTCTCAATTTCAGTGGCCACTTCAGGGAATTGCGACCAGCTGTTTGCCACCCAAAATGGGTCAGAGTCATCCAAATCATACTTCTCCGTTGGCAACTTCAACTTGTTGAGCTTCAAGCTAAGCACGTCATGGACCAATGGGCGGTAGCTCCAATCGTGTTGTATCCCCACTGACAACTCAAAATTCCTGTCAAACAGGCATAGGACCGGGCGCTGGAACGATGAGGCAGCGCTGGAAGCGGCCTCCGTGAAAAGATTTGGCTTGGCTAGGAGGTGATCCCGGAGACGGGCATCCAGAGCAGCAGCAACCATCTCAGCAGGTCCGCCCCGGGCGCACCTGATAATGGGCACGACGCCTAGTGTGGAGGCGACACAAAACAGGCCGAGCGTAATGGCATCGACGAGTGCAGTGATGTCCGCATCAGCGGAAGCAGGGTCGTTGAGGGCGACGTAGGCGCGCGGCTGGGCGAGTGAGAAGAGGCCATTCTCGAGGCAGACGAAGTCGAGGTACTGGTCCGCGACACGCGCCACCCGGTGCGCCGAGCGCGACGAGGCGGTGGCGGAGGCAAGGCGCTCGAGGACGGGCCGGGGGACGGATGTCGAGAAGTTGATGTGAAACGAGGCGTAGAGCCCCGCGGCAGCGTCGGCGGCGATGCGGTCAGCATTGGCGGGCGTGGGCCGGACGAGGTAGACCGCGGGCGCGTCAGCGACCTGCTGCCGCGCCTTGTCGATGTTGAGGTGGAGGGTAACGCCGTGCTTGCGGAGGTCACCAACGCGGAGCACCGGCGAGAGGAGCGAGATGCAGGGGCCGTCCATCACCAGGATCTTGTAGGCCTCCTCCTCCCCTTCGGCGCCGCCGTCCGGCGACGACTGCTGCTTATTCAGGTGAAGCATCCGCGTGATCAAATCTGGATCAGAAACTATAATTGTTACAGAAACCCATAGAGATCGACAGGGAGAAGTAAGGCGTGATGGATTCGAGCTTACCGAGCTGCTTCTTGCGGAGGCTGAGTGCCATGGCGGTACCCTGGCGACCGTCTGGGCGGGAGGGATCGGATCTGGGAGGGGAGGGGGACGAAGAGGAAGTCGGGAACAGAGAAGAGAACTACCAGCAGTTGCCTTGTACTCTGTCCCGTTTGCTTAGCACGCCGGCAAATCTTCTAGGGGCATTAGAGACAATGAACGTCCAGATCTATTCGAAAAAAAACAACGTCCCAGATTTATTCCATAAAAACCCCAAACTGACTTTGCATTTACTTCTTCCGATTCAAAATATATAGGCTAAACCGGTCACCAGTTGTGATAGAGTAATAGCCAGAAGATTTTTCGAGAATGTCATAATCCGATACGGTTATCCGCATAGCATTATCACGGACTATGGGAGAGCTTGCCGAATTCTACGACGAACAAAAAATCCGGCTTGACATTGTGTCAGTCGCACATCCACAAGCTAATGGACAAGTCGAAAGAGCAAATGGTTTAATCCTGTGAGGCCTAAAACCAAGACTCGAAACACCACTACGACATGCTGCGGGGGCTTGGGCAGAGGAATTACCTGCTTCTGTGATATGGAGTTTACGAACAACTCCGAACAGGTCAACCGGATACACACCTGTCTTCTTGGTCTATGGTGCAGAAGCAGTTCTTCCTAGTTATTTGATTCATACTTATCCCCGAGTTACTGCGTATATTGAAGAGGATGCCGAAATTTCTTGACAAAATGATCTCGATTTAATCGAAGAAGTTTGTGTCATTGCTGAGATGAGATCAATATGCTATCAGCAGAAGTTACGCAAGTATCATAGCTAGAGATTCAGAAACCGATCTTTCAATAAGGGCGATTTGGTTCTCCGGCTTGTGCAGAAAAGAAAACACAAACTTTCCCCAGTATGGGAAGGGCCCTTTTTAGGGAGCCGAGTATTGCACAATGGTTCTTACTATCTAACTGATATGTGTCCAGTCAAAGAAAGACCCGCTACTAAGAAAAGAAAGAGAGCTAGAGGCAGTACAGACCCGGAAGAATTAGATAGACTGTGGAATATTGCTCAGCTACGTCCCTTTTATTCTTAATTTATCTTTCTTTGTAATCATATATGTGTACATGTTCGATGAGAAATAAAGTATTGGTTGCCTCAATTTTTTCTGAGAAGTTTTATATTACCATCTTATTTCCGAATGATTATGTCACAGTCAAAAATCCTAGAATACTTGAAAGTACTTTATGCTCATGTTTGTTCTGGTTAAGATTTCCGATTCTAAAAATGCTACCTTCGGGTATAAATCTAAATTTTCTAGTTTGTACTTTGGTTATTTATCTGATTGCCGGATGCCGGCATTTTCCGAGTAGTGAATTGTTGGTACTGGAAGTCGCTTTGTTTCCGAGTTTAAACTGGTTTAGCAATTGAGCTCCGTTGCTCGACAAAGTTTCCGTGTTGAAGGTTGGCTGGCTCACGAATGGGACGAGACGGAAAGCCAGATAAACGATAAGTATAGGCAAAAACATAAGTGCTTATGTAAACATTTCAAGCACATAAAAGTAAATCCAAAAGTGCTAAATAGAAGTAGCAAATCTTAGCACCAGCAAAAGTATTACACTACTTATGTACAACTCGAGTTGTTTTAGAATAACACATCGTTTTTCTGATGCTCTATGATGCAGGAGGAGAGGTAGGAGCTGCCGGCTCACTAGAGACATCGACCTCCCCTTGATATTTGTCCGAGACGTTCAAATCCGAAAGGGTTTGTTCATCGTCGGAGACATCAGCTGTTACCTCGGTAGGCGGAGGAGGCGTCTCCACGTGAGTGAAGAAAGTAGTGTCGTAGCTGGTCAGATTAGCTACGTGACACTCATATCCGGCACAGTAGTCCATAATGGCCTTGATGTCTTGCTCCTGTCCATCTTCATCCACAGTCGACTACCCTCTGGTTACTTGCCAGATTTCCATGCTTCCATGGTGCCTCATAACCATGGTGGGAGCGTTCTATGCTACGGTTCGCGCATAGGACATGTTCCAGTCCTTGATGAGCTAGGGAATCTCCTTGAACTTGTCTCGCACCTCAAAGCCGGACATTCTGTGCATGTCCGGAACCTTGAGACTTCGCCAATATCCTCCATAGATTGGCGGAAATCGTGAAGCAAACCATCGACTTGTGTAAGCAGGCTGGTGCGAGACTCGGTGGAGGTAGAGTCCAGTAAGTTCAAAGGACCTGCGCATATAATGCAAAGGTTAGTAAATATATCTGAACTCTTAGAGTCGGAAAAGCAGAAAATCAGAAAGTAGGAAACATACCGAAGATGACATCGTCAACTTTGGCCTTCTCTGCCCTAAGGCTCTGGAGTTCAACCCGCAGTGTTTTGGAGATGTCCTTCTCTCTGAATAAAGCATCATTGATATCCGAGATATTTTGGTCCTGGGCCGCGATCCTTCGATCACGTTCTTCAGTGGCCATAGAAGAGGATTCGAGAACTTGAGCAATGCTCCGCTCGTGATTCGCCTTCAATTTGTCCAGCTCCCGATGTAAGTCGGTGTTCTCCACCTCTAGGGTCTTCAGATTCTCTGATTCTTCAATCATGGCACATGATTGTTTGACCGGTGCTATAAGCAAAAGAACAATAGTTGAATAAATAATTCGACTATGAAAGAAAGAGCAAGGTTGAGGACTGAAATGTTTACCTTCAGCCTCATCTCTTGACCTTTAACTGAGCATTTCCAAGCCGGAGAGCTCTAATCTCTCTCCGCTTGTTGTAGATATTCTTCAACAATTCCTGGTTATACGAATTAACTTTCTATAAGTCAGAATACCCAGAGTCAGAAGTCTACTAAAGACTCCGGCTAATATTTTTACTAATATTAGGACGAGCTTTGGGGGCTACACTAGTTCATTCTTTGGCATCCTATGGAAGCATAAATCCGGATTGTCTATCCAACTTCATGCTTGGGGGCTAGAGGATATGATATGAAATAACATGAGGAAAAAGTGAGTTGGAATTCTGACTTACATGATGTTCATGAGTAAGCTTGCTTAAGCTCATGGTCACCTTGGTGCTAACCTTCTCGGCGAGGGTTAGCGGGATTACCGGTCGAGGAGGAATCACACCGGCTCTCATCCTCTCGTCACGAAGACGGATCTGCTCAAGGAGTTCGGAGTACTTGACATCCTCGCTTCTTGTGCCTCCTCCTCGGCAGTGATGTTCCGGCTTTCCAAGCATTGCTGGGCCAGCCGTTGGATTTCTTCTGCAGTTTTCCGAGTAATGCCAAGTTTGGCAAGACCCAGATTGCTAAGGGATCACTGCACATTGAAGGTTCATCGTTATCAACTGCTGAGTCACCCATGGTGACGTCGGTCTGCGAATCAAGGTTCTCTGGCTCGGAATGAGGAGCTGGATCTTCTACGACAGTCGGAGACGGAGTAATCTCCGGCGCTGCAGAAGGCTGAGGGGTAGGCGTCGGAGGCGATGTGGCACGAGAAGTCAAATTCAGCTTTGACTGGCGCAGGGGCTTCGATGATCCTCCTTTCCCCTTGCCCTTGGTGAGCTGTTTAGCTCTGAGGAGGTAATGGAATAAAGAGCATTACACCTCAGAAAGAATTAAGAAATAAAATATAGAGACCTTGTGAGGAAAGTTACCTCTTCACAATGGGCACTTTCTTTGTGCCAATAGAAACTGTCGGAGCCTTACGCTTTCGGGTAAAGGTCTCCAGCAAAGGAACCAGTTCTCCATCATCCCGAGAGATCTCAGGAGGATATCCCTCGAGAGGAGCAAGCTCCGACTCGGGATGGTCAGCAAGCTAAAAAGGAAAAATTTCTCAATATTGTAGAAAGAGACAATAATATAAAGATGAACACATAATTCGAGTTATTGTTGGAAACTTACTGGTACCACAGGATTATCAGCCGTATGTATGTCCAAGGACAGCTCCAGAAGTTTACTCTCGATCCACTCCCGTATTAACCATCTGATTTGGGATTCATAGTCCTTTTCTGAGTAAGGACAAGGGCAGATCTGGAGAGAGTCCTTCTTGGATGATGTGATGGAGTGCATAAGCCGGTCACCATGGTGTTGGAGAGGCTGGATCCGGCGTGCCAACCATCAATGAATCAAGTCAGACCCTTTAAGGCCCTTGTGCTTCATCAAATATTCAATCCGCCTCTTAGCGAGAAGTAGATCATCACTGAGAGCCGACACATCTATGTCCTAGGACTCTTGGGGCATGGTGGCACCATCAACAAAAGCTGACAAAGCAGTAGCTTTGCCGGGAGTTGGTATATCCTTATGATAGAAAAAAGTGGATGGCCATTGCTTTACCGACTCACTAGCCTTAATCCTAGGATAGACATGCTCTCTCCTAACAGGAGTTCCGGTAATGTATGGATTACCGGCAGTGATAAAGTTTCTCTGGGTATGAAAATAATACTGAAATAGAATGAGACTCGTCCTAATGCCGAGATACCCCTCGCACAAAGAGGCATAAGCACTCATCTCTAAGAGAGAGTTTGGTGGGAGATGGTGGTGTTGAACTCCGTAATAATCTATTACCTCAAAGAAGAAATCTGGGGGTGGGAAGCTCAAACCTCTATCGAGGTGGGTGCCGAAATGCACCCGCTCGTCGGCGTTGGGGGTGGGGACGGTTTGTCCATAGCTGATCTGCTAGTCGCCAGCACGGAGGAGCCCTTCATTCTCGACGACGCGAAGCTTGGCGTCATCCAAGTCGCATGGGATCCAGACCCCGCGGAAACTCTCCTTTTCTGCTGCCGATGTCATTGCTACTATCGTCGTCATGCTAGAAGATGAGGCCTCAGCCATTTTCTATGCGTCGGTGACCTAGGATGGGCGGCACTGGAGGATTTTGGGGGAGGCAGGGGAGCTCTATTCGTGGGAGGCGTTGAGAGGAAGGAAGGAATGCAAGTGCTGGTGAAGAGAAGAGGGAGAAATCTTAGCCCCTTATATCCTTCATCCGCGCCAAGATTCATGCAATGAAAACAGTAACCATGCCACGTGTCATGGAAGGAGCCAGGCAACCCCCTCGCGATGATTACGCTGCCTCGATCTCCGTGCACGCATTGAAATGACACCTCGGTTCCACAAAAGGTGGACCCACCAACGGTCGTGCTGACGGGAGTGTCTATCAGTAACGTGACTTGATCATGACTCGTGTCAGATTACGTCAGAGACCAAGTTCCTTCTTAGTTTGAATTTCAAGCTGGAAATCCAAATAATGTATTCATAGGTCCGAATCGTTTTGAGACCCGAATCCTATCCTTTCTTTTGAAGTTTCAGGAACCCTTCAAGATTCTGCAAGCCGAATATCAAGCTAGACAATGATAAAGTCTGACTCTGGATCTTGGAGGCTTCCGGGAGCTACTGTTGGGGATATACTTTTCTAGTATCCTCACTGTGCCTCACTGACCAAGGTGGCCCACTTCGGGTTAGAGATTTGCTTCACGGCGGCCTAGTCAGGGAGAAGAGACGGAGTCCAGTCCGGCTACGGGAAGGCCTAGAAGACTTACAAACATAGTCTTGTGATGTTACTTGTAGTTCAAGATGTACTCTGTAACCGACTCTTAGTCGTAGCCGGATATGTCTCTCTTGTAAACCCTAGTACGGATATCTATATAAGCCGTCCTAGGGTAAGCCTTTAGGGCACCTCACAATAGTCTACAATCTCAACTCACACAGGCAAAACCCTTATAACCCATATTCCAGCTCTGCCGTATTACTGGATTGCTAGAAGGAGTAGGATCAGTCCAAAGCCAGCGGATTCGAACCTGGGTAAACTTGTGTGCTCACCGTCCCGAAACACCGTACGTCTCACACCCCTCTCTTCCGCATGCCCTTAGGACCCTCTCATGGCATACTTGTCATCAATCCAACGACATATAGCTTGATGCCGCTGGAAGCACCCATCGTAGACGGTGACAGCTCTGCCTGACTTGAGTCATCACGGCAGCCATGACAGGATCTTGCACCCTCCCCCCATGGACGCAGGAAACCCTCGGAGGAGGTCCCTGCCACCCAATACAGAGATGCGACTGTGACCCTCGCCTAATGCACGTGAGCCAAAGGATGGGGACAGGTGGTGCGAGCTCTACAAAGATGGCAGCCGACGTAGCCGTTGCCCACTTCCGCGATGCCCATGATAACCGCAGCTTTGTTGGAGTCAGTGGTGAAGGCGGGATGATGCAGGACCCTTCCTGCAGCGGGAAGGAGAGGAAGGATCCTCCCAGCAGTGGGGAAGGTAGGAAAATATGAGGTCCTACGATAACCACTGCTTTGTTGGAGTTGGCATTAAAGGCGGAACGATGCGGGACCGTGCCTACAGTGGGGAGGTGAGGCAGGATCCTCCCAACAGTGGGGTAGACAGGACAATACAAGGTCCTACCAGCGACAAAAGGCAGTGAGGCAAAAAATATGGGTTGAGAGGATTGAAGGTGGCGCAAGGGAGATACTCATTTTGTGGTCGAGAGATAAGGACACTAGAGGTTAGGATGCTCCAACACATCATGGGTGGGTCCATGGGGACACGAGTCGCTCGTAGGAGGAGGAACTTTTTATCCCCTGGTGGTATCCATCATTTTCCTTTAGGATTTGTTCGTTTTCAAGGGAACCAAACCCTGCAAGAATCCAATCCATAGGAGAATTGGGTGATCCACTTACCCCAAATCTCCGGTTAACCCCCTCTGTCAATTCCACCAATCCCCATAGGCGATTTTGCCTATTTTGTTAAGCCCAAGAGGAATATCAACATATACATCAAGCCTGTTACATGTAACCTTGTACTCTTTACTGGTTGTATCCATGTAACCAGTAGTTCCCAGTCTAGCTGCAGTCATGTGTTATTTCGGATAGCATGCACAATGTGCAGCATCCACTTTTCCTGTTCAAACCTATTATTATGAAGTATCATTCTCATGATCTTTTGATTGAATTATAATATAATCATAAAATGTAAAGCATAAACAAAAACTTGGCCTCTCTCCATGCGTATCAACTTTTCCACATTCTAGAATGCTGAAGATTTCAATTTTTTCGATAAAGGAAATATATTAATATCGCGAAGATACCAAATACACTACACCTAGCCTCTGCAACAATGAAGTATCCTAAAGAAATTTGGATGTACACATCCTTATTACAAAAGAACAAGAAGACAACAAACATAAAAAATCTTGCTACAATGATCAAGACAGTGTAGCTGCAACACATAACACCACCAAGACATCACCTTCCACACTCACGAAACAATACCATCGCAAGGTCATTGCGAGGCACAACCAATTAAGGCTATACCTTGAATTTTCACCCTGGACAATGTCCACCATCTCAAAATAATGCCTTCAATAAGGCCATTGCCAAGCACAACTAGTTAAGACCGGACCTTGGATTTTCACCTTCAAATATAACACCATGTACTCCTATTGTGCTACCGCTACCGATTTCCATTGTCCTTGCTAAAAGTCAAGAACCAGCAAGCAAGGTCCTAATCACCATGAAGACATGGCATGCCATCACTAGCCTCATACCTCAGCCACCTGACATTCTCCGCTAGTGTCTCCTCCATGGAAATCGAAATCGACATGTCCCATGATTGAAACAGATAGCGAAGCTTCGTGTCACTCCCTTCTAATATGAGAACACATGCCCGAGTCCCATCCAATCCAGCAATCTACATGCAACTTGTGCGCAAAGGATATCACCAAAAGAGCCTTTCGAAACTCGTCACCAGCCAGAAAATGAGATCTGACATCAAACATACCACTGTCCTGGCACGAGAAGACCCGAAGGATCGCCCCCTTTTGGACAGATTGATAGGCCCCCACGTTGCCGCCTGTCGGTAGACCCCCTCTGGCGGAAGAGGAGGAAATACTACAAATGAACCACGTGCACGCGCAGTCTCGCTAGTTTCTGTCTTGAGCAAGATGCCTAATAGCTGTGAAAAATGGAAATCTTTATTCACGTTTAAATCCTATATTAAGTCGAGCAATTGATAAAATATCTCTCTAGCCTTGCCACTAATCAAAGTAAATAATAGCACTAGATTGTTTCGACCCAAACTGCTACCCACCTTGTCTCGATTCTTTTTGGTCGTGGGATGGAAGCTTGAAAGGACATGCGGCACCATCACAACGGAGCCCTGCTCTTCTAGGAGGCGGGACCCACTACAGGCCTGGGTAAAAGATTCCTTGCCACGTACATGTGCCACGCACGCCATCGTACACCATGTCTCTAGAAGGTGGACCGTGCATGCACTATGGGCCCGCCGTCAGCGTCTGTGAGAGGCGTTCCCGGCGCGACATGCCTCCGCACCTGCCGGATGGCGGGGCCCACCGAGAGTAGACATGGTGCCATGTGGCCATGCCCGCCGCGGTTTCTCGCGACCATGGGGCTCACCTAGATACGACTTCTCACGGCGGAGGGGCCCACGAACATCCGACGTGGCATCATAGGCCCTAGAGGGTTGCGGTTCTTTGCGGCGGAGGGGCCCACGGACATCCGATATGGCATCGTAGGCTATAGCGGACGCGGTTCCTCAGGGTGGAGAACCGCGTCCGCAGTGTAGACTCCAGGTGTTAGCGGTTTCTCGCAGCCGATAGCACAGCTAGTAGCGTACACTCTAGACCGCAAAAATCCGCTTCGCTCTACTATGGACATATATATTAAACCTTGCGCTTCCCGCTTCTATATAAACCTCTTGTTGTGTCTCTTCTTTGGCATTCTGTCAAATATTTCTTTTCCATAGCATGCTGCTAAAGGCTCGGGTTCTTGCGCCCTTCTTATTTCGTAGAGCTTGTCGGTCGCTCTGGTTGAGCTCCGAGCGGAGCAAGGTGTGGCTATTTGACCTTGCGATGCATCTCACCCGCCAGCCCCTCTTCATCTCTTCGGGGTTAGAAGCCTTGATGCCACCGCCCAACATGGTCCTTCATGCGGTTTTGTTCGCGCTTCATGGCTACTCGGTTCCGTTCGTCTCGTGTTCTTCGTCTCGCCAATGTCGCCTAACGACGAGGCACTTTTCTAACGGATTCCTTCCATGTAGGCCATCTCTATAGAAGAACCTCCAACTGCATTTTTGGTCTCGCTCTGGCGTCCCTGCTTACCAAGCGTCAATGCCTCGCCAAGTGAAGATGTAGTTCACCGCTCCTCCCTCTAGCATCCTGCTTACTAGATGTCGATGCCTCACCACGCTGACGATGTTCCTTCTATGTGGACAAGAAGGCATACATCTATGGAGGAGGAGGTCTCTCCCCATAGGAGGAATAAAGGATTTTTCCAAAAAAGTAGTGTTGTCGCGGTTAGTCTACTCAAGTGTGTATTTTTGTTTTTTGGTTGTTCCATCGTCGTTAGCAGTAGGTGTCACCTTAGCATTGTAACCTCATGTCTAACAACGTATTTTATAATAGTTGTTCATACAATTTTTTTGTTTTCTATTGTGTCTTTCGTGGTGCATTCTGTTGTGAATCTGTCTGGTGACTACTTTGGTAACTTATCTAATAGTTGTGCTTATGTGTTACCGAAGTCCGCTTCCTACTGTATCATACGCACCTTTAGTGGTGCGTTCGGTCGAAGCTTTACATTTTACATTTTTACGAGGGAATAGCTTTGCGTCTTTCGAACCACCGTTTGTGTGTGCGAGAAAAAAAGTGTCGTGGTATTGCCGACGAGTACGCCATGGTGGGGTCCTCACAGAGCGTTCTTAGATAGGTGGGGGAAGGCGGTGAGTTGACGGGTACGAGGTAACATAGCTTACCAGGTTTAGGTCCCACAACGGTGGTGGAACCCTACTCCTTCTATAAATCACTGTAATGGAAATACGCCGAGTAATAGAGATTGGTTCTCCATGTGAGGTGTGACGTTCTTGAACTTGTCTACGAGGTTATCTTGCCCTAAAGGCTCCCACAGGTTCGGCTTATAAAGGCACCAGAACCTGGGGTTATAGGGAAAGATCCTTGTCGGACAGGTTACAGAGTTCTACACTAATACTAACTAGTCTTCGTGTATACTCCAAGGCTCCGGGTCGGTCGGTGATTACACCGTAGCCATCCTTCTTCCGGCATGGGCCTCCTTTCTGGATCCGTCTAACTAGGCCATTCAGCAGGCCATGGGCCTTCCTACCAACTATGGGCCACTCAGGTTAGCCAAATTAGAGACATGCAATGGTGATACCCATTTAGCATATCCCCAACAGTTTCCCCGGAGAACTTTGAGATCTTGCGCCGTCTTGCCCTTTAGTATGAATGCTCCGTCTAGGTGATGCCAGCAATTCGTCAAGCAATATCTCGAAATCTTCCCAAAGAACCCTACAAATCTTCCCCGTCGTCAACATGTAAGCCGGAGAATCTTCAAGTCTTTAGTCTCCCTTTCCAATGTCGAATAAGATCCGCCCACACTGGAATCTTCAGTCATGACTACTCCACTGCCGTTGTCAGTAGGGTGACGTAGGCTATAACCTACCTTCCTCGAAACTCACATATGGTAGTGGTTAATCATAGCTATTTTCCCGCGTGTGGAATCTGAAACGTTAAGCGTCAAACAGGGGATGTGGCAAAATTAGCATGCATGTTTTCACACACGTTGTCAACACTCTTACCGTTGGATCTCCTGCACACGAATCTTGACGCCAGGGATTATAAATAGTTATTGCGACCGAAAATAATTCTTTTACCTGCATTCTCCTTGCATCGTCTTCTTCCTCTCGCCGCGCGACCCTTCGAGCTCCTAGCGAGAAAACCCTAGCAGAGAAAACCCCATCCCCTTCTTTCTTCCAATTCAAACTCAATGGCGAGCGGCAGTGACGAGGGGTTAACTCATCAATGCACATTGTTAATGGACTTAGGTTCGAGGAAGTGGGGAGCACTAGAGTCATCAATCGGCTAGCAAATAAGCACACATGTGACACGAGGTTTTACCCAGGTTCGGGCCTCATAGAGGACCCTACTCCTGCTTGTCTGCTCTTGATTATGAGGAAGTCGAAGGTTACAATGATGTGCAGATGCAATCTAGCGAGGTCTATGCGAGGGTGTATGAGTTGGTTTTCCTTGCAGACCCCCTCCTGGCCTTTATATAGAGAGGCTAGGTCTCGGGGTAACAGATCGAGTCAGCTACAAGTTAGGGTTTTCCCTTTAAGTTTCTATCTACACTTTGCCATGTCCTCCAAGAAGTTGAACTCTAGCGGGCCACCTGAATCTCTGTTGGGCTTCGATTGCATCATGAACTCCTTCTTGGGCTGAACCGTATAGGCTAATCTCACATACCTGTAAGGTATGCCCACGTGAGTAGCCCCCGAGTGTCCAACCGAATCGCAGATTCGGGTGGAAACTATAAGTCTTTCAGTTGAGTGGGATACAAGCTCATCCAAAGTTTATTTCGGGTACCACAGTTTATGTCATAGGGATTGTCGATATACATGCCTGATTCATCGATGGATCGGGATCAGTTAACTTCCTTAGGGCAAAACAACGTTATCTACCCAAATTTGAGTCCCCGGACTCGAATTCGGAATAATGCTGACGTAATTCGACTCTTCCGTGGAGGTCTTACAGAGTTCGAATTCTAGTGTTTTAGGTGTGGGCACTCAACGCGTCCATCAAGGCTTATTTCATCATGCCTGTAGACACGGTTTATATCTGGTAGAGCACAACAGATGCGTTGCCAGGCCTTTTTCAGGTCTTACCTTCACGTTGTAAACGTGACATCCAAAATCTTAGTCATCGTGGAGATGATTCGGGTAACCCAGGAGACGCAGTCTCTTTGCAAGAATGTGAGGCGGGGTCACCATTTCAAATGTGGACGTAATCAACACGTTTTATAACTAAAAAAATCATAGGGTGCGCGGCCAGCGCTCCCTATGGGAGTAGCCCCCGAGTGCCTATTCGAGTCGCAGACTCAGGTGGGGACTTTGAATATGCTTTCGGCTGCTGCCATTTCTTGGTTTTTAGCCGAATATGCTTTAAGTGCTCCCTATGGGAGTTGCCCCCGAGTACATAATTGAATCGCTAATTCGAAGAGGGGTAATAATGGTGAAGGCAGTTCTGTGCCTATAAAATCTTCGGGTGCACGGCCATCGCTCCTATTAGGAGTAGGCCCCGAGTGCTTGGTCGACCCGCAGAGTCAAGCAAGGACTAAAGTAGTCAAAGATGTCTTCTGCTTGACTAGATGACATCAGCATTGACGATTGGATGATCTCATTTGCCCGCTTAAGCGGTAGTGACAAGACGTGATGAAGGTGGGGCCCCATCTCTGACTTGAATTTGACCAGGCATGCATAACCTTCGTTTGAACTGCGCCTCCTCGATTTTTTCGCGTAGTGGGAAAGTGCGGCAACGATTCACGATTTCCATCGCCACACGTATGCCTTGATTTGCGCCATGCGTCTGGTTGATGCGTTTCTGGCCGTTAGATTGCATTTGCCTTGTGGTTAAGTAGGGATTCCTATGCTTTAAATTTCCCCACAGTTCCTCGTCTTCTACCTTGCGTGCTGCTGCCATTGCTCGTTGCTGCTGCTCCATTGCTCTTTCCGCCACTGCTACACTGGATGGTCTCAAAACCTTCCCTAGCTACTTCCTGTGATCCCACCGTCAACGGAGGATGGGGAAGAAGAAAGGTGCTGCCACTTCTGGATCTGCTACCGTCGGTACTACGGCAAAGAAGAAAGGTATCATCATCACTGGTTCTGGCACTACTGATGTAGATGGAAAGAAGAAAGGCGTGGGGATGTGCGTCACCAATGGTTCGTGGCGGCAGACCACCATAAGGGAGTAGGAGCTTTACAATCATCGTCAAGATGGGCTGCTCCCCGCCGGTGAGGCAAACATAAAGATGCTTGGCTTGGAGGTAATCCCAGACCCCTATTGGATTTCGGGTTATGTTTCTTGCCTTCATTGTCCGTGGCCTCTCTCTCCCCCTCCACATGTTTGTGCGAGGGTTACTGTCGGGGGGATGACCTCCGGATACCCCAACCGAACAAGAAACAGGGCAGTCGGATCGCGTCCGGCTGGCCAAATGCAGCCGGACAAGGCAAGCCAGGCCGGCTACCGTGAGGTAGCCGGAGCAGAGAGGAGCGACCGGCTACATCGACGTAGCCAGAACCAATCAAGGAGACAAGGCGACGTGCGGAGCAGTGCACGATACGTCCTGTACGACGACAAGACTGGCAACTACTCGGCCATACCGAAGACTTTGCGGGGATGATGCGGGAACAGTGGCCCGATGCTGACAACATGCTCGCGCGGCGTTCACTGTGCCCACGATAGCCATACCACTCGTACTCTGATGTGACACGGTTGTACCGGATACTGTAGATGACCAGCCGACTGGGACCCACCTGTGGGGCCTGCCAGTCGGATTGGCCAGTGAGACCGTTGCCTCTCTGGCTATATAAAAAGAGGCAAAGCCTCAGTAGAAAGGGTTGGTCTCAATGCATTCAAGACAGTAGCTAGAGAATACAGCTCGAGGTACACTTGTAGTTCGTGTATCGCTCATACTTAGATCGACAGGAGTAGGAGTTTTACCTCACCACGAGGGCTCCGAACCTAGGTACTTCCTGCGTCACGCTACACTTGCTCGTATCCAATCCTGCCTGCGGACGCCGTCGATAGCTTCCCTGCTAGTCCCCACACCTCTATCTAACCTTCTCAGGTACTGCCGTTCCCAATACAACGACAGTTGGCGCCCACCGTGGGGCTGATGGCTTCGACCGGAGTCACGTTCCGCACGGGACCCTGCACTTCAGCCGGTGAGCGTGTGGCCTCTGGCCTAGTGCTCACGTTCGGCAAATTCGACTGCATCATCGATCTGCTTCCTGCTTCGCCGGAACCACCTTCCTGGCGAACGGCTCCGCCATGCTCTTTGGCGACCTCCCCGTCTATGTCGCCACCGTTCCGGAGCGTTTCCCTAGGGAGATCGTCTCCGTCGCGGAGCTGCCGCATCCGGGCGGTAGCGCCTCCGTCGCTTCCTGCCGCGCGGAGGTCATGATGGCCGGCTCTAGTTCCCACCCCCTCCAGCCGCGGGAGCGGGGCACGGACGAAGGCGGAACTTCCACGCCTCCACAACCTCGGAATCCAGTAGAGAAGGCCATTGATCGGCTCCTGATGCCGGTTAACCTCGGGGATAACCCGGAGGAGGCGGAAGCCAACTTCGCCATGGAGAGACAGATCCTCCTCTAGGAGGCCATGGAGCTGGCGGCAACCCACAAGCAACTCGAGATCACCCGGCGCGAGTACGACCGCACGCACGGCTTCACTCCGGCTACCGCGGAGCCGAGCCGGCGTGGCTAGGTGCGATGCCGGGGTGGCGAGCTAGGCGGAAGGATGGAAAAGGACGAGGAACCGGATCACGTGCCGCCCTCATCCAGCCCACCTACAACACGCCCATCAAGAACCTGCGCGTGGCGCGAGCCGCGGCAGAAGAGCTGCCCAACTTGGAGGGCGAGGAGCGCGCCCGCTAGCACGCTCGCGTGCAGGAGCTCCTCCAAATCGCGGATGAGCAGGCCGATGCCAACCGGCAGATGCAGGGGGACCCCAGCTACTCTAGGGGGAGCAAACCGCCTTCCAACAGCAAGGGCACGCCTCGCGACATCCAACCAGCATCCTCCCCTCAGCCGGCTAAGGCCCGCAGCAGGCGTCGCAGCTCTGGCAACAAGGGCTAGCCGCGCCAGGAGCAAACGGTGAACAGCAACCCGCCGCCTCCCCCTCCACCAACTGGAGCACCAAGACCCGCCGGTTCCCGTCTCTCGGCCCGGGTGGGAGCGCCCAACCCGGATCGTCCGGATGCCCGTGACCACATCGAGCTCCTTGCTCAAGCACGCGTCACGGAGGAAGAAGACTCCACCGGACCAGTTTGTTTTGGACCCCGCATCCGGAACGAGCCGTTTCCGGATAAGTTCACCCTGCCTAGGGACACCCCCAAGTACGATAGCAGCATGAAGCCAGAAGATTAGCTGACCGACTATGCCACGACAGTCGGCATCGCTCATGGGAACAAGCGAATAGCTGTGCGCTACGTCCCCCTTATGCTAACCGGATCGACAAGGACATGGCTCAACAGCCTTGCACCCAACAGCATCAACGCCTGGCCAGACTTTGAGAAGGTGTTCGTCCGCAACTTCAATGGCACGTACAAGCGCCCAGGACGCCCACACGACCTGGCCTTGTGTGTCCAGGGCGACCGCGAGACTGACCGCGAGTACCTCGCCAAGTGGACGGAGCTGCACAACACGTGCGAGGGCATCCTGGAGAGCCAGGCCATCATCTTCTTCATCGAGGGATGCCGAGAAGGCACCATGCTTTGCCACCGTCTATTGTGTGACGAGCCGAAAACCATGGCGGAGCTCATGACGGTTGCGGACCAGTACGCCATGGCGGATGCCGCCATGAAGAAGCCCCTCCAGGTAAATGCCGACGGACGTCCGACTCCCACAGAGCCGGCTCGTGACCGTCCAAGCAATCTGGCTGGAGAAGCCGGATCCTCCAGGCGCCACGGCAACGACATCTAGTTCCACGGGGACCGCCAAGCCGGACAGCAGAAGCCCCTCTACCACGCACGGCAAGTCAATGTTGTGGAGAGTGCGCCCGACGCACCGGCTAACGATGCAAGGAGGCAGAAGCCGCGGCTCACCTTTGACTAGATGTTTGACGGCCTGTGCAAATGGCACAGTGGTCCCTTCAAACCAGCTACGCAAACCACCCGGAACTGCAGCTGGACTAGCCAGCTAAAAGATCAGGGCGGCCAGCCACGTCTCCCCCCGCCCCCCTGGTGGATAACCACCACCGGCTAGGGGAGCAGGAAATGATGGTAATGGCGGCAACGGCGGCAACAACAACAACGGCTACCCCCAGCCGCACGCCGCCTACCACATCTTCGAGACGGAGCTGGACGACAAGCATAGCCGCAGGCGACGCTCCAAGGAGGTCAACGCCATCGTCTCTACGGTCCCCCAGTACCTGAACTGGTCGGAAACCCCCATCACATGGAGCCGAGAAGACCAGACGGAGCAGCTACTGACTCCCGGGGGCTACGCCATGGTACTCGACCCCCTCATCGTCAGCAATGCGCGCACCTGCCGTTTCTCTCGCGTCCTCATCAACGGAGGCAGCAGCCTCAACCTCCTCTACCGGTCTTCACTGGAGAAGCTGGGCATTCGTGAATGCGACCTGCGCCCGACCACCACAACGTTCCATGGCGTACTTCCAGGACCGGCTTGCGCCCCTCTGGGTAAAATCCAGCTGGACGTCATGTTCAGGACCAAGGAGAACTTCCACCACGAACCGATCTGGTTCGAGGTGGTAAACCTGACGAGCTCCTACCATGCTCTCCTCGGGCGCCCCGCCCTCGCCAACTTCATGGCCGTCCCCCACTACGCATACCTCAAGACGAAGATGTAGGGACCCAACGACATGATCACCATCGCCGGCTGCTTCAGGCGGTCAATAGAGTGCGCCTCAGCCAATTCCAAACTAACAGAGGCCCTCATCACAGCTGAGGAGAAGCGCATATCATGCGCAATGTGGCCATGGCCCAGCAAGACATATCGGCTAGCAGCAAGCCGGCTGGAGAAGGAACCTTCCAGCCGGCAAATGAGACGAAGAGGATCCTGCGCGACCCCTCCGACCCGACCAAGTTCGTCACCATCGGTGCCAACTTGGATAGAAAATAGGAAGGCGCACTCGTCGACTTCTTTCGTGAGAATCGGGACATCTTTGCATGGTCACCCAAGGACATGCCAGGTGTACCGAGGGTGTTCGCCGAGCACTCACTCCATGTGTGGCCGGATGCCAAGCCGGTCAAGCAACCCCTGCGCTGGTTTGCAGAGGAGAAGAGGAAGATTATCGGCGACGAGATCACCCGGCTCCTTGCAGCCGGGTTCATCATGGAAGTGTACCACCCGGACTAGCTGGAGAACCCAGTCCTGGTGTTGAAGAAGAACAAGACCTGGTGCATGTGCATCAACTACACCACTGAACAAGGCGTGCCCGAAGGTTCCATTCGCATTGCCCCGTATCAATCAGGTCATCGATTCCATGGCCGCTTGCGATTTGTTGTCTTTTTAGATTGCTATTCCGGTTACAATCAGATCTGGTTAAACCCGGCTGATCAGATTAAGACATCATTTATCACCCCCTATGGGGCTTTCTGCTATGTAACCATGCCTTTCGGTCTGAAGAATGCGGGCGCTACCTATCAGCGCTACATGCAGAAGTGCTTGCACTCGTAGATAGGCCGAAATGTGCACGCCTACATGGACGATGTGGTCTTCAAGACCAAGGAGAAGCGCACCCTCCTCAAAGATTTGGGAGAGACATTTGGCAACCTCTAGCAGTACCAGATGAAGCTGAACCCGGAGAAATGCGTCTTCGGAGTCCCATCCGGTCAACTACTCGGTTTCCTCGTATCGCAACGAGGGATCGAGGCAAATCTAGAAAAGATCGCAGCCATCGAGAGGATGCAGCCGCCTAGGAGCCTGCTTGGAGTCCAGAAGTTCACCGGATGCCTGGCCTCCCTCAGTCGTTTCGTCAGCCGGCTGGGAGAGAAGGTACTCCCGTTGTACCAGCTGATGAAGAAGACGAACAAGTTCTCCTAGACTTCGCAAGCCGACACCTCCTTTCACGACCTCAAGCGCATGCTATCCACAGCGCCGGTTCTAGACACGTTGGCTAGAAAGGAGCCGATGTTGCTCTATATAGCAGCCATCAGCCGGGTCGTGATTGTCGTCCTGGTGGTGGAGCGCCCCTAGGAAGGCAAGGCTCATCCTGTTTAGAGACCCGTCTACTACCTCAGCGAGGTCCTCTCCCTCTCCAAGCAGAACTACCCCCACTACCAGAAGATGTGCTACGACGTGTACCTGGCATGCAAGAAGCTCAAGCACTACTTCCAGGAGCATCCGATTAAGGTCGTGTGCACGGCACCCCTTTCGGAAATCATCGTCAACAAAGACGCCACTGGCCGAGTCGCCAAGTGGGCCATCGAGCTCGCCGCCTACTCCATCTAGTACGAGCCCCGCCTCACGATCAAGTCCCAGGCGCTGGCGGACTTCCTCGTCGACTGGGCCGGCAACCAATACCTCCCACCGGTTCCGGATTCGGACCACTAGAAGATGCACTTCGACGGGTCGAAGATGCTCAGGGGCTTGGGAGCCGGCATCGTGCTCACCTCTTCCTAGGGAGACCAGCTGGAGTACATCCTACAGATCCACTTCAAGGCCTCCAACAACGTAGCTGAATACGAGGCACTAGCACACGGCCTCCGGCTAGCCAGAGAGATTGGTGTTAAACGGATCCTCTGCTTCGGTGATTCGGATCTGGTGGTACAACAAGTATCCAGAGAGTGGGATGCCCGTGATGCAATCATGGCTCTCTACCGGTTCCACATACAGAAGCTCATCGCCTCCTTCGACGGATACGAATTTCATCACGTCCCTTGCGCCAACAATGAGGCAGACGATTCGCTCACACGAATCGGATCCACTAGGCAGGCGATCCCACCCGGGGTCTCCTTGGAGCACCTGCGCAAGCCCTCCATCAACCCGTCCCCCGATTCGGATTCCATCATATGGCTAGGGAGTGCTCCGGTTGGCGGGGCGGCAGATGCAGAGCCGGCAGAACCTCCAAAGAAGAAGGCCCGCGCCAACTCCGAAAAATCAGTACCCTCCGGATCGCATGACCCGGTGGCTGCCGACTCATCAAGCGGCTCGGGGGCTGCCGTCCCGAGTACCTCATCCAGACGACCCCCCGACGACCATCAACCGGAGAGCGGGAGCATCCTCACCATCCGAGAAATACCATCCTGGGCATAGCCCTTCATGAACTACATCGCCAATGGAGAGCTTCCGAATGACGAGGTGGAGGCCAGGCAAATACGGCGCCGCGTGCACATGTACACCATCATCAACAAAGAACTGTACAAGCGCATCATATCCGACATCTTCCAAAGGAGTGTCGACGTGGACACAGGCTACCGGCTACTCAAGGACATCCACCAGGGCGAGTGCGGGCATCACGCTTCGTCAAGGGCGATAGTTGCCAAGGCGTTTCGCCACGGTATCTATTGGCCCACCGCCCTCGAGGACGCCGAACAGCTAGTACGCGCGTGCAACGGGTGCCAGCGCTTCGGGCAGCTCAGGCATATGCCGACTTTGGTTCTCAAGACAATACCGATCACCTGGCCCTTTACTGTCTGGGGCCTCGACATGGTTGGTCCCTTCAAGCGGGCGCGTGCAGGCATGACCCATTTGCTGGTGGCGGTGGACAAATTTATAAAGTGGATCAAGGCCAAGCCCATCCGGAAGCTGGACGGGGCGACAGTCGTTACCTTCTTCCCCGATGTCATCAACCGGTTCGGCTACCCAACAACATCATCACCGACAATGGCACGAACTTCGCCAAGGGGGCCTTCGCCCGGTTCTGCAGCAACAAGGGCATCGAGATGGACCTTGCCTCCGTCAGGCACCCGCAGTCCAATGGGCAGGTCGAAAGGGCAGGTCGAAAGGGCAAACGGCTTGGTTCTAGCCGGCATCAAGCCACGCCTCATTGAGCTTTTGGAGCGATCGCCCGGATGCTGGATCGAGGAGCTTCCGGCTGTGTTATGGAGCCTCCGCACCACACCGAATAGATCAACCGGCTACACCCCATTCTTCCTAGTCTGCGGATCGGAAGCTGTCCTCTCCGCGGATATCGAGTTCGACTCTCCACGCAAGCTCCTCTACGATGAAAAGGCCAACCAGGAGGCGCGGGAGGACGGTGTGGACCTCCTCGAGGAGGCCCATGAGCTGGCATTGTCCAGATCGGCCTTGTACCAGCAATGACTACGCCGCTACCATTCAGGCCGGATCCGCCCTGTCGCGTTCCACGAAGGCGACATGGTTCTCCGGCTGGTGCAGGACACGAAGGGCATGCATAAGCTGTCGCCACCCTAGGAGGGCCCTTTCATCATTAGTCGGGCACTGCCTAACGAGTCCTATTACCTCATCGACGTGCAGCAGCCGCGGAAGAACAAGATGGACAAATCAGACGGGGAGACCGAGTGTGCCTGGAACGCGGCCCTGCTGCGCCCGTTTTACACCTAGTCACCCGATAGTGTATGTATCCCGCAAACCTTATGAATAAAAATGCGGACCCCTACGAGATGCTCGGGGGCTCCTTGCTAGAAATGTGTATGCATCTGTTCCCTGGTTCAGATTTTCGGCTGGCCCGACCTGCCAAGTCAACAAACCGGCTGAGTAGTGTGCGACGATGTCAAAGGCCCACTCTTCGTCTCAGCTACAGACCGCAACCCGGCTATCCGGCTAGCAAGAGCAAAAGCCCGAGGCATCCCACATGAAAAACGGAGAGGAGACACGACAGATCAGGCGTCCCGGCCTCGCAACTAGCTTAAGACAATCCGGCTGCTAAGCCGTTAGTACCATGCGCGATGTACTGTCAGCTCCTTTCGATTCCGGCTGCAGACCGCAACCCGGCTGCTCGACAAGGACGCAGCGAAAACATCAGAGCATACGGGAAAACGACTAAGTATCCAGAAAGGCGCAAGCTAGTTTTCAAAAAACAAATCCGCCTCCCAGTTACAGTTTAGCAGACTAACCTATTAACGAGTGAGAATGTATGTGTATGTATATTTTTGTGCGACTACTTCAAGTCGGAATTCAGGAAGAAAAGAGAAGAAGATTCAAAGTCCTTGCCTTCATCAAGCGCTCAGAATATTGGGGGCTACACCCACTGGGTGCGCTCGCACGCCCCCAATGGAATCTTGTAGTTTCCCAACCGTCTAAGGGCGTTTAGCCGGGTATTTGGAGCCTAGGTGAGGGCAAGGGCAGGAGCAAGAGAAGACAAGGAAGATTTGAAGTACCTGGCTTCCCTAGCTACTCCGAATCTCGGGGGCTACACCTAGTGGGTGCGCTCGTGCGCCCCCACTGGAATGTTAGTTCCCCCCGGCTGTAAGCGTTCAGCCAGCGGAAGCAACCGACTAGGATGTGTCTAGTCGGATAAAGTTAGAGGACTTGAGGAAAGAAGGAAGATTCGAAGTACCTGGCTACGCCAGCTACTCCAAATCTCGGGGGCTACACCTAGTTGGTGTGCTAGCACGCCCCCACTAGAATTGCAGTTCCCCCAGCTAAAGGCGTTTAGCCGGGCGAAGTCAGCCGGATAAAGTCAACCGGCAAAATATTTCAAGAAGGATGCAGAACGCACAAGTTGAAGACAAACCAAACTAGTTCAAGCTAACAATAAAAAGAAAGGGGAGACGAAGCTCCCATAAGTTTACTCGGTGCTAGCGGCAGCTGGTACAGACAGAAAAGTTTCAAGACAAGACAAGATAAACAAGTACACCCGGCATCCTGGGGCGATAGCTAAACGGTAGGACCCTTGCCGTGCGGAGCCCTTTGGCTAGCGGCAACCTCAGGCGGAGGAGGAGGCGCGGCAACCGACCCGGTTTCGGCGTCCCCAGCTGGCTGCGTTGAAGCTTCTGCATCCGGAGTACTGACGGACTCCGATTCAGTGAGCACGTCGTCGGGATCCACGTAGTCGGCGATCTTGATGGTAGAGCCCCAGAGCTCCGGATGGGCCTGGTGGATGGCGGCAAGATCGGCGCCGGCGCGGAAGCCTCCATCGATCTTCTCGACGCAGGCGTCCTTGTACCACGAGAGTATGAGGGCCAGAGCCATCTCCGCTCCGGATCACGCCGCCAAGTCTCGTAGCCGGTCCACGACAGCCGGTACCTCCCCCACCTTCGCGGCTAGCTGTGCCTCGTCTCCGGGACCGGAGCGTCCGGCCACAGAAACAAGAAGATGGCCTGCGCCGCCTGGCGAAGCTTGGCGGCCTCCTCACTAAGAAGAACGACAAGCTCCTGGGCTATCGGCTGTGCTCCGGGCCAGTTCTCCTGCAACCGGTTGTACGCCAGCAGGTCTATGCCGGGATAAAATGCTATCAGAAAAAAGATAGCCAGATCCGGCTACCGGATCCGGAAAGACAAGGTAGATGGAAAAGGGGAACTTACCCTTAGCTGTATACCCACCCTACATCAGCTCTTCCACTAGGGCCTTCTCCTTCGCCGCCAGCCGTTTGATTTCCTTCTCTCGGTCCTTGTTCTGGGCCTTGAGAAGGTTGAAGGCTTCGATCCGGCTGGAGAGGGAGGCATCACGCTCCTTGACGGTGGGTTCCAGACCATCTACCATTGTGTGCCAATCCTTGTTCTGCAACCGCAGCAGGGAGTTGGACTTGCTCAGCCAGTCGTTCGCCTTCTTCAAGTGATCGACCTCGCGCTGAGCGCATAGAAGGACAGCTGCAGCAAAACCGGCTACCGTAAAAAAAGGAATGTTTCCGGATGAAGCCAACTTACTCTCGGAAGTTCCGTTGGCAGCAGCGAGCTTCTGCTCTAAGGACCGGTTCCCGCCGGCTGCGGCCTCTAGCAACCGGATCTCCTTCACCGCCAGTTCGAGGGTGGCGGCAAGGTCTGTCAGCGAGGCGGCGTTGGAGGCGTCGTCATCCACGATGTTGGCGGCGAAGGACTCCTTCACGGCGACCACCACTATCCTCCACTCCTCCCTCGGCTCGTCCTCGGAGTTGTTGTTGCCGACAACCACGAGCTCCTTGCCGGTTACCGTCCCCCGTGTTCCCGTAGAAGAGCCGTCCCCTCCCTGTGAGGCGGCCTCAACTGTTTCCAGCTGAACCACCACGTCCAGCTGGGGACCCCTGCTCCGGCTGGGGTAGCCGGTTCAGCTCGAGGCGGCGGTGGAGGCAGTGCCTCGGAGGAAGGAGGGGCAAAGACAGACGTGGCCGAGGCGCGAGGTGGCGACCCAGTCGGTGCCCGCGCCGGGCTCGCGGCTCCAAAGGAGACCAGCATGCTAAAAAGACAAAAGAAGAGAAGAAGGAAAAAGAAGCAAGTAAGCCAAAGGCAAACGAAGGAAGCAAAAAATAGAAAAGGCACCCAGAGAAGAACTTACCCCTGCACTACCGGGGGCAGTCCTTTCTTCCGGCCAAGGCGACTCGGCGGAAGGGCTCTGGTCCGCCTCCTCTTGGGGACCGGCTCCTCCGCGGTGGGCCGGCTGGCGCGGGAACGGCCGGAGCCACTCCGGCCAGCGCCATACTGGCTAGGCTCGCCGTCCGTCCCAAGGTGCTGTGTCGGATCGAAGGCCGGCGCGGCCTCTTCCTCCTCGTCAACCTCCGCGTGGGGATCGATGACCGGCTCATCGTTCCGGCTGGGGAAGGCATCCGCATCCCCGTCCGACTCCTCGCCAGACCGCTGAGCACGCGGCTCGGGCAAGTCAGGCGTGAACGTCTCAAGGGGAGCGTCGCCCTCCTCACGAAGAATGCAAGGGAAGATCTGCTGAATACAAAAGATTAGTCAGATAAAACAAAAAAGTAGGGCAAGGGATACAAAAGAAAAGGACCTACCCAAGGCGCACGGTTGTCCCAGTTGGAAGGGGCCAGCCCGAAGGTCCAGCCTTCTGGCAGCCGTTCCTTGGTGATCGTCCACACCCACTCCTTCAGGTTGTGGTAGCGGGGATCGCGGCGTGACAGCCGAGTCGGGTCCAGCCGACCGGAGTAGAAGCACATCTTGTGCACTCGCTGCTGCAACGACATCATTAGCCGGGACATTTAGCTGAGGGTGATGTCCATGCCGGTTAGACGGCAGGTGACGAGGGAGCGCATGCGCTGTAGCATCGCATCCGACTCTGCCTTGTCGCCATAGATCTTTAAGTCCCAGTGCTGCCGGCTGGACTCCACATCCTGGAATGCCGGAAGGTTGATCCGGTCCATGTTGGTGCGGTTCTTGACGTAGAAGTATGACTGCTGCCACAGTCGTACCGTGTCATGCAGCCGGAACTTCGGATAGCCGGTCTGCGCGCGGGAGTAGATGGAGGCGCCGCCACAAACGACTAGCGGCCCCTTCGTAAACTGCACCTGCGGAAGAGTCGGTAGAAGAGCCCGAGATCCGGCTGGATCCTGAGGTAGCTCTCGCAGAAGGCCATGAAGTGCGCCCGCGTGCTGATTGCGTTGGCGCCGAGATGGAGGCGGAGGTCGAAGAAGGCGAGGAATGTGAGGAAGAACGGGTGCACCGGCAACGCGAACCCGCGCGCCATATGCGAGAGGAAAATCACCCGCTCCCCCTCCGCCGGATGCGGCGACACCTCTCCCGCCGGCGCAAGCCACACCTCCACTTCCTCCTCCGACGGAAGAACATGGGTGGCGCGATATTTTTGGATGTGGTCCTCTGTGACGGAGGAACCACACCATGCCCTGCGCTCAGCGGCCATCTCCGGTTCGTTGGAGGGCGCGGTGGCGGACGAATGACGGTGGCCCGTACCGCCAACAACGACAAATGGGCGGTGCAATGGGCTACAGAGATAGCAGCGGTAAGGCGCAGAGAGCAGGAGCGCAGAGGAAGGAGAAGGCAAATGGGAGCGGGGGAAGCGAAGAAAGGAAACGACCATCCCCCGGACGCCCCTTTAAAGGCCCGGGAGGGCAACCGTCCGCGGAGCCACGTGGCGTCCATCGAGGCATCTCCAACCCAACCGCCACCCCAGATCCCGTGTGTAGACGCGGGGTGCACAGAAGGTCTTGGGGCTAGAACCAAAGCGTCAGGCGACAGTTTCCCGAGGCGACGTGCGACGGGATGTTACGCTGCCCGCCGTAGAGCAATGATGGCGCGTGCGTGCGTGGCCGGCGTCAGCACTGACGTCATGGGTAGCGCAACCGCCAGGCGTAGCCGGTCAGAAATTCAAAACGAAGAGGGAGCGCGTGCACATTTCACCTAAGGGCGAAATCCACACGTGCTCGGGGGCTAGTGTCGGGGGGATGACCTCCGGATACCCCAACCAAACAAGAAACAGGGCAGTCGGATCGTGTTCGGCTGGACAAATGCAGCAGGACAAGGCAAGCCAAGCCGGCTACCGTGAGGTAGCCGGAGCAGAGAGGAGCGACCGACTACAACGATGTAGCCGGAACCAATCAAGGAGACAGGGCGACGTGCGGAGCAGTGCACGGTACGCCCTGTACATCGACAAGACTGGCAACTACTCGGCTGTACCGAAGACTTTGCGGGAATAGTGGCCCGATGTTGATGACAGGCTCGCACGGCGTTTACTGTGCCCATGACAGCCATACCGCTCGTACTCTGATGTGACACGGTTGTACCGGATACTGTAGATGACCAGCCGGCTGGGACCCACCTGTGGGGCCCGCTAGTCGGATTGGCCAGTGAGATCGTTGCCTCTCTGCCTATATAAAGAGAGGCAAGGCCTCAGTAGAAAGGGTTGGTCTTAGTGCATTCAAGACAGTAGCTAGAGAATACAGCTTGAGGAGCACTTGTAGTTCGTATATCGCTCATAGTCAGATCGGCAGGAGTAGGAGTTTTACCTCACCATGAGGGCTCCAAACCTAGGTACTTCCTACGTCCCGCTACGCTTTGTCGTATACAATCCTACCCGCGGACGCCGTCGATAGCTTCCCTACTAGTCCCCACACCTCTATCTAACCTTCTCAGGTACCGCCGTTCCCAATACAACGACAGTTACTGTGTTTTTATAGGCTCCAGCTGCATCAGCCGACCCCAAATTCGATTCTGCACATGGCGTGCTATATCACTCTTTGCGAGTACTGGCTCGTAATCGAGCTGCACATCGCCCTCTTCAAAAAACTCTTCAAGCTAAAGTGACAATCGAACTCCGGATCTGTGGTCTACGACATTGGAGGTTGCGGTATCCATGTGGACCCAAACGTCCATTATTTCTCCCTCAAGAGCTCTGATTCTGACCAAGGATGGAGCGAGAAGTGGTTTTACATCCGCGATTAGCAGGTCAAAGGTGAGGTTTACGGAATTGCTCCTTTTAACCTGAAGGTGGAGTTGAAGAAGAGAAGATCTTGGAAGAATGTGGTGATGCCCGGCGGAGCCAAAGAGGTTGAGATCTTGTACAAGCGTGTCTATGATCTCCACCTCATTCGAGGGAAGGAGATTGATGGTCTAGACCTCATCCGCACCTGGATGCGCCGTCGAGTGCATCCCTTGCAGGCTAGGGCGCATCCGATGTACTTTTGGACTGGCGCCGGTGACATCACCTGCGTCTCTCAGGAGAATATTTCTTCGGGTGAAGTGGACAAGAGATTTAGGTGGCTGGCCAAGTTAACCGCCAAGGAGAAGCTCCCAGGTGACTTAGTCGTGCTCTCGTTCTACGGAGTCACCCTCCACCTGAGGTAAGTTTATTATTGTATCTTCTGTTGTTCTTCGATTTCCTGCAAGGCTTGCGTGATGCTATTGTGCTTATTTGTTATAGGAATGGAAAGTGGCGACCATCCTGCCCCCACATCCGGAAGGGATAATTCCTCCCGAGGCAGCGGAGGAGGATGAGTCCGGCTCTACCATTCCTGTTGTAGAGGAGCAGGAAGCCCCTGAGTCTAGCGGGGCGACACTCTCAAGCGCTCCCGATGCGAGGACTCGGATGCTTCATCACCAAAGATGCTGAAGGGTCCTTCGACGGAGGCAGATGCTCTGATCCCTGTAGTGCCCATGCTCTTTGTAGCTCCTCCCACACGGAAGAAGCTGATGGAGCAGAAAGACAAGTCGGAGGACTCCTTCGACCTCGACAATTTCGACAAGTAAGGCTTTTACTTTTGCTAATTTAACCTTATGTCTTGAAAATCTTTCTCTGAAGTTAGTCGCGTATTTTGCTGTAGCAAAACTGTTTCATCATCATCCGATGATTGTTGCTTTATGAAAGAGACCGGAGTCGTAGACTCCAAAGGCAAGGATGTGGAGGAGCACTCGAGCTCTCCTAGGTAGCGGCCAACTCCGGTGCTAATTCTTCGAGTTCCCCCCACGCGGGGGTTGATCGCTATGATAATACAACACTTTTTAGCAATATAAATTGTGTCATTTTCCTATCATATCATGCTCCATCTAACTATTGCTATGCCTGATATGCATGATTACTTGTTTTTTATTAAATTCAATATGAGCTTTGCACATTTGGTAGTTTAGGTAGAATTTTATCCCTCTTCGTTGTCTTTGACATGTGTGTAGGTGTTGATGATTATTATGGACAAAAAAGGAAAAAGGAACAAAGAGAGCATAGTATGGAGGAGCTGCAGGGACCAAACATAGCCATTTGAGGTGTTGGAAAAATGAATTTTTCCAACTTCTCAAAATAAAGATCCAAGACCACAGGGTTGTAGCCCTCGATGATATGAACTCAACAAGCCCAAAAACACCCAAAACGGAGTTCGTATAAAGAAATGGCAACCAAATACTAAAGTATACTAACGGTTTAATGAGCAACTATACGATCGGAAGAATAATTCCGGCCATATAGTTGCGCCTGTGTAGTTGTAAAAAGGGTCGGAAAGGATGGGATTTCACCGCAGAAAAGGTCTAGAACCTTCCCTAAGTCATATGTCGGTATTGGGGGAACCCTAGGGAACCCCCAAGGCCTATATAAACGAGGGAGGACCCAAGAAAGAGCCACCAAGCCATAACCCTTCAGGGGCGGAGCCCTGCCGCCGCCGCCACCATCCGATCTCCATTGCAGCGGAGCTCTGCCTCAACCACACCTCCGAGATCTAGATCTCCCGCAAAACCATCATCATCAAGGCATCCAAGTAAGAAGAAGGGGAGGAGAAGGAAGACATCACCACCACGCATCGATATCCATCTCCATCTCCCTCTTTCTCTTGTGTTTAGTAATTGTAAGATTGAACATGGTTGTGATATCATTATATATTTATATATGTTTTGCTGTTCATCTATGCGTGAGTGATTGATTCAATTCTAGGTTGAGGTGTGATCTAGTGTGCTAAGTTAGACTTTATTGTGATCTAAGATGAGTTTATGTGATCCTTTGGTATGGAAGTGCCTTTTGCCTTGCGGTGACGCACGAGAACCATGCATAGTGCACATAGTGTGACAGCCCGGTAATCAATTGGGGAATGTTTATTTGTCTGAGAAATCTCTTATAGATCACACATATATTTTCCCATCTAGTACTAGTGAGACCGAAGCCTAGAAGCCCCCTCTCATTCCATTCAATCCTACAACTACAATCTCTTTAATTCAGTTCATATTCCTGTTTACTTTCTGTCTTAGTTTATTTTGTTCTTGTTAAAAGTTCTTCGTTATTAGATATTTTAAACCTCTCTCGATTATCGTTGTTCTACTAACTTATAGAATAGGGTATTTCCAAACCACAATTTGGATGCGAAACGTGGCTGCATTGACAACGTGGCTGCGGGGTCGTGTTGTTTCCGTTCGTTGATCTCCCATCGGTACAAACTCTTAAATATTTGCTGCTACAAGTACTGCAATAACCCTATTGTTGGTGCAGGAATCCAGTCATCAAATTGGCGCCGTTGCCGGGTAGATACGCGTCCGGTTATTACCTTCCTACTCGAACATAGTTTATTTCCGTTTGTTTCTATTTATCTTACTATTTTTGATTATTTGAAAATAGAAAATTAGTTTACCTTTTGTTAGTAGTCTTGTTATTTATTTTAGTTATAGGAAATTAAAAACATAGGAACTATGGAAAGTAAAAGTGTTGCGGACTATGGTGCTCCGAGTGTTGATCATTTACATGCTCCTATTGTTCAATCCACTGTTGATGTGGATGGATATGAGATTAATCCTATGTGGATAAATATGATCACGGAAATAGCTTTTGCAGGAGATTCAGACAATGATCCATATGAGCATATTGACAAATTTACTTCATTGTGTTTTAGGGTGAAGGCAAATGGATGGACAAATGATAAGCTGAAGTTATATCTGTTCCGGTTCTCGCTGAAAGGAAAAGCTAAAGATTGGCTAAAATCGCATCCCGCGGGACACTTCAATTCATGGAAAGGTATCTCCGAAGATTTTCTCGGTAAGTATTTCTCACAAAAGCAAACTTATGAGCGTAGGCTTCATATCCTGAATTTCAAGCAGAGCAACAACGAGGATTTAATACAAGATTATAGTAGGTTCTCAAAATTGATGCATGATTGTCCACATCATAATTTACCTGATTGGTTATTATTGAATCACTTTTATGGAGGCTTAAATCACTCTTCTAAGGATAAGATGGATATGATGTGTGATGCTGCATTCCTTGGAAAAACTTTGGAAGAAGTTTGGCAACTCTTAAGAGATATACATAATAATTTTCATCAATGGCAATGTGAAATTGTGCATGAAGAAAAACCTCTCCCTATTGATCTAGAGAACTTGGTCAATGAGTTTCTTAAAGATGAAAATAGAAGAGGAAAAATTCCTTATGATGATACCTTAGTTAGAGATGTTCTTTCTGAAGTAATGCCTTTCATAGCTGATTATTTGCTGCTACTAACGATGGAGAATAGCCCTCTACTGTTACTCTCATATCTTCCACTTGTTGCATCACTGAAGCAGGAAAGAAGAGTAAATCCATGAAGCATAAAACCAAGAAAAATAAAAATAAGAAGCCTGGTGTTGAATATCCCACACATCTGACATCTGCAGATGAATTGAAATGGCTTCATGAAGAGTATTGGGGACGCATCAAGAATAAAGAAGAAAAATAAATCAAGGAATGGAATAAATTGAAAGCCGCTCTCAAACCTAATCCCCCATCTATTCCTGATCTTTATTATTCTTATGACTTTAGTGATGACCAGGCCTTAAATTATTCTATAATCCCTGATAATTGCCTTGAAGAAGTTTTTGATGATTCTAGTACTATTTGTTTAAAAACTATTTTTGGGGAAATCAATTATGATGAGCCAAATACGGAACCCTGTGTGCCTCCCATATCTGTTTGCTATGACTTTTGTTTTACTAATGAGGTGTAGGAAAGTCTGGTGGCAAAGACCAAGCTACTGGATCCAAAAGGACATTATGAGCTACACCCTCAAAATAGTAATCAAGGTAAAGATGAAGGGAATATGCTTGAGAGGCGATAATAAAGTGGTTATTATCTTATTCCTTGTTTATGATAAATGTTTATTTTGCATGATATAATTGTATTAATTTGGAAACGTTAATACATGTGTGTTTAATAAACAAAAGGAAAGTTCCTAGTTATGTCTCTCTTATAAACTAGCGCGTTGATTAACAAGATGATCAAGGTTTCCTGATCATGGACATTGGATGTTGTCAATAATAAGGTCACGACATTAGTGGAATGATGTGATGAACATTCATCCGAAGTATAACATTACGATCAAAGTCATTGTGTTTATATTGCTATAACATCATACGAAGTAATCCTAGTCCTTAGACCATGAGATCATGTCAATCACTAACACTGGAAGAGTATCTTGATAACATCAAACGTCACACAGTAAAAGGGTGATTATAAAGGTGGGTTCAGTGGTACGGAAGTGTTATGTAGATACTCATGGATCAAGAGTGGGATTTGGCCATCCCGATGACGGATAGATATACTCTGGGCCCTCTCGGTGATATCACATTGGTTAGCTTGCAAGCAAGTGATGAGATCACTAGAATGTTATATCACAGAAACGAGAAAAGAGTACATGTCGGTAACAAGATCAAACTAGGTATGGAGATACCGATGATCGAATCTCGGACATGTAATATATCGTGAGACAAAGGGATTTAGTTACTAGCATTAAAGGTTCTCACGATCACAGAAGTCATCGTTGAATGTGTAGGAGTCAGTGTGGATCTCCAGGTCCTGCTACTGATTATTGATCTGAGAGGGGTCTCGATCATGTCTACATTATTCGCGAACCGTAGGGTGACACACATAAGGGACACCGACACCATTTTGAGCAAATATGTTTCAGATAAAGATTTAAGAAATCGCTGGAATTATTTCAATAGACACCGAAACTGTTTTGGGTGAAATTGCTGAAACTTGTTCTGCATGTAATATTGAAATGTTGCAGGGGGTTTTATGTGAATGTTTGTTAATTAAATTAATTAACAAAATTCTGAATAAAATTAATAAAAGAGTTTTATTAAATGAGAGAGCATTAAATTTGGAGAAATTTAAGGCATTTAAAGTGGAGACTTTAAAAGAGAATGTGAAGGGGCAAATTTATGTGGAGGGAGTTACCACCACATGAATGAGGAGGTGAAGGGTCACCCCTTGGGGCACCAACCATGGGGAGGGGCACCCCCCTTCTCCTATAAAAGGCCCCCCTCTCACACCTTCACACTCACACCTCCTCATGAAGGATCTCTCTTCCCCTCTAGTATTTTCCCCCATGGTCTCGGATTAGCGAGATACATGTTCTCGGTGGCTTTATCTGGAAAGGAGTTGCTGCTTCTGCTGCTTTGCTGGAGCGAGGGATGGAGGTTGTCGGGGTACCGAATGTGTGCGTAATCACGGATGCACCGCTGCTTTGTGGTGCTGGACTTGGTGGTGATGGACTTGCTGGAGCTGGATCTGATGGACGTGCTGGAGCCGGACCTGCTGGACTTCACCACGATCATGATATCGGCAAGTGTACGACAACATCATCCACGAGTTCCATCTCGTTAACAAAACTTTGTTGTCTTCGAGGGTAAGTTCACTATGGATGTATATCCACCCGTTGCTTGTATCTAGTAGATAGATCTTGGAGTATAGTTCCTATCGTAGGAAAATCTTGTTTTCTATGCTGCGAACCCTTCAGTGGTATCAGATCCTGATCTATGCGTAGGTGCTTTGCACGGGTAGAACACATAAGAGTATGTGGGCGGTGATGATCATGTTATTGCTTCTTATATGTACTTTGGATATTGGTGGCATAGTGGGATGAAGCGGCCCGGACCTACCTTACATGTCATCGCACATGAGACATCACGTGATGATTGGGTGTACTTGACTCCGCGCTTTCATACAACAGGTGTAAGACAGTTTTACACACGTGAATACTAAGGTTCTTACTTGGCGAGCCTAGCATGTACAGACATGGCCTCGGAACACGGATCGAAAGGTTAAGCATGAGTCATATAGTTGATATGATTCCCGTATAGATGCTCGCCTTTGAAGCTACACCGACTCACGTGATGATCGGACTTGGTGTAGTGGATTTGGTTCATGTAATCACCAAAAGGGCACGAGGGATGTCGTTTTTGAGTGGGAGTTCATTTCTAATTTGGATTAGTCGAACCAAATTTGTCATAAACTAAATCAAAGTGAATTTGCATAGTTTTTTGTAGTCATTGGCATTCATTTTCTACCTCATGCTTAGTTGTAATTGCGATAATGGAACTATAGAATTCTGGATATTTACTTTACGAACTGGTATCATATTGTTTTGAATGTCAATTTAAAGTTTAGAAGTCCTATTGCAAACTTTCAGCAAACTCTATTTACTCTGTGAAGTTTAATAAGTAGTATTAAATCAAGGGTAACAATTCCAATGTTAGTATCTAAAGTATCATGTTTGGCTCCATGATTCTTGATATTCAAAAGTTGTTTTAATATTCAGGTTATCTAGGAGCTGAAATAATTATTTCAGAAACCATCATGTGTGGAAGCTATTGTGATATATGAAACAATGTTTTTGGTTGCATTATGATAGAGTATAATTTAGCAAAATAAATGTTCTCATATTGTATGAGAATTTGTGAAGTTTGGAGATGCTAGGCATCCTAATCTACCAAAAAGGTTTTGGGAACTAATATTATACTCGCGATTTTTCCTTATAGGCTATAGTAGCTTGATCATGAAAGTTTTCATGATAAGGATGAATATAAGATGTAAGTAAAATGTTTACTACACTAATAGATTACTAAAGAATGGATTTTTTTGGAAGAACACCAAACATTTGATGATGGTGATCCACTTCAAAGTGCAAGTCCAATGGTATTAGTATTTGACTATATACACTTTGTACTATGTGTCATGTGAATGACATCATTATTGATGTTGATAGATTCTTTTAAAAGAAAAGGAATTGCTGAAAGAGAATCTATGAAATATTTGGCAGAAAAGAAAAGGTTGGAGATGTCCAACTTAGGTATATAGAAGATATACATGTTATGGTTGTATTCTTTGCTTGTTAAACATTGTGGTTCTTAGGTATTGGATACCGAATTGGTTGGTATGAAGTGTCATACAAGACAACGCAATTCATGAACTGCAATGGCCTAATAACTAGGAAGAGAATAAGTGATGATGTTCATCGAAACACAAATAAAGTGTTATTGTGTTTTTCGTTGTCGTCAAACCTAGACTTCAAGATTTGTTTTAATAATTTTTATTTCGTTCTGGTATTATGAGAACAATGGTTGTTCAAATAATTACCGTATTCCATAAAGGTTGGATGAACTTTTACAAGTCTAGTGGGAGAAATCACATCCATAAACACTATTGCTAAAATGTTGCAAGACAAATGATTGAAAGATCACTTATGAAGTGACATCGCTGTTTAAATTATATTGAAAAGAAAACATGAAGAAACTCCATGTTTATGGATTTTTGGAGTCTTTGATTTTGATCAAGTGACGCTTGTGAGACTTTCCTCGAGATGATTGAAACTCCGTCCATAGGCCAAAGAGGAACGGATGACTAGCTTATTGGAGATTGTGCATGCTGACATGCATGGTCCATTATGTGTAGCCATGTGCGGTGGATATTTCGACTTCATATGCATTCTCTAGAAATTTGAGTGAATATATCTATATATTTACTTAATAAGGAAGAAGTATGAAACTTTTTGGAAATTGTTCAAAGACTTTCAAGATGAAGGGAAAAATCATTGTAATAAGAAAATAAAGAGTTTATGATTCGATCATAAAGGAAGATATTTGAGTTACATGTTTAGCAAAACACCTAAGATTTGAGGAATTGTTCCATGATTTGTGTTTCCCGATAAACCATAGGAGTATGGAATATTCGAGAGATGAAATCAAACCATGTTTGACATGGTAAGATCAAAGGTATCATTTATAAAACCGCCATTATGTTTTAAGGATTAAAGCTTTAAAGACTACCGCTTTTACACTGAAAAGAGCACCATCATGATCTGTTGAAATGACACCATATGAGTTATGGTTTGGGATAAAACCCGAATTGTCTTTTCTTAAATTTTGGTATGCTATGCATAAGTAAAATGTTTACAACCAAAGTCGGATAAGCACGTCTTTGTAGGTTATTCCAAAAGAATTTGTTGGGAATTCCTCCATAACATCGAGGACAAAAGATTTTGTTTCTTGGAACGTCAAGTTTCTTGAGAAGGAATTTTTTGCGAAAAGTTAAGTGGGAGGACAATAGAACTTTGATAAGGTTGTTGAAACTTAGCTATATGTGCTAAGTAGTGCAGCGCTAGAAAGTGTACCGGTGGCGGCCACAATGCTCATGTCTCCCGTGATTACAAAGGGTGTGATCTCGGAGATTAGAGTTCCTATTGAACCGTGTGGATCGGTAAGAATCAAATAATGAGATTTGATAAACAAGTCGTTATTGTTTTGACAGTGATGAACCGGCTACATGTAAAGAAGCGATGATGGGCCTTGACTCCATAAAATGACTAGAATCATAGAATCCGTTATAGTATCCATACACAAGAAGACAAGTTTCTGAACTTGGAAAACCCTCCGGAAAGGCGTGAAGCCTATCGGTCGTGTTTGGATCTATAAAGAAATAGACATGGATGTTCAACATATATGAAATAGTCGACATGTTGGAAAGAAGTGTACGGCAATGTTCAAGGAGTTGACTATGACAAGATTTGATCTTTCATAGCGATATTTAGTCTTGACGGATTAATGTAGCAACCATTACATATAATTTGGTATATGGTAGTTGAATAAACAAAACAATATTCTCCTAATATAATGGTTACCTAGGACGTGTACAATACATGGTCCGAAGGGTTTTGTTAATTCAAAGTGTGCTAAAAGGGCATGCAAACTTCAATAGTTGAAGTAAGCATAGAGGAGTTGGAATCTTCACCATGATGAAACTGTTAAAAGAGTTTAAATTCATCGGAGATGATGAAGATGCTTGCATTTTCTAATAAATTATGTAGAGGACTTATTGTTGATTGGAATTGATGAATCTTGTATTGACACAAGTTAAGAATTTCATTAAAATAAGATTTCGATGAAAGACTTGGGCAACTGGAATATTTGGCATCAATATCTATATGGATAGATTGAGGCGCTAATACGGTTGTGCCAGACATACATATATGAGATATTGAAAGGGTTCAATATGGAAACAACAAGAAATGTTCTTTCTGCATGGAAATGATTGTATCAAGATTCAAGTGTTTCAACACTAGGTGAGTAAAATCACATAAAGATTTTGATCGATTATACCGTGATATGTATATATCCAGAATGTCCTATGCTCTAAATGTTATCAGCACATAACAGAATGATTCATAAGATGATCATTGGACAATAGTAAAGATATTCTTATGAGCTTTGGAAGAACTAAGAATATATCATGTATAAGTGACAAATAGTTAAAGGTAGTTCATTGTAAAGTGTTACATTGATACTAGTTTTATCACAAGATACAAATTAAATTTATATCAATTTATACTATGGGTGGCACAATGTAATGGAAAAGATGTTTCATGATGGATTTGGATGAGTTCCAAAGTTGATACATTGTGACGGATACTACAAAACAAGGCTAAGTATATGACTGCTATAGTAGCAGCAAAAGAGGGCATTTGTGTCAAGTAGTTTGTTATCAAACTGGTGTGGTTCAAAGTGGGCTAATACTATAAAGATATATTGTATGACAATAATATCAACATATTTTAACCTGGATGAACTAAAGGTCTCACCAAAGGACCAAATTTATACAATGCCATCTCATTTGAGAATGAGTGATGCGTAGAGACACAAAGACATGCAGATACACACAAACCTGAAACTGTCAGATCCGGGGATTATGTTAACCACTAGCAATCGCGTATATGCAACACTAGAAAGCCATAGGTGTTCAATGCGCAAAGTTTTCCAAACTAGATTATTGACTCTAGTGCAAGTGGGAGACTGAAGGGAATATGCCCGAGAGGCAATAATAAAGTGGTTATTATCTTATTCCTTGTTTATGATAAATGTTTATTTGCATGCTATAATTATATTAATTTGGAAATGTTAATACATGTGTGTTTAATAAACAAAAGGAAAGTTCCTAGTTATGCCTCTCTTATAAACTAGCTCGTTGATTAACAAGATGACCAAGGTTTTCTGATCATGGACATTGGATGTTGTTAATAACGTGGTCGCAACATTAGTGGAATGATGTGATGAACATTCATCCGAAGTATAGCATTACGATCAAATTCATTGTGTTTATATTGCTATAACATCATACGAAGTAATCCTAGTCCTTAGACCATGAGATCATGTCAATCACTAACATTGGAAGAGTATCTTAATAACATCAAACATCACACCATAAAAGGGTGATTATAAAGGTGGGTTCAGTGCTACGAAAGTTATATGTAGAGGCTCACGGATCAAGAGAGGGATTTGTCCATCCCGATGATGGATAGATATACTCTGGGCCCTCTCGGTGATATCACATTAGTTAGCTTGCAAGCAAGTGATGAGATCACTAGAATGTTATATCATGGGAACGAGAAAAGAGTACATGTCGGTAACGAGATCGAACTAGGTATGGAGATACCAATGATCGAATCTCGAACATGTAATATATCGCGAGACAAAGGGATTTAGTTACTAGCATTAAAGGTTCTCACAAACACAGAAGTCATCGTTGAATGTGTAGGAGTCAGTATGGATCTCCAGGTCCCGCTTCTGATTATTGATCTGAGAGGGGTCTTGATCATGTCTGCATTATTCGCAAACCGTAGGGTGACACACTTAAGGGATACCAACACCATTTGGAGCAAATATGTTTCAGATAAAGATTTAAGAAAGTGCTGGAATTATTTCAATAGACACCAAAACTGTTTAGGGTGAAATTGCTGAAATTGGTGATACTTCCAAAACGTATCTACTTTCCCGAACACTTTTGCTGTTGTTTCTCCTCTGAACTCGTGTGATTTGGATACAGCTAACACAGACTGACGCTATTTTTAGCAGAATTGCCTTGGTGTCTAGTTTTTGTGCAGAAAATTAACTATCAGGAAAAATCCCGGAAAATATGCCAAAAATCCTATTTCATCAGAAGACTCATGGAGCCAGAACATGAGACGGAGTGGGGCTGGGGCCTGGCCACACCACCTGGCCGTGGGGGCCAGGCCTGGCTGCGCCAGGGGGTGGTCTAGCCGCCCCAGACACCCCCTCGATCTCCCTCTTCGCCTATAAGATGCCTTCTGACCTAAAAACTCAAGGGGGTTCGACGTTTTTCTAGAAGGAATTCCGCTCCACTGCCACCACCACCAGATTCCAGAAAACAGCACCAGAAACTCCATTCTAGCACCCTGTCAGGACAGGGAATTGGAGGAGATCATCGCCATCATCATCACCATCGCTTCTCCATCGACCATCCATGTTTCCCACATCTATGAGTGAGTAATCATCCGTTGTAGGCTATGGGGATGGTACGGATTGGATGAGATCGTTCATGTAATGGCATCAGATTGTTAGGGCATGGTGCCTAGTATCTTCTATTAGTGCTTTAAGACTTTGTTGTGACTTGTTATGCTTAATGCTTGTCACTAGGGCCCGAGTGCCATGATTTCAGATCTGAACATGTTATTGATTCATTATGATAGTATTATTTTTGGTCTTACCTGCAAGTTGTATACACACGTGTTGTCCGGAACCAATGGCCCCGAAGTACAGAAATCAGGATAAGCGGAGGGAATGGCTTTGATGTGAGGATCACATGTGTTCACAGAGTGTTAATGCTTTGCTCCGGTGCTCTATTAAAAGGAGCACCTTAATTGCCAGTAGTTCCCTTGAGGCCCCACTGCAAACGTGCTGGTAGGACAAAAGATGTTTTGCAAGTTCTCATTGCGAGCACGTATGACTATATATGGAACACATGCCTAGGATTATCTAGTACTTGGATGCTTTATCTTATTTATCTACAATTGCCTTATGTTCGATTGCTATGTGAATTGTCTTGTCCATGCAACACCTGTCCATCCATCCCTATGCCTACCGCACTCGAATCCTACTGTTTACTGCTATTATTACTACTGTCTTTGCTTTGCTACTGCTGTTACTTTACTATTCCTACTGCAAAACTGTTGCTACTGATAAACTGCTGTGAGCAAGATTGTTTCCAGGTGCATCTGAATTGACAACTCAGTTGTTAAGGCTTATAAATATTCTTTGGCTCCCCTTATGTCGAATCAATAAATTGGGTTTCACTACCTCGAAAATACTGTGATACACCCCCTATACTTGTGGGTCATCAAGACTATTTTCTGGCGCCGTTGCCGGGGAGCATAGCTTTATTTATTAAGTTCACTTGGATTCATTATTGTTCGCTGCCATCCATCCATCATGGGTAAGTCTCGTGATGGCAAGGTTCCTATTTTACCATCCACTACAAGAAGAGGTACGGTTCTGAACACCTCTGTTTCTCTTGATTCACCATCTGTTAAGCTCGTTACACCACCACATACACTTGTTACACACACTGCTACTACTGCTGAATCTGAAAGTTCTGATACTTATGATGCTGCTTCTACTATGCTTGATAAGAGTGGTTCATTAGGTCCTTTCCTAGATGCTACAATTGCTAGAACTATAGCTGGAAATACTGAAACTCCTAATGAAGACACCACTACACCTGTTAGTTCACTTGAGTCTAGTGAGAGTTATGTCATTGAAGATGGTTATGTTGAGATGACCGATGAATTTATTAAAGAATGTAAAAACACCCATGATAGGAGCGTTGCTAAGAGTCTCCTTGAGAGGCGTACTATTAGACCCAAATTTTCTTCCATTGCTAAGTTTGCTGCTTCTCCCATAAACATTAAAGATAAAGATTATGATTTCTCTCTCGATCTATCTTACATAGCTATTGTTGAGAAAGAACCTTTTTGTGGGACTAAGAATGAAAGTGCGGTAGCACATATGACTGAGCTTTCTACCATGAGTGGCTTGTTTTCGGATGATATTAAGATGCATACTTACTTTGTTGCTAAGATTTTCCCTTTTTCACTGAAAGGGGAAGCTAAAACTTGGTTTAGTAATTTACCTCCTGTATCTATTGATAGCCCTGATTGCTTGACTAGTACTTTCCTGCATAAATATTTTCCTCCAAGTGCTAGACATGCTATTTTGCTGGAACTTTTTGATTTTAAACAGGGAGAAAAAGAGATATTGCCTGAATCATGGGCAAGGTTTTGTGCTTTGATTCATGCACAGGCCGGAAGTCCATTACCTAAGAATGAGCTTCTTGATATATTTTATAATGGACTAACTGAAGAATCTAGGACATACCTAGATAGTTTTGCTGATTGTGTTTTCAGGAATAGGACTCCCAAAGAAGCTGAGGAATTAATGGCTAAAATAAGCAAGAATTATGAAGATTGGACTCCTCCTGAACCAACTATACCTGAAGTAATTATACCTGAACAAGCTATACCGTCGCCTATACCAACATCAAAGAAGAGGGGAGTTATTGAATTAAATGATGAAGTGATGAAGGAAGCTAAGAAATGTCTTAAGGAGAAGGGAATTAAAGCTGCAGATGTCAAGAATTTACCTCCTATAGAAGAATTGTGTAAGCCTATCCCCTACTCATCCACTATTGAGGTACACTCTCTCCAACACTTTGATGAAGATGACATCCCTTACTCAAAACCTCCTCATCAATGCTTAGAAGAATTCGATATCTTTATTGTTAAGCAGGATAATTTTAATAAAAGGGTGCAAAATCATCTAATGGAAAACACTAGAGCTATTGTTGAGTTAAAAGATATTGTGGAAAGAACCTCTAATGATGTTAAAATTATTGTTAAAGATTTTCAAATGGTTCAAACTCAAATAGATCAACTTATTAAAGTGCAAAAAGACTTGCTAGTTAACGCTGCGAAAGAAAAGCATGCTTGTGAAATTAGAACTAGAAGTGGTGCTGTTACCCAGGATCCTCTATATCTTGAGGGGCATCCCAAAAGAATTGAGCAGGATTCTCAACAAGATAAAAATAGTGGTTCTACTCATAAGAAAAGGAAAAAGAAACATAAACCTATTATAGAACCCTCTGAACCTACTAAAGATCCTAATAGTATATCTATATTTGATGCTAAAACTGAAAGTGGTAATGAAGAAAATGATGTTCCTGATAAGGAAAAAGTTGAAGAAGAACCTGAAAAGCACACTAAGAATACTAAATACGCTAAAGAAGATTTTATTGCTAAGAAACATGGTAGTGAAAGAGAGCCTTGGGTACAAAAACCTATGCCTTTCCCTGATAAGAAACACAAGTCAAAGGAAGATGAACACTATAATAAGTTTTGTGAGTGGATGAAACCTTTATTCCTGCAAATTCCTTTGATTGATGCTATTAATTGCCTCCTTACTCAAAGTATATGAAGGATATTGTCTCGAATAAAAGGAAGATCCCTAATGAAGTAATCTCTACTTTGCTTGCTAATTATTCCTTTAATGGTAAGGTTCCAAAGAAACTTGGAGACCCAGGGATTCCAACTATCCTTTGCTCTATTAAGAATAGTTACGTTAGAACTGCTTTGTGTGATTTGGGATCTAGAGTTAGTGTTATGCCTTTCTCTCTCTATAAGAGACTTCAAGTAGAAAAATTAATACCAACTGATATATCTTTGCAAATGGCTGATAAGTCTACCACTATTCCTATTGGTGTATTTGAGGATGTACCTATTCAAGTGGCTCATAATTGCTTGATATTAACTGATTTTTTTGTGCTTGAAATGCCTGAAGATGATAATATGTCTATTATTCTTGGGAGACCTTTTCTTAATACTGCAGGAGTTGTTATTAATTGTAATCAAGGAAAGGTGACTTCCAATGTTAATGACAAGGAACATACTGTCTATTTCCCCAAGAAGATTAATATGACTTATGGTTTGAATTCAATTGAACATGTTGAGGGCATTCAAGTTGGAGAGATATATTGTCCCATACCAAGAGAAAAAAATGAAACTATTATGATTGGGACCATTGCTATCAAAGTTGAGGTAACATAATCATTAGTGGAATACAAAGTTTTGTCTCATATGAAATTGTTTTGGTAACAAGACCTGATCAACCTTGTTAACAAAAGGATTTCATTGAACAAAACAATGTTTTCACCGTGATTATCTCCGCTTACTTTTATTCTATCCATTTTAGTTTTTGATTTCGTTTAGTTCTCTTTTCTGTTGTTAGTTGCTTGCTTATTAGAGTGTCCTAGAACTTCTGTAGTTCTAGCCTTGTTTTGTCATTGCATCATTCCAAAATATCCGTCTGTCAGAAAATCATTCATCTATGCCTAAAAATTGCCCAAAAATAAAGTGTCTCAAAAAATTCAAGAAAATTCATATTAAATTTTTACGTGAAAAAGGAGCATCGGAGTGCCTGGAAGGTACCAGGGGGGCCCACCAGGCAGGCACACCACCTGGTGGCATGGCCAGCCTATGGTGTGGGCCACCCCTGGCCCTCCACTCACGGTCTCACTTGCCACTTTCTTCTCTCTCCCGAGCAAACACCAATTCATTGCTCAAAATCGCGTTCTTGCTGTGCTTGCCCACTATTTTTCGATCTCCTTGCTCATCCCATCTTTGCTGCTGAAATTTGGAGCATTTGTTCTCCGGTATGTGACTCCTCTACTTGTCCAAATATATTTGTGTTTAGTGGATTATATCTTGCGTATTTTGCTGCTGTAGGTGATAGGTTATGAGAGCTTGTAAGCTTGTTTGATGGTTAGAGATATAGTTTTGATGCATGTTTAGGCCTCTTACAAGTCCCTATGAGTAGTGCCCTTCATTATATATTCACTTTGCAATCACTTGTTTAGTAAATGTTTAAATTTCAGAATATCAAGCATGAACAACCATACCTTTGGAGAGATATTTGAGAGGGATGCACCTAGGAGGTCAAGGCCCTCAAGATCAGCCTCTCAGTTTAGGCCGTCATACAACGAAGATCTCATTGCAACTCGTATTGGTAATGAAGGGGATGATGGGGATGCTCACCCGTCTACTTTCCTTGTTTTACTTTCTTACAAGCTGCAGGGATTCTTGATGATTTCTTGCTACTGATTCAGAGGGTTGGTTTGACCTCATATATGCAAGATGAGAGTGAGCAATATGCTATGCTCACCAAAACTTTTGTTGAGAGCTTCGTGTTTACTAACACGCCCTATCAGTCAACTGTCTCTTTCAAAATTTATAATCTACCCTTTACCATGTCATTGGAAAGATTTTGTAGTGTTGTAGGTGTAAGCATGACAGGGACCGTGAAGAAGATTCAAGGGCGACCCGCTGATTTGCTGGAACTTTACCGAGGGGTGACCAATGATGATGACCGCGTGGCTCAGCACGGAAAGGTAAGAAACATCCAACTCCCTACTCTTAGATACTTTACATATTATCTCGCTACTAGTGTGCTTGGTAGGGAGAATACGAGTAATATCTCCAACTATCATTTGGCCTTCCTTGATGCCGCGCTAAACAATGACACTCGGTACAACCTTGGCTCGCTTATTGCTCGCCGCCTAGCCGCTAGGGGGCCTATCTATGGGGGCATCATTGCCTCATGTATGGTCAATGCATTAGGATTTTCAGTAGACCCCAATGATATTATATTGGCACCACAAAGGCTTGACCTTGCTGCTATGAAAACACATAACTTTGTCACTGCTGATTCTGATTTGGACAGTCTAGTATATAGGATGTTGTTTATTGACGGGGATGAGAGGGAGATCCCTTTGCCGCAATCTACTTTGTTTAGTGTTCATAGGAGACCATGGATGTGCTCCAAGGAGGAGGTGGACGAGTAGCTCTGCTTGCTGGGGTTCCACAGGCAGCACCAGGAGGATGTGCCCTCCTACGATTACTCCGCGCACTATGGAGGGACATACTCGAGATCGCACCAGGACGAAGGTACCTCCTCGTCGTACCACGGAGACACTTCATCTTGGCCAGCTTGGGATTGATACCCACTTAGGCCAAAAGCCTAAGCTTGGGGGGAGGTACACCGACATCCCACGCATCTCCATATCATTTTGCGTCGGTACTTTGTATATTCATGTTTCGTTCTCTTTTTAGTTTTCGCTCTTTCTTTGTTTTTGCTTTCTAAATCACAAAAAGACCAAAAATATTTCTGGTTTTCTTTTTGGTTTGCTTCTTCCTTTTTTGCTTTGGTTTGCTTGCTTTGTTTGAACTATTCGAAAACCCCAAAAAGATTTTGCTTTGCTTGTTCTTCCTTTTTGGTTCTTGCTTTAAAAAATCGAAAACACCAAAAATATTTGTTGTTCTTCTATGGTTTTGTGAGTTTTGTTGTAGGGTTCAGCAGTCCTCAGTGGAGTTTGGTTTTCATGTTATTATTCAAGCCACACAAGTGAAGGGCAATAACGAGGATTAATGACAACTCGAGGTATGGTAAGAGGCTGGTAATGAACTCTATTTGTTTTCATTTTTTTACATATACACATCATTGTGGGCATGCTTAGTCTGTTCGTGTAGGGTGTATGTTACTTATGGATGCTTAGAAGTTCTTGCTTTCTTATGATTAACTCCAGCTTGCTAATAGTTTGTAGCTTATCATATGAATGTTTGGTTGCATTTCTCTATTCATAACTTGGTATGATACCGTGGGATCCTCCTCTGAGTGTTTCATTTGAATTGACTTGGCACATGCTCACGCATGCATATGACTGAAATAATCAGTTAAGGCTCGATGAATTATTTTGCCTTGAAGGTCTTGCATCACTTTCATACCATGTTTAGTCCTGTTTTGTTGCAAGCATGATTATGACAGTTATTGCTCTCTCGTTTGTCGCTCCCTCTCTATTGCTAGCCTTCACTTGTGCTGAGTATAACCATTACTCGTGCATCCAACTCCCCAAAACCAATTTTGCCAAAGTGTCCAGTAAATCTGCCTATTAGCATCATTTGCTATTCCATGCATATTAAGTATGCCCTATTTTCTTCCAAATAAAATGTTTGTTTGTTATGAGAAAGTTAGTTAGTAAAGCTCTCACGAACTTGATGGCACATTTTACTTTCTTGCACTTAATAAACCTGAACCATTGCGTCCTTCTTTGTTGCGTATATGCTTGCGCGTTATAAGTTGAAGTTAGCAGAACCATGTATCATGGGGAATGCTTTCAACACTACACCAGTACTTACTACCTCATCGATATCATGTTCTTTTGCTTATGGATCCCGGCGGTGTGAAATAAAAGTGAACTTGTAAGATCATGGAGTTTGTATATGTGTTAGGGAAACGCCTGGGACACTAGCCTAAGCCATGCCTAATCATGGTGGAAACTTGCAGCATAACCATAATGAGCACTCTATGAAGCATCCTCAATAAAAACCTATGCAAATAGCAAATAAAAAGATCGCTGAGATGCTCATTGTCTGCTTGCCTTGTCATTTTGATTATGGGATAGCTCCTGTGTCATGTGCAAGGGGTACCCCGTTGGAGGTTCTCTATGATACGTATATACTTACAATGACAAGAGCATGAGGATCGGTCTTCGTAAGTAGGGGGCATGAGACTTCGATTTATAACTTGTCAAGCATATCCTCTTAGTTGTGTCACTTTAACCTTAACCACTTAAAGATGCTTATGATAGGGGCAATGAGAGCTCAAAGCTAACGAGTACCTTACTTTCAGCATTTGGAAGCCTTTCAAACTTTAAAAAAACCCTTTTCATTTCCTTGTTGAGTCTCCGCACATTCTTTGAGCACCTTCTTGAGAGCATAGTTGTCATTCTTAGTATAATGTGCTTGTCTCAAAACTTGATTATTTGTGTTATGACTTTGATGCTTGTATCTTTGATATCTTTACTTCTAGTCTTCACCTGAACTTCAGAGGTGCCTTGGCATTCATAATCAAAGGCAAGCGAGATACCACTCTATCATACCTTGTTATGAGCACTGTAATGTTGCTTATGTTTATGTTTCATGCTACTTATTATTTTTGAGTTGGAATCTCTTCATAGCTTGCATTGATTATTAAGTAAACTCAATAGCATACTCTTTATTATGAATTGCCTAAGTAGTTGATCACATGCTGAGAATATATACATCATATGAAGCAAATGTGTTCGTGACAGTTCTTTTATCGCACTCAGTTTTCAACTGAATTGCTTGAGGACAAGCAATAAGCTAAGCTTGGGGGGCGGGGGTTGATACGTCCAAAACATATCTACTTTCCCGAACACTTTTGTTGTTGTTTCCCCTCTAAACTTGTGTGATTTGGATACAGCTAACATGGACTGACGCTGTTTTCACCAGAATCGCCTTGGTGTCTACTTTTTGTGCAGAAAACCAACTATCAGGAAAAATCCCGGAAAATATGCCAAAAAATCCTATTTCACCAGAAGACTCACGGAGCCAGAATGCGAGACGGAGTGGGGCTGGGGCCTGGCCACACCACCTGGCCACACGGGCCAGGCCTGGCCGCGCCAGGGGGTGGTCTGTCCGCCCCAGACACCCCCTCGGTCTCCCTCTTTGCCTATAAGATGCCTTTTGACCTAAAAACTCAGGGGGGTTCGATGTTTTTCAGAAGGAGTTCTGCTCCGCCGCCACCACCAGATTCCACGAAACAGCACCAGAAACTCCGTTTTGGCACCCTGCCGGGACGGGGAATTGGAGGAGATCATCGCCATCATCATCACCATCGCTTCTCCATCGACCATCCATGTTTCCCACATCTATGAGTGAGTAATCCCCCGCTGTAGGCTATGGGGATGGTAGGGATTGGATGAGATTGTTCATGTACTGGCATCAGATTGTTAGGGCATGGTGCCTAGTATCTTCTATTAGTGGTTTATGACTTTGTTGCGACTTGTTATGCTTAATGCTTATCACTAGGGCCTGAGTGCCATGATATCAGATCAGAACATGTTATTGATTCATTATGATAGTATTGTTTTTGGTCTTACCTGCAAGTGTATACACACGTTATTGTCTGAAACCAATGGCCCCGAAGTGACAGAAATCGGGATAACCGGAGGGAATGGCTCTGATGTGAGCATCACATGTGTTCACGGAGTGTTAATGCTTTGCTCTGGTGCTCTATTAAAAGGAACACCTTAATTGCCAGTAGTTCCCTTGAGGCCCCGCTGCAAACGGGCTGGCAGGACAAAAGATGTTGTGTAAGTTCTCATTACGAGCATGTATGACTATATATGGAACACATGCCTAGGATTATCTAGTACTTAGATGCTTTATCTTATTTATCTGCAATTGCCCTATGTTCTGAATGCTATGTGAATTGTCTTGTCCCTGCAACGCCCGTCCATCCATCCCTATGCCTACCGCACTCGAATCATACTGTTTACTGCTATTGTTACTGTTGGGTCCGCAGCATAGAAAACAAAAATTTTCCTACGATGAGAACTATATGCCAAGATCGATCTACCAGATACATAGCAACGGGTGGACATACATCCATGGAGAACTTACCCTCGAAGACAACGAGTTTTGTTAACGAGTAGGAACTCGTGGTTGATGTAGTCATACACTTGCCGATCTCAAGATCGTGTGGCAGTCCGAGCGCCACAAATCAGCAGCGCATCCATCCTCGCACACACGTTCAAGCCACCGTACAACCTCCACCTCCTCGCTCCAGCGATGTAGCGGAAGCAAAAACTCCTTCCAGACGAAATGCCACCAGGAACATGTATCTCGCTAATCCGAGACCATGGGGGAATAATTCTAGAGGGGGAGAGAGATCCTTCACGAGGAGGTGTGAGGAAGAAGGGTGAGAGGGGTGGCCTTTTATAGGAGGGGGAGGGGTACCCCTCCCCATGGCCGGCGCCCCATGGGGGGTAACCCCTCACCTCCCCCATTCATGTGGTGGTAACTCCTCCACATTAAAATGCCCCTTCACATTCTCTTTTAAAGTCTCAACTTTAAATGCATTAAAATTCTCTAAGTTTAATGCTCTCTCATTTAATAAAACTCTTTTATTAAATTTATTCAGAATTTTGTTAATTACTTTAATTAACAAACATTCACATAACACCCCTTTCAACATTTCAATATCACATGCAGAACCACTTTCTGTAATTTCACCCGAAACAATTCCGGTTTCTATCGAAACAATTCCTGCGCTTTGCAATCCTTTCGTCTGAAACATATGTGCTCCAAAATCGTGTCCAACAACCCTTAAGTGTGTCACCCTATGTTTCGCGAATAATGGAGACATGATTGAGACTCCTCTCAGATCAATAATCATAAGCGGGACCTGGATATCCATACTGACTCCTGCACATTCAACGATGACTTCTGTGATCATGAGAACCTTTAACGCTGGTAACTTAATCCCTTTTTCTCATGATATAATACATGTCCGAGATTCGATCATTGGTATCCAAATACCTAGTTTGATCTCGTTACCGACATGCACTCTTTTCTCGTTCCCGTGATATAACATTCTAGTGATCACATCACTTGCTTGCAAGCTATCTTAATGTGATATCACCGAGAGGGCCCAGAGTATATCTATCCGTCAGCGGTATTGAAAAATTCCACTCTTGATCCATGAGCCTCAACATAACACGTTCGTAGCATGGAACCCACCTTCATAGTCACCCTGTTACGGTGTGACATTTGATGTTATCAAGATACTCTTCTGGTGTTAGCAATTAACACGATCTCATGGTCTAAGGATAAAGATTACTTCGTATGATGTTATAGCAATGTAAACATAATGACTTGATCGTAATGCTATACTTCATATGAATGTTCATCACATCATTTCACAAATGCTGTGACCTTGTTATTAACAACATCCAATGTCCATGATCAGGAAACCTTGATCATCTTGTTAATCAACTTCTAGTCTATAAGAGAGGCATAACTATGAACCCTTTTTGTTTATTAAACACATATGTATTGACGTTTCCTATCAATCCAATTATAGCATGCAAAATAAACATCTATCATATGCAAGGAATACATAATAACAACTTTATTATTGCCTCTCAAGGCATATTTCCTTCAGTCTCCCACTTGCACTAGAGACAATAATCTAGTTTACATAGTGATAAATATAACACCCATGGAGTTCTGGTGTTGATCATATTTTGCCCTAGGGAGAAGTTTAGTCAACGGATCTGCTACATTCAGGTCCGTGTGCACTTTACAAATCTTTATATCTCCATCCTTGACATGCTCGCGGATGGAGTGAAACCGGCGCTTAATATGCTTGGAATTCTTGTGAGACCTTGGTTCCTTGGCGTTGGCTATGGCTCCATTGTTGTCACAATAGATTACCATTGGGTCCAATGCACTAGGAACCACACCTAGTTCTGTTATGAACTCCTTCATCCAAACCTCTTCCTGCGCCGCTTCTGAAGCAGCAACATATTCCGCCTCCGTCGTTGATCCAGCCACCACAGGTTTTTTGGAACTCCTCCAACTAACTGCTGCTCCGTTCAAGAGAAATACGTATCCGGATTGAGACTTAGAGTCATCCGGATCGGTGTCAAAGCTAGCATCGCATAACACTTAGCGACTAGCTCTTCTTCACCTCCGTATACAAGAAACATATCATTAGTTCTTCTCAAGGACTTAAGGATATTCTTGACCGCTATCCATTGTTCCAAACCTGGATCAGATTGGTACCTACTAGTCAAACTAATAGCATGTGCCACATCCGGTCTTGTACATAGCATGGCGTACATTATAGAGACTATGGCTAAGGCATAGGGGATCTTATCCATTATCTCTCTTTCTTCTGCCGTAGCCGGACTTTGAGTCTTACTCAATGTCTTGCCTTGTAACATAGGTAAGAACCCCTTCTTACTTCCGTCCATATTAAACTTCTTTAATATCTTATCAAGGTATGTACTCTGCGATAGCTCAATTAGGCTTCTTGATCTATCTCTATAGATTTTAATGCCTAATGTATATGAAGCTTCACCAAGGTCTTTCATCGAAAATTTGCTATTTAGATAACTTTTAACACTGTTTAAAAGATCTATATCATTTCCAATCAATAATATGTCATCCACATATAATATCATAAATGCCACATTGCTCCCACTCACTTTTTTGTAAATACAAGCCTCTCCATAAGTTTGGACAAATCCAAACTCTTTGATCACCTCATCAAAGCGGAGATTCCAACTCCGGGATGCTTGCTTCAGCCCATAGATGGATCGCTGAAGTTTGCATACCTTATTAGCATCCTTAGGATCGACAAAACCCTTAGGTTGTATCATATACAACTCTTCTTCAATATTACCATTGAGGAACGCAGTTTTGACATCCATCTGCCATATTTCATATGCAGCAATTGCTAACATAATCCTAACCGACTTAAGCATCGCTACGGGAGAGAATGTCTCATCGTAGTCAACTCCTTGAATTCGTCGAAACCCCTTTGTGACAAGTCGAGCCTTATAGATGGTCACATTACCATCAACATCAGTTTTTCTTTTGAAAATCCATTTATTCTCAACGGCCTTTCGATCGTGAGGTAAGTCCACCCAGGTCCAAACCTGGTTTTCGTACATGGATTCCATCTCGGATTTCATGGCTTCTAGCCATTTGTTGGAATCCGGGCTCATCATCACTTCTTCATACGTCGCAGGGTCATCTATTTCATCAATCATGAAATTCATAACAGGATTGCTGTACAGTTCTGGACCTGCATGTGTCCTGCTTGACCTGCGAGGTTTGGTAGTGTCCTCTTTCAGAGTTTCATGATCAATATCATTAGATCTCTTTTCGTTAGGTGAAGTCAACTCCGAAACAACTTCCGGTGCTGTGCTACTCGACATTTCATGAAGAGAAGGTTCAATAACCTCTTCGAGTTCTACCTTCTGACTACTCACACCTTTCGTAAGAAACTCCTTCTCAAGAAAGGATCCATTCTTGGCAACAAAAACCTTGCCCTCGGATCTGGGATAGAAGGTATACCCAATCGTTTCCTTAGGGTTTCATATGAAGACGCATTTTTCCGCTTTGGGTTCGAGTTTATCTGGCTGAAGTTTCTTCACATAAACATCGCATCCCCAAACTTAAGAAATGATAGCTTAGGTTTGTCTCCAAACCATAATTCATACGGTGTCGTTTCAACGGATTTAGATGGTGCCCGATTTAAAGTAAATGCAGCGGTTTCCAGTGCATAACCCCAAAATGACAGTGGCAAGTCAGTCAGAGACATCATAGATCGAACCATATCCAATAAAGTACGATTACGACGTTCCGACACACCATTACGTTGTGGTGTTTCGGCATGCGTGAGTTGCGAAACTATTCCACAATTTTTCATATGTGTGCTAAACTTGTAACTAAAATACTCTACTCTACAGTCGGACCGCAGAAATTTGATCTTTCTGTTATGATGATTTTCCACTTCATTCTGAAATTCCTTGAACTTTTCAAAAGTTTCAGATTTATGTTTCATCAAATAGCTATACCCATATCTACTCAAATCATCTGTGAAAGTAACAAAATAACGATATCCACCTCACGCTGGCACACTCATTGGTCCACACACATTAGTATGTATGATTTTCAATAAATCTGTCGCCCGTTCCATTGAACCGGAAAACGGCGTTCTAGTCATCTTGCCCACAAGGCATGGCTCACATGTATCAAATGATTCAAAATCAAGTGATTCCAAAAGTCCATCAGAATGGAGTTTCTTCATGCGTTTGACACCAATATGACCTAAATGGCAGTGCCACATATATGTAGATATATCGTCATCAAGTTTAACCCTTTTAGCATCAACACAATGAATATGCATAATACTACTATCGAGATCCAATAGAAATAAACCATTCAACATAGGTGCATGACCACAAAAGATATTATCCATATAAATCGAACAACCATTGTTTTCAGATTTAAAGGAATAACCACTTCGCATCAAACACGATCCGGATACAATGTTCATGCTCAGTGCAGGCACAAAATAACAATTATTTTGATTTATCACTAATCCCGATGGCATATGGAGAGGCAGCGTTCCGACGGTGATCACATCAACTCTTGATCCATTGCCGACCCGCATCGTGACCTCATCCCTTGCTAGCTGTCGCTTGTTCCGCAACCCCTGAATCGAGTTACATATATTAGCAACCGATCCCGTATCAAATACCCAGGTGCTACTGCGAGTACTAGTCAAGTACACATCAATAACATGTATACCACATATACCTTTCTTTTCCTTGTCGGCCTTCTTGTCCGCAAAATACTTGGGGCAGTTGCGCTTCCAATGGCCAGTCCCCTTGCAATAGTAGCACTCGGTATCAGACTTAGGGCCAGCTCGAGGTTTCTTTTTAGGTGCGGCAACAGATTTGCCACCCTTCTTCCCCTTCTGCTTGCCTTTCTTGTCCTTCTTGAAACCGGTGGTCTTATTGATCATCAACACTTGATGTTATTTCCTAATCTCAACTTCTGTAGTCTTAAGCATTCACAGAAGCTCGGGAAGAGACTTCTTCATGCCCTACATACTATAGTTCATCACGAAGCTCTTGTAGCTAGGTGGCAGAGATTGGAGAACACGATGTATGCCTAAGTCAATGAGAATCGTTATTCCCAAGGACACAAGCTTATCGGCATACCCAGACATTTTGAGTACGTGCTCACTAACGGACCTGTTCTCTTCCATCATGCAGCTAAAGAACTTTTCAGAAGCATTATAACTCTATACGACAGCATGGGTATCGAAAATCATTTTCGATTCTCCCATGGTATCAAAGGCATTGCCCTTTTCGAAACGCTTTCGAAGTTCTGGCTCTAGCCCATACAGTATGCCGTAATGAACTAAGTTGTGGTCCTCCTGACGAGTTGTATAGACATTCTTTTCCTCGTCAGGGGCATCAGGAGCTGGTGGGGGGCCTAGCGGCGCCTCTAGCACATATTGCTTTTGTGAAGCAGTGAGGAGAATCCTCAAATTCATAGCATAGTTGGTGAAGTTGCTACCATTCATAACAAGCTTCTCTTTCTCCATGAACACATTGAAATTAAAAGCAGGTGGTGCCATCTACAATAGAATTTGTAAAGTTTATTTAGACTAAGTTTATTATAGATTGAGTTCAACTAATCCAAATTACTAATGAACTCCCACTCAAAAATGACATCCCTCGTGTCTTTTTGGTGATTACATGAACCAAATCCACTACACCAAGTCCGATCATCACGTGAGTCGGTGTAGCCTCAAAGGCGAGCATCAATATGGGCATCATATCAACTATATGACTCATGCTTAACCTTTCGGTCCGTGTTCCGAGGCCATGTCTGTACATGCTAGGCTCGTCAAGTAAGAACCTTAGTATTCCGCGTGTGTAAAACTGTCTTAGACCCGTTGTATGAAAGCGCGGAGTCGAGTACACCCGATCATCACGTGATGTCTCGGAACACGATCCATAGAACGGTGCATACTGAAGGAAGAACACATTTTATCTGGATATCTAAATGAGGGATCATCTTATAATGCTACCAAAAGCGCCAAACTAGCAGTATAAGATGCTAACATCTAATGTGTAAAGTGAGATGATATGGTCCATGCATTTGATCTCTATCATTTGCATCGTGGTATGATCTCTATCATTCCTTTGTGTGTAAGGCCAAGGTCTATGGAACTTACACGTTAAGTGTGTTGTAAGAGTATCTATCATACATTTACTTATAATAATACCATATCAAGACACTAGCCCAGCAACGATCTAAACTAGACGCCTCTAATTTATCAATTGCAAGTTTTACGTGGCTTAGGGCTTTCGGAGATAGAACCGGTCTTACCTACGAACATGAACCACAACAAGGATAACCAAGTTATTATCAACTCGTTGTAAATCAGATATTGACTATAGTAGGAGAGACAGACACCCACCAGCCACTTATGCAAACTAGTTCCATGTGAGTCGCGGAACCAGTTTCATGTACGATGACATGTAAGGTTGGTCTGGGCCACTTCATCCCACTATGCCACCAATATCCAAAATACATAGAAGATGCAATAACATGATCATCATCGCCCACATATAAACATATGTGTACTACCCGTGCAAAGCACCTACGCATAGATCAGGCTCTGATACCACTGTTGGGTGCGCAGCATAGAAAACAAAAAAATTTCTACGATGAGAACTATATGCCAAGATCTATCTACTTGATATAGAGCAATGGGTGGACATACATCCATGGATAACTTACCCTCGAAGACAACGAGTTTTGTTAAGGAGTAGGAACTCGTGGTTGATGTAGTTGTACACTTGCCGATCTCAAGATCGCGTGGAAGTCTAAGCGCCACAAATCAGCAGCGCATCCGTCCTCGCACACAGGTTCAAGCCACCAGACAACCTCACCTCCTCGCTCCAGCGATGCAGAGGAAGCAACAACTCCTTCCAGACGAAATGCCACCGGAAACATGTATCTCGCTAATCCGAGACCATGGGGGAATAATTCTAGAGGGGGAGAGAGATCCTTCACGAGGAGGTGTGAGGAAGAAGGGTGAGAGGGGTGGCCTTTTATAGGAGGAGGGGGGGGGGGTACCCCTGCCCATGGCCGGCGCCCCATGGGGGGTGACCCCTCACCTCCCTCATTCATGTGGTGGTAACTCCTCCACATTAAAATGCCCCTTCACATTCTCTTTTAAAGTCTCCACTTTAAATGCATTAAAATTCCCTAAGTTTAATGCTCTCTCATTTAATAAAACTCTTTTATTAAATTTATTCAGAATTTTGTTAATTACTTTAATTAACAAACATTCACATAAAACCCCTTGCAACATTTCAATATCACATGCAGAACCACTTTCTGCAATTTCACCCAACAATTCCGATTTCTATTGAAACAATTCCTGCGCTTTGCAATCCTTTCGTTTGAAACATATGTGCTCCAACATGGTGTCCGGGAACCCTTAAGTGTGTCACCCTATGGTTCGCGAATAATGCAGACATGATTGAGACTCCTCTCAGATCAATAATCAGAAGCGGGACCTAGAGATCCATACTGACTCCTGCACATTCAACGATGACTTCTGTGATCGTGAGAACCTTTAACGCTAGTAACTTAATCCCTTTGTCTCATGATATAATACATGTCCGAGATTCGATCATCGGTATCCAAATACCTAGTTTGATCTCGTTACCGACATGCACTCTTTTCTCGTTCCCGTGATATAACATTCTAGTGATCACATCACTTGCTTGCAAGCTATCTTAATGTGATATCACCGAGAGGGGCCAGAGTATATCTATCCATCATCGGGATTGACAAATTCCACTCTTGATCCATGGGCCTCAACATAACACCTTCGTAGCACTGAACCCACCTTTATAGTCACCCTGTTACAGTGTGACGTCTGATGTTATCAAGATACTCTTTCGGTGTTAGTAATTAACATGATCTCATGGTCTAAGGATAAAGATTACTTCGTATGATGTTATAGCAATGTAAACATAATGACTTGATCGTAATGCTATACTTCAGATGAATGTTCATCACATCATTTCACAAATGTTGTGACCTTGTTATTAACGACATCCAATGTCCATGATTAGGAAACCTTGATCATCTTATTAATCAACAAGCTAGTCTATAAGAGAGGCATAACTAGGAACCCTTTTTGTTTATTAAACACACATGTATTAATGTTTCCTATCAATACAATTATAGCATGCAAATTAAACATCTATCATATACAAGTAATACATAATAACAACTTTATTATTGCCTCCCAGGGCATATTTCTTTCAGTTACTACTGTCTTTGCTTTGCTATTGCTGTTACTTTACTATTCCTACTGCAAAACTGTTGCTACTGATAAACTGCTGTGAGCAAGATTGTTTCCAGGTGCAGCTGAATTGACAACTCAGTTGTTAAGACTTATAAATATTCTTTCGCTCCCCTTGTGTCGAATCAATAAATTGGGTTTCACTTCCCTCGAAAATACTGTGATACACCCCCTATACTTGTGGGTCATCAATTGGTTCTGCATGTAATATTGAAATGTTGCAGGGGGTTTTATGTGAATGTTTGTTAATTAAAGTAATTAACACAATTCTGAATAAAATTAATAAAAGAGTTATATTAAATGAGAGAGCATTAAATTTGGAGAAATTTAATGCATTTAAAGTGGAGACTTTAAAAGTGAATGTGAAGGGGCAAATTTATGTGGAGGGAGTTACCACCACATGAATGAGGAGGTGAAGGGTCACCCCTTGGGGCACCGGCCATGGGGAGGGGCACCCCCTCCTTCTATAAAAGGCCCCCCTCTCACACCTTCACACTTACACCTCCTCGTGAAGGATCTCTCTCCCTCTCTAGTATTTCCCCCATGGTATTGGATTAGCGAGATACATGTTCCCGGTTTCTTTATCTAGAAAGGAGTTGCTGCTTCCGCTGCTTTGCTAGAGCGAGGGATGGAGGTTGTCGAGGTACCGTATGTGTGTGCGATCACTGATGCACCGCTGCTTTGTGGTGCTAGACTTGGTGGTGATGGACTTGCTGGAGCTGGATCTGATGGACGTGCTGGAGCCGGACCTGCTAGACTTCATCACGATCTTGAGATCGGCAAGTGTACAACTACATCATCCACGAGTTCCATCTCGTTAAATAAGCTTTGTTGTCTTCGAGGGTAAGTTCTCTATCGATGTATATCCACCCGTTGCTTGTATCTGGTAGATAGATCTTGGCATATAGTTCCCATCGTAGGAAAATCTTGTTTCCTATGCTGCGAACCTTTCAAAAGATTCAAAGTTTGATAATAAATCTTGAACACCCCCTATGTAGGAAGGAAAGAATACATATTTACCATGCTTTGTGCATCCATCCTCGCGTGGAAACGAGAACACTTACAAGATACCGAGGCACCGCAAGCGGGTACGTCTTAGAGCAAACTATGATAAAAATCCCGCAGACACTCGTTGGAGGTAAGCAAAACTAATCCTATAGTTGCCTCCATTGCTGAATAAATGTGGATTATAAAAGCCTAGCTACTTGGTTACAAGAAAGCGCTTCCTAGGAGGCAACCTAGAAGTCATTAGATGTCTTTCTTAGTTTTGTGTCTTGAGTCTTGATGCATGTTGCATTGGCACTTTTATTCTTCGCATGTCTTGCTATTAGAGTAATCTTATTGAAAATTTCAAAAGGTAAAATTTTATTGTTACTATGTCTTGCATAAACTCGGTTGTACTTAAATCCTATTTTATACATGCTAAATGTTGGTGGAAAATTTAATCTGTCATTTTTCTATCAAAACATGGTGTTTCGCTAAGTTTCAGGTTAAGAAAGAATTCACGAAGAAACGGAATTTTTTTAATGGCTAAAGAGCGTTTAATGACAACCTATACGACAGAATAAAATTTTTGGCCATATAGTTCCGGCCGTATAGATATTTTTTCCATCGACAATTTTTCTTTCATAAGTATTGATGGCTTAACGACCAACTATACATCGGGAATAAAAATTCCGGCCGTATAGCTACGATCGTATAGATATCGATGCTTTCTTACAATTTCTTTTCTAGGTACAGAGGGTTTGACGACCAACTATACGGCGGGAACAAATTGTTCCGGCCGTATAGTTCTGGCCATATAGCTACGCCGCCAGGTGGAAACCCTAAAATTTTGATAGCAGGCCAACTATATGGCGGGAACACATTGTTCCGGCCGTATAGTTCCTCCCGTATAGTTGTGTCAGACCACAAAATCGCGATGGGAAGGTAACCCCTATATCAAAATTTCGATATACTTTCTCCCTACTTCTAAAAAACCTTGAAACTTAAGGCGGAGCCGAATATGTGCAAGCAATAAAAGTTCTACCTAAGAAACTTCCTAGACTATAATTCTATATAGAAGTTCCTGTTTCCTATTTACTTTCCTTTCATTAGTGGGGTAAACGAACTATGTTCGTATACCAAATAGATGCATTTTATTTTGTGTGTTATTTTCGCAGGGACTTGAACCTTGTGTGACGACGTGTACGGTAGTGCCAACCGTGCAAACACTCACATGAGCCACTTGGTTGCTTCAAATAAAAATGCTTACATATTAATTACTGGTAAAATCTTCCAAACTCGAACCTCTCCCAATTAAGTACATAGGGGCTGCACACTCGTGTTTCATATTTTGTCTCACTTGGACTTCATCAAAATCTGGGAGTATGTACAACTCTTGGACTTAGTTTGTTGACTTAAGCGTGGTGCTTAGGTTGATGAACCGACTCAGTGGGACTTGTATTTTTATCACTTTGAGCTAATCCCCATGTCTTCAAAAACACAAAGTGTTTTATTTTCTTCTTAGTTTCCAAGCAGGTTCGCAAGGAAGGTAGCGACCAGGTTATATCAAGAAATATACGTTAAAGCAAATGTTCTTTGTCCATCAAAAGAGAGGTTACTTGTACCTCAACGGTAAAGTGTGTCACCCTTTTTTTCAACTAAACTTGGAGAGGTAACCACTTCTTATACTCTCTTTTGATAATTGCATTTTCTCTTTTGTTTTCATGATCTTCTCAAGTTTAGCTTGGGGAGGTTATTTTTCATGCGTAGAGTCTTGTGAAAAGTTATTTATCTTAAAAACTTTTCATGCTATTGTGTATCTCTCTATTTTTGAATGCTTGCTTAGGTGAGATTTTGTTCATATTTATATAAGGGATATACTTTCTCATGTTAGGCCCCATAGGAGACAAGCCATAGCTTTGATCTACCTTGTTTAACTTTTATCTAGCTTGTGAAAAATATTGTGATCCTCTAAGTATACATTGTCATGTTCTCTACATTTTGAAAAAATATAATAAAGAAGTTCTTCGAAACTTGCTAGTTGACACTGTTCAGAATTGTCTTATGTGAATGGTTATGGAGTAGCACGACCCCATAGTGTTGGAAATGATGGTCTTAATAGATGCTTACTGATTGAGTTGGCAAATAAGAAATGATGTTTCAAAGTTCCGAGATTACATATGCCAAAATTTTGTCTTGGAAATCAAAGTGAGATATTTCTTTATGTGTGTCTTGCGCCACTATCGCACAACATGGGATGCTAACAACTCCGCTGGCCTTTGGACAATCCAAAAAGAGGAAACTCTTGGAGTTTGGCTATGAGTTGCCCAACATATGTAGCAAAAAATGCTATATTTGGGTATGCATTGGTATTCTCATGGGCCTGCATTAAAAGCAAAAGTCAGAATACTCCTCTGACCGTTATAAAAAATCATTATACCAAAAAGGGAAACCTTGGTAATGGTCACGAGTGTCCTGCCTATCCTGCACAGTCTCGATTGAATATATACCACTCTTTTGGCATGGTCTCGTTACTAAGAAATATATTTTCTATGAGCTCAACAATCGAAATTTGCACTTGAGAGACTTTAATAATGGCATGAGTAGGAAGCATTGGAAAACTCTATTTATATTTATGATTGACAACTAATCATGTTCAGCTTTGCCTTATACAAATAAAAATACAAAAATACAATAAAGTACGTATAAAAGGATCACAAGTTTACTTGAAAGATAGATTTAACTTTGACATGGGGCATAGAAGTTTTTGACTAATCTCTAGTGGTTTGGAATAATATAACTGAGCTTATATTGCCTTGTATGATTATGAACTCTCTTACTTTGAGCTTGCAGTAAAAACAAGGATACGGTGCATTGATTTCCAATGATAAGCAAGATCACATCCATTAAGTTATCGATCCCTTTTGCTTGAGGACGAGCAAGACCTAGCTTGGGGAAGTTGATGGATGTGATAATACAACACTTTTTAGCAATAGAAATTGTGTCATTTGCCTATCATATCATGCTCCATCTAACTATTTATATGCCTGATATGCATGATTACTTGTTTTTATTAAATTAAATATGAGCTTTGCACATTTGGTAGTTTAGGTAGAATTTTATCCCACTTCGTTGTCTTTGACATGTGTGTAGGTGTTGATGATTATTATGGATAAAAAAGGCAAAAGGAACAAAGAGAGCATAATATGGAGGAGTTGTAGGGACCAGACTTAGCTATTTGAGGTGTTGGAAAAATGAATATTTCCAACTCTTCAAAATAAAGATCCAAGACCACATGGTTGTAGCCCTTGACGATACAAACTCAACGAGGCCAAGAACACCCAAAATGGAGTTCGTATGAAGAAATGGCGACCAAAATACTAAAGTATACAGATGGTTTAACGAGCAACTATACAATCGGAACAATAATTCCGGCCGTATAGTTGAGCTCGTATAGTTGTAAAATGGGTCGGAAACGACGGGATTTCGCCCCAGAAAAGCTCCAGAACATTCCCTAATTCATATGATGGTATTGGGAGAACCCTAGGGCATCCCCAAGGCCTATATAAAGGAGGGAGGACCCAAGAAAGAGCCTCCAAGCCATAGCCCTTTAGGCGTGGAGCCCTGCCACCGCCACCACCCATCCGATCTCCATTGCGGCGGATCTCTTCCTCAACCACACCTCCGAGATCTAGATCTCCCTCAACACCATCTCCATCAAGGCATCCAAGCAAGAAGAAGGGGAGGAGAAGGAAGACATCACCACTACCACGCATCGATCCCCATCTCGATCATCATCTCCATCTCCCTCTTTCTCTTGTGTTTAGTAATTGTAAGATTGAAAATGGTTGTGATATCATTGTATATTTATATATGTTTTGCTGTTCAGCCATGTGTGAGTGATTGATCCAATTCTAGGTTGAGGTATGATCTAGTGCGCTAAGTTAGAATTTGTTGTGATCTAAGATGAGTTTATGTGATCCTTTGGTCCAGAAGTGCCTTTTGCCCTGCTGTGACACGCGAGAACCATGCATAGTGCAAACAGTGTGATAGCTCGGTAATCAATTGGGGAACGTTTATTTGTCTGAGAAATCTCTTATAGATCACACATATATTTTCCCATCTATTACTAGTGAGACCGAAGCCTAGAAGCCCTCTCTCATTCCATTCAATCCTACAACTACAATCTCTTTAATTCAGTTCATATTCCTGTTTATTTTCCATCTTAGTTTATTTTGTTCTTGTTAAAATTTCTTCGTTATTAGATATTTTAAACCTCTCTTGATTATCGTTGTTCTTTAACTTATAGAATAGGCTATTTCCAAACCACGGTTTGGGAGCGAAACGTGGCTGCATTGACAACGTGGCTGCGGGGTTGTGTTGTTTCCGTTCGTCGATCTTCCATCAGGACAAACCCTTAAATATTTGCTTCTACAAGTACTATAATAACCCTGTTGTTGGTGTAGGAATCCAGTCATCAGGGGCACCAGATGGTTGCTGATGACCAACAAGTATAGGGGGTGTATCGCAGTATTTTCGAGGGAAGTGAAACCCATTTTATTGATTCAACACAAGGGGAGCCAAAGAATATTTATAAGCCTTAACAACTAAGTTGTCAATTCAGCTGCACCTGGAAACAATCTTGCTCACAACAGTTTATCAGTAGCAACAGTTTTATGGTAGCAATAGCAAAGTAGCAGCACTAGTAAAAGTAAGATAGTAGTAACAATAGCAGTAAACAGTGGGATTAAATCGTGGTAGGCATAGGGATGGATGGACGGGCGTTGCATGGACAAGACAATTCACATGGCAATCAATACATAGGGAAATTGCAGATAAATAAAATAAAGCATCCAAGTACTAGATAATCATAGGCATGTGTTCCATATATAGTCATACGTGCTTGCAATGAGAACTTGCATAACATCTTTTGTCCTACCAGCCCGTTTGCAGCGGGGCCTCAAGAGAACTACTGGCAATTAAGGTGCTCCTTTTAATAGAACACCGGATCAAAGAATTAACGGTCCGTGAACACATGTGATCCTCACATCAAAGCCATTCCCTCTAGTTATCCCGATTGCTGTCACTTCGGTGCCATTGGTTTTGGACAATAACGTGTGTATACAACTTGCAGGTAAGATCATAAACAATACTATGATAATGAATCAATAACATGTTCAGATCTGAAATCATGGCACTCGGGCCCTAGTGACAAGCATTAAGCATAACAAGTTGCAACAAAGTCAAAAAGCACTAATAATAGATACTAGGCACCATGCCCTAACAATCTGATGCCATTACATGAACAATCTCATCCAATCCCTACCATCCCCATAGCCTACAGCGGGGGATTACTCACTCATAGATGGGGGAAACATGGATGGTCGATGGAGAAGCGATGGTCGCGATGATCTCCTCCAATTCCCTGTCCCGGCAGGGTGCCAGAACGGATTTTTTGGTGCTGATGCGTGGAATCTGGTGGTGGCGGCGAAGCGGAACTCTCTCTAGAAAAAACGTCGAACACCCCCTCGGTTTTTAGGTCAAGAGGCAAATTATAGGCGAAGAGGGAGGCTGAAGGGGCAGCCGAGGCGGCCACACCAGCCCCAGGCGCGGCCTGTCTTGGCCCGCGCGGCCAGGTGGTGTGGGCCCCTCGTGGCCCTACTCCGTCTCATCTTCTGGCTCCGTGAGTCTTCTGGTGAAATAGGATTTTTGGCATATTTTCCGGGATTTTTCCTAATAGTTGATTTTCTACACCAAAACTAGACACCAAGGTAATTCTGCTGAAAACACTGTCAGTCCATGTTAGTTGTATCCAAATCACACAAGTTTAGAGGAAAAACAATAGCAAAAGTGTTCAGGAAAGTAGATACGTTTTGGACATATCAACTCCCCCAAGCTTAGCTTATTGCTTGTCCTCAAGCTATTCAGTTGAAAACTGAGTGCGATAAAAGAAACTTTCCCGAACACATTTTCTTCATATGATGTATATATTCTCGGCATATGATCAAGTACCTAGACAACTCATAATAAGGAGTACGCAAATAAGTTTACTTAATAGTAATTGCAAGCTATGAAGAGATTCCAACTCAAAAATAGGAAGTAGCATGAAACATAAACATAAGCAACATTGCAATGCTCATAAAATGTATGATAGAGTGGTATCTCACTTGCCTTTGATTGTAGAGCAAACATAAATGCCAAGGCACCTTTGAAGTTCAATTGAAGACTAGAAGTAAACATATCAAAGATACAAGAATCAAAGTCATGACATAGTTAATCAAGTTTTGAGACAAGCACATTACACTAAGAATGACAACTATGCTCTCAAGAAAGTGCTCATAGAAAATGTGGTGACTCAACAAGAAAAAGAAAAAGGTTTTGAAAAGTTAGAAAGGCTTCCAAATCCTGAAAGTATGGTACTCATTAGCTTTGAGATCTCATTGCCCCTATCATAAGAATCTTTAAGTGGTTAAGGTTAAGGTGACACAACTAAGAGGATATGCTTGACAAGTTATAAGTTGAAATCTCATGCCCCTTGCTTACGAGTACCGATCCTCATGCTACTCAACTTCATTCACAAGTAAGGTCTTGTCATTGTAAATACACATGTATCATAGATAACTGCCAACAGGGTACCCCTTACACATGATCCAGGAGCTATCCCATAATCAAAATGACAAGGCAAGCAGACAATGAGCATCTCAACGATCTTATTATTTGCCATTTGCATAGGTTTTTATTGAGGATGCTTCATAGAATGCTCATTATGATTATGCTGCAAGTTTCCACCATGATTAGGAATGGCTTAGGCTAGCGGCCCAGGCGTTTCTCTAACACACATACAGACTCCATGATCTTACAAGTTCCCGTTTTATTTCACACCGCCGGGATCCATAAGAAAAAGGACATGATATCAATTAGGTACAAAGTACCAATGCAATGTTGAAAGCATTCCCCATGATACCATGGTTCTGCTAACTTCAACTTATAAAGCGCACGCATATACGCAACAAAGATGGACACAATGGTTCAAGATTATTAAATGCAGGAAAAGTAAAGTGTGCCATCAAGTTCGTAAGAGGTTTACTAACTAACTTTCTCATAACAAGCAGACATTTTATTCAGAAGAAAACAAGGCATACTTAATATGCACGGAATAGCAAATGATGCTAATAGGTAGGTATGGTGGACACTTTTGGCAATATTGGTTTTGGGGAGTTGGATGCACGAGTAAAGATTATACTTAGCACAAGTGAAGGCTAGCAATAGAAAGGGAGCCACAAACGAGAGAGAAATAACTGTCATAATCATGCTTGCCACAAAACAAGACTAATTATGGCATGAAAGTGAGTCAAGAACTCCGAGGCAAAATAATTCATCAAGGCTTAACTGATTATTTCAGTCATATGCATGTGTGAGCATGCACCAAGTCAATTCAAGTGAAACATTTAGAGGAGGATACCATAGTGTCATACCAAGTTATGAATAGAACAATGCAAGCAAACATTCATATGACATGCTTCAAACTATTAGCAAGCTAGAGCTAATCATAAGAAAGCAAGAACTACTAAGCATCCATAAATAACATACACCCTACATGAACAGACTAAGCATGCCCACAATGATGAGTATATGTACAAAAATGAAAAAAATAGAGTTCGTTACCAGCCTCTTACCACACCTCAAGTTGTCATTAATCCTCATTATTGCCCTTCACTTGTATGGCTTGAATAATAAAATGAAACCAAATTCCACTGAGGACTGCTGAACCCTGCAACAAACTTCACAAAACCAAAGAAGAAGAACAAATATTTTTTGGTGTTTTTGAGTTTTAAAGGGAAGAGAAAAAAGGAAGAACAAGCAATGCAAAATATTTTTGGGTTTTTCGAATAATCAAAACAAAGCCAAACGGAAGAAGCAAACCAAGGCAAAAAGAAAGAGAAGCAAACAAAGAAAATATTTTTGGTCTTTTTGTGTTTTTAGAAAGCAAAAGCAAAGAAAGAACGAAAACTAAAAAGAGAACAAAACATGGATATACAAAGTACTGACTAAACATGATATGTAGATGAGTGTGGTGTCGGTGTACCTCCCCCCAAGCTTAGGCTTTTGGCCTAAGTGGGTATCAACCCTAATGCGGGTAAGGGTTCCAAGCAGGCGGGTCATCATAAGAATTATCGTGGTTAGGCCCTTGGGAAGAAGAAGAAGCTCCCCAATCATAGGTAGGCTGCTGATATGAAGACTCCCCCTCATTCGAGGGCTGGACCGAATCATCCATAACCTCCCTTCTAGTATCCTGCTCCTGTTGGGAGAGCTCTCCCAAGTATGCATCGAGTTCTTCCTCGATGAGTGACCATCCTACCCTGTTATCAAGGTTAAACAAAACAGGTGCATGCAAAAGAACAGCTCGCTCGGACTTACCCCTTCTCCAACCAGCCTTGAGAAAGGCTATTTCATAAGACAAGTCACTCTAATTAACCCAAGAAGAAACAAATTTATGCTGTGTCATGGAATTAAGGTCAAGTCTCTCTATGGGAAACCGTAGGTCTAAATGATGAGGTACTAAACCATGCAAAGCCAATAAACGAGAGTCAATGAGGCCTCCACAAATTCCACCTTTCTCGTGGTTCGCAGCAAGACAAAAAGCAATCAAGGCACCCAAATTATAAGTCCTATCTCATTTTAGGGTAGCTGAGATGAATGCTAGATCATATGAGGATAACTTATTAGCAGTTTTCCTAGCGAGAACACACTTGGCAATAAAGTAAGCAAAGTAACGAATAGACGGGAGATGAATGTTATGAATTTTCCCACTCTCCTTTGAGAAACTGCTCCCTTGGGAAATCTCCACGTACAAGTCCATGATTGGTACATGTCGCTCTTTAATCCTTCCACACGATCCCCAATGAGGTACTCTAATAGCTGTACAAAAATCATCAAAAGGGAGGTCGACAGCTATATTGTAAATTTTGTAGTGAACCATGGGGTTAGGCAAAGAGTAACTAAATCGAAAGTCCTGCACCACAGACATGGTTAGCTTCACAAATTGGTGAGGTTCATCTCCCACAAAGTGCTCCAACCCTGCATTAGTGATTAAAGTATGGAAGTCTTGAGATATCCCCGCAACCCCCATGAATTCGGGGCATGGATAGATAAAAGGAAAAGCTTCCTCCTCCCGGTGAACCTTCATAACCTCAGGCACCCTTACTTCATGTTGGTTGAGTTGGTGTTCATTCATCTTCTATTCTGAAATTTAAACATCCATTATACAAGTGATTGCAAAGTGAATACATAATGAAGGGAACTACTCATAGGGACTTGTAAGAGGCCTAAACATGCATCAAAACAATTTCTCTAAGCATTGAACGAGCTTGCAAGCTCACATAACCTGTCACATACAGCAGCAAAATACTCAAGATAAAATCCACTAAACACAAATCTACTTGGACAAGTGGAGGAGTCACATATCGGAGAACAAATGCTCCAAATTTCAGCAGCATAGATGGGCTGAGCAAGGAGATCGAAAAATCGTGGGCAAGAACAACGAGAACACGATTTCGTGCAAAGAACTAGTGTTTTCTCGGGAGAGAGAGAGAGAGCAGTGGCAAGTGAGAGAGTGAGTGGAGGGCTAGGGGTGGCCCACACCATGGCCAGGCGCGCCCTTGGGCTAGCCGCGCCACCAGGTGGTGTGCCTGGCTGGTGGGCACCCTGGTACTCCCCAGGAACTTCTCTGCCCCATTTTTCTCGTAAAAGTTTAAAATGAATTTTCTGGGATTTTTCGAGACACTTTATTTTTCAGCAATTTTCAGGTATTGATGAATGATTTTTCTGCAGAAAAGTGATTTTGAAATGATGCAAAAACAAAACAAAACCTAAACTTCAAAAGTTCTAAGACACTCTAATATGCAAGCAACTAACAACAGAAAAGTAAACTAAGTGAAAGCAAAAACTAAAATGGATAAACTAAAAGTAAGTGAAGATAATCATGGTGAAAACATTGTTTTGTTCATTAAAATCCCTTTGTTAACAAGGTTGATCTTGTCTTGTTACCAAAACAATTTTATATGAAACAAAACCTTGTATTCCACTAATGATTATGTTACCTCAACCTTGATAGCAATGGTCCCAATCATAATAGTTTCATATTTTTCTCGTGGTATGGGACAATATATTTCTCCAACTTGGATGCCCTCAACATGTTCAATTGAATTTAGGCCATAATTCCTATCAATCTTCTTGGGGAAATAGAAAGTGTGCTCCTTGTCATTAACATTAAAAGTAACCTTTCCCTGATTACAATTAATAACAGCTCGTGCAGTATTAAGAAAAGGTCTCCCAAGAATAATAGACATATTATCATCTTCAGGCATTTCAAGCACAACAAAATCAGTTAATATCAAGCAATTATGAGGCACTTGAATAGGTACATCCTCACATATACCAACATGAACAATAGTAGATTTTTCTGCCATTTGCAAAGATATATCAGTTGGTATTAAATTTTCCAGTTGAAGTCTCTTATAGAGAGAAAAAGGCATAACACTAACTCCTGCTCCCAAATCACACAAAGCAGTTCTAACATAACTATTTTTAATAGAACAAGGAATAGTTGGAATCCCTGGGTCTCCAAGTTTCTTTAGAACCTTACCATTAAAGGAATAATTAGCAAGTAAAGTAGAAATTTCTTCATTAGGGATCTTCCTTTTATTAGAGACAATATCCTTCATATACTTTGAGTTAGGAGGCAATTTAATAGCATCAGTCAAAGGAATTTGCAAAAATAAAGGTTTCATCCACTCACAAAACTTGTTGTAGTGTTCATCTTCTTTTGACTTGTGTTTCTTATCAGGGAAAGGCATAGGTTTTTGGACCCAAGGATCTCTTTCATTACCATGTTTCTTAGCAACAAAATCTTCTTTAGTGTATTTAATATTCTTAGTGTGACTTTCAGGTTCTTCTTCAACTTTTTATTTATCAGGAACATCATTTTCCTCATTACCACTTTCAGTTTTAGCCTGAGAGACAGATATGCTATTGGGATCTATAGCAGGTTCAGGAGATTCTACAATAGTTTTACGTTTCTTTTTTTTTCTTAGGAGAAGTGCCACTATTTTCAATTTGTTGAGAATCCTGCTCAATTCTTTTAGGATGCCCCTCAGGATATAGAGGATCCTGAGTGGCAGCACAACTTCTAGTTCTAATTTCATAAGCATGTTTTTCTTTAGCAGCATTAACTAGCAAGTCTTTTTGTACTTTAATAAGCTGATCAATTTGAGTTTGAACCATTTGGAAGTGTTTAACAAGCATTTTAACATCATTAGAGGTTCTTTCTACAATATCTTTTAACTCAATAATAGCTCTTGAGTTTTCCATTAGATGATTTGCACCTTTTTATTAAAATTATCTTGCTTAACAATAAAAATATCAAATTCTTCTAAGCATTGATCAGGAGGTTTAGAGTAAGGAATATCACCTTCATCAAAGTGTTGGAGAGAGTGTACCTCAATAGTGGATGAGTGGGAGATTGACTTACATAATTCTTCTATAGGAGGTAAATTATTCACATCTATAACTTTAATACCCTTCTCCTTAAGACATTTCTTGGCTTCCTTCATCACTTCATCATTTAGTTCAATAACTCCCCTCTTCTTTGATGTTGGTATAGGCATAGGAATAGTTGGTTCAGGTATAGTTGTCTCAGGTATAGTTGGTTCATGAGGAGTCCAATCTTCATAGTTCTTGCTTATTTTAGCCATTAATTCCTTAGCTTCCTTGGGAGTCCTATTCCTGAAAACACAATCAGCACAACTATCCAAGTATGTCCTAGATTCTTTAGTTATTCCATTATAAAATATATCAAGAAACTCATTTTTAGGTAATGGACATCCAGCTTGTGCATGAATCAAGGCACAAAACCTTGCCCATGATTCAGGCAATATCTCTTTCTCTCCTTGTTTAAAATCAAAAATTTCCTGCAAAATAGCATGTCTAACACTAGGAGGAAAATATTTCTGAAGGAAGGTACTAATCAAGCAATCAGGGCTATCAATAGACCTAGAAGGTAAATTATTAAACCAAGTTTTAGCTTCTCCTTTCAACAAAAAAGGGAAATTTTTAGCCACAAAGTAGGTGCACATCTTAATATCATCAGAAAATAGGCCACTCATGGTAGAAAGCTCATTCATATGTGCTAGCGCACTCTCATTCTTAGTCCCAAAAAAAGGTTCTTTTTCAACAATAGTTATGTAAGATAAATCAAGAGAGAAATCATAATCCTTATCTTTAATGTTTATGGGAGATGCAGCAAACTTAGCATTAGGAGACAATTTGGGTTTTATAGTACGCCTCTCAAGGAGACTCTTAATAGCACTCCTATCATGGGTGTTTTGACATTCTTTAATAAATTCATCGGTCATCTCTATATAACCGTCTTCAATATCATAACTCTCTCTAGACTCAGGTGAACGGACAGGTGTAGTAGTGTCTTCATTAGGAGTTTCAGTACTTCCAACTATAGTTCTAGCAATCGTAGCATCTAGGAAAGGACCTAATGAACCACTCTTATCAAGCACAGTACAAGCGGCATTATAAGTATCAGAAGTTTCAGATTCAGCAGTAGTAGCAGTGTGTGTAGCATGTGTATGTGGTGGTGTAAGGATCTTACTCATAACAGATGGTGAATCAAGAGCAACAGAGGTGTTCAGAACCGTACCTGTTCTTGTAGTGGATCGTAAAATAGGAACCTTGCCATCACGAGACTTACCCATGATGGACGGATGGCAGCGAACAATAGTGATTCCAAGTGGACTTGATAAATAGAGCTATGCTCCTCGGCAACAGTGCTAGAAAATAGTCTTGATGACCCACAAGTATAGGGGGTGTATCGCAGTATTTTCGAGGGAAGTGAAACCCAATTTATTGATTTGACACAAGGGAAGCCAAAGAATATTTATAAGCCTTAACAACTAAGTTGTCAATTCAGCTGCACCTAGAAACAATCTTGCTCATAGCAGTTTATCAGTAGCAACAGTTTTATGGTAGCAATAGTAAAGTGGAGCAGTAGTAAAAGTAAGACAGTAGTAACAATAGCAGTAAACAGTAGGATTAAATCGCGATAGGCATAGGGATGGATGGACGGGCGTTACATGGACAAGACAATTCACATGGCAATCAAGACATAGGGAAATTACGGATAAATAAAATAAAGCATCCAAGTACTAGATAATCATAGGCATGTGTTCCTTATATAGTCATACGTGCTCGCAATGAGAACTTGCACAACATCTTTTGTCCTCCCAGCCCGTTTGCAGCGGGGCTCAAGAGAACTACTGGCAATTAAGGTGCTCCTTTTAATAGAACACCGGAGCAAAGCATTAACACTCCGTGAACACATGTGATCCTCACATCAAAGCCATTCCCTCCGGTTATCCCGATTGTTGTCACTTCCGGACAATAACGTGTGTATACAACTCTCAGGTAAGACCATAAACAATACTATCATACTGAATCAATAACATGTTCAGATCTGAAATCATGGCACTCGGTCCCTAGTGATAAGCATTAAGCATAACAAGTTGCAACAAAGTCAAAAAGCACTAATAAGAGATACTAGGCACCATGCCCTAACAATCTGATGCCATTACATGAACGATCTCATCCAATCCCTACCATCCCCATAGCCTACAACGGGGGATTACTCACTCATAGATGGGGGAAACATGGATGGTAGATGGAGAAGTGATGGTGGCGATGATGGCGATGATCTCCTCCAATTCCCCGTCCTAGCAGGGTGCCAGAACGGAGTTTCTGGTGCTGATTCGCGGAATCTTGTGGTGGTGGCGAAGCAGAACTCTCTCTGGAAAAAACATCAAACCCCCCCTCGGTTTTTAGGTCAAGAGGCAATTTATAGGCAAAGAGGGAGGCCGAGGGGGCTGCCGAGGTGGCCACACCACCCACAGGCGCGGCCTGTTCTAGCCCGCATGGCCAGGTGGTGTGGGCCCCTCGTGGCCCTACTCCGTCTCGTCTTTTGGCTCCGTGAGTCTTCTGGTGAAATAGGATTTTTGACGTATTTTCCGAGATTTTTCCTGATAGTTGATTTTCTGCATAAAACTAGACACCAAGGTAATTCTGCTAAAACAACGTCAGTCCGTGTTAGTTGCATCCAAATCACACAAGTTTAGAGGAAAAATAATAGTAAAATTGTTCGGGATAGTAGATACGTTTTGGACGTATCAGTTTCCCGGACATCCATCCAGAAGGAGACTTCGGATTCCCTGGATGACCATGTAAGTGTCTTCATTCTTGTCATTTGAAGTTGTTTTGGTGCTGATGATGCGCTGTATTCTACAACCTGTCTTGAAAGAGTTTATTCACCTTGGCGAATAGATTGCATCATTGGGGCGGCAGCATGCGTGGCTAGATAACCGGACTCGCCAACTCGAAGGTAAGCCTCTTTTTTATGTTTATCATAGAAATTTGGCTGAGCTTGAATTTTCTACATCATTGTTGTACCTAAGAACAACGATCTCCCTTGTCGTGTTACTACCCTCGAGAAGGGCCTTAACATTGCAGAGAAGAAAAGGGATGAGGCACTCGCAGCACTCGAGCGTTGTGAACAGGAGTCGAAAAGGCGCAAAGATGACCTTGCGATTGCTGCGGCTGACCGGGAGAAGATGTTCACAGAACAACTTCATTCCATCGCTAAAGCGCTTTCAGGTATGAGATACATTGCAAATGTATCTATAATTTTTGATGTTCCATGCTTGGTTTTATCTACTTTCTTGTGTTTTGTCCACACTTTGGAGTACTTTTCATATGATTTCTTGGACTAACCTATTAACAAGAGCCACAGTGCCAACTGCCTGTTTTCTGCTATTTTTGCTTCCAGGAAGTCAGAAAATGAATATTCTCGGAATTGGACGGGACAAAAGCCAAAGTCACTATTTTACCGGAAGACATCTGGAGCCAGAATACGAGACAGAGAGGGGCTGGGGCCTGGCCACACCACCTGGCCGCGTGGCCAAGCTTGGCCCGTGCCAGGGGGTGGTCTGGATGCCCAGGCACCCCCTCGGCCTCTACTTCCACCTATATATTGCCTCTGATACGGAAACCCTAAGTACCCGATCAAAAATCCACGAAAGAGTTTGTAGCCACCGTTGTCTCTATCCCTAGATCGGGAGGGATCTGAAGCTCTTCCCGGCACCCTGCTGGAGAGGGGATTTCACCCTGGAGGCCTTCTTCATCATCATGCAAGCCTCCGGTGTGATGCGTGAGTAGTTCATCTCTAGACTACGGGTCCATGTAGTAGCTAGATGGCTAGTTCTCCTCCTTTGTGCTTTCATGTGTAGATCTTGTGAGCTCCGTTCACGATCAAGATCATATATTTGTAATTCTGCATGTTGTGTTTGCGGGGATCCGATGGATATTGAGATGCTATTTCAGATTGATTATTGATTCTATCATGTCTTTGTTATTTGTGATCTTGCATGCTTTCCGTTGTTAGTAGCTATCTTGGCCAAGTAGATTCTAGCAACTACAAGAGTTAGTATTTATGCTCGATAGTGAGTTCATGCCTCTGGTAATTTGGGGAAGTGATAGAAATCTCTACGGTACTAGATGCGTTGTTGCTACTAGGGAGAAAACAACAATCATTTGTTCATAGAACAATCGTATTGTTTACTTTACACGCAATTTGTAAAGCAATAATCTGTTGCTTGCAACTTAATACTGGAGGGTGTTCGGATGATAACCTGAAGGTGGATTATTAGTCATAGATGCAGTTGGATGACAATCTATGCATAATGTTGTAATGCCCAATCGAATCTCAAAGGAGTCAAGATGATTAGTATATGCTTGTATGCTTTCTCGATGTTTGTCAATTGCCCCGCTGTAATTTGTTCACCCAACATGTTATCTATCTTAAGGAGAGCCACCTCTAGTGAACTATGGACCCCGGTCCTTTCTTTTACATACAATCAAAAAACTGTTTACTGCTTTGTGTTTACTTTCTGCAAACTATTACTTCCTTCCATTCAATACGTTTAATCCTTTGTTTTCAACAAAACCGGTGAGATTGACAACCTCATCGCAAGTTGGGGACAGAGTTCTGTGGTTGTGTTGTGCAGGTCTCCACGTTGCTGTTGGCACCGGTAGTGCGCCCTGCCAACGTTCAGCTAGCAACACCTTTGGGGTGTTTCCTTGCTCCTACTGGATTGATAACCTTGGTTTCATAACTGAGGGAAACTTACTGCTGTGCTCATCATACCTTCCTCTTGGGGTTCCCCAACGAGCTCGTTAATACATGAGTCAGCAAGTACTTTTCTGTCGCTGTTTCCTGGGAGTCAAGGACATATTCACAAGGGGAGTCCCTCATAACCAATCTCTTTACTTTGTTATTTTTGTTTGCTTAGTTTACTTTTGCTTTGTTTGCTTGTTTCTTTATCAAAAACACAAAAAAATAAGTTTTACTAGTTTGCTTTGTTTATTAAAAAACACAAAAAATTAAGTCCTCTTTACTTGTCACCTTTTTCTTAGCTCACCATGTTGATCCCTAAGTTTACCCTGAAAGACCTTTCAATAGAAAAGAATCTTGATTGGATTGTTACCGAAAACCCGTTTGATGAAAATAGTGAACCTAAGAGCATTGTGAGAGGATCCTCTATAACTTATTTGGATGATATACCTTGCCTTGTTGAAGATATTTCTGGTATTAATCTTAATGCTTCTTCATTTGAGAATACTTGATTCTTTTTCTTGGTTCTTATGTCTAACTTAAAGGCGTTAAAGAAAAGTACTTATTGGGAGATAACCCAAAAGTTTTAGATGAGTCTTGGAAGTTATTACCTCTGTAATAACCGCTCCTTATCCTTTTTATTTGCTTTTTGTGCCAAGAGTAACCTCTAATGAGAGAGAAGTAATTATTGAGAAAGTTGCTGTCCCGAAACAGATTTCTGTGCTTCACCACAAAAATTCTTGTAAAATCTCTGTACGTCCTTTTGACGCGTGAATTTTTGTGCTTCTGCCCCAGGTTGTTATATAACTTTTGTTAGTTCAACACTTTTTTATTTGAGCAACAGAAGGTCTTCTAAAAAATTCGTCTTAACCTGCTGGTCTGTTTTGACAGATTTCTGCCATTTTCTGTATTTGCTTCTTGTTGATTCCTTTTTGAGTTCTTTTGAAGAATTGAGCTTTTTGAGGGAAGTGCTACAGTATCTAGTGTTTTAATGGAAGTTTTATTGGTGTTAGAACTGAACCCAAAGACCTTATTATCTTCAGTGCACTAATGTTGCTAATAAAGATTGTGTGAAGTTTTGTATGAAGGAAAAATTTCAGGTGTATGGAAGGAATGAATAAAGAGATGAAGGATGGACTAAAGCTCAAGCTTGGGGATGCCATGCGTGTCACCCCAAGAAATATCCAAGAAGTACAAGCATCAAAGCTTGGGGATGCCCAAGGCATCCCCTTCTTCATCAATAAAAATCCTAGGTTTCTTCCAAACACTTCATTTTTATTGTTTCATGCACAGTTGTGTTGTTCTTGGAGAGTCTTCTTTTTCATTTTCGTTTTGGTTTTTCGTTCGCTTAGTTTGCTGAATAAATTGGTTGTACCCCCTCTTTCATACATTGGTTTTCAAATAGTTTGGTTTTGATTGGAAAAGAGCAGGAAAGCTCATGCTTAAGTGGTAAAGAGAGCTTGTTTTTGACTGTGGCCTATGCTTTGTCATGCCATGCTTGATATTGTTTTGGCTTTGTGCTTAGTATTCTTTGCTGTAGGATGACTTGTTATAAACAATTTGATATTTCTTAATGTGCCTTGGATGAATCATGTGTTGCTTTAGCATATTAAAGCATAGTATAGTGGTATTCTCCTTTGATGCTTTGTTTGGGTTGACTTGGCGCATGCTCACACCATGTTATGACTATCCAAAGTCACCATAGCCTTTATGATCCTTAATTTTCAACTTGTAGTATCACTTTATGCTTTGATCAATAATGTTTTGTCTCTCTGTATGATTATGGCCATTCTTGCTCTCTTAGTTTGTCGCTCCCAGTCTTTTGCTAGCCTCCGTAATCAAGTATGAGTTCCACTCATGCATCCAACTCCTTAAACCAAGTTATTCCAAAGAGTCCACCATACCTACCTACTAGCATATGCTATTCCAAGTATATTCATGCTTTGGTTTACCTTCCAAATTAAACTTGCTATGAGAAAACTAGTGATTAAAGCTCTCACGAACTTGATAGCACACTTTACTTTTCTTGCCCTTAATAAACTTGAATCATTGTGTCGTCTATGTTGTATATGCTTGCACTTATTTATTGGGAATTAGCAGAACCATGCTGTCATGGGGAACGCTTTCAACATTACACTTGTACTTTGTACCTAGTTGATATCATGCTCTTTTGTCTATGGATGTCATCAGTGTGAAATGAAAGGGGAGCTTGTAAGTCCATGGGGTTATGTATATGTGTTAGAGAAACGCCTGGGCCGCTGGTCTAATCCATCCTGACATGGTGGAAACCTGCAGCGTAACCATAATGAGCTGTTTATGCAGCATTCTTCTTATAAAAACGAGTCCTATATTGAGAAAAAAGAGAAAAAAGAGATTATGAAGAGAGGAAAGAGAGAAAAAAGCACCATATTCCCATGGTAAATAAGAAGATTGCTGAGATGCTCGTTGTCTGCTTGCCTTGTCATTTTGATATGGGGATTCTTCCGTATCATCGGGCAAGGGGTACCCGTTTGGCGGTTCTCTATGATACACATGTACTTACAATGACAAGAACTTACCGGTGACTAAACTTGAGTAGCATGAGGAGCGACCCTCGTATTCAAGGGACATGAGATTTCTAACTTATACTTCGTCAAGCATGTACACCATAGTTTGTTCACTTTAACCTTAATCACTTCAAGATGCTTATGATAGGGGCAATGAGAGCTGAAAGCTATAAGTACCATAATGTTTGGAAGCTCTTTATGAAACTTGAATCTCTGCTTCCTTCTATGAAGGCCTTTCTTCCACCATTATATTGAGTCTCCACCTTCTACCTTTATGCACCTACTTTGAGAGCATAGTGGCCATTCTTAGTTCTATGTTCATTGTCCCAAGACTAGTTGATTGATGCATATCTTCATATTGCTTGTTTTAAACTATTTGTATCTAGTCACTCTTATGAACTTTGAAGGTGTCCTTTGCATTTATATTTACTCCTCTATAAGGGACAAGCTGAATGCTATCATGCTATGTTTTCTTTATGTGAAAAAAACAAACTTCTTGCAAAGCATTGTTATTCATGAATCTTTTGTTTGCGCCTTTTCATGTTGCAACATAGTTTCTTTGTCTTATTGCTAGAACTTAGTCTTTCATGTTATGATTGAAGTACTATGATCCCAGCTTAAATGTTTTACAAATACTTTGATCAAGTTTATGATGGTGCATGTCACCTCAAAAATTATTCTTTCTTTTTATCACTTACCTACTCGAGGACGAGCAGGAGTTAAGCTTGGGGATGTTGATACATTGCAAATGTATCTATAATTTTTGATGTTCCATGCTTGGTTTTATCTACTTTCTTGTGTTTTGTCCACACTTTGGAGTACTTTTCATATGATTTCTTGGACTAACCTATTAACAAGAGCCATAGTGCCAGCTGCCTATTTTCTGCTATTTTTGGTTCCAGGAAGTTAGAAAATGAATATTCTCGGAATTGGACGGGACAAAAGCCAAAGTCACTATTTTACCGGAAGACATCTGGAGCCAGAATACAAGACGGAGAGGAGCTAGGGCCTGTCCACACCACCTGGCCGCGCGGCCAGGCTTGGCCTACGCCAGGGGGTGGTCTAGCCGCCCAGTTACCCCCTCGGCCGCTCCTTCCACCTATATATTGCCTCTGATACGGAAACCCTAAGTACCCGATCAAAAATGCACGAAAGAGTCTGGCCGCCGTCGTCTCTGTCCCTAGATCAGGAGGGATCTGAAGCTCTTCCCGGCACCCTGCCGGAGAGGGGATTTCACCCTGGAGGCCTTCTTCATCATCATGCAAGCCTCCGGTGTGATGCGTGAGAAGTTCATCTCTGGACTACGGGTCCATGTAGTAGCTAGATGGCTGGTTCTCCTCCTTTGTGCTTTCATGTCTAGATCTCGTGAGCTCCGTTCATGATCAAGATCATCTATTTATAATTCTGCATGTTGTGTTTGCGAGGATCCGATGGATATTGAGATGCTATTTCAGATTGATTATTGCTTCTATCATGTTTTTGTTATTTGTGATCTTGCATGCTTTCCGTTGTTAGTAGCTATATTGGCCAAGTAGATGCTAGCAACTCCAAGAGTTAGTATTTATGCTCTATAGTGGGTTCATTCCTCTGGTAATCTGGGGAAGTGATAGAAATCTCTAAGGTACTAGATGTGCTATTGCTACTAGGGAGAAAACAACAATCCTTTGTTCATAGAACAATCGTATTGTTTACTTTACACGCAATTCGTAAAGCAATAATCTGTTGCTTGCAACTTAATACTGGAGGGGGTTCGGATGATAACCTAAAAGTGGATTATTAGTCATAGATGCAGCTGGATGACGGTCTATGTATAATGGTGTAATGCCCAATCGAATCTCAAAGGAGTCAAGATGATTAGTATATGCTTGTATGCTTTCTCGATGTTTGTTAATTGCCCCCCTGTAATTTGTTCACCCAACATGTTATCTATCTTAAGGAGAGCCACCTCCAGTGAACTATGGACCCGGTCCTTTCTCTTACTTACAATCTACAAAATGTTTACTGCTTTGTGTTTACTTTCTGCAAACTATTACTTCCTTCCATTCGATACGTTTAATCCTTTGTTTTTAGCAAAACCGGTGAGATTGACAACCTCATCGCAAGTTGGGGATAGAGTTCTGTGGTTGTGTTGTGCAGGTCTCCATGTTGCTGCTAGCACCGGTAGTGCGCCCTGCCAACGTTCATCTAGCAACACCTTTGGGGTGTTTCCTTGCTCCTACTGGATTGATAACCTTGGTTTCATAAGTGAGGGAAACTTACTACTGTGCTCATCATACCTTCCTCTTGGGGTTCCCCAACGAGCTCGTTAATACACGAGTCAGCAGTATGCCGCTGTTGCAGTTTTGTGCCATGAAGAATTTCCTTTTCCTCTCTTGTTCGGCATCTGATGAGTTTAATCGTGGGTTTTCTGTAGACGGTTCTAGGGTGAGTTTCGACCCCAAGCTCTTGCTCGTGATGATGCGTTGGCCAGCGCCATGGCTGCAGTCGAAGACTGCAGCGTCGGCGTCCAGGACTCACTCAAAAAGGCCAAGGGTGCACTTGGGCGTCTTCGGGAGGAGATGTTTCCCAAGGCCATGCTTATTGAAGACCTTGATGGCCTCGTCGAGTCCTTCACCAGGGGCGTCCTCGCGGAATACAAGAATGCACAGAAAGGGGTCGAAGCTACCATGGGACTTGCGATGGCACAAGCCCACGGTGTTAACCTGGACCCTAGCAAGGTCTCCAAGACGATGTCGGTTGCTGCGGATGGCCAGAAGGTAGTTTTCGCTCCCTTTGCCACTCGTTGTCACACATATGGGCCTCGGATCATAGAGACACTCGCAAGGCACTCATAGGAGAGGAAGAGGTTGAAGACGGCAAACGCCACGGCGTCAGGGGATGTAGCTAAGAAAGCCACGGTGTCAGAGGCTGCCACTGAGTCGATGAAGCCCCGAGTGCCAATTCATAGTTGTAGGCTTAGTCGTGTTGTCATTTTGTAACCGTTTTGGCACTTGCAGACCTTGTTTTGAATTATGGTTGTGGGGAGTGTCCCCTATCAAAACTTGTTAAGTTTGATGCTTTATTCTTCTGTACTTTGTTCCTTTCGAATGATGGCTCTTATCCCTCTATTCTTCTACCTAGTTAGGGACCTTCGAATGATTCGCATGATGTCGTTGTATTGGAAACGACAGTACCTAAGCAGGTTAGATAGAGGTGTGGGGACTAGCAGGGAAGCTTTTGACGGTGTCCGCATGCAGGATTGGGTACGAGCAAGTGTAGCGAGACACAAGAAGTACCTAGGTTCGGAGCCCTCGTGATGAGGTAAAGCTCCTACTCCTGCCGATCTGACTATGAGTAGTATACGGGCTACAATCGCTCCTGGAGTTGTATCTTCTATCTGCCACCTTAAATGCACTGAGACCAACCCTTGCTACGAGAACCTTGCCTCTCCTTATATAAGAAGAGAGGCAACAACCTCACTGGCCAGTCTAGCTAGCGGGTCCCACAGGCGGGCCACAGCCGGCTGGTCATCTACAGTATCCGCTACACTTACATCCCATCAGGGTACATGCGGTAGGGTCATCGTGGGTACAGTGAACGTCGTGCGAGCCTGTCGTCAGCATCTGGCCACTGTTCCCGCGTCACCCAGCAAAGTCTTTGGTATGGCCATGTAGTTGCGAGTCTTGTCAGCATACTGGGGCATACCGCGCACTGTACAACACGTCGCTCTGTCCTCCTGATTGAGTCTGGCTATGCTGGTGTAGCCGGTTCCATGCCTTGCTGCTCCTCGTGGTTCCAGCTACTGTAAAGTAGCTGATATGACTTGCTCGTGTCCGGTTGCGCTCAGCCAGCCTGACACGAACCGACTGTGGTAGTTCTGGGGTATCCGGAGGTCATCCCCCCGACACTAGCCCCCGAGCGTGTGTATATTTCGCCCTTAGGTGAAATGTGCGCGCACTCCTCTCCAACTTTGAAATTTCTAGCCGGCTACGTCTGGCGGTTGCGTTACCCGTGACCTCGGTGCTGACGCCAGCCACGCGTACACGCGCCATCATTGCACTACGGCGGACAGCGTAATGCCCCGTCGCACATTGCCTTAGGAAACTGCCGCCTGCCTCTTCGGTTTCTGCTCCGGGATCGTCTACGCATCCCGCGCCTGCACAAAGGACCCTGTGCGGCAGGGAGGGCGGGGTGTGGCCCGATCGATGCCGCATGGCACCACGGACGGTTCCGCTTCCGGGTCTTTAAAAGGTCGCCCGGGCGAGGGAAGTTCCCCCCTCCACTCGCTGCCTCCTTAGTCTTTCTCTGCACCCTTGCCTTCTCGCTCTGTCTTGCTTGCTGCTGCCGTTGAAGTTCGCCGCGCCGCCCATTTCACGTCGTCGGAGACACGGGCCACCGCCACTCCTTAGCCGGTGCGAAGCCCAGCGATCCGGAGATGGCCACCGAGCATGGAGCCTGGTGCGGCTCCTCCGTGATGGAGGAGCACATCGAGAAATACCGCACCACTCGCGTACTTCCGTCAGAGATGGAGGTAGAGGTGCGGCTGGCGCCGGCGGGGGAGGAGTCACCGCACCTGGCGGAGGGGGAGCGGGTGATTTTCCTGTGGCACCTCGCCCGCGGCTTCGTGCTGCCGGTGCACCCCTTCTTCCTCACCTTCCTCACCTTCTTCGACCTCTGCCTCCACCATCTCGGCGCCAACGCCATCGGCACGTTGGCACATTTCGTGGCCTTCTGCGAGAGTTACCTCGGGATCTAGCCGGATCTCGGGCTCTTCTGCCGGCTCTTCCGCGTCCGGCCGCAGGTCCAGTTCTCCAAGGGGCCTTTGGTGACGTGCGGCGGTGCCTCCATCTACTCCCGCGCGCAGACAGGCTACCCCAAATTCCGGCTACAGGACATAGTGCGACTGTGGCAACAGTCGTACTTCTACATCCGCAACCTCACTGACGAGGACCAGATCAATCTGCCGGCTTTCCAGGACGTGGAATCTAGCTGGTAGCATTGGGACCTGAAGATCCACGGCAAGAAGGCGGAGTCGGACGCGCTGCTGCTACAGATGCACTCCCTCGTCACTGCCGGCTTGACCGGCCTGGACATGACACTCAGTTGGATGTCCCAGGTGATGATGCCACTATAGCAGCGCGCTCACAAGATGTGCTTCTACTCTAGCCGGCTAGACCTGACACGGCTGTCCCGCCGTGATCCCTGGTACCACAACTTGAAGGAGTGGGTCTGGATGATCACAAAGGAGTGGCAACCGGAGCAATGGAAGTTCGGGCTGGCTCCCTACTGCCGTGACAACCACACGCCCCGGGTAAGTCTCGCCAGCCGGTTTTTTCCTTCTCATTCTGTATTTTTATTCAGCTGACCCTTGTCTTCTTTCTTTCATATATCATTCCCTACATCCTTCGGGAGGAGGACAAGACCCATCTCCTAGTACAAGGACGCTCGCGTTGAGAAGATTGACGAGGGCTTCTGTAACTACCTCGGTGAATTACGCTCTTAGTTATATGCCTGGATGAACGAAAGTGGTTAAAATAGTACGGTGGGGCCCAGGGCCACTCACGGTAGACCTTTCGGCTAACCATTTTCAGATCATCAGGACAATAATGAGTGGCGTAATCGGCAGGCGAAGGGATCAACTACATACACAAATGAGTATGTATGCAAGACACATACAACAGTCCTCAGAGCCATTCCATCTAAAAGAAATAGAAATATTGCAACGCCATATGGCAAGATTCAATAATCCTAGATAGAGATAATAATTTAGGATAGCTCCTCATACAACACACATCAGAGTATCAGGCGGAAGCGGAAAACAAGGTCCGAGTACGGATAAGAAGCAAATCGGCATAAGATACCACATAAATAAACACATCCCGCCCACAGATCTCACGGATCCTCATTCCCGGAATCTCTACACCGAGTGATCGTTGCCAACATCATCTGTCTCCTCCACCTAGTATCCATCTTGCGAATACACCTGTTCATCTGAATCAAACAATTTATCATGTGAGACCCTAGGGGTACTCAGCAAGTCTTTATGCCACTAAAGGGGACACAACCTGGGGTGACGCAATTGCAGCAAAAGATAATAGCTAACAATTCTATAGATAATCGCTAACCATCCGCCTAGCCAATGATACACGGATGTCCGTGAATTAAGAACAACAGTTATAACAGTATAATTAATAGATCCATCCTCCTCCTCGCTTACCAACGAGGAAGCGGACGAACAACCCCCATCATCCGTTGGCAGTTTTATTAACCATAACATGAGTATTGCACTACTTACTAGTCAAGTACTTAGTCAAATTAAAATCGGTACTTTAGTTATACTTGTCTATGATCGAGAAACTGTGCTCCAAGTCGTCCATAACCGCGGACACGGCTTTCGGAAAGATTTACCCTGTAGGGGTGCACGAATAGCAACACACACTCGATCAACCTCGAAAAAACCAAATCAAAACCCAACAAGGCATTCACGACAAAGCAATCACAGGATTCAAAAATATTTCAGGGGCCACCCCAATAAGCTACCCGCAACGAAGTTGGCCGGCTCCGAGACGGACCCAGGGTTTGCGACGACGGCTGTAAACGACTGGGAACCCGAAAATGTGACTGGGCTTGTCGATACCGCGAAAACGTGGCGCGATCCAAAACGGTACAGGTGCTCCTCGCACAATCTTAAATAAAGCAGTAACATGGCATAAGTACATGATAGTAATAAAGCCCCAAACTAATTGTGGCCCCAAGAAATAAGAATGAATCAAGCTCTAGCTCAGGGGGGTCCATAAGGCCTCCTGGATGTGGATAGTGCGAATAAACAAGGAACATGAATCAAGTACCCGGGGTCCTACGGGACACAAGTGAGCATGAAAAACCAAATAGCAGATATCGCTCACCGGTGCCTCTTTCATTAGTTATCCCATTACTACTCAGGTTAAGTTGTTTAAGTACCTCATTATCCATCAGACACTCACATACCCTACACATGATTTTCTATGACTCGCATGGCTCAAACAACTCCTGTAGTAATGGCTCATGGGATGGAGGAACAAGCTTTGGTGGGGTTTAAAAGTAAAGGCTATGCAGTACTTGGGATTCAATTTAATGCAATCGCGACTCAATGATGCAAGAATAAGATAGAGGCAATAGGTACTATATGTATGCAAGCATGTGGTAGTGCTTGCCTGGCAGCTCAGTTGAAGCGAGAGATGGATCTGGGTAGAACTCCTGTGATTCCTGGTAATTCTCCTGCTGGGCGTCTATTCGAAGAAGAACCAAACAAACAAGGACCAACTAAATAAAGTGCACAAGCATATGAATTAAAATGCGGCAAGCAAACAAACATGCCATGATGAATGATGCACAATTTACATGGCATTAAAGTAGCATGGCATCGTGAGGTGTGAGGTACAAGAATAAGCATTTTATTATTTATTTGGTCCAATTTTGTTGTCATAAACAGTTCAGATGTTTAATAATGACATGATGCATGCTTCAATTCAGAACAAGGAATGCATAGATAGAACGGGCTCGTCGCGCTGATCGATTTAGACATATTATTTGCCCAATTTGGAGTTATAGAATTAAAGTTATTAATTTATTAAGAAAAAGGGCATTTATGTAAGTTTAATCATCTCGAAAATTTAAAGTGGTCAAACATTATTTTAAATGGCATATTTGAATTTCTCATATTTTTCTGATTCCAAAACATATATCATTTGTATTATTTGGATTTGTATTTCAAAAGTTATTTAAATCTGATTTGAATTTGAATTTAAAAAATTTTGAATTTGTTTTGTTTAAACAGCTAAACAGGAAAACTTTTATTACTCAGCCCGACCCAGCCACAGTCGCTGACGGGTGGGCCAGCTGCTGGCGGGGACACACGCGCGCGGAAATGCTTTCTCACCGCTGCGCTACCTAGCCACTGAGGGTGAAATGTGGGTCCGGTGGCTACGGCACACGTGACAGCGAACGAACGCGCAGAGACTACCAGGTGGGGCCATTCTGGAGCGCGTGTTGGGTGTTCGAATTTGCGGGGGCGTTTTTGTAAAGTGGACAGTGAGACTGACTGGTGGGCTCGGTTGGATCGCAGGTTTAGGAGACAAAAGGCTGGGGGGAGGTAAATGCAAAATGGGGACCGCGGTACTGTTTTTCTTCCAGCGCTTGTCTGACGAAAATGACGGGCAGCGTGGCGCGGCGAGGCAGGGACTCGAACTAGGGACCTGGCGTGCGCGGGCGGCGGTGGCTACCGCTGGGCTAGGGAGGGGTTGGTGCTAAGAACCACAGGCGCGGCTAGGTGTTTCTCTGCGACGCGGCGACGAGCAGACACGCGCGCGACGCCGGTGCACAGAGGGTGTTCGGTGCAACGTCTGGCGCGGCTAGGGATTCTCGGTGAGGCGGAGGTTGTCTAGGCGGTAGAGGGGCTCACCGCGGGGAGGTTGCCGGTGGCGGATCGAGACGAGGCGCAGCGGGGCGTCCGCGGAGCTAGCGAACCGAAGATCTAGGGTTTCGGCCTGGCGTCGACGTACTGCGGTAGTGGTGGCCTTCTCCTCCTTGCTGGCGCGTCCAGGGCGAAGGAGGGGGTCTCCTCGGTCTCCTCGACCACCTCCACGACGAGCTTGCCGGCTGGAACGAGGGGACGACGGTGGTGCTGGCGGTGACTGGCGGCAGGATCTGGCGACGGTGAGGAAGAAGGAGAGGAGAGGCAGGGGTTCTGGGGCGGATTTGGGCGTTGCCAGGAGGCGTGAAGGGTGGGATAAAGAGGGAGAGAGGGAGAGGGTGCCGTGTCGGGCTTGGGGTAGATAAAGGTGGCTTCGGCCACCTTTTCACCCTCCTCCTCACGTGCTTGTCGTGCACGACCAGAGACAGGGAGAGGGGCTGCCGGTGGACCAGGGTGAGGGGAAGGAGGCCGGCTCGGATGGTGGGGCCTCATGGCAGGGGGAGAAAGAGAGAGATAGAGAGAGAGGCCGAGAGGGAGAGGAGAGGCTCGGGTTAGCTAGGTGGGGGCTCGGGTTAGGGTTTTGGAGAGAGGGGGGTGAGGAGGCTAGGTGGGACCAGCATTGTAGAGAGAGATAGAAAGAGAGAGAGGTGAGGGTTAGGGTTTAGCTTAGAATTATGGTTAGAGGGAAAAATAGAGGAAACTAGGGTTAGGGTATTAGGGTTCAAAAGAGGGTGACATGATGGTGTTGGAGAGAGGGTAGGGTGTAGGTTTAAACCACATGAGCATAAGCATGATCAAGTATGAGGGGTTTTGGTATGGATGACCAAGTGAGAGAAATGAGGGACAAGGGGATGATTTTACAAGATCATGCATGGCATTACACATGTGAGGTTGATGAGATAGAGATGAAGAGAGAAAAGAGAAAAGGTTCCACTCAAAGCAAGGAAAAACCAAAAGAAAAGAAAAGGTGATGATGATGGTTGCATGGCCCATGCAAAACATTAAATGCCATGTATTATTTTGTGAAAACAATAATAATGATATGGCATTATTCTTATGCATCCCCAAGAAGTGGAATAAAGACCAAGCAAAAGAAATTATAGAATTAGATCCACACTAACCCACATGAGCTAAATTAAGAGGCAAGAAAAAAATAAAGCCCATGGGTAATTAGGGTGGTGGAATTATAAGGTGGTGAAAAGAAAGGTGATGGATTTGAATAAAAGATATGCCCCCAAATCAACTTGGGAATTAAACAATATATCAATAACCAAATACAATATCAAGAGGCAAATACAATTAATAATGCATATGAGAGAAGAACCAAAGAAAGAGGGTTTTATATGATGCTCAAATGCAAGGTGGCATGATGACATGAGCATGATATAATTATGATGCAACAATTATATATAGGGAGTAGCCATTATATTACTAGACCAAGTAGCATTACAATTGTTAGACAATTGGGATGCTACAGCTTCCATGCTGGTGCCGACCTCGTAGCCATCCGCCAAGCCAATCCGGAGCTCCGCGCCTCCGCCATCAAGATCGCCGACTACACGGACGTCGACGAGATCCTCACCGACTTGGAGTCTGCCAGGACGCCTCATGCGGGAGCCTCGTCGCAACCGAATGGTGGGGACGCTGGAGCCGGATCTGCCAATGTGCCTCCTCCGCCTCCCGAGACCACTTCCAGCGAGGATCCTCCCCATGGCAAGGGCCCTTCCGTACAGATATAATCCCAGAATGCTTGGTGAACTTGTATTTTTGTTGTTTTGTTGAACTTTGTCTTTTGTGCCAGCTGTCTCTGACGCCGGGTGAACTTATGGGAGCTTCTTCGCCCTTTTCTTGTCTCATTCGTAATATTTGGCTTGCTTCTATCTTGTGATTTTTTGTATGCCCCGAAGTTTTGATATTTTGCCGCTTGAACTTATTCGGATACCTTCACCCGGCTGAATGCCTTTAGTCCGAGGAACTCCAACTCTAGTGGGGGCGCGCCAGCGCACTCACTGGGTGTATCCCCCAAGATTCGGAGTAGCTGGCGTAGCCAGGTGCTTCGAATCTTCTTCCTTCTTTTCTCTAAGTATTTTAGCTTCATCCGGCTAGTCACCTCTAGCCGGCTACCATAACTTGGGAGGTGCCCGGTTACTTTTTCCGGCTGCACGCCTGTGGCCAGAGGAACTTCAATTCCAGTGGGGGCGTGCTAGCGTACCCACTGGGTGTAGACCCGAGATTCGGAGTAGCTGGCGTAGCCAGGTGCTTCGAATCTTCTTCTTTCTTTTCTTCCTGCCCTTTCCCTCACCTTGGCTCCAAATATCCGGCTAAACGCCTTTAGCTAGTCGGAAACTACAAGATTCCACTAGGGGCGCGCGAGCACACCTAGTGGGTGTAGCCCCCGAGATTTGGAGCGCTTGATGAAGGAAAGGACTTCGAATCTTCTTCTTGAACTCCGACTTGATGTAGTCATACAAAACAAACATATATATACTCCCACTCATTAATAGGTTAGTCAATTAAGATAGCGCCTATTAGCCGGAAGGCAGATTTATTTTTCAAAAACTAGCTTGTTCTTCTCTGGACACTTAGTCATTTTCCCGTGCACACTGTTGTTTAAGTTGCGTCCTGGCTGGGCAGCCGGGTTGCGATCTACAGCCGGAATCAAAGGGAGCTGACAGTACATTGCGCACGGTACTGACGGCTTAGTAGCCGGATCATCTCAAACTAGTTGCAAGGCCGGGACGCCCAATTCGTCGCATCTCCTTCCCTTCTTTCGTGTGGGATGCCTTGGGCTTTTTCTCTTGCTAGCTGGACAGCTGCGTTTTGGTCTATAGCTGAGACGAAGAGTGGGCCTCTGACATCATCACACACTACTCAGCCGGCTTGTTGATTTAACAGGTCAGGCCAACCGGCGAGCCCCCGGGTAGGGGCTGCCGGAGCCGGAAAAACTGAACCGGAAACGAACACACAAATTTCTAGCAAGGAGCCCGCGGGTAACTCACAGGGGTCTGCATCTTCATTCATAGAGTTCACGGGATACATACACTTTTTGGTGACTAGGTGTAAAACAGGCGGAGCAGGACCGCATTCCATGGGCGTTCTGTCTCCTCATCCGACTTGTCCATCTTGTTCCTACGCGGCCGCTACGCTCGATGAGGTAGTAGGAATTATTGTGCAGTGCCCGGCTGATGATGAAGGGGCCCTCCCAAGGTGGCGACAGCTTGTGCATGCCCTTCGTGTCTTGAACCAGCCGAAGGACCAGATTACCCTCACGGAATGCGACGGGGCGGATCCGGCTCGAATGGTAGTGGCGTAGGCGCTGCTGGTACAGGGCCAATCTAGATAGTGCCAGCTCGCGGGCCTCCTCGAGGAGGTCCATGCCATCCTCCCACGCCTCCTGGTTGGCCCTTTCGTCGTAGAGGAGCTTGCACGGTGAGTCGAACTCGATGTCCATGGAGGGAACAACTTCCGAGCCGTATACGAGGAAGAACAGGGTGAAGCCGGTTGACCTATTCGGCATGGTGCAGAGGCTCCATAGCACATCCGGAAGTTCCTCAATCCAGCATCCGGGCAACCGCTCCAAGGGGTCGATGAGGCGTGGCTTGATGCCGGCTAGCACTAGGTCGTTTGCCCTTTCAACTTGCCCATTGGACTGCGGGTGCGCGACAGAAGCAAGGTCCAGCCGGATGCCCTTGTTGCTGCAGAACCGGGCGAAGGCCCCCTTGGCGAAGTTTGTGCTGTTGTCGGTGATGATGCTATTGGGGTAGCCGAACCGGTTAATGATGTCGGTGAAGAAGGTGATGACTATCGCCCCGTCTAGTTTCCGGATAGGCTTGGCCTCTATCCACTTTGTGAACTTGTCTACCGCCATCAGCAGGTGGGTCATGTCTGCGCGCGCCCGCTTGAAGGGACCGACCATGTCGAGGCCCCAGACAGCGAATGGCCAGGTGATCGGTATAGTTTTGAGCACCGTAGCCGGCATGTGCCTAAGCTGCCCGAAGCGCTAGCACCCGTTGCACGCGCGGACTAGCTGCTCGGCATCCTCGAGGGTGGTGGGCCAATAGAAGCCATGGCGGAATGCCTTGGCGACTATTGCCCTAGATGAGGCGTGGTGTCTGCACTCGCCCTGGTGGATGTCCTTGAGCAGCCGGTAGCCTGTGTCCACATCGACACACCGTTGGAAGATGCTAGATACGGTGCACTTGTACAATTCCTTGTTGATGATGGTGTACGTGTGCGTGGGCCGCCGTATTTGCCTGGCCTCCACCTCGTCATCCGGAAGTTCTCCGTTGGCGATGTAGTTCATGAAGGGCTGCGCCGAGGATGGTATCTCCAGGATAGTGAGGACGCTTCCTCTCCCGGTTGAGGGACGTCGGGGGGTCGTCCGGATGAGGTACACGAAATAGCATTGATGGCCCAAATATATCGAGCTCGTTGGGGAACCCCAAGAGGAAGGTATGATGAGCACATCAGCAAGTTTTCCCTCAGTAAGAAGCCAAGGTTATCAATCCAGTAGGAGCAAGGAAACACCCCAAAGGTGTAGCTAGCTGAACATTGGCAGGGCGCACTACCGGTGCCAGCAGCAACGTGGAGACCTGCACAACACAACCACATAAATTAGCCCCCAACTTGCGATGGGGTTGTCAATCTCACCGGTTTTGCTGAAAACAAAGGATTAAACATATCGAATGGAAGGAAGTAATAGTTTGCATAAAGTAAACACAAAGAAGTAAATAGTTTTTAGATTGAATGTAAAAGAAAGGACCAGGGTCCATAGTTCACTAGAGGTGGCTCTCCTTAAGATAGATAACATGCTAGGTGAACAAATTACAGCAGGGAAATTGACAAACATCGAGAAAGCAATACATGCATATACTAATCATCTTGAGTCCTTTGAGACTTGATTGGGCATTACAACATTATACATAGACTGCGATCCAACTGCATCTATGACTAATAATCCACCTTCAGGTTATCATCCGAACCGCCTCCAGTATTAAGTTGCAAGCAACAGATTATTGCATTACGAATTGCGTGTAAAGTAAAAAATACGATTGTTCTATGAACAAAGGATTGCTGTTTTCTCCCTAGTAGCAACAACACATCTAGTACCTTAGAGATTTCTGTCACTTCCCTAGATTACCAGAGGCATGAACCCACTATCGAGCATAAATACTAACTCTTGGAGTTGTTAGCATCTACTTGGCCAATATAGCTACTAACAATGGAAAGCATGCAAGATCACAAATAACAAAGACATGATAGAATCAATAATTAATCTGAAATAGCATCTCAATATCCATCGGATCCCTGCAAACACAACATGCAGAATTACAAATAGATGATCTTGATCATGAACGGAGCTCACAAGATCTAAACATGATAGCACAAAGGAGGAGAACCAGCCATCTAGCTACTACATGGACCCGTAGTCCAGAGATGAACTACTCACGCATCACACCGGAGGCTTGCATGATGATAAAGAAAGCCTCCAGGGTGAATTCCCCTCTCCGGCAGGGTGTCGGGAAGAGCTTCAGATCCCTCCCGATCTAGGGATAGAGATGACGGCGGCTACAGACTCTTTCGTGGATTTTGATCGGGTAATTAGGGTTTTGGCATCGGAGGCATCTTATAGGCGGAAGGAGAGGCCGAGGGGGTGCCTAGGCCGGCCACACCACCACCTGGCATAGCCAGGCCTGGCCTGTGCGGCCAGGTAGTGTGGCCGCCCCTGGCTCCACTCTGTCTCGTATTCTGGCCCCGTGTGTCCCTCGGTAAGATAGTGACTTTGGATTTTGTCCCGTCCAATTCCGAGAATATTCATTTTCTGACTTCCTGGAACCAAAAACAGCAGAAAACAGGCAGCTGGCACTGTGGCTCTTGTTAATAGGTTAGTCCAAGAAATCATATGAAAAGTACTCCACAGTGTGGACAAAACACAAGAAAGTAGATAAAACCAAGCATGGAACATCAAAAATTATAGATACATTTGCAATGTATCAACATCCCCAAGCTTAACTCCTGCTCGTCCTCGAGTAGGTAAGTGATAAAAAGAAAGAATAATTTTTGAGGTGACATGCACCATCATAAACTTGGTCAAAGTATTTGTAAAACATTCAAAGCTGGGATCATAGTACTTCAATCATAAAATGAAAGACAAAGTTCTAGCAATAAGACATAGAAACTATGTTGCAACATGAAAAGGCACAAACAAAAGATTCATGAATAACAATGCTTTGCAAGACGTTTGTTTGTTTCACATAAAGAAAGCATAGCATAATAGTATTCAGCTTATCCCTCATAGATTAGCAAATATAAATGCATAGGACACCTTCAAAGTTAATAAGAGTGACTAGATACAAATAGCTTAAAACAAGCAATATCAAGTTATGCATCAATCAACTAGTCTTGGGAGAATGCACATAGAACTAAGAATGGCCACTATGCTCTCAAAGTAGGTGCATAAAGGTAGAAGGTGGAGACTCAATATAATGGTGGAAGTGTAATATCCCAAAACTCTAATCCAAAGTTAATCAAGATCAAACCTACCCAATTTAGGGTTAACAAAAACTTTTCCATTTAAAAATCATTAAGCATTCATATGTGTGTGCATATAATTTAGGAGTTGTTTTGAATTGCCATGTTTGAATGATCCATTGGCTGTAAAATGATTCTAAGGTGAATTAAACATCATCTAGATAATTCCCAAGCAAATCCCAAAGAAAAACAAATCAAAAAGAATAAAATAAGCAAAGGGTCATTTGTGCCATTTTAATCACCTAGCCTACTTTGGCTATTCCTAGAACTCAAATCTTAATAGAAAAAATTGTGGATCTTTGCACCCCTTGCTAGTACAAGTAGTGATGTGCCAAGGCCCACTTTGTTATATTCCAAAAACATTCAAACACCAATTTTAAATGGCATTTGAAAATTGAATCAAGTGTATGTATCTAGATCACACCTTTTCAAAAACCACTCAAATGAACTCCATTTAAAGATCCAAAGCAACCAGAGATGCTCAAGCATGTGATAAAAAACTCCACCAAATTTCATTTCAAAATTCAAAAGTTTTCTTCTTTCGACCATTTTATCAAACACCTTGTGGGCATAATCAAATTGGCCTAACTATTATTGTTTTTGATCAAATTTTGTCGAACAATTTGAACCCTAGTCAATGCCTTTGTCTCCCCTAGACCCAACCAAGCCATCAAGGACCTACCAATTGGCCTAGCACAACAGTGTCGTGCCACCTCGAAGCCATGCTCGCCAGCCAACCTTGCCAACACCACAGCAGACCGCCAGCCCCTCTCCACCGCTCCAGGAAGCACGGCGTGACCTCACCGCCGCCCACAGTCCACCCCACGGCCGCAGATGCCACTCCCCAGCCTCGCCGCCCTTTCTCTCTGCGTGTAGCCAGAGCACGCCAGAGCGCCCTCACCGCCAGCATGCCACATACCGTGCCTCGACCATAGATCGCGCGCGCCACTCCACCTCGACCCCAGCACCCCGCCAGACACGGTAGTGCACCGCCATGCGACCCACAGTCGCCGAGCGCCACGACGAGCACCACCTCTGTCTCCCAGAGCGTGCGACGCTCCCGACCATATGCCACCGCCCCTAGCCGCACCATTGCGCCATAGCTGACCGCCAGGGAACCGCCCACCGTCCGCCTACTTCACCCACGCTGATAGCCCCCTGTACCGCCCTCGCCGGAGATGCCTGCCCACACCTCTCGGTCTCACTGTCACGCCTATATAAGCAGGCCTCCCCAGCATGAATTCCTCACACCATTCCACTCCCCTCTGTCCCCTGAACATTTCTCCTCTCTCGCCATAGCCGCTCAAGCCGTAGTTTGCCGGAATTGCACTGGAGGAGCCGCTGCACAGGAGGAGACGCTGCCATCGATTCCGTCCACCGCAGCCCCTGCCGTGACTTTGCATGAGTCCATCGTCGCCGTCCAGTTCGATCGCCTGCCTCGCCGCACTAGCTGGAGCCCTGGTACGTCCCTAGTAGACCCCCACCGACCATTTAGGGTTCGGTCTCGTCGGCAAAGAGTCCATCGTCGACGACGACTATGAGCCGTTGATCCACGTTATAATCGTGTGGCCCAGATTGCTAGATACCATTTTGGGTTTTATGTCTCGCTGACAAGCGGGACCAACCTGTCAGCTACCCTCTACACCGCTGAGCGTCACTTGGCCGGCCCATTTCCTTTCCCGCGCGACCCAGTAATTCAAATATAGACTTTTCTATTTTGGTTTAAACTCAATTCTGCCCCTTAGTTCAAAAATCAATTCAGGAAGATTTACTGAACCAAATTGAGTGATTCTAATTTTGTTGGAAAGCTTCTGAAAAGATATATCCACGCCCGTTGGATTTAATTCATTTAGAGTTAGAGATCTCTCCTAGTAAAAATAACAAGACAGAAGCATTTGCACATTCAAACATTTTTATAAAATCAACCATAATAGCTTTTGAGTTGATTCCAACGCTCAAAAATCACATTTAACCATACCTATCTGAATATGTAATAATATTAAGGTTTGCATGCATTGACTTTGGACTAGTACCAAATTAGTGCTATATAGGCATTTCTAGTCACTTTAAATCATTAAATATTAAACATAAACTTATTAAAATATGATCCAACTTTAAATCACATTCCCATATGTTAGAATATGTGGTCATGACATGTGTCCACATGATCCCATATTTTAATTGGAGAATATTAAATCTTAGTTATTTTCAATGAGTAGAAATTACTTTTCTTACATAAAAAGAATGAAGCTATTAATAAAACCTTGTGATGCTTGTGATGATAATAGATCATCAGATGTGTGCCTTAGTGTACTAAGTAGCCTAGTTAAGTATTGTTTGGTGATTGTGTATCCCATATGTATTTATAGACGATAGTACTGACCAAGCTTTTGAGGAGGAGGAGTTCTACCAAGAGGAGGAGGAAGAAAACTTCAACCACTACACTACCCAAGGCAAGCTAACACTTGCAAGTATTATACTAGCAAGCCTAGCACTTCAAGTAAACTGAGCAAGCTATTGTTAGCAAGCTAGAATTAAGCTAGATAACCTAAGCAATATGCATTAGGCATGCTTTGGTTATACCACTTTGACTAGTACCTACTCCAAGTTTTATTTTCAAGCTTTTACTTTCTTTACTTTACCAAAGTCCCTTACTTGTTTGAAGGTAACATAAAAAGTAGAAAACTTGACCTATCTAGATAACCCTAGATGTCATTCTACGGCATGATATCGAGATTGGCATCCCACCTTAGTGAACACTCTAAACTTAGTAGCTTAGAGCTAAATCAAAACTTGAGTCACTTTAGATGGGAACACTTGAGTCACTTTAGATGGGAACACTTTAGATGCGGTACCATTCCAATTTTACCATACAACCACGATACCTGAATTGGGTAAGGCTTAGCCGGAAGTTTATATGCATTAGTATTAGTTCCCTCGCGGGAGAGGTTTGAGCTGATGCTACCTCTCAATGTTGTCCACCTATGCAGTGCCCAAGATGACAGATGGTCATGGTTGGGAGGCCATACTCATAGGAGAGGTGCTTATACTAGGGTGTGTAAAGGAGAGGTTATGTATGATTATCTGCATACTAAGTATGATGATTCAGGGTTATCCCTGACAGATGTATCAAATCTTGTGGTGAAGGTGTACCACCTCTGCAGAGTGTCAAACTATTCGAATAGCCGCGTCCGGGGTTATGGACAGTTGGAGTGGCCATACTGTTATGTTGTCAGATGTTTTCCAAACAACATATGAAATGAATTGTGACATGACTTGAGCACAACAGAGTTGTGACTATGACAATTAAGTTCCCACTTAGGTGATTTCAAACTTTATTTTTATCTTTCTTTGTTTCTGAACTCAGCTTAGGTTTCAAACTTAATGTTACAAATAAACTTAGAGTTAGCAATCCCACTAGAACTACCTTACTTGTTAGTAACAGTTTGCGAGTACTTAAAGAGTACTCATGGCTTTTGTCCCTGGATATTCCTATGGCCAGACTATGAAGGAGACTACCAAGATGAAGGACAGCAGGACGTCTATGATAACTAGGACTATATTCCATCGTCAGCATTTCCTGTGCCACTAAAGATGGACCCCACTACTACGCTTATTATTTATTCCGCTGCTTGTTCTATTAAGACTGGACCATGAGATCCTTTATTCGTGTAAGACCTTATATTGGTTTGTAATGGATGATTTACTATGATATCCAATATATTATGTCTCGCAAAAATGGTAATCCTGGGATTACGATGTATGACATAACATGCATCTGGGATTAAAAATCCGGGTGTTGACAAGTTGGTATCAGAGCCATCCTGACCATAGGAGACCCAAGTTAGAATGGACGTCCGAACAAAAACTTAGTTTCAAAACCAAAGTGAGTATTTATGAAAACTATTTCCTTTCTTACCCTTGGGAATTCATTCTCTCTCAAAAATTCATGTTCCTCCAATTCTTACATTACTACATAAAATTTGACACACTTGATCACTTCACTAACTTCCTCATCCTTAATTCTTGTAGATGGAAACTCAGTTCATCAAGTTCTACCAGTTGGGCAACGGAGGTCAACTGATCTTCGAAGGGATCTAGATTCATTGTCGGAGTTATTGGTACGCCCACATCCAGAGTTTCTTGGAGCTTAACTTCCTGGACCCCTAGGAGGAGATTTACAATGGCTAGTCACCGTTGATCTTCGAGGAAGGATAGAAACACCAACCGGGAGAATCCAGTTCTCCGTAAGAGAGAACAACTGGTTAGATCGATTAGCCATGGCAATGCATGAAGCTCTCGCACGTCTATGTGCCCTCAGTGTCAACCAAATCCAAGGAATCTGCTTTGTTCACTATGCAAGGCGTGACTTCATGGGAATTCCAATGGAGATGCCAAGTCACCCGGAGGTAAAAAAAAGCATGAATATACATGGAATAGCATAAGCTAGTAGGTAGGTATGGTGGACTCTTTGGAATAACTTGGTTTAGGGAGTTGGATGCATGAGTGGAACTCATACTTGGTGGTGGTGGCTAGCAAAAGACTGGGAGCGACAAACTAAGAGAGCAATAAAGGCCATAATCATGCAGAGCGACAAAAAATCATTGATCAAACCATAAAGTGATACTACAAGTTGAAAACTAAAGGATCATAAAGGCTATGGTGACTTGAGATAGTCATAACATGGTGTGAGCATGCGCCAAGTCAACCCAAATAAAGCATCAACGGAGAATACCACTATACTATGCTTTAATATGCTAAAACAACGCATGATTCATCCAAGGCACATTAAGCAATCTCAATTGTTTATAACAAGTCATGCTACAGAAAAGAATACTAAGCATAAAGCCAAAACAATATCAAGCATGGCATGACAAAGCATAGGCCACAGTCAAAAACGAGCTCTTTTTACCACATAAGCATGAACTTTCCTACTCTTTTCCAAACCAAACCAAACTATTTGCAAACCAATGTATGAAAGAGGGGGTCCAACCAATTTATTCAGAAAACTAAGCAAACCAAGCAAAAGAAAAACCAAAACAAAAACGAAAAAGAAGACGCTCCAAGAAAAACACAACTGTGCATGAAACAATAAAAATGAAGCGTTTGGAAGAAACCTGGGATTTTTATTGATGAAGAAGGGGATGCCTTGGGCATCCCCAAGCTTTGACGCTTGTACTTCTTGGATATTTCTTGGGGTGACACGCATGGCATCCCCAAGCTTGAGCTTTAGTCCATCCTTCATCTCATTATTCATTCCTTCCATACACGTGAAATTTTTCCTTCATACAAAACTTCACACAATCTTTATTAGCAACATTAGTGCACTCAAGATAAATAAGTATTAAGGTTCAGTTCTAACACCAAATAAACTTCCATTAGAACACTAACTACTGTAGCACTTCCCTGAAAAAGCTCAGTTCCCCAAAAGAACTCAATAAGGCACCAACAAGAAGCAAACACAGAAAATGGCAGAAATCTGTCAAAACATACCAGCAGGTAAAGACGAATTTTTTTAAGCCCTTATGATGCTCAAATCAAAAAGTGTTGAACTAACGAAAGTTAGATAAGAACCTGGGGCAGATTTAGAGATTTTAAAAGAATTTTTACGGTGAAGCACATAAATCTGTTTTGAGACAGCAACTTTCCCAATCATTACTTCCCTCTCATTAGAGGTTACCCTTGGCACAAAAAGAAAATAAAAAGGATAAGGAGCGGTTATTACAGAGGTAATAACTTCCAAGACTCATCTAAAACTTTTGGGTTATCTCCCAATAAGTACTTTTCTTTAACGCCTTTAAGTTAGGCATAAAAAGCAAGAAAAAGAATCAAGTGTTCTCGAATGAAGAAGCATTAAGACCAAATTTTGTTTTCATAGGAGAAGCAAAAGAAATATTCTCTCTCTTCTTAGGGAAGTGTTCTATACCTTTCTTGAGTGGGAGTTCATTTTTAATGATGCCTTCTTTCATATCAATAATGGCACCAATAGTTCTAAGAAAAGGTCTTCCCAAAGTAATAGGACAAGAAGCATTGTATTCAACATCCAAAACATAGAAATCAACGGGGACATAGGTATTGTTAACCATAATAAGAACATCATTAAGACTCCCCATGAGTTTCTTTTTAGCATTATCATCAAGTGGGACATTCAAATAACAATCTTCAAGAGGAGGCAAATCAAGCATATCATAAATCCTTCTAGGCATAATAAAAACACTACTATCAAGATCACATAAAGCTTTGAAATCAAAGTCATTCACTTTCATATTAATGATGGATTCCCAACCATCTTCTTGTTTTATAGGAATAGAAGCTTTATCTTTCATCTTTTCTTCTTTAATCTTTATGAGAGCATCAGTAATGTGTTTTGTAAAGGCCATGTTCATAGCACTAGCATTAGGACTCTTAGCAAGCTTTTGTAGGAACTTAATAACTTCAGATATATTGCAACCATCAAGATCAAAATCAAATTTATCATCTAAAGTAGTAGAACTATTACAAGCCTCAACACTAGTGGTGGTAATAGTAGAAACACTAATGTTTCTAGCAATTTCATCTTTTCTTTCCCACTTAGCATGTAATTCAGCTAATAGTCTAACATTTTCATCAATTCTTACTTGTATAGCATTATTAGCTGCAAAGGGATTATCATTAGTTTCAGGTTTAGCAGCCATTTTATTCAAAGAAGATTGAGCTTCAGCCAAGGATGCTATATTTCTTTCAGCATTAGAGAGTTTTTCCTCAATAGTTTTATTGAAAGCAGTTTGTTTACTAATAAACTCTTTAAGCATAACTTCAAGTTCAGGGGGAGCACTCCTATTATTGTTGTAAGAATTTCCATAAGCATTACCATTGTTAGGAGGATATGGCTTATAATTGTTGTTACCAAAATTACTCCTATAAGCATTATTGCCAAATTATTATTTCTTGTGAAGTTCACATCAACTTGCTCTTCTTGAGCAACCAAAGAGGCTAAAGGAACATTATTTGGATCAATATGGGCTTTCCCATTCACAAGCATAGACATAATAATATCAATCTTATCACTCACGGAGGAAGTTTCCTCAACAGAATTTACCTTCCTACCTTGTGGAGCTCTCTCAGTATGCCATTCAGAATAATTAACCATCATATTGTCCAGAAGTTTTGTTGAAGCACCCAAAGCGATGGTCATAAAGGTACCTCCAGCAGCAGAATTCAATAGGTTCCTTGAAGAATAGTTTAATCCTGCATAAAAAGTTTGGATGATCATCCAAGCAGTCAGTCCATGAGTGGGACAATTCTTTACCAAAGATTTCATTCTTTCCCAAGCTTGAGCAACATGTTCATTATCATATTGTTTAAACTTCATTATTTCACTTCTCATAGATATAATCTTAGCAGGAGGATAGTATTTTCCAATGAAAGCATCTTCGCACTTAGTCCAACAATCAATACTATTCCTAGTTAAGGAATTCAACCATTCTGTAGCTTTTCCTCTCAAAGAGAAAGGAAACAATTTCAGCTTAATAATATCACCATATACATCCCTATGCTTTTGCATCTCACAAAGTTCAACAATTTTATTTAGATGGGCAGCAGCATCTTCATTACCAATACCAGAAAATTGTTCTCTCATAACAAGATTGAGTAAAACGGGTTTTATCTCAAAGAAAGTAGCTTCAAGAACATGTGGAGCAATAGGTGTGCTCATAAAATCATTGTTGTTGGTGCTAGTGAAGTCACACAACTTAGTGTTTTCAAGAGTAGTCATTTTTTGGTGTTTTCAAATAAGAAAGCAAACTAGTAAAACTGATATTTTGTGTGTTTTTGATAAAGAAACAAGCAAAAAAACAAAAAGAAACTAAGCAAAAAAAAAAAACAAAGTAAAGAGATTGGTTTGGAGGGACTCCCCTTGTGAAGACGTCCTTGACTCCCCGACAACGACGCCAGAAAAATGCTTGATGGCTCAGTGCCGGCGCCAGGAAAATGCTTGTGCGATGTTGATGTAGAGCTCGTTGGGAACCCTAAGAGGAAGGTATGATGAGCACAGCAACAAGTTTTCCCTCAGTAAGAAACCAAGGTTTAATTGAACCAGTAGGAGCAAGGAAACACCCCAAAGGTGTTGCTAGCTGAACGTTGGCAGGGCGCACCACCGGTGCCAGCAACAACGTGGAGACCTGCACAACACAACCACAGAACTTTGACCCCAACTTGCGATGAGGTTGTCAATCTCACCAGTTTTGCGGAAAACAAAGGATTAAACGTATCGAGTGGAAGGAAGTAATAGTTTGCATAAAGTAAACACAAAGCAGTAAGCATTTTGTAGATTGAATGTAAAAGAAAGGACCGGGTCCATAGTTCACTAGACGTGGCTCTCCTTAAGATAGATAACATGCTGGGTGAACAAATTACAGCAGGGCAATTGACAAACATCGAGAAAGCAATACATGCATATACTAATCATCTTAACCTCTTTGAGACTTGATTGGGCATTACAACATTATACATAGACCGCCATCCAACTGCATCTATGACTAATAATCCACCTTCAGGTTATCATCTGAACCCCCTCCAGTATTAAGTTGTAAGCAATAGATTATTGCTTTACCAACTGCATGTAAAGTAAACAATACGATTGTTCTATGAACAAAGGATTGTTGTTTTCTCCCTAGTAGCAACAGCACATCTAGTACCTTAGAGATTTGTGTCACTTCCCCAGATTACCAGAGGCATGAACCCACTATCGAGCATAAATACTAACTCTTGGAGTTGCTAGCATCTACTTGGCCAAGATAGCTACTAACAAAGGAAAGCATGCAAGATCACAAATAACAAAGACATGATAGAATCAATAATCAATCTGAAATAGCATCTCAATATCCATCGGATCCCCACAAACACAACATGCAGAATTACAAATAGATGATCTTGATCATGAACGGAGCTCACAAGATCTAAACATGATAGCACAAAGGAGGAGAACCAGCCATCTAGCTACTACATGGACCCGTAGTCCAAGGATGAACTACTCACGCATCACACTTGAGGCTTGCATGGTGATGAAGAAGGCCTCCAGGGTGAATTCCCCTCTCCGGTAGGGTGCTGGGAAGAGCTTCAGATCCCTCCCGATCTAGGGACAGAGACGACGGCGGCTACAGAATCTTTCATGGATTTTTGATCGGGTACTTAGGGTTTTGGTATCTGAGGAATCTTATAGGCGGAAGGAGAGGCCGAGGGGGTGCCTGGGCTGGCCACACCACCCCCTGGCGCGGCCAGGCCTGGCCTACGTGGCCAGGTGGTGTGGCCGCCCCCTGGATCCTCTCCGTCTCGTATTCTGGCTCCGTGTGTCCCTCGGTAAAATAGTGACTTTGGCTTTTGTCCCGTCCAATTCCAAGAATATTCATTTTTTGACTTCCTGAAACCAAAAATAGCAGAAAAAAGGCAGCTGGCACTATCGCTCTTATTAATAGGTTAGTCCAAGAAATCATATGAAAAGCACTCCAAAGTGTGGACAAAACACAAGAAAGTAGATAAAACCAAGCATGGCACATCAAAAATTATAGATACATTTGCAATGTATCAGGCATCCCCCGAGCCACTTGATGAGTCGGAAGCCCTCGGGTCTTGCAAACCGGAGGGTGCAGACTTGCCGGAGTTGGTCCGAGCCTTCTTCTTCGTGGGTTCTGCTGATTCCGCGTCTGCCGTGCCGTCAACCGGAGCGCTTCCTGCCCAGATAATGGAATCCGACTTGGGAGATGGGTTGATGGAGGGCTTGTGTAGATGCTCCAAGGAGACCCCTGGCGGGATCGCCTGCTTGGTGGATCCAATTCGGGCGAGCGAATCGGCTGCCTCGTTGTTGAGGCGAGGGACATGATGGAACTCACATCCGTCGAAGCAGGCGCTGAGCTTATGTACGTGGAACCGGTAGAGATCCATGTTTGCATCGCGGGCATCCCACTCTCTGGATACCTGCTGCACCACTAGATCCGAATCGCTGAAGCAAAGGATCCGGTTGACGCCGATCTCCCTGGCTAGCCGGAGGCCATGCACCAGTGCCTCATACTAGGCAACATTGTTGGAGGCCTTGAAGTGGATCTGGAGAACGTACTCTAGCCGGTCTCTTTTGGGCGAGGTGAGGACGATGCCGGCTCCCAAGCCCCCGAGCATCATCGAGCTATCGAAGTGCATCCTCTAGTGGTCTGAATTGGGAACCAGTGGGAGGTACTGGGTCTCGGCCCAGTCGACGAGGAAGTCCGCCAGAGCTTGCGACTTGATCGTGAGCGAGGGCTCATACTGCATGGAGTAGGCGGCAAGCTCGATGGCCCACTTGGTGACTCGGCCGGTGGCGTCCTTGTTGCCAATGATTTCCGAAAGGGGTGCGGTGCACACGACCATAATCGGATGCTCCTGGAAGTAGTGCTTGAGCTTCTTGCATGCCAGTTACACACCATAGCACATCTTCTGGTAGTGGGGGTACTTCTGCTTCGAGAGGGAGAGGACCTCGCTGAGGTAGTAGACGGGTCACCGAACCGGCTGAGCCTTGCCTTCCTCGGGGCGCTCCACCACCAGGACGACGCTGACGACCCGGCTAATGGCTGCTATATAGAGCAACATCGGCTCCTTGCTAGCCGGTGTGGTTAGAACCGGCACTGTGGATAACATGCGCTTGAGGTCATGAAAGGCGGCGTTGGCCTACGAGGTCTAGGAGAACTTGTCCGTCTTCTTCATCAGCCGGTACAGCAGGAGTGCCTTCTCCCCTAGCCGGCGAACGAAACGGCTGAGGGAATCCAAGCATTCGGTGAACTTCTGGACTCCAAGCAGGCTCCTGGGTGGCTGCATTCTCTCGATGGCCACGTGTCAACACCCGGATTTTTAATCCCAGATGCCTGTTATACATCGCAATCCCAGGATTACCATTTTTGCGAGACATAACAGATTGGATATCATAGTACATCATCCATTACAAACCATAATAAGGTTTTACACAAATAAAGGATCTCATGATCCAGTCTTAATACAATCAAGCAACGGAATAGTAAAGTGTAGTAGTCGGTTCCATATTCAGGGTCACAGGTAATGCTGACAATGGGAGATGATCCTAGTTGTCATAGCCTTCCTGCTGTCCATCTTCCTGATAGTCCTCCTCATAGTCTGGCCACGGGAATAGCCAGGGACAAAGCCAGGAGTACTCTTTAAGTACTCGCAAACTATCACTAACAAGTAAGGCAGTTCTAGTAGGAATACTAAGCTCTAAGTTTATTTGCAAAAGCTAGCTTTATCTTAAGCTGAGTTTAGAAGTAAAGAAAACTAATTTAATGTTCTAAATCACTTAAGTGGGAAACTAGTTTTCATGTTCACAACCCTGTTGTGGTCAAGTCAAAGTCATAGTTCACTTCACAAGTCATTTTGAAAACATCTAACGACGGGACAATATGGCCACTCCAATTGTCCATGACCGTGGACGCGGCTAATCGAATAGTTTGACACTCTGTAGAGGTGGTACACTTTCACCACAAAATTCGATACATCCATCAGGGATAACCCTGAATCAATCATACTTAGTATGCGGATAATCAATCATAACATTTCAATTACACACGCTTGTATAGGAACCTCCCCTATGAGCTTGGCCTCCCAGCCATGGCCATCTGCCATCCTGGGCACTACATAGGTGGACAAACATCAAGAGGTAGCCTCAACTCAAACCTCTCCCGCGAGGGAACCCATACTAATGCATACAAACTTCTGGCTAAGCCTTACCCAATTCAGGTATTGTGGTTCTATGATAAAATTGGAATGGTATCGCATCCGACCCAACCATCAGTTTTTGGTAAAAGGGTTAAGGCTCATGCCTCAACATTTTCATCATCAAAACATTTGTGTTTCTCAACACATGTCAAAACATCTCAATAGAATGACTCATCATTCCAAGGTTTTCATAATCATTTTCACCAAGCATTCCCATCTAAAGTGATCAAGTTTTGTGCTTAGCACTAGCCACTAAGCTTAAGAGTGTTCACTAAAGAGGGGTGCTAATCTTCAATCTCATGCCATAATGACATCTAAGTATAACTATATAGGCCAAGTTTTATACTCTTTATGCTATCTATACTAAAAGTAAAGAACTTCGGTAAAGTAAGAGAGTAAAGCTTGCAAGAAAAAATTGGGATCGTATAAATCAAAAATATATGACCCAAGCATGCCTAAGGCATCTTGCTTAGGTTAACTTGCATCTAGTGGTGGCTTGCCTTGGTTGGTGTAGTGATTGAAATTCTCCTCGTCTTTTTCAGGGTAGAACTCCTCCTCCTCATAGACTTGGTCGGTACTATCGTCTATAAATAAATACGGGGTACACTATCACCAAACAATACTTATCTATGCTATTTAGCACACTAAGGCACATACTTGATGATTTAGCATCATCACAAACATCACATGCAATAAAGAACTAGTTTTATTCATTTTATTTTAGAAAAGTAATTCTACTCATTGAAATTAATTAAGATTTAATATTCTCCAATTAAAATATGGGATCATGTTGACACATGTCATCACCACATATTCTAATACATGGTAATGTGATTTAAAGTGTTGGTCACATTTTATAAAGTTTAAGACTATTATTTAATAGATTAAAGTGACTAGAAATGCCCTAATAGCATTCTTTTGGTACTAGTCCAATGTCACTGCATGCAATCCTAGATATTTTTACATATTCAGATAGATATTATCAAATGTGATTTTTGAGAGTTGGAATCAACTCAAAAGGTATTATGGTTAATTCTTGAAAAATGTTTGAAGTTGCAAAAGTCTTTGTCTTATTATTTTTACTATATGTGATATCTAACTCCAAATGATTTAACTCCAATGGGCTTGGATAGGTATTTTAATTTCCTTTCTAGCAAAATTTGAATCATGCAATTTGGTTAAGTGAAACTCCCTAAATTGATTATTTAATAAGTGGACATAATATGATTGCAACTAAATTGGAAAATCACTTATTTGATTTTTTGGGGCAGCACGAGAAAACTAACAGGCCGGCCCAGCTCCACAACACAACACAACACACGTCTGACAAAGGGGGTCCACTAGTCAGCGACACATATAACGCGAAATGGTATCTATTGATCTAAGCCCTACGATCTAAATCTAATCCAACGGTTGTGGTTCATCATCAATGACGAACATCTTTGGTGAGGAATTTACCCTAGAGCGGCAGTGGGGGTCTCGTGGGGCTCACATGGGCTCCAGTAGGCTTGGCGACGGGGGCGATCGACGTGGTAGATGATGACGAGGCGAGGCACGGTCACGGCGAGGCTCGAGGTGGTCGGAATCAACAACGCCCTTCTCCTCCAGCAGCGGCGGACTCCGGTGAAATTCTAGCGCGGTGGTACTCTCCTTGCTCCAGGAAGAGGTGGGGAAGGTCAGTGAGGAGTGGGGAGTGGAGTGGTGTCAGGAATGGAGGCTAGGGTGGCCTCCTTTTATAGCTTGACGAGGGGACCGAGCAGTGCGGGCTGGCGTCTCCGGCGAGGGCGGCACAGAGAGCTAAGGGCACGGCTGGAGTAGTGAAGGGAATATGCCCGAGAGGCAATAATAAAGTGGTTATTATCTTATTCCATGTTTATGATAAATGTTTATTTTGCATACTATAATTGTATTAATTGGAAACGTTAATACATGTGTGTTTAATAAATAAAATACAAAGTTCCTAGTAATTCCTCTCATATAAACTAGCTCGTTGATTAAGAAGATGATCAAGGTTTCCTGATCATGGACATTGGATGTTGTTAATAACGAGGTCACAACATTGGTGGAATGATGTGATGAACATTCATCCAAAGTATAGCATTACGATCAGAGTCATTATGTTTATATTGCTATAACATCATACGAAGTAATCTTAGTCCTTAGACCATGAGATCATGTTAATTGCTAACACAAGGAGAGTATCTTGATAACATCAAACGTCACACCGTAATAGGGTGACTATAAAGGTGGGTTCAGTGCTACAAAGGTGTTATGTTGAGGCTCATGGATCAAGAGTGGGATTTGTCCATCCCGATGACGGATAGATATACTCTGGGCCTTCTCGGTGATATCACATTTAAATAGCTTGCAAGCAAGTGATGTGATCACTAGAGTGTTATATCACGGGAAAGAGAAAAGAGTGCATGTCGGTAACGAGATGAAACTAGGTATTTGGATGCCGATGATCGAATCTCGGACATGTAATATATCGCGACACAAAGGGATTTACTTACGATGTTAAAGGTTCACACGATCACAAGAGTCATCGTTGAATATGTGGGAGTCAGTACGGATCTCCAGGTCCCGCTGCTGATTATTGATCGGAGAGGGGTCTCGATCATGTCTGCGTCATTCGTGAACCATAGGGTGACACACTTAAGGGATACCGACACCATTTGGAGCAAATATGTTTTAGATAAAGATTTAAGAAAGCGCTAGAATTATTTCAATAGACACCGAAACTGTTTCGGGTGAAATTGCTGAAAGTGGTTCTGCATGTGATATTGATATGTTGCAGGGGGTTTTATGTGAATGTTTCTTAATTAAAGTAATTAACAAGATTCTGAATAAAATAAATAAAATAGTTTTATTTAATGAGAGCTTGCATTAAATTTGGTGGAAATTTAATGCATGTGAGTGGAAGTGTGAGTGGAGGCATATTTATGTGAGCAGAGCATCCACCACATGAATGATGGAAGAGGTGGGGGCACCACCATGCTGCCACACAATGGCCATTGGCTGCCCCCTCTTCCCTATAAAAGGCCCCCTCTCCTCCTCACAACACAAACCTCCTCGTGAAGGATCTCTCTCCCCTCTAGTTATTCCCCATGGTCTCGGATTAGCGAGATACATGTTCCCGGTGGCTTTATCTAGAAAGGAGTTGCTACTTCCACTGCTTTGCTGGAGCGAGGGACAGAGGTAGTCAGGGTACCGGATGTGTAACATACCAAAACTTCAATCCAAGCTTATCAAGATCTAAATCATCTAATTTGGGGTTAACAAAAACTTTTCCAAATTTAAAAATAAAAGCATTCATGTGTATGTGCATTTAAATTAGGAATTGATTTGAATTGCCATGGTTCTGCGATTCATTGCTTGTAAAATGTTTCTTAGGTGATTTAAACATCATCTACATCATTCCCATACGTTTCCTAAAGAAAATCAAATAAAAAACAATTAAAAGGGAGGAATGGTCATTTTGGCCATTTTAATCCACTACACTACTTTGGGTGTTCCTAGCACTCATTTCTTAATAGAAACAATTCTTGATCTTTGCACCCCTTTCTACACATAATGAGGTACCAAGGCCCACCTTTTGATCTGTTAAAAACATTCTTTTACTTATTTTAAATGGCATTTGAAAATTGAATCCAATGCATATGCATAGATCACACCTATTTCAAAAACCAGCTATTTAAGTTGCACTTTCAAAACCCTTGCAACCAGAGACTACCTAGAACTAGTGGGGAACACCCAAAAATTTTGAAACCAAAATTCAAAAGTTTTTCTCTTTCGTCCATTTCATCAAACAGCTTGTGTGCACAAATCTGTCCAAAATCCAAACACTATTTGGAGCAGTAATTTTGGTCACTAGTTGTGCCTTACCTTGTCCCCTTGTTCCCCCAGTACAAACCCTACCATTTGCTAGCCCGGCCAAGACCTGTGCACACGACCAAATGGTCATGGCCATTAAGGCCGAGCACTTGGAGCACCCCCACCGGTGACATCGTGCTACAGCAGCCGCCAGCCTCTCTCACCTTGTCCAGCACATAGCCAGTAGTCCACCGCCACCGCCCAACCAGCCCCAGGCCAGAGACAGAGGGCAGAACGGCCAGAAAACCGCCGCGCCCGGAGCTGGTCGACCATGCCGACGCCGCCCGCAGAGCATGCTCTGTCCCCGCGTGCACAGACCACCCCTTGGCTGCAGCTCGCGCCCACTGCTCCGCCATGACCTAGGGAAGACCCCAGACATCTCCGCTGGCCGCCCAATGCACCCCAGCCACCGCTCGCGGTTGGACCCGCTGCTTTTTCCGCCCAGAGCGCGTGACGCGCCCGACCAGCACAGAGCCCGCCTTGCCTCGCCTTTAAGCCTCAGTGCACCGCCAGGAGACAGGCCACCGCCCCCTACCTCGAGCCACGCCGCTAGCCCCCTGTGCCGCCCTCGCCGGAGTCGCCTGCGCACACCGTTCGGTCTCACCGTTGGGCCTATATAAGCCGGCCTCCCCAGCCTCTTTTCTCCACACCTACTCACTCCCCACCTCTCACTGATCCTCTCCCCTCTCTCGCTGGAGCCAATCGAGCTCTACCTCGCCGGAATTGGAGCCGGAGCCGCCCCAGCAGGAGGAGAAGGGCGCCTGCGATTTAGGGCACCCCAAGCTCCGCCGCAACCGCGCCTCGCCTCGCCGTCGTCTTCCAGTTCGTTTGCCTGCCTCACCGTCGTCACTTGAGCCCTGGTACGTCCCCGGTAGACCCCCACCGAGCCGCTAGGGCAAACTCTCGCCGGCGACCTGTTCGTCGTCGACGACGACCCTCAGCCATAGATCCCACTTCTAAGCCTACGGCCCACAGTTCGCGTGCCGTTTCGCATGTTAAGAGCCACTGACCAGCGGGACCTCTTGTCAGCTGAGCCCCACGCCGCGGAGCACCACTGGGCCTGCCCATGTTCGTTCCCGCGCTAGCCCAGCCGTTTGAAAATTAGATTTTCCTTTTAAGTTAAATCTAGTTTCTGTCCACTAGTTTAAAATTCAATTCTGGAAGTTTTTCAAATCCAAATTGCATGAAACCAATTTTGTATGAAAGGTATTAAGATGATATATCCAAGCCCATTGGATTTAATTCAATTAGAGTTATAGATCTCTCCTAATAAAAATAACAAAACAGAAGTATTTGCAACTTGCAACATTTTTATAAAATCAACTAAGTTAGCTTTTGAGTTGATTCCAACTATCAAAAATCACATTTCATCATATCTATCTAATTATGTAATAATATCAAGGTTTACATGCAGTGAATTTGGAATAGTACCAAAATAATGCTATATAGGAATTTCTAGTCACTTTAAATCATTAAATAATGAACTTAAACCAAAGTAATTATGATCCAACCTTTAAATCTCATTCCCACAGGTTAGAATATGTGGTGATGACATGTGTCAACATGATCCCATATTTTAAGTGGTGAATATTAAATATTAGCTAATTTTTCAGTGAGTAGAAATTACTTTTCTAATTTAAAAAGAATGAAACTAGTGATTTAAACTTGTGATGCTTGTGATGATAATAGATCATCAAATGTGTGTCTTAGAATGCTATTTAGACTAGTTAAGTATTGTTTGGTGATTGTGTACTCCGTATGTATTTATAGACGATAGTACCGACCAAGCTTTCGAGGAGGAGGAGTTCTACCAAGAAGAAGAAGAAGAAAACTTCAACCACTGCACTACCCAAGGCAAGCTACTATTGGCAAGCTAGCACTACCCAAGTTAACCCTTGCAAGTTTAGTGATTATAAAGCTAGGATCAAGCTAGATGGTTTAGCAAAGATGCCTTAGGCATGCTTTGATCACACTCCTTTGACTATTAGTACCCAAAGCCTCATTTACAAGTTTTACCTCCCTTAGTTTACACAAAGTTCTTTACTTGTTTTGAAGGTAGCATAAAAAGTATAAAACTTGACCTATTTAGCTAAGCTTTAGATGTCATTCTATGGCATGATATTGAACCCATCTTTTCCACCTTAGTGAACACTCTTAACTTAGTAGTTTAGAGTAGATCAAAACTTGAGTCACTTTAGATGGGAACACTTGGTGAAAATGACTTATGAAAACCTTGGAATGATGAGTAGATGTTTTGACATGTGTTGAGAAACACAAATAGTTGATGATGATGAACATCTTGAGGCATGAGCCTTAACCCTTTTATAAAACTGATGGTTGGATTCGGATGCGATACCATTCCAAATTTACCGTACAACCACACTACCTGAATTGGGTAAGGCTTAGCTGGAAATTTATATGCATTAGTATTAGTTCCCTCGTGGGAGAGGTTTGAGTTGATGCTACCTCTCATGATGTCCACCTATGAAGTGCCCAAGATGACTGATGGTCATGGTTGGGAGGCCATGCTCATAGGAGAGGTGCTTATACTAGGGTGTGTAAAGGGAAGGTTATGTTTGATTATCTGCATACTAAGTATGATGATTCAAGGTTACCCCTGACAGATGTATCAAATCTTGTGGTGAAAGTGTACCACCTCTGCAGAGTGTCAAACTATTCGAATAGCCGCGTCCGCGGTTATGGATAGTTGGAATGGCCATACTGTTTTGTTGTTAGATGTTTTCCAAATAACTTGAAATGAATGATGAGTCTTGACTTGACAACAACAGGGTTGTGTTTATGACAATAGTTTCCCAACTTAAGTGATTCTAGAACTCTATTTTATCTTTCTTTGCTTCTGAACTCAGCTTAGGTTTCAAACTTAAATTTATAAGTTGTACTTAGAGTTAGCACTTTATCTTAGAATTATAGTACTTGTTAGTGGTAGTTTGTGAGTACTTAAAGAGTACTCATGGCTTTTGTCCCTGGCTATTATCATGGCCAGACTATGAAGGAGACTATCAAGATGATGGCCAGCAGGACGGCTATGATAACTAGGACTATCTGCCTTCGTCAGCATTGCCTGTGCCCCTGAAGATGGACCCCACCGCTACACTTATCTTTTATTTCCGCTGTTTGTTGTAATAAGACTGGATCATGAGATCCTTATTTGTGTAAGACCTTATGTATGGTTTGTAATGGATGATGTACTGTTATATCCAATCCGTTATGTCTCGCAAAAATGGTAATCCTGGGATTGCGAGGTATGGCATAACGGGCATCTGGGATTAAAAATCCAGGTGTTGACAAGTTGGTATCAGAGCCATCTTGACCATAGGAGACCCTAGTTAGAATGGACGTTCAAACAAAAACTTAGTTTCAAAACCAAAGTGAGTATTTGTGAAAAACTATCTCCTCTCTTACCCTTGGGAATTCTTTCTTTCTCAAAAATTCATGTTCCTCAAAATTCTTACACTACTACTTAAAATTTGACACACTTGATCACTTCACTAACTTCCTCATCGTAAATTCTTGTAGATGGAGACTCAGTTCAACAAGTTTTAACAGTTGGGAAACGGAGGTCAGCTGATCTTCGAGAGGGATCTGGATTCACTGTCAGAGTTACTAGGACGCCCGCACCCAGAGTTTCTTGGAGCTCAACTTCCAGGACCCCCAGGAGGAGACCTATAGTGGCTAGTCACCGCCGATCTTAGAGGAAGCATTGAAGCTTCTCGGAGAATTCAGTTCTCCGTGAGAGAGAACAACTGGCTAGATGGATTAGCCAGGGCAATGCATGAAGCTCTCGCACGTCTATGTGCCCTCAGCATCAACAAGACCCAAGGAACTCGTTTTGCCCACTATGCATGACGTGACTTCATGGGAATGCCAATGGAGATGCCAAGTCACCCAGAGTTGTGGCGTCAAGTGGACAACCTTGACTTCTTGCTGCACGACAGACAGCAGGAACTGGACAATGCCAGAGAGTTAGCCAACCAGAACCGTGCCATTGCCGACCAGAAGGCCCAGACTTTCGTTCTGCTCGTCCAGGACCGCCTGTCTCTTCGCCGCCAGCATGCCAAGAAGGATCGCACCATCGCCCGTATTCGCAAGAAGGTGGCCGACCTCGAGAAGACCGTCAAGGAGCAGGAAGCTCAGCTTGCAGCCAAGGAAGAAGAAGATGAGGGTGAAGACATCCAGGGAGACATAGATTCTTACCTGAACAACAATGATGACTTTCTGGAGGAGGATGCCGTGGACTTCTACACTGATGATGAGGACTCCGACTTCATCGACGATGAGTAGATGCACTAGAGCACTGTCGTAGCATGAGATGTATCGGTCTCACTGTATCGTAGCTTACAGAATGGTTCTTCGAACCATCTGTTTTCCCTTTGATTGTTGTGGTGTGTGTTGTATCGTGTGCTTGCTTGCATGAATGAAATGAAGTTACTTGAAAAACCTGAGTCTAACTCAAAGTTTTAGCTTTGACAACCCAAAACGATGAACCCTAGAATTTCCCTCTTACCCCTATATCCTTCTCAATCTTCAGATGACTCGTGGGAACCAATGAGGGAGCAGCTCGTCGCAAGACCCAATGCTGCAGATCTTGCAGAATCTCATCGCAGACCGTGAAGCAAGCAGGGCAGAACGCCAGGCCAACTTAGCAACACTTCAACAGATCGCCCAGATGGCTCTCAACAACCAAGGGCATGGAAATTAGGATCATCAAGGATCCAAGCTGAAGAACTTCCATAATACCAATCCCCCAATCTTTAGCACCTCTGAAAACCCATTAGATGCTGACGACTGGTGACAGACCATGGAAAATAACCTCGAAGTTGCAGGAGTGGAAGAAAATGAGAAAGTTCTCTTCGCCACCCACTACTTGGCAGGAGATGCAAGAGCTTGGTGGAACAGCATCCGCAATATGAACCATGGTGAAGTGATGACATGGGAAGCATTCAAAGTCAAGTTCCGCCGCACCCACGTGCCGCAGGGACTAGTCAACAGAATGAGAGATGAGTTCCACGAATTGAAGCAAGGAAGGATGAATGTGGTGGAGTACCATGACAGATTCCTGTCCCTTGCCAGATATGCACCTGATGAGATCAACACGGAGGCCAAGAAGAAGGAGAGATTCTTGAACGGACTGCATGATGAGATGCAGACTGTCCTCGTCAACATCCGTTTTCAGGATCTCGAAGTACTACTCGACTTGGCCATTCCGATGGAAGTGAAGATTAATCAGGCGAACGACAACCGCAAACGTCGTATGATGCAGCAGTCTGGATCCAACAGCCACCAGAAGTACCGTCCCAACCCTTCACCAGGATATGCACCAAGGAACAACCGACCCCCAACGTCTCGCCCAAGCTACCCCAACCGTAGCAGAGGCAATGTGAAGTCCAGAGGAAACTATCACAACTACGGTCATGCGAACAACTTCAATCATGCACGTCCCAAGAACCACAACAACAACAACACTGCACCCAGAACTGGCAGCAATGTTGTGCCTGTCGCAGTCAAAGACAAGTCCCAGATCACTTGTTTTGAGTGTGGAGTGAAGGGTCACTACTCCAATGAGTGTCCCAAGAAGACTACAGCCAATGCCAATGTGAATGCCCCAGCTCAGCAGGAGCGTCGTGTCCAACCAGGAAGGAGATTTTTCCCAGGGAACCCTCACAACCGCAATGGCCGTCTCTTCCACATGAACGCAGAAGAAGCCCAGGAAGCGCTAGATGTAGTGCTGGTATGTTTTCTGTCAACTCAGTCTTAGCAAGAGTATTGTTTGATTATGGAGCATCGCATTCATTTGTCACCGAAGAATTTTCATGCACTAGTAAGATTCATCCAACCAACCTGAAGCATGTCATGATAGTTCAAATCCCCGGTTCAACAACCAAAGCCAGAAAAATTTGCAAAGCTGTACCTATCAGAATACATGGGATAGATTTTTATGCCAACCTAATTGTACTAGGAACCAAAGGATTGGAAGTAGTACTAGGTATGGACTGGATGTCAAGGCATAAAGGACTGATAGACTGTGCTAAGAAAGCCATCACCATGACCAGTAGTTCTGGAGTAACAGTAGAGCATATCTCTGAAACCTTACCCCGTCAATTCAAGTGCAACAAGAGTGTAGCCCTGCCTACCATAGACCAAGTCAGAGTAGTCTGTGAATACCCCGACGTATTCCCAGATGAATTGCCAGGTATGCCCCCGGATAGGGATATTGAGTTCATTATCAAACTAATCCCCGGAACCGGACCTATAGCCTAGAGACCCTATAGCATGAACCCCTCAGAGTTAGTGGAACTGAAGAAGCAGTTTGATGCCATGTTAGAGAAAGGCTTGATTCAACCAAGCGCTTCGCCATGGAGATCACCAGTGTTATTCGTCGACAAGAAAGATGGAGGAAACCGTCTGTGCACAGATTATAGAAAGTTGAATGATGTCACTATGAAGAACAAGTACCCCTTGCCGAAGATAGATGATCTATTTGATCAGTTGACCGAAGCTCGGGTATTCTCAAAGATTGATCTTAGGACTGGTTATCACCAACTTAAGATTCATGCAATGGATATTCCGAAGACCTCCTTTACTACTCGCTATGGTTTATACGAGTATACGGTTATGTCTTTTGGATTAACCAATGCCCCTGCTTATTTCATGAATCTCATGAATAAGATCTTTATGAATTTCCTAGATAAGTTTGTAGTTGTGTTTATCGACGACATCCTTATCTACTCCAAGTCAGGAGAAGAGCATGAGAAACATCTGAGAGTTATCCTAGAAACCCTGAGAGAACATCAATTATATGCCAAGTTCAGCAAGTGTGAGTTTTGGCTGAAAGAAGTAGGATTCCTAGGACATATTGTGTCTGCCGGAGGAGTCCCTGTTGATCCCGCCAAGATCAAAGATGTCGAAGAATGGGAAGCCCCAACCACTCAAACCCAAGTCCGTGCATTTCTCGGATTAGTGGGCTATTATTGCAAGTTCGTAGAAGGATTCTCGAGCATAGCGCGACCCATGACCCAATTGTTGAAGAAGGACAAGAAGTTTGAATGGACTGACAAATGTGAAGCCAGTTTCCAGGAGCTGAAGAAGAGATTGATATCAACCCCAATATGGGTCATGCCAAACATTAAGAAGCCGTTTGATGTATATTGTGACGCATCCAAGATTGGTCTCGGATGCGTGTTGATGCAAGAAGGCAAAGTTATCGCGTATCTGTCTCGACAACTGAAGCAGCATGAGCAGAACTATCCGACCCATGATCTTGAGCTAGCAGCTGTGGTTCTAGCGTTGAAGACATGGCGTAATTACCTGATGGGTAATCGCTATGAGATTTACTCAGATCATAGGAGCTTAAAATATATCTTCACTCAGAAGGAGCTGAATATGAGGCAACAGAGATGGATAGAGTTAATCAAGGATTATGACCTTGACATTCACTATCACCCCGGCAAAGCCAATGTGGTAGCAGATGCTCTTAGCCGATTTCCATGTAGGCTAAATACCATGATCAAGGAAAAGCAACCAAGTTTGTATGAAGAGTTGGAGCATTTCAGAACTGAATTAGTTAGCAAAGGATTCTTAGCTAGCATTGAACTTCAACCCACTTTGATTAGCCAAATCAAGGAAGCCCAGAAGGGGAATAAAAGTATCGACGGAATCAAACATCGTATTGGTACAGGAAAGGTACCTGGATTCACCAAAGACGAAGAAGGTGTACTGTGGTACAAAGGACATATCTGTGTGCCAGCAGATTCGGAGCTGAAGGAAGTTATATGAAGGAAGCTCATGATACTCTTTATTCTATCCACACCGGAGGAACAAAGATGTATCAGGATTTGAAAGAGGAATTTTGGTGGCACAAGATGAAGAGAAAAATCGGAAGCTACATCGCCAAATGTGACATCTGTCAAAGAGTCAAGGTAGAGCATCAGAGACCTGCAGGACTGTTGCAACCATTGCAGATTCCGGAATGGAAATGGGATTCCGTCGGAATGGACTTTATCACCGGTTTACCTACTTCTATTAGGGGAAATGACTCAATCTGGGTCATAGTTGATAGATTGTCCAAGGTAGCCGACTTCATACCTCTCAAGACTACCTACCAGAGTGTGAAGCTAGCAGAACTGTACATCGCTAGAATTATTAGTCTGCATGGAACCCCCAAGACCATAGTATCAGATCGAGGAACCTAGTTTACCTCAAGATTTTGGCAGAAAGTCCAAGAAGGATTAGGAACCAAGTTGAACTTCAGCACAGCGTATCACCAGATCCTAGAGGATATGCTTAGAGCTTGTGTGTTGGAATACGGATCAAAATGGGAAGACTGCCTGCCTTTCGCAGAATTCTCATATAACAATAGTTATCAAGCTAGTTTGCAGATGGCACCATTTGAATTCCTATACGGAAGAAAGTGTCGTACCCCCTTGAATTGGTCGCAAGTAGGAGAGAGTCAGATCTTTGGACCCGACATTCTCCGAGAAGCAGAAGAGAAAGTTAAAAAAGTCCATGAGCACCTCAAGACCACCCAATCCAGACAGAAAAGTTATGCTGACAAAAGAAGGAGAGACCTGACTTTCAATGTCGGAGATTTTGTATATCTCAAGGTTTCACCATTGAAAGGAACGCAACGCTTTAGTTTGAAAGGAAAGTTAGCCCCCAGATATATCGGACCTTTCAAGATTCTGAACCATCGAGGAGAAGTATTGTATCAACTAGAACTGCCGGAAGAGATGTCAGCCATCGACAATGTGTTCCATATCTCGTTACTTCGCAAATGTCTGGAAGTGCCCGAGAAGACTGAAGTTTTCAAGAACATCGATCATAGAGCGGTAGAAATCAACAATGACCTGACCTATCGGGAAGTACCCATCCGTATCTTAGAAGAAGCCTATAGAACCGCCAAAACCAGGAGCATCAAGTTTCTCAAGATTCAGTGGAGCAACCATACCAAGGAGGAAGCCACTTGGGAGCGAGAAGAGTACATCCGGACAGAGTTCCCAGATCTCTTTAGTTCCTAGTTTTCTTTGTAAATCTCGGGACGAGATTTTTTTAAGGGGGGAAGGTTTGTAACATCCCAAAACTTCAATTCAAGCTTATCAAGATCTAAATCATCTAATTTCGGGTTAACAAAAACTTTTCCAAATTTAAAAATAAAAGCATTCATGTGGATGTGCATTTAAATTAGGAATTGATTTGAATTGCCATGGTTCTGCGATTCTTTTCTTGTAAAATGTTTCTTAGGTGATTTAAACATCATCTACATCATTCCCAAACGTTTCCTAAAGAAAATCAAATAAAAAACAATTAAAAGGGAGGAATGGTCATTTTGGCCATTTTAATCCACTACACTACTTTGGGTGTTCCTAGCACTCATTTCTTAATAGAAACAATTCTTGATCTTTGCACCCCTTTCTACACATAATGAGGTACCAAGGCCCACCTTTTGATCTGTTAAAAACATTCTTTTACTTATTTTAAATGGCATTTGAAAATTGAATCCAATTCATATGCATAGATCACCCCTATTTCAAAAACCAGCTATTTAAGTTGCACTTCAAAACCCTTGCAACCAGAGACTACCTAGAACTAGTGGGGAACACCCAAAAATTTTGAAACCAAAATTCAAAAGTTTTTCTCTTTCGTCCATTTCATCAAACAGCTTGTGTGCACAAATCTGTCCAAAATCCAAACACTATTTGGAGCAGTAATTTTGGTCACTAGTTGTGCCTTACCTTGTCCCCTTGTTCCCCCAGTACAAACCCTACCATTTGCTAGCCTGGCCAAGACCTGTGCACACGACCAAATGGTCATGGCCATTAAGGCCGAGCACTTGGAGCACCCCCACCGGCGACGTCGCGCTACAGCAGCCGCCAGCCTCTCTCACCTTGTCCAGAACATAGCCAGTAGTCCACCGCCACCACCCAACCAGCCCCAGGCCAGAGACAGAGGGCAGAACGGCCAGAAACCGCCGCGCCCGGAGCTGGTCGACCATGCCGACGCCGCCCGCAGAGCATGCTCTGTTCCCGCGTGCACAGACCACCCCTTGGCTGCAGCCCGCGCCCACTGCTCCGCCATGACCTAGGGAAGACCCCAGACATCTCCGCTGGCCGCCCAATGCACCCCAGCCACCGCTCGCGGTTGGACACGCCGCTTTTGCCGCCCAGAGCGCGTGACGCGCCCGACCAGCACAGAGCCCGCCTTGCCTCGCCTTTAAGCCTCAGCGCACTGCCAGGAGACAGGCCACCGCCCCCTACCTCGAGCCACGCCGCTAGCCCCCTGTGCTGCCCTCCCCGGAGTCGCCTGCCCACAACGTTCGGTCTCACCGTCGGGCCTATATAAGCCGGCCTCCCCAGCCTCTTTTCTCCACACCTACTCACTCCCCACCTCTCACTGATCCTCTCCCCTCTCTCGCTGGAGCCAATCGAGCTCTTCCTCGCCGGAATTGGAGCCGGAGCCGCCCCAGCAGGAAGAGAAGGGCGCCTGCGATTTAGGGCACCCCAAGCTCCGCCGCAACCGCGCCTCGCCTCGCCGTCGTCTTCCAGTTCGTTTGCCTGCCTCACCGTCGTCACTTGAGCCCTGGTACGTCCCCGGTAGACCCCCACCGAGCCGCTAGGGCAAACTCTCGCCGGCGACCTGTTCGTCGTCGACGACGACCCTCAGCCGTAGATCCCACTTCTATGCCTACGGCCCACAGCGCGCGTGCCGTTTCGCGTGTTAAGAGCCACTGACCAGCGGGACCTCTTGTCAGCTGAGCCCCGTGCCGCGGAGCACCACTGTGCCTGCCCATGTTCGTTCCCGCGCTAGCCCAGCCGTTTGAAAATTAGATTTTCCTTTTAAGTTAAATCTAGTTTCTATCCACTAGTTTAAAATTCAATTCTGGAAGTTTTTCAAATCCAAATTGCATGAAACCAATTTTGTATGAAAGGTATTAAGATGATCTATCAAAGCCCGTTGGATTTAATTCAATTAGAGTTATAGATCTCTCCTAATAAAAATAACAAAACAGAACTATTTGCAACTTGCAACATTTTTATAAAATCAACTAAGTTAGCTTTTAAGTTGATTCCAACTATCAAAAATCACATTTCATCATATCTATCTAATTATGTAATAACATCAAGGTTTACATGCAGTGAATTTGGAATAGTACCAAAATAATGCTATATAGGAATTTCTAGTCACTTTAAATCATTAAATAATGAACTTAAACCAAAGTAGTTATGATCCAACCTTTAAATCTCATTCCCACAGGTTAGAATATGTGGTGATGACATGTGTCAACATGATCCCATATTTTAAGTGGTGAATATTAAATATTAGCTAATTTTTCAATGAGTAGAAATTACTTTTCTAATTTAAAAAGAATGAAACTAGTGATTTAAACTTGTGATGCTTGTGATGATAATAGATCATCAAATGTGTGTCTTAGAATGCTATTTAGACTAGTTAAGTATTGTTTGGTGATTGTGTACTCCGTATGTATTTATAGATGATAGTACCGACCAAGCTTTCGAGGAGGAGGAGTTCTACCAAGAAGAACAAGAAGAAGAAAACTTCAACCACTACACTACCCAAGGCAAGCTACTATTGGCAAGCTAGCACTACCCAAGTTAACCCTTGCAAGTTTAGTGATTATAAAGCTAGGATCAAGCTAGATGGTTTAGCAAAGATGCCTTAGGCATGCTTTGTCACACTCCTTTGACTATTAGTACCCAAAGTCTCATTTACAAGTTTTACCTCCCTTAGTTTACACAAAGTTCTTTACTTGTTTTGAAGGTAGCATAAAAAGTATAAAACTTGACCTATTTAGCTAAGCTTTAGATGTCATTCTATGGCATGAGATTGAACCCATCTTTTCCACCTTAGTGAACACTCTTAACTTAGTAGTTTAGAGTAGATCAAAACTTGAGTCACTTTAGATGGGAACACTTGGTGAAAATGACTTATGAAAACCTTGGAATGATGAGTCATTCTATTGAGATGTTTTGACATGTGTTGAGAAACACAAATAGTTGATGATGATGAAAATGTTGAGGCATGAGACTTAACCCTTTTATAAACTGATGGTTGGATTCGGATGCGATACCATTCCAAATTTACCGTACAACCACACTACCTGAATTGGGTAAGGCTTAGCTAGAAATTTATATGCATTAGTATTAGTTCCCTCGTGGGAGAGGTTTGAGCTGATGCTACCTCTCATGATGTCCACCTATGAAGTACCCAAGATGACTGATGGTCATGGTTGGGAGGCCATGCTCGTAGGAGAGGTGCTTATACTAGGGTGTGTAAAGGGAAGGTTATGTTTGATTATCTGCATACTAAGTATGATGATTCAGGGTTACCCCTGACAGATCTATCGAATCTTGTGGTGAAAGTGTACCACCTCTGCAGAGTGTCAAACTATTCGAATAGCCGCGTCCGCGGTTATGGGCAGTTGGAATGGCCATATTGTTTCGTTGCCAGATGTTTTCCAAATAACTTGAAATGAATGATGAGTCTTGACTTGACCACAACAGGGTTGTGTTTATGACAATAGCTTCCCAACTTAAGTGATTCTAGAACTCTATTTTATCTTTCTTTGCTTCTGAACTCAGCTTAGGATTCAAACTTAACTTTATAAGTTGTACTTAGAGTTGGCACTTTATTTTAGAATTATAGTATTTGTTAGTGGTAGTTTGCGAGTACTTAAAGATTACTCATGGGTTTTGTCCCTGGCTATTATCATGGCCAGACTATGAAGGAGACTATCAAGATGATGGCCAGCAGGACGACTATGATAACTAGGACTATCTGCCTTCGTCAGCATTGCCTATGCCCCTGAAGATGGACCCCACCGCTACGCTTATCTTTTCTTTCTACTGTTTGTTGTATTAAGACTGGATCATGAGATCCTTATTTGCGTAAGACCTTATGTATGGTTTGTAATGGATGATGTACTGTGATATCCAATCCGTTATGTCTCGCAAAAATGGTAATCCTGGGATTGCGAGGTATGGCATAACAGGCATCTGGGATTAAAAATCCGGGTGTTGACAGGATGTGTGTGCGATCACGGATGCACCGCTACTTTGCGGTGCTGGACTTGGTGGTGCTAGACTTGCTGGAGATGGATCTGATGGAGGTGATGGAGCTGGACCTGCTAGACTTCATCACGATCTTGAGATTGGCAAGTGTACGACTACATCATCCACAAGTTCCAACTCGTTAACAAAGCTTTGTTGTATTTGAGGGTAAGTTCTCTATGGATGTATATCCACCCGTTGCTTGTATCTACTAGATAGATCTTGGCGTATAGTTCCCACCATAGGATTTTTTTGTTATCTATGCTGTGAACCCAACAGTGGTATCAGAGCCTGATCTATGTGTAGGTGCTTTGCACGGGTAGTACGCATATGTTTATATGTGGGCGATGATGATCATGTTAATGCATCTTCTATGTATTTCGGATATTGGTGGCATAGTGGGATGAAGTGGCCCGGACCAACTTTACATGTCATCACACATGAGACCGGTTCCACGACTAACATGCAACTAGTTTTGCATAAGTGGCTAGTGGGTGTCTGTCTCTCCTACTATAGTCAATATCTGATTTACAACGAGTTACTAATAACTTAGTTATCATCGTTGTGGTTCCATGTTCGTAGGTATGACCGGTTCTATCATCGAAAGCCCTAAGCCACGTAAAACTTGCAATGGATAAATTAGAGGCATCTAGTTTAGATTGTTGTTGGGCTAGTGTCATGATATGGTAATGTTGTAAGTTGATGTATGGTAGATACCCTTACAACACACCTAACGTGTAAGTTCCATAGACCTTGGCCTTACACACAAAGGAATGATAGAGATCATACCACGATGCACATGATGGAGATCAAATGCATGAACCATATCATCCCACTTTACACATTAGATGTCTGCATGTCATATTGCTAGTTTGGCGCTTTTAGTAGCATTGTAAGATGATCCCTCATTTAAATATCAAGATAAAATGTGTTCTTACTTAAGTATGCACCGTCCTATGGATCTTGTTTCCAGACATCACGTGATCATCGGGTGTACTCGACTCTACGCTTTCATACAACGGGTGTAAGACAGTTTTACACACGCGAATACTAAGGATCTTACTTGGCGAGCTTAGCATGTATAGACATGGCCTCGGAACACGGACCGAAAGGTTAAGCATGATTCATATAGTTGATGTGATGCCCATATTGATGCTCGCCTTTGAAGCTACACCGACTCACGTGATGATCAGACTTGGTGTAGTGGATTTGGTTCATGTAATCACCAAAAAGGCACGAGGGATGTTGTTTTTAGTGGGAGTTCATTTCTAATTTGGATTAGTTGAACTCAATTTGTCATAAACTGAATCAAAGTGAATTTGCATAATTTGTTGTACTCATTCGCATCGTTCACTACCTTATGCTTAGTTTTAATTGAGATAAGAGAACTATAGAATTCTGGATATTTACTTTACAAACTGGTATCGTGTTGTTTTGAATGTCAATTTAAAGTTTAGAAGTCCTATTGCAAACTTTCAGAAAAATCTATTTACTCCATGAAGTTTAATAAGTAGTATTAAATCAAGAGTAAGAATTCCAATGTTAGTATCTAAAGTATCATGTTTGCCTCCATGATTATTGATATTCAAAAGTTGTTTTAATATCAATATTATCTAGGAGCTGAAAATTATTTCAGAAACCATCATGTGTGGAAGATATTGTGATATATGAAACAATGTTGTTGGTTGCATTATGATAGAGTATAATTTAGCAAAATACATGTTCTCATATTGTATACGAATTTGTGAAGGATGGAGATGCTAGGCATCCGGATCTCCCAGAAGGTTTTGGGAACTAACATTATACTCTTGATTCTTCCTTATAGGCTATAGTAGCTTGATGATGAAAGTTGTCATGACAAGGATGAATAGAAGATGTAAGTAAAATGTTTACTACACTAATAGATTACTAAAGAATGGATTTTTGAAAGAACACCAAACATTTGATGATGGTGATCCACTTGAAAGTGCAAGTCCAAAGGTATTAGTATTTGACTATATACACTCTGTACTATGTGTCATGTGAATGACACCACTATTGATGTTGATAGATTCTTTTAAAAGAAAAGGAATTGTTGAAAGATAATCTATAAAATATTTGGCAGAAAAGGAAAGGTTGGAGATGTCCCACTTAGGTATATAGAAGATATACATGTTATGGTTGTATTCCTTGCTTGTTAAACAATGTGGTTCTGAGGTATTGGATACCGAATTGGTTGGTGTGAAGTGTCTTACAGAACAACACAATTCATGAACTGCAACGTCCTAAGGAACTAGCAAGAGGAATAAGTGATGATGTTCATCAAAAACAAATAAAGTGTTATTGTGTTTTCGTTGTCGTCAAACCTAGCCTTCAAGATTTGTTTTAATAATTGTTATTTTGTTCCGGTATTATGAGAACAATGGTTGTTCAAATAATTACCGTATTCCATAAAGGATGGATGAACTTTTACAAGTATAGTTGGAGAAATCACATCCATAAACATTATTGCTAAAATGTAGTAAGACAAATGATTGGAAGATCACTTATGAAGTGACATCGCTGTTTTGAATTATATTGGAAAGTAAACATGAAGAAACTCCATGTTGATAAATTTTTGGAGTCTTTTGAATTTGAACAATTGACGCTTGTGAAACTTTCCTCGAGATAATTGAAACTCTGTTCATAGGCCAAAGAGGAACGGATGACTAGCTTATTGGAAATTGTGCATGCTGATGTGCATAGTCCATTATGTGTAGCCATATGCGATGGATATTTTTGCTTCATATGCTTTCCCCAGAAATTTGAGTGAATATATCTATATATATTTACTTAATAAGGAAGAAGTATGAAACATTTGAAAATTGTTCAAAGACTTTCAAGATGAAGTGAAAAAACATTGTAACAAGAAAATAAAAGAGTTTATGATTTGATCATAAAGGAAGATATTTGAGTTACAGGTTTAGCAAAACACCTAAGATTCCAGGAATTGTTCCATCAATTTGCATTTCTCGATAAACCACAGGAGTATGGTATGTTCGAGAGATCAAATCAGACCTTGTTTGACATGGTAAGATCAAAGGTGTCATTTATAAAACTGCCATTATGTTTTAAGGATTAAAGCTTTAGAGACTACCACATTTACACTGAAAAGAGCACCATCGTGATCTGTTGAAATGACACCATATGAGTTATGGTTTGGGATGAAACCTGAATTGTCTTTTCTTAAATTTTGGTATGCTATGCATAAGTAAAATGTTTACAGCCAAAGTAGGATAAGCACCTCTTTGTAGGTTATCCCAAAGAATTCTTTAGGAATTCCTCCATAACACCGAGGACAAAAGAGTTTGTCACTTGGAACGTCAAGTTTCTTGAGAAGGAATTTTTCGTGAAAAGTTAAGTGGGAGGACAATAAACTTTGATAAGGTTGTTGAACCTTAGGTATATGTGCTAAGTAGCACAGTGCCGGAAAGTGTCCCGGTGGCGTCCATAATGCTCATGGCTCCCGTGATTACAAAGGGTGTGATCTTGGAGATTGGAGTTCTTATTGAACAATGTGGGTCGGTAAGAATCAAATAGAAAGATTTGAAACAGAAGTCATTATTGTTTTGACAATGATGAACCGACTGCATGCAAAGAAGCAATGATGGGCCCTAACTCCAGAAAATGACTAAGAAGTCATATAATTCATGATAGTATCCATACACGAGAAATCAAGTTTCTGAACTTGGAAGACCCTCCGGAAAGGCGTGAAGCCTATCGGTCATGTTTGGATCTATAAAGAAATAGACATGGATTTTTAACATCTATGAAATAGTCGATATGTCAGAAGGAAGTTTAGGGCAATGTTCAAGGAATTGACTATGCCAAGATTTGATCTTTCATAGCGATATTTAGTCTTGACGGATTAAGATAGTAACCACTACATATAATTTGGTATATGGTAGTTGAATAAACAAAAAAAGGTTCTTCTAATAGAATGGTTACCTAGGACGTGCACATGACACGGTCCGAAGGGTTTTGTTAATTCAAAGGGTGCTAAAAAGGGCATGCAAACTTCAATAGTTGAAGTGAGCATAGCGGAGTTGGAATCTTCACCATGATGAAAATGTTAAAGGAGTTTAGATTCATCGGAGATGATGAAGATGCTTGCATTTGTAAGAAATTAAGTGGGAGCACTGAGACATATTTCTAATACATTATGTAGAGGACATGGTGTTGATTGGAAATGATGTATCTTGTATTGACACAAGTTAATAATTTCATTAAAATAGGATTTCGATGAAAGACTTGGGCAAAACCGGAATATTTGGCATCCATGTCTATATGAATAGATTGAGGCACTAATATGGTTGTGGAGACGTACATATATGAGATATTTAAAAGGGTTCAATATGGAAACAACAAGAAAGGTTCTTGTTGCATGGAAATGATTGTGTCAAGATTCAAGTGTTTCAACACTTGGTGAGTAAAATCACATGAATATTTTGATCAATTATATCGTGATATGTATATATCCAGATATGTCCTATGCTCTAAATGTTATGAGCACATACCAGAATGATTCATAAGATGGTCATTGGACGATAGTAAAGATATTCTTATGAGCTTTGGAAGAACTAAGAATATATCATGTATAAGTGACAAATAGTTAAAGGTAGTTCATTGTAAAGTGTTACATTGATACTAGTTTTGTCACAAGATACAAATTAAATTTACCTCAATTTAGACTATGGGTGACACAATGTAATGGAAATGATGTTCCATGATGGATTTGGATGAGTTCCAAAGTTGAGACATTGTGACGGATACTACAACATAAGGCTAAGTATATGACTGCTATAGTAGCAGCAAAGGAGGACATTTGTGTTAAGTAGTTTCTTATCAAACTAGGTGTGGTTCAAAGTGGGCTAATACTATGAAGATATATTGTGTGACAATAATATCAACATATTTTAACCCAAACAAACTAAAGGTCCCACCAAAGGACCAAATTTATACAATGCCATCTCATTTGAGAATGAGTGATGCGTAGAGACGCAAAGACATGCAAATACACATGGACCTGAAACTATCAGATCCGGAGATTATGTTAACCACTAGCAATCGCGTATATGCAACACCAGAAAGCCATAGGTGTTCAATACGCAAAGTTTTTCAAACTAGATTATCAACTCTAGTGCAAGTGGGGGACTAAAGGGAATATGCCCGAGAGGCAATATTAAAGTAGTTATTATCCTATTCCATGTTTATGATAAATTTTTATTTTGCATGCTATAATTGTATTAATTGGAAACGTTAATACATGTGTGTTTAATAAACAAAATACAAAGTTCCTAGTAATGCCTCTCATATAAACTAGCTCGTTGATTAACAAGATGATCAAGGTTTCCTGATCATGGACATTGGATGTTGTTAATAACGAGGTCACAACATTGGTGGAATGATGTGATGAACATTCATCCGAAGTATAGCATTACGATCAGAGTCATTATGTTTATATTTCTATAACATCATACGAAGTAATCTTAGTCCTTAGACCATGAGATCATGTTAATTGCTAACACCAGAAGAGTATCTTGATAACATCAAACGTCACACCGTAATAGGGTGACTATAAAGGTGGTTTCGGTGCTACAAAGGTGTTATGTTGAGGCTCATGGATCAAGAGTGGGATTTGTCCATCCCGATGATGGATAGATATACTCTGGGCCCTCTCGGTGATATCACACTGAAATATCTTGCAAGCAAGTGATGCGATCACTAGAATGTATGTCGGTAACGAGATCAAACTAGGAATTTGGATGCCGATGATGGAATCTCGGACATGTAATATATCGCGAGACAAAGGGATTTACTTACGACGTTAAGGGTTCACACAATCACAAGAGTCATTGTTGAATATGTGGGAGTCAATACGGATCTCTAGGTCCCGCTGGTGATTATTGATCGGAGAGGGGTCTCGATCATGTCTGTGTTATCCGCGAACCATAGGGTGACACAGTTAAGGGATACCGACACCATTTGGAGAAAATATGTTTCAGATAAAGATTTAAGAAAGCGCTGGAATTATTTCAATAGACACCGGAACTGTTTCGAGTGAAATTGCTGAAATTGGTTCTACATGTGATATTGAAATGTTGCAAGGGGTTTTATGTGAATGTTTTTTAATTAAAGTAATTAACAAGATTCTGAAGAAAATAAATAAAATAGTTTTATTTAATGAGAGCTTGCATTAAATTTGGTGGAAATTTAATGCATGTGAGTGGAAGTGTGAGTGGAGGCATATTTATGTGAGTGGAGCATCCACCACATGAATGATGGAAGAGGTGGGGGCACCACCATGGCTGCCACGCCATGGCCCTTGGCTGCCCCCCTCTTCCCTATAAAAGGCCCCCCTCTCCTTCTCACAACACACACCTCCTCGTGAAGGATCTCTCTCCCCCTCTAGTTATTCCCCATGGTCTCGGATTAGCGAGATACATGTTCCCGGTGGCTTTATCTGGAAAGGAGTTGCTGCTTCCACTGCTTTGCTAGAGCGAGGGATGGAGGTTGTCGGGGTACCGAATGTGTGTGCGATCACGGATGCACCTCTGCTTTGCGGTGCTGGACTTGGTGGTGCTGGACTTGCTAGAGTTGGATCTGATGGACATGCTGGAGCTAGACCTGCTAGACTTGATCACGATCTTGAGAACGGCAATTGTACGACTACATCATCCACGAGTTCCAACTCGTTAACAAAGCTTTGTTGTCTTCGAGGGTAAGTTCTCTATGGATGTATATCCACCCGTTGCTTGTATCTAGTAGATAGATATTGGCGTATAGTTCCCACCATAGGAATTTTTTTGTTTCCTATGCCGCGAACCCATTAGGTACGTGGACGGTGCGGTGTCTCCTAGCGGTGGTTGTTGGCTTAAAGGCGAGGTGTGGGGCGGCTGGGTTTGGTCTGACGCATGCGGCGCTCTGGGCGGAGGCAGAGGTTCTTGCGACGGCGTGCGGCCGCTACGGGTCGCGTGGCGGCGAATGGGGGTGTCTGCCGGGGTGCTGCTATCATGGCAGGTCAATGCACGCGAGGGGAAGTCAAGGCGCGGCGCGTGTGAGCTGGTCGGGCTCAGGGCACTGGCGCGCTCTGGACATGGCACGGAGAGGCAGTGCGTGGCAGTGCTAGTGTGGTCCAGGGCTGGGCTTCGACCGTGGGGTGGACATGGGGTGGCCGTAGGAGCTCGTGTGTTTGGTGCGCGTCTTGGGCGAGGCTGGCGTGGCTCCTGGCGTGCTGTCCACTGTCGGCTGACGACGACCAAGAACGGGCGGGGCTCCACTGTGCCAGCAGCAAAGGGGGAGCTGGTCTAGGGCTGGGTTAGGCTTAGGGGGGACAAGTGGTTAAATTGGAGACCAAATGGTCGATGATCACTGTACCAAACAGTGCAACTAATCTACTGTTTATTCTGTGTTTGCCAAGTGTTTGTGTTAATGGCCGCATGAACTTTAGTTTTGAATTTTTGATTCAAATTTTTTGAGTGATCTTAGATTAAGCTTGAGAGACTAGGTTTGCTTGGTTAAGTCAAGGTGAACTCATTTGATGTGTTTTTGAGAAAGTGTCATCTTAGCACATACACTTGATTCAATTTTCAAATGTCCTTTAAATTGATTTGCTAGATGTTTTTGTAAGTTTGTAAAGTGGGCCTTGATACACTTTTACTTGGTATAGCAAGGGGTGAAAAGAAATAGAATTGCTTCTGTTAGAAATTGTCTTCTAGGAACACCTAAAGTGACCTAGTGGTTTAAAATGGTCAAAATGACCATTTGGTTTATTTAATCATCTTTTATTTCTTTTTATCTGGATTTTGGTTGTAAATGATCTAGATGATGTGGCATCCACCTTTAAACCATTTCACATCATTTGTAGCAATCAAGCATGGCATATACACTCAATTCTACACTAATGCAAACACACATGCATTCATATGCTTTTTCTTAATAACAGTTTTTTTGTTAACCCTAAATTGGGTGATTAGACATTGACAATCTTGATTAGAAGTTTTGGGATGTTACAAACCTTCCCTCCTTAAATGAAATATCGTCCCAAGATTTAAGAAAAACTAGGCACTAAAGAGATCTCGAAACTCAGTCCTAATGTAATCTTCTCGCTCCCAGGTAGCTTCTTCCTCGGTATGGTTGCTCCATTGTATCTTGAGAAATTTGATACTCCGGGTCCCTGTGGTTCCGAAGGCTTCTTACAGAATACGTATCGGTACTTCACGATACGTCAGATCCTTGTTGATATCAATGGCTCAATGATCAATGTTCTTGAAAACTTCGGTCTTCTCTGGAACTTCTAGGCATTTGCGAAGTAACGAGATATGGAACACACTATGGATGGCCGACATCTCCTCTGGCAGTTCCAGTTGATATGATACTTCTCCTCGGTGATTCAGAATCTTGAAGGATCCAATATATCTGGGGGCTAACTTTCCTTTCAGCTGAAAACGCCAACACTTTGAGATACACAAAATCTCCCACTTTAAAATTCAGGTCTCTATGTCTCTTGTCCACATAACTCTTCTCCCTGGATTGGACGGTCTTGAGGTGCTCACGGACTTTGTGCACTTTCTCTTCGGCTTTTCGTAGGATGTCGGGTCCGAAAATCTGACTCTCTCCTACTTGCGACCAATTCAAGGGGGTACGACACTTTCTTCCATACAAGAACTCAAATAGGGCCATTTGCAAACTAGCTTGATAAGTGTAGTTGTATGAGAATTTTGAGAAAGGCAGACAATCTTCCCATTTTCATCCATACTCTAGAACACAAGCTCTCAACATATCTTCTAAGATTTGGCTGACTCTTTCAGTCTGTCCATCGGTCTATGGGTGATAAGCTGTGCTGAAATTCAACTTGGTTCCCAATCCTTCTTAGACTTCCTGCCAAAATCTTGAGGTAAATTGGGTTCCTCGATCCGATACTATGGTCTTGGGGGTTCCATGCAAACTGATGATTCTAGCAATGTATAACTCTGCTAGCTTCAAACTCTGGTAGGTTGTCTTGACAGGTATAAAATGGGCTACCTTGGACAATCTATCAATTATGACCCAAACAGAGTCATTTCCCCTACTAGAAGTAGGAAAACCGGTGATAAAATCCATTCCGACGGAATCCCATTTCCATTCCGGAATCTGCAATGGTTGCAACAGTCCTGTGGGTCTCTGATGTTCCGCTTTGACTCGCTGACAGATATCACACTTGGCTATGTAGCTTCCGATTTCTCTGTTCATCTTGTGCCACCAAAATTGCTCCTTCAAATCCTGATACATCTTTGTTCCTCCAGGGTGGATAGAATATAGAGTATCATGAGCTTCCTGCATGATAACTTGCTTCCGCTCCAAATCTGCTGGCACACAGATACGTCCTTTGTACCCCAAAACTCCTTCTTCATCTTTGGTGAATCCAGGTACCTTTCATGTACCAATACGACGTTTGATTCTGTCGATACTTGCATTTCCCTTCCGGGCTTCCTATATCTGACTGATCAACGTGGGTTGAAGTTCAATGCTAGCTAGAAATCCTTTGCTAACTAGCTCTGTTCTAAACTGCTCCAACTCTTCATGCAAACTTGGCTGGGCTTCTTTCATCATGGTGTTTAGTCTACACGATAATCTGCTAAGAGCATCCGCTACCACATTGGCTTTGCTAGGGTGATAGTGAATGTCAAAGTCATAATCCTTGATTAACTCTATCCATCTCCTTTGCCTCATATTCAGCTCCTTCTGGGTGAAGATATACTTCAAACTCTTGTGATCCCAATAAATCTCACAGCGGTTACCCATAAGGTAACGACGTCATGTCTTCAATGCTAAAACTATGGCTGCTAGTTCAAGATCATCAGTCGGGTAGTTTTGCTCATGCTTCTTCAGTTGTCGAGATAGATATGCTATGACTTTGTGTTCTTGCATCAACACACATCCGAGACCAATCTTGGATGCATCACAATACACATCAAAAGGCTTCTTGATATCTGGCATAATCAAGATGGGGGCTGAAATCAATCTCTTCTTGAGTTCTTGAAAACTTGCTTCACATTTGTCTCTCCATTTGAACTTCTTATCTTTCTTCAACAGTTGCGTCATCAGTCTTGCGATGCTCGAAAATCCATCAACAAACTTGCGGTAATATCCCGCTAATTCGAGAAATGCACGGACTTGGGTTTGGGTGGATGGGGCTTTCCATGCTTCAATATCTCTGATCTTGGCGGGATCAAGAATGACTCCTCCTGCCGACACAATATGTCCTAGGAATCCTACTTCCCTCAACAAAACTCACATTTGCTAAACTTGGCGTACAACTGATGTTCTCTAAGGGTTTCAAGGATGGTTCTCAGATGTAGCTCATGGTCTTCTTCTGACTTGGAATAGATAAGAATATCGTCGATAAAAACAACGACAAACTTATCCAAGAAATTCATAAAGATCTTATTCATGAGATTCATGAAATAAGCGGGGGCATTGGTTAATCCAAAAGACATGACCGTATACTCATACAATCCATATCTGGTGGTAAAGGCGGTCTTTGGAATATCCGTTGGACGAATCTTTAGGTTGTGATAACAAGTTCTAAGATCAATCTTTGAAAAAACTCTAGCACCAGTCAACTAGTCAAACAAATCCTCGATCTTGGGTAGTGGGTACTTTTTCTTGATGGTGACGTCATTCAGATTCCGGTAATCTGTGCACAAACGGTTACCTCCATCTTTCTTGTCGACAAACAAAATAGGCAATCTCCATGGTGATGCGCTTGGTTGAATCAAACCTTTCGCCAGCACAGCATCAAGTTTCTTCTTCAGCTCCACTAGTTCAGAGGGGTTCGTGCTATAGGGTCTCTACGCTATGGGTCCAGTTCCAGGAATCAGTTCAATAATGAACTCGATATCCCGATCCAGGGGCATACCAGGTAATTCATCTGGGAATACGTCGGAGTATTTAGAGACTCCTCTGAGTTGGTCAAGGGTTGGTTGGGCTAGACTCTAGTTGCACTTGAATTGATGGGGCAAGGTTTCAGATACATGCTCTACTGATACTCCAGAGCTACTGGTCATGGTTATGGCTTTCTTGGCACAGTCGATCAATCCTTTATGTTTCGCCATCCAATTCATTCCTAGTACTACTTCCAAACCTTTGGTTCCAAGTACTATTAGATTGGAATAAAAATCTATCCCATGGATTCTGATAGGTACAACCTTGCAAATTTTTCTAGCTTTGGTGGTTGAACCAGGTATTTGAACTATCATGACGTGCTTCAATTTTGTTGGTTGAATCTTACTAGTGCATGCAAATTCTTTGGTAAAAACGAGTGCGATGCTCCAGAATCAAACAACACTCTTGCTAATACTGAGTTAACAGAAAGCATACCCAACACGACAACTGGCACTTCCTGGGCTTCTTCAGCGTTCATGTGGAACAGACGGCCGTTGCGGTTGGCGAGTTCCCTTGGGAAAATCTTCTTCCAGGTTGAACACGACGCTGTTGCTGAGCTGGGGCACTCACATTGGTGGCGGCTGCAAGCTTCTTGGGACACTCGTTGGAGTAGTGACCCTTGACTCCACATTCAAAGCAAGTAATCTGGGACTTGTCTTTGGCGGCAACGGGCACAACATTGATTCCCGTCCTTGTGGCAGTATTGTTGTTGTTATTATTGTTGTTGTTGGACTTGGGCGGTGCACGATTGAAGTTGTTGGAGTTGCCGGGGTTGTTGTGATTTCCTCCAGAGTTCAAATTTCCTCCGCTATGATTGGGGTAGCTTGGACGGGACATCGGGGGTATATTGTTTCTTGGGGCATATCCTGTAGACGGGTTGGGGCGAGACTTCTGGTGATTGTTGGATCCACTCTGGTGCATCATTCTCCGCTTGCGGTTGTCATTGGCTTGGTTGATCTTCCCATCCATCTGGATGGCGGAATCCACAAGCTCTTCGAGATCTTCAAAACGGATGTTGACTAGAACAGTTTGCATCTCATCATGCAATCCATTCAGGAATCTCTCCTTCTTCTTGGCTTCAGTGCTGATCTCATCAGGGGCATATCTAGCTAGCGACAAAAATTTGTCACGGTTCTCAACTACCGTCATCCTTCCTTGCTTCAGTTCTTGGAACTCATCTCTCATTCTGGTGACTAAACCTTGAGGCACATGGGTGCGGCTGAACTTGATCTTGAAAGCTTCCCACGTCATCCCTTGACCGTGGTTCATAGAACACGTGCTATACCACCAGGCTCTTGCATCCCCTGCCAGATAGTGGGTGGCAAATAGAACTTTCTCGTTTGCTTCAACTACTGCTACTTCCAGGTTGTTCTCCATGGTTTGCATCCAGTCATTAGCATCTAACGGGTCTTCAGACTTACTAAAGATAGGCGGATTCGTATTCTGAAAGTTCTTAAGTTTGGATCCATGGTCATCTTGGTTTCCATGGACTTGATTATTGTGGGCCATCTGAGCTATCTATTGAAGAGTGGCTAGGTTGGCTTGATGTTCTGCTCTACTAGCTTTGCGGTCGGAAACTAGCATTTGCAGAATCTGCAACATTGGGTCCTGTGATGAGCTGCTTCCTCCGGGGTTTCCATGAGTCATTTGAAGATTGAGATAGATAATGAGATAAGAGGGAAATTTCTAAGGTTCATGGTTTAGTTTTCAAAAGCTTTAAACTTTGAGTTTGACTCAGGTTTTGCAAACTAACACTTCTCATTCATCCATTCATTCAAAGCACACAATACAAACACACGCCACAATACAAAAGGGAAAACATATGGTTTTAAGAACCGTTTTGTGAACTAGGATAAAGTGGGGCCAATACAACTCCTTCCTACGGTAGTGATCAAGTGCATCTACTCATCATCAATGAAGTCTGAATCATTATCATCGGTGTAGAAATCCATGGCATCATCCTCTAGGTAGTCGTTGTCATCACTGAGGTACGAGTGAAGATCACCCTGGATGTCTTCACTTTCTTCCTCTTCCTTCGCTTCTAGTTGGATTTCCTGCTCACGGATGGTCTTCTCGAGGTCGGCTACCTTCTTGCGAAGACGAGCGATGGTGCAATCCTTCTTCTCGCATTGACGATGAAGTGATTTGTGATCCTTGACGAGCATGGTGAGAGTCTGGTCCTTCTGGGCGGCAATGGCAAGGTTGTGGTTGGCGTAGGCTCGAGCATTGTCCAATTTCTTCTCCGTATCATACAGCAGGAAGTCAAGGTTCTCCACTTGGTGCTTCATCTCTGGGTGACTTGGCATCTCCAATGGCATTCCCATAGAATCATGCCTTGCGAAGTGCGCAAAGCGAGTTCCCTGGATCAAGTTGATGTTTTGTCTGCAAAGACGGGCAAGAGCTTCATGCATTGCCCTGGCTAATCCATCTAGCCAGTTGTTCTCTTGCACGGTGAATTGAATCTTCTCAGAAAGGGGTTCTTCCATCTTGCCTCGGAGGTCTACAACTATCACCCATTGTAGATCTCCTCCTGGGTGATCATTGAGTTGAGCTCTGAAGAATTCCGGATGCGGGCGCTCCAAATACTCTGACAGTGCATCGATATCCCTCTCAAAGATCAGTTGGCCTCCGTTGCCCAGTTGATAGGACTTGCAATACTGAACTTCCATCTATAAGAATTTAGGATAATTAAGTTAGTGAGGTGATCAAGTGTGTCAAATTTTATGTAGGAATGTAAGAATTTTTGAGGAACATGATTTTTATTGAAAGAATCAAGGATAAGAGTGGGAATATGTTTTCATAAATACTCACTTCTTTGGTTTTGAAACTAAGTTTTTGTTCGGACGTCCATTCTAACTAGGGTCTCCTATGGTCAGGATGGCTCTGATACCAACTTGTCAACACCCGGATTGTTAATCCAGATGCCTATTATGCCATACATCACAATCCTAGGATTACCATTTTTGCAAGACATAACAGATTGGATATCACAGTACATCATCCATTACAAACCATAATAAGGTTTTACACAAATAAAGGATCTCATGATCCAATCTTAATACAATCAAGCAGCGGATAGTAAAGCGTAGTAGTGGGCTCTATCTTCAATGTCGCAGGCAATGCTGGCGATGGGAGAAGATCCTAGTTATCATAGCCGTCCTGTTGTCCATCTTCCTAATAGTCCTCCTCATAGTCTGGCCACGAGAATAGCCAGGGACAAAGCCATGCATACTCTTTAAGTACTCGTAAACTATCACTAACAAGTAAGGTAGTTCTAGTAGGAATACTAAGCTCTAAGTTTATTTGCAAAAGCTAGCTTTATCTTAAGCCGAGTTTAGAAGTAAAGAAAACTAATTCGATGTTCTAAATCACTTAAGTGGGAAACTAGTTTTCATGTTCACAATCCTGTTGTGGTCAAGTCAAAGTCATAGTTCACTTCACAAGTCATTTCTAAAACATCTGACGATGGAATAGTATGGCCACTCCAACTGTCCATGACCATGGACGCGGCTATTTGAATAGTTTGACACTCTGTAGAGGTGGTACACTTTTACCACAAAATTCGATACATCCGTCAGGGATAACCCTGAATCAATCATACTTAGTATGCGGATAATCAATCATAACCTTTCAATTACACATGCTAGTATAGGCACCTCCCCTATGAGCTTGGCCTCCCAGCCATGGCCATCTGCCATCATGGGCACTGCATGGGTGGACAAATATCAAGAGGTAGCCTCAGCTCAAACCTCTCCCGCGAGGGAACCCATACTAATGCATATAAACATCCGGCTAAGCCTTACCCAATTCAGGTATTGTGGTTTTATGGTAAAATTGGAATGGTATCGCATCCGAACCCAACCATCCATTTTTGGTAAAAGGGCTAAGGCTCATGCCTCAACATTTTCATCATCAAACCATTTGTGTTTCCCAACACTTGTCAAAACATCTCAATAGAATGACTCATCATTCCAAGGTTTTCATAATCATTTTCACCAAGCATTCCCATCTAAAGTGATCAAGTTTTGTGCTTAGCACTAGCTACTAAGGTTAAGAGTGTTCACTAAAGAGGGGTGCTAATCTTCAATCTCATGCCATGGAATGACATATAAGTATAACTATATAGGCCAAGTTTTATACTCTTTATGCTATCTATACTAAAAGTAAAGAACTTTGGTAAAGTAAGAGAGTAAAGATTGCAAGTAAAACTTGGGATGGTATAAATCAAAAATATATAACCCAAGCATGCCTAACGCATCTTGTTTAGGTAAACTTGCATCTAGTGGTGGTTTGCCTTGGTTGGTGCAGTGATCGAAATTCTCCTCGTCTTCTTTGGGGTAGAATTCCTCCTCCTCATAGGCTTGGTAGGTACTATCATCCATAAATAAATACGGGGTACACAATCACCAAACAATACTTATCTATGCTATTTAGCACACTAAGGCACACACTTGATGACTTAGCATCATCATAAACATCACATGCAATAAAGAACTAGTTTTATTCATTTTATTTTAGAAAAGTAATTTCTACTCATTGAAATTAATTAAGATTTAATATTCCCAAATTAAAATATGGGATCATGTTGACACATGTCATCACCACATATTCTAATACATGGGAATGTGATTTAAAGTGTTGGTCACATTTTATAAAGTTTAAGACTATTATTTACTAGATTTAAAGTGACTAAATATGCCCTAATAGCATTCTTTTGGTACTAGTCCAATGTCACTGCATGCAATCCTAGATATTTTTACATATTCAGATAGATATTATCAAATGTGATTTTTGAGAGTTGGAATCAACTCAAAAGCTATTATGGTTTATTTTTGAAAAATGTTTGAAGTTACAAAGGTATCTTTCTTATTATTTTTACTATATGTGATCTCTAACTCCAAATGATTTAAATCCAATGGGCTTCGATAGGTATTATAATTTTCTTTCTAACAAAGTTTGAATCATGCAATTTGGTTCAGTGAAACTCCCTAAATTGATTTTTGAATAAGTGGACAGAATATGATTTCAACTAAATTGGAAAATCACTTATTTGAATTTTTGGGCCAGCGCGGGAAAACTAATGGACCGGCCCAGCTGCACAGCACAGCGCGTGGCTGACAGAGGGGGTCCACTGGTCAGCGACACATTTAACACGAAACGGTATTTACTGATCTGACTTCTACGATCTAAATCTAATCCACACGGCCGTGGTTCATCATCAACAACGAACAGCTCCGGCGAGGAATTTACCCTAGCGCGGCGGTAGGGGTCTCGTGGTGCTCACCTGGGCTCTAGCTAGGCTCGGCGATGGGGGCGATCGATATGGTAGACGACGGCGAGGCGAGGCGCGGTCACGGCGAGGCTCAGGGTGGTCGGAATCAACGGAGCCCTTCTCCTCTAGCAGTGGCGGACTCATGTGAAATTCTGGCATGGTGGTGCTTGCCTTGCTCCGGGAAGAGGTGGGGAAGGTCAGTGAGGAGTGGGGAGTTGAGTGGTGAGAGTAATGGAGGCTGGGGTGGCATCCTTTTATAGCTCGGTGAGGGGACCGAGCGGTGCGAGCTGGCGTCTCCGGTGAGGGCGGCATAGAGAGATAAGGGCATGGCTCAGGTCGATGGACGGTGCGGTGTCTCCGGGCGGTCGTTGCTGGCTTAAAGGCGGGGCATGGGGTGGATGGGTTTGGTCTGGCGCGTGCGGTGCTCTGGGTAGAGGCAGAGGTGCTTGCAACGGCATGCGGCTGCTGCGGATCGCGCGGCGGTGCTAGTGTGGTCCAGGGCTGGGCTTCGACCGTGGGGTGGACAGGGGGTGGCGGTAGGAGCTTGCGTGTCTGGTCCGCGTCTTGGGCGAGGCTGGCTTGTTTCCCACTGTCGGCCGGCGACGACCAAGAACGGGCGGCGCTCCACTGTGCTAGCGGCAAAGGGGGAGCTGGTCTAGGGCTGGGTTAGGTTGAGAGGGGACAGGGGGTTAAATTGGAGACCAAATTGTCGATGATCACTGTACCAAATAGTGCAGCTAGTCTAGTGTTTATTCTGTGCCTGCCAGGTGTTTGTGTTAATTGTCGCATGAACTTTAGTTTTGAATTTTTGATTCAATTTTTTGAGTGATCTTATATTAAGCTTGAGAGACTAGGTTTGCTTGGATAAGTCAAGGTGAACTCGTTAGATGTGTTTTTGAAAAAGTGTGATCTTAGCACATACACTTGATTCAATTTTCAAATGTCCTTTAAATTCATTTCCTAGATGTTTTTGTAAGTTTGTAAAGTGTGCCCTGATACACTTTTATTTGGTCTAGCAAAGGGTGACAAGAAATAGAATTTCTTCTGTTAGAAATTGTCTTCTAGGAACACCTAAAGTGACCTAGTGAAATTGTCAAAATGACCATTTTGTTTATTTAATCATTTTTTATTTCTTTTTCTTTGGATTTTGTTTTTAAATGGTCTAGATGATGTGGCATTCACCTTTAAACCATTTCACATCATTTGTAGCAATCAAGCATGGCATATATACTCAATTCTACACTAATGCAAACACACATGGATTCATATGCTTTTTCTTAATAACAGTTTTTGTTAACCCTAAATTGGGTGATTAGACATTGATAATCCTGATTAGAAGTTTTGGGATGTTACACCACGATCTTCTTCGGGTTTGCCTTGATCCCTCGTTGTGAAACAAGGAAATCGAGTAGCTAGCCGGATGGGACACCGAAGACGCACTTCTTCGGGTTCAGCTTCATCTGGTACTAACGGAGGTTGCCGAATGTCTCCCCTAAGTCCTCGAGGAGGGTGCGTTTCTCCTCTGTCTTGATGACGACATTGTCCACGTAGGCATGCACGTTTTGGCCGATCTGCGAGTGCAAGCATTTCTGCATACAACACTGGTAGGTAGCGCCTGCATTCTTCAGACCGGAAGGCATGGTTACATAGCAGAAATCCCTGTATGGGGTGATAAACGATGTCTTTATCTGGTCAGCCGGGTTTAGCCGGATCTGATTGTAACCGGAGTAACAAACCAAAAAGGACAACAAATCGCAGCTGGCCGTGGAATCGATAACTTGATCGATACGGGGCAAAGCGAAGTGGTCTTTCGGGCACGCCTTGTTCAGGCTGGTGTAGTCGATACACATGCGCCAGGTCTTGTTCTTCTTCAACAACAGGACTTGGTTGGCTAGCCAGTCTGAGTGGTACACCTCCATAATGAACCCGGCTACAAGAAACCGTGTGATGTCATCACCAATAATCTTTCTCTTCTCTTCTGCGAACTGGTGCAACGGCTGCTTGACCGGCTTGGCATCTGACCGCACATGGAGTGAGTGCTCGGCGAACTCCCTCGGCACACCTGGCATGTCATTGGGGGACCATGCAAAGCTGTCCCGATTCTCACGGAGGAAGTCGACGAGCGTGCCTTCCTATTTGCTGTCCAGGTTGGCACCAATGGTGACGAACTTGGTCGGGTCAGAGGGGTCAAGCAGGATCCTCTTCGTCTCCTTTGCCGGCTGGAAAGTTGCATCCCCGGCCAGCTTGCTTCTGGCCAGCATTTCTTGCTGGGCCATGGCCACATTGCGCATGATCACGCGCTTCTCTTCGGCTATGATGAGGGCCTCGACCAGCTTGGAGCTGGCTGAGGCGCACTCCATCGACCGCCTTAAGCAGCCGGTGATGGTGATCACGCCGTTTGGTCCCGGCATCTTTGTCTTGAGATACGCGTAGTAGGGGATGGCCATGAACTTGGAGAGGGCGGGGTGTCCGAGGAGAGCATGGTAGGAGCGCGAGAGGTTCACCACCTCGAACCATATCGGCTCGCGCCGGAATTTCTCCTCGGTCCCGAAGATGACATCCAACTGGATTTTACCCAGCGGAGCGCAAGTCGGCCCTGGTAGTACGCCGTGGAACGTCATGGTAGTCGGGTGCAGGTCGCACTCGCGAATGCCAAGCTTCTCCAGCAATGATCGTTAAAGCAGGTTGAGGCTACTGCCCCATCGATGAGGACGTGCGAATAGCGGCAGGTGCGCTCGTTGGAGAAGATGAGGGGGTCAAGTACCATGGCGTAGCCCCCGGGAATGGGAAGCTGATCCGGCTGATCCTCCCGGCTCTAGGTGATGGGGGTCTCTGACCTGTTTGGGTACTAGGGAACTGGGGAGACGATGGCATTGACCTCCTTAGAGTGGCGTTTGCGGCTGTGCTTGTCGTCCATCTCCGTCTCGAAGATGTGGTTGGCGGCGTGCGGCTGGGGGTAGCCATTGGTGTTGGTTCCGCTGCTGCCTCCGTTACCATCATTGTCGGCTCCCCTAGCTAGTGGTGGGGGTCCACCAGGCGGGGGCGGGGGTAGACGTTGTTGGTTGCCTTGGTCCTTTAGTTGGCGGGTCCAGCTGCAGTTCCGGGTGGTGTGCGTAGCCGGCTTGAAGGGACCGCTATGCCACTTGCACGGGCCGTCAAACATTTGGTCGAAGGTGAGCCACGGCTTCTGCCTTCTCGCGTCGTTAGCTGGTGCGTCGGGCGTGCCCTCCACAGCATTGACCTGCCGCACGTGGTAGCAAGGCTTCTGCTGTCTGGCTTGGCGCTCCCCATGGAACCGGTTGTCGTTTTCGTGGCACCTGGAGGATCCGGCTTCTCTAGTCGGATTGCTCGGACGGTCGCGAGCCAGCTCCGACAGAGTCGGACACTCGTCAGCACTTACTCAGAGGGGCTTCTTCCTCACGACATCTACCGTGGCGTACTGGTCCACGACTGTCATGAGATCCGCCATGGTTTTCGGCTCGTTACACAGTAGCCAGTGGCGAAGCATGGTGCCTCTCGGCACCCCTCGACGAAGAAGATGATCGCTTGGCTCTCCAGGATGCGCTCGCAGGTGTTGCGCAGCTCCGTCCACCTAGCGAGGTACTCACGGTCTGTCTCGCGGTCGCCCTGAACGCACAAGGCCAGGTCGCGCGGGCGGCCCGGACGCTTGTACGTGCCATTGAAGTTGCGGACGGACACCTTCTCAAAATCTGGCCAGGCGTTGATGTTGTTCGGCGCGAGGGTATTGAGCCATGTCCTTGCTGACCCGGTTAGCATGAGGGGAACATAGCGCACAACTATGCGCTTGTTCCCATGGGCAATGCCGACTGCCGTGGCGTAGTCGGTCAGCTAATCTTCCAATTTCATGATGCTGTCATACTTGGGGGTATCCCTGGGCAGGGTGAACTTATCCGGAAACGGCTTGTTCCGGATGTGGGGTCTGAAACAAACTGGTCCAGTGGAGTCTTCCTCTTCCGTGACATGCGCTTGAGCGAGGAGCTCGAGGCGATCACGGGCATCCGGACGGTCCGGGTTGGGCGCTCCTACCCGGCCCGAGAGACGGGAGCCGGTAGGTCTTGGCGCTCTGGTTGGTGGAGGGGGAGGTGGTGGGTTGTTGTTCACCGTTTGCTCCCGGCGCGGCTAGCCCTTGTTGCCAGAGCTATGGCGCTTGCTGCCGGCCTTAGCCGGAGGGGAGGACGCCTGCTGGGTCTTACGGGGTACGCCCTTACTGTTGGTGGGCGGCATGCTTCCCTTGGAGCAGCTGGGGTCCTCCTGCATCTGCTGGTTGGCCTCAGCCTACTCGTCCGCGATGTGGAGGAGCTCCTGCACCCGAGCGTGCTGCCGGTCTCGCTCCTCGCCCTCCAAGTTGGGCAGTTCGTCTGCCGCGACTCGCGCCGTGCGCAGATTCTTGATGGGTGTGCTGTAGGTGGGCCGGATGAGAGTAGATGGCAGATCTGGCTTGCCATCCCTGTCCAGCCTGCCACCCAGCTCGCTGCCCCAACGCCGTACCTGTCAGCGCCGGCTCGGCTCCACGGTAGCCGGAGTGTGGATATGCGCGCGGTCGTACTCGCGCTGGGTGATCTCGATCTGCTTCCTGGTTGCAGCCAGCTCCATGGCCTCCTGCAGGAGAAGCTGCCTCTCCATGGCGAAGTTGGCTTCCGCCACCTTCGGGTTATCCTCGAGGTTAACCGGCATGAGGAGCCGGTCAATGGCCTCCTCCACCGGGGTTCCTAGGCCACAGCGAAGCAGAAGTTCCGACCTCGTCCGTGCCCTTCTCCTGAGGCTGGCGGGGCTAAGAGCTGGAGCCGGCCATCATCACCTCGACACCGCGAGGAGCAACGGAAGCACCGTGATACGTCCATTTTGCATCACTATTCTATGTCATAATTCACTATTATTCATTGATATATTGCGTATTGAGAGGTGATACTTATGTTATTTCATCTGTTTTTGCATGGTTGATGACTTTTGGAGCATGGACCGCTGCAGTCAGGATTCTGATGGAAAAGGTGCTGTTTGGAGGCAAACTTCGCGAAGATCAGAAAATCTGGGAAAATATACGGAAAATCCTATTTTTCTAGAAGACGAAGGAAGCCAGAAGGGGGGCTGGAGATGGGCCCTAGGGGGCCCACACCATCCCTTGGCGCGGGCAGCCCTAGGCCGTGCCAGCAGGTGGTGTGGCCGCCCTAGGCCACTCCAGGCTCTCCCCTCGGGCGTATATTGTCCTCCCGAAACCCTAAGACTCGGGGAGCGACCACAGAAAAATTCCGCCGCCTTTGCGGCGTGAAAAACACCGAGACAAAAGATCTCTCCGGCAGACAGATTTCTGCTGGGGGAATTCCTTCCCGGAGAAGGGAGATCGTCACCATCAACACCACCATCAAGATGGACTTCATCGGGATCATCATCATCATCACCACCACCACCATCACCATCAGCACTCTCATCACCATCTACATATTGCTGTAACAATTGAGTTGAATCTTGCATAGTTCATAGGGGAAACTTTCCCGGTGTTGATTACTCTTTGGAGTTGATGCTATTGAGTGAACCATTGAATTATTGTTTATGCTCAGATTGTTATACATCATTATTCCATCTCTGATCATGATCCATATGATATCTTGTGAGTAGTTCGTTTTGTTCTTCAGGACATGGGAGAAGTCATGTTGTTAGTAGTGGAATTGTGTTGAGAAAGATTCAATAGTTTGTTATTTAAGTTGTGGTGTACTTCTTCTAGTGGTGTCATGTGAACGTCGACTACATGACACTTCACCTATATGGGCCTAGGGGAATGCATTGTGTATTTGGCTACTAATCGTAGGGGTTGCTGGAGTGACAGAAACCTGAACCCCCGTTAGGAAACCATTGCACACGGGACGTAAGGGTCTTAGAGTTTAAAGCTGTGGGTAGGTTTCTACCTTAATTACTTTCTTGTACTTACGCATGTTTGCAAGGGGTATAATCACAAGTATGTATTAGTCCTAGGAAGGTCGGTACATTAGCACAGGTTCACCCACACAACACTTAGCAAGCTAAAGAAGATTAATCAACTATATGAAGCGAAAGCACTTGACAGTCTTCCCATGTGTCCTCGAGAACGTTTAGTCATCTTAAGTAATACAACCGGCTTGTCCTTTGCTGCATAAAGGATTGGGCCACTTGCTGCATTTATTCCCACTGTCTTTTATTTACTCATACTTTGTTTACTTGCTTTATCAAAAACCCCTAAAAATCTGTTTGCTAAGTATCTACAGGGAATTCCTGATCCATACCACTAGCCAGCACCTTCTGCTCCTCGTTGGGTTCAACACTCTTACTTATCAAAAATACTGCGATACACCCCCTATACTTGTGGGTCATCAAGACTATTTTCTAGCGCCGTTGCCAGGGAGTGAAGCGCTATTGGAGAGTGGAACTGGTAAAGGAAACTTGTACTATGAGTTTTGTTTGCTTCTGCTAGTTGCTTTATTTTCATTATGGATAATTCGCAGAGTTTCTTATTTGGTAATGCTACTACCACTGCTAAGGTAGTAGATGAACCACCACTTGCTGAGAATGATGCTTTTAAGATACCTACAAGAATTATTGATAGTGTTATGGATAACTATTATGTTGGGGATGTAACTGTCCATCCCGGTGATCATTTACTCTTTATACACGAATTATGCGGGTTGTTCAAGTGTGCAGGTATTACTACAGATCAAGTTAAGAAGAAGTTATTCTCATTATCACTGAAAGGAAGAGTTGAGGAATGGTATAAGCTGCTGAAGAATGGTCAAGCTCTGGAATGGGAGGAAATAGTGCCTCTCTTTTATTCAAAATTTTATCCTCCTAGTGAGATTTATAAAGATCGGAGTCAAATATACAACTTTTGGCCTCTTGATAGAGAGAGTACAGCTCAAGCTTGGGGGAGATTGAAGTTACTAATGCTCAAATATCCCATTCATGAGCTCCCCAACAATATTATTATCAACAACTTTTATGCAAGGCGCCCTCTACATGACAAGGATTTATTGGACGCCTCTTGTGCTGGATCATTCACTCGCATGGAAGAAGAAGCTAAATGGGATCTTCTAGACCATATTCAAGACAATGCTGAAGCTTGGGAGAATGACAAAGGTAGAAAGTCGGGTATAAACTATGATTATGAATGCATTGAATCTTTTATGGGAACTGATGACTTTCCAAATATTAGTAATGCTTATGGTCTTGATTTGCAAGTTATTACGAAATGCTTCAGAGCTTTTGCTTCCTATATCGAAATTCCAAAAAGGGGATGGAATAAATACCATGCACCTTACAAAGATATTGTTGACTATGTTCCTATTGGGAGTGCTGAGTATTGCATTATTGATCCCATCTTACCTGAACCTTATATCGAGAAGATTCCCTTCCCAGAAAAGGTAAAGTACCATCCTATGATAACTAATGTAATCACCAAAAATAAAAAGAGAACTGTAAAACATGATGAACAAATAAACATTGAACCTGTGGTAGCAATTGTGAAAGACCTTATCACTAAAAGCATAGAAGATGGGCACATAGTCTTTTGTGAGGATGCTTCTAATATTGTTTCACATCCTAATAGAACTAAAAAGGCTAGTGTTCTTGTGCTTTCTGTTAGAATTGGTGATCATTGCTATTATGGTTTACGTGATATTGGTGCAAGTGCCAGTCCTATTCCTTATGAGCTTTATAGAGAAATTATGCATGAAATCAGTCATTGCGAGTTGGAAGAGATTGATCTGGTTATTCACCTTGCTAATAGAGAGACCATCTCTCTAGTTGGTATTGTACGAGACATGGAAGTTCTTTGTGGTAAGATTAAGCACCCTGCTGATTTTCTAGTACTCGGTTCAGCTGCTAGTAAAACTTATCCTATTATTTTTGGTAGACCTTTCTTGAGTACTTATGGAGCCATTATAGATTGCAAAAGGGAGAAAATCTTGACTAAGTTTGCTGGGGAATCTTATGAGTTTAATTTCACGAAATTTGCTAAAGAACCTTGTGAAGAGGAAATCCATAATGAGGATTTTAGAGTTGAACAACTTGCTTCTATTTCTCTTGCTCCTAACAATGCTTTGCAGCAATTTATGGAAGATCATGAAAGTGAAATCTTCATGGAAGAAAGGAATGAGATTGACAGGATTCTCCGTGATCAGCCTAAGATGCTTAAGCATAACTTGCCTGTAGAAGACTTGGGTACCACGTTGCCACCTAAAAAGGATCCGGTTTTCGATCTAAAACTTGTCCCTGATGATCTTAAATATGCTTATATTGATGATAAAAAGATATATCTTGTTATTATTAGCGCTAAACTTTCAAGAAAGGAAGAAGAAAGGCTTTTGGAGGTTTTGAGGAATCACCGAGGAGCCATGGGCTATACTTTGGATAATTTAAAAGGGATTTCACCCACTATATGTCAGCATTCTATCAACATAGAACCAGATGCAAAGACGATAGTAGAGCACCAATGACGTTTAAATCCTAGGATGAAGGAAGTGGTAAGGAATGAGGTATTGAAACCCTTGATGCTGGTATTATTTACCCTATTGCTGATAGTGAATGGGTTAGTCCTGTTCATTGTGTTCCTAAAAAAGGAGGTATTGCCGTTGTTCCTAATGATAATGATGAGCTTATTCCTCAAAGAATAGTAGTACGCTATAGGATGTGCATCGATTTTAGAAAATTTAATAAAGTTACTAAGAAAGATCACTACCCGCTTCCTTTTATTTATCAAATGTTGGAAAGGTTTTCTAAAAAGACCCATTTTTGTTTTCTTGATGGTTATTCTGGTTTCTCTCAAATTGCTGTTAAACAACAAGATCAAGAAAAAACTACGTTTACTTGCCCTTACGGAACTTATGCTTATAGATGTATGCCTTTTGGTTTATGTAATGCTCCTGTTACTTTTCAAAGGTGCATGTGTGCTATCTTTCATGGTTTTTGTGAGGAAATTGTAGAAGTGTTCATGGATGACTTTTCTGTCTATGGAACTTCTTTTGATAATTGTCTGCACAACCTTGATAAAGTTTTGCAGAGATTTGAAGAAACTAATCTTGTTATTAATTGGGAGAAATGCCACTTCATGGTTAATGAAGGGATTGTCCTTGGGCATAAAGTTTCTTAAAGAGGCATAGAAGTTGATAGAGCTAAGGTTGAGGCAATTGAGAAGATGCCTGTCCAAGAGACATCAAAGGTATTCGTAGTATCCTTGGTCATGTTGGTTTCTATAGAAGGTTTATTAAAGACTTTTCTAGGATATCAAAACCCCTCACTAATCTCCTTGAAAAAGATGTACCCTTCGTTTTTGATGATGATTGTAAGGAAGCTTTTGAAACTCTTAAGAAGGCTTTAACTACAGCCCCTATTGTTCAACCACCTGATTGGAGTTTGCCCTTTGAAATAATGTGTGATGCTAGTGATTTTGCTGTAGGTGCTGTCCTTGGGCAACAAATTGATAAAAAGTTAAATGTTATCCATTATGCTAGTAAGACTCTAGACATTGCTCAAAGGAATTATACTACTACTAAAAAGGAATTTCTAGCTGTCACCATTCAAACTGATCATGCTGCTATTAAATACCTTATGACGAAGAAGGACGCTAAGCCTAGGCTTATTAGATGGGTGCTGCTTTTACAAGAGTTTGATCTACATATAGTAGATAGGAAGGGTGTTGAAAACCCTGTAGCTGATAATTTATCTCGATTGGAAAACATCTCTTTTCACCCTATGCCAGTTAATGATAGTTTCCCAAATGAACAGTTAGCTACAGTAGGGGTAAGCTCGCGAGGGATCCCTTGGTATGCTAATTATGCTAACTTTATTGTCTCCAAGTATTTTCCTCCAACTTTTACAGCTCAGCAAAGGTGGAAGTTCTTCTATGATTTGAGGCATTATTTTTGGGATGACCCACACTTATACAAAGAGGGAGTGGATGGTATTATGCGAAGATGTGTTCCAGAATATGAACAAAAGGAGATATTGCGTAAATGTCATGGTAGTGCTTATGGAGGACATCATGCAGGAGATAGAACTGCACAAAAGGTGCTACAATCAGGTTTCTACTGGCCTACCGTTTTTAAAGATGCAAGAAAATTTATTTTATCTTGTGATGAATGTCAGCGTGTTCGTAATATTTCTAGACGCAATGAAATCCCTATGAACTACTCTCTAGTTATTGAACCTTTTGATTGCTGGGGATTCGACTTTATGGGTCCTTTCCCTCCTTCGAAAGGTTACACTCATATTCTTGTTGCCGTTGATTATGTTACTAAGTGGGTAGAAGCCATTCCTACAAAGAGTGCTGACGGGGAGACTTCTCTAAAAATGCTTAAGGATGTTATCTTTCCTAGGTTTGGAGTGCCTAGGTATCTCATGACTGATGGGGGTTCTCATTTCATTCATGGTGGTTTTAGAAAGACCCTTGCTAAATATGATGTTAATCATAGAATTGCTTTAGCTTATCACCCCCAAACTAGCGGGCACGTAGAGTTATCAAATAGAGAAATTAAATCCATCTTGCAAGAGACTGTTAATGGATCTAGAAAAAACTGGGCTAAAAAGTTGAATGATGCTTTATGGGCTTATAGAACTGCTTACAAAAATCTTATGGGGATGTCTCCTTATAAAATGGTTTATGGTAAAGCTTGTCACCTACCCTTAGAATTAGAACGCAAAGCTTACTGGGCAGTTAAAGAACTAAATAGAGATTGTAAGCTCGCTGGTGAGAAAAGATTATTTGACTTAAGTTCTTTAGATGCATGGAGGAGTGAAGCCTATGAAAATGCTAGGCTCTTTAAGGAAAACATTAAAATATGGAATGAAGCACGAATACTTAAGAGAGAATTTCATGTTGTTGAGAAAGTTCTATTGTATAGGTCTCGTCTCAGATTTTTTGCAGGAAAGCTACTGTCAAAATGGGAAGGACCTTTCATTATTGAAGAAGTATACCGTTCGGGACCAATAAAAATTTCTTCTTTAAAAGATAATACTACACAAGTAGTGAATGGGCAGCGACTTAAGCACTATATTGCTGGAGATTCTGACAATTAAGATGTTGATGCCTTTCAAGTTATAACTCCGGAGAGATTCATCAAGGACCAAATTCAGAGACATGTAGAGTCTGTTTTCAAATAGGTAACAGTTCTGGTAAGAAAAGTTCCACGAAAATACAATCCAACTAAATTTTTGCAGTTTTTAGTCAATAAGGAAAGATACAAAGCAAAAAAGGGACGGAAACGGAGCCAGGGTGGCCCACACCACCCTGTGGCGCGGGCCCACCCCTAGCCGCGCCACCAGGTGGTGAGTCCACCCCGGACTCCGCCTCCGACTCGTTTTCTCCCAGTACCTTCCTTTTGTTATGAAACTTCGTAATATATAATCGGATCCCCCGAGGTTCATATATCATGTTTTCATCGTGTTTTCGTTTCGATCTGTTTCTGCCAGGACATACTCTTTGAAGGGTTAGAAGCACAATGGTGTCCGCCAAGGATAAAGGGAAGGAGCCTATGGAGGAAGATCTCCAAGACCCCGGGCAGGAGAAGGAGATCAAGAGTGAAGGTGAAGAGGAGGCAAAGCACACCGGCACTACCATTGCAAGCATTGGAGTGGTGGAAAATCCTGTCGGGACTATGTCAACTGGAGGGAAGCCTCCTCATCACCGCTCACATCCCTGCCATGCAGGAAAAGAAGACTTCAAGGAGGAAGAGTTGGGAAATAATAGCAAGAGCTGGAATTCTCAACCCAACATGATCATGAGCCGCATTGAGCAAAACTCACAGCTGATTCATCATCTCACCTTCGAGATCGAGGACTTGGGGAAACTGGTCAAAGAGCTCATCAAGAGGATACCACCACCACCGAAGGAGTAATTCGTCATCAGGTTTGGCATCCCCTTGGTTTGTTCCAAGCTTGGGGGAGTGCCGCGGTATCACATCACTATCTTCTATCTTTTTACCTTTTTAGTAGAGTCATATCATGAATAGAGAAGTTATTATGTAGGATGGTTTGCATTATGGAAGTGTCCCCTCTCTCGTTAGATATGTATCCCTTGGTGTGAGTTTCCGTTATGGAATATTAATGAGAAGTTTTATCATTCACTCTTTTTCATAGCTTGTATTAGTTTTCAATTCGTGGTTATATGATTGATCTTGTTGTTAGTATTGGTAGCACTTTGGGATCATTGAGTTAATTTAGTTGGTTTTGGCAAACCTGGCTCAGTCAGTAGTAATACTATTTTTGAGAGTTGAATGAAAATATAAAAGTACTCTAAAGAAAAATAATTTCATCATCTTTCTTTCTTGATTTGCTCATAAGTCTAGTATTCTCTAGTTAAGATCTTTTGTGATTCCAAGGAAGATTGCATGTTTGTCTTTATCGCTTGTATGTTTGTTTGTTTCCTTCAACTCTTATACTTGCTACCTAGCCTTGCTAGCCAAAAACATGTACTGAGAGGGAATTCTTCTCGTGCATCCACCCCTTTAAACCAAAACCTTTGCCATTTGTGTCCACCATACCTACCTAGTAGCATTATTGCTATTCCAAGTAAATTCTTGTTTTGTCTACCTCCCAAATTAAACTTGTTATGTGAAAATTAGTGATTAAAGATCTCACGAACTTGATGGCACACTTTACTTTCTTGCATTTAAAAAACTTGAACCATTGTGCTCACCTATGCGTATATGCTTACGCTTTATAAGTTGTGAATTAGCAGAACCATGCTGTCATGGGGAACGCTTTCAACATGGCACTGGTACTTAGTACCAAGTTTATATGATGTTCTTTTGTCTATGGATGTCGTTGGTGTGAAATGAAAGGGGAGCTTGTAAGTCCCTGGAGTTATGCATGTGTGTTAGAGAAACGCCTGGGCCGCTGGTCTAATCCATGCTGACATGGTGGAAACCTGCAGCGTAACCATAACGAGTATCTATGAAGCATTCTTCTTATAAAAAAATAGATAGAGATTGACAAAAAGAGAAAAGAAAAAAGAGATATTATGAAAAGAGGAAACAGAGAAAAAAGCACCATATTCCCATGGTAAATAAGAAGATTGCCGAGATACTTGTTGTCTGCTTGCCTGTCATTTTGATATGGGGATTCTTCCGTATCATCGGGCAAGGGGTACCCCGTTGGCGGTTCTCTATGATACACACATGCTTACGATGACAAGAACTTACCGGTGACTAAACTTGAGTGGCATGAGGAGCGACCCTCGTATTCAAGGGACATGATATTCTCAACTTACAACTTGTCAATGCATATCCTCATATTTGATCACTTTAACCTTAATCACCTGAAGATGGCTATGATAGGGGCAATGAGAGCTGAAAGCTAGTAAGTATCATAATTTTTGGGAGCTCATTATGAGACTTGCAATCCCTAATTCCCTATTTGAAGGGCCTTTATTTTTCTTTGTAGTTGAGTCAGTAAACCTATTCCCTTCTATCTCAGCAAGTACTTTGAGTTGTTGTGTTTCATTCATTCATATGATGATTTATTCAATCATGTCTTATGTTCCTTGTTTTGCACATTGCTCTTATCTTGATGTTTAGTACTTTGAAAGCTATCATTGAAAACCAGCTATTTGTGAACTCCAGCAAATTATCAACTATTCTTTGACCAAGAGCAAAGTTTGCCATTACCAATTATGATTCACTTTATGTATCTTTATTGTGTTTCCTTTACTCATTACAAGTTGAGTTATATAATAGTGATTTGTCTTCTATTATGATCTATGTATTGATGAATGTGATGCTTCTTGTCCGTATTCTTTTATCGACTCTTCACTCCATAAAGCGGAGGCCATGTTTATTGAGCTCAGTTTCGCTTGGGGACAAGCGAAGTCTAAGCTTGGGGGGAGTTGATACGTCCATTTTGCATCACTATTCTATGTCATAATTCACTATTATTCATTGATATATTTCGTATTGAGAGGTGATACTTATGGTATTTCATCTGTTTTTGCATGGTTGATGAATTTTGGAGCATGGACCGTTGCAGTCAGGATTCTGATGGAAAAGGTGCTGTTTGGAGGCAAAATTCGCGAAGATCAGAAAATACGGGAAAATATACAGAAAATCCTATTTTTCCAGAAGATGAAGGAAGCCAGAAGGAGGGCTGGAGATGGGCCACAGGGGGCCCACACCATCCCCTGGCGCGGGCAGCCCTAGGCCGCGCCAGCAGGTGGTGTGGCTGCCCTGGCCCACTCCAGGCTCTCCCCTGTGGCGTATATTATGCTCCCGAAACCCCAAGACTCGGGGAGCGACCACAGAAATATTCCGCCGCCTCTACGGGGCGGAAACCACCGAGAGAGAAAGATCTCTCCGGCAGATAGATTTCTGCCTGGGAAATTCGTTCCCGGAGAGGGGAGATCGTTGCCATCAACATCGCGATCAAGCTGGACTTCATCGGGATCATCATCATCATCATCACCACCATCAGCACCCTCATCACCATCTCCATATTGCTGTAACAATTGAGTTGAATCTTGCATAGTTCATAGGGGAAACTTTCCCGGTGTTGATTACTCTTTGTAGTTGATGCTATTGAGTGAACCATTGAATTACTGTTTATGTTCAGATTGTTATACATCATTATTCCATCTTTGATCATGATCCATATGATGTCTTGTGAGTAGTTCGTTTTGTTCTTGAGGACATTGGAGAAGTCATGTTGTTAGTAGTGGAATTGTGTTGAGAAAGATTCAATAGTTTGTTATTTTAGTTGTGGTGTACTTCTTCTAGTGGTGTCATGTGAACGTCGACTACATGACACTTCACCTATATGGGCCTAGGGAAATGCATTGTGTATTTGGCTACTAATCGTAGGGGTTGCCCGAGTGACAGAAACCTGAACCCCCGTTAGGAAACCATTGCACAAGGGATGTAAGGGTCTTAGAGTTTAAATCTATGGTTAGGTTTCTACCTTAATTACTTTCTTGTACTTACGGATGTTTGCAAGGGGTATAATCACAAGTATGTATTAGTCCTAGGAAGGTCGGTACATTAGCATAGGTTCACCCACACAACACTTAGCAAGCTAAAGAAGATTAATCAACTATATGAAGCGAAAGCACTTGACAGTCTTCCCATGTGTCCTTGAGAACGTTTAGTCATCTTAAGTAATACAACCGGCTTGTCCTTTGCTGCATAAAGGATTGGGCCACTTGCTGCATTTATTCCTACTGTCTTTTATGTACTCGTACTTTGTTTACTTGCTTTATCAAAAACCCCTAAAAATCTGTTTGCTAAGTATTTGCAGAGAATTCCTGATCCAAACCACTAGCCAGCACCTTCTGCTCCTCGTTTGGTTTGACACTCTTAGTTATCGAAAATATTGCGAAACACCCCCTATACTTGTGGGTCATCACACCGCTGCTGAGGTGCAGCGGTTTCGTGATGGAGACGGGGAGGTCGCCGAAAAGTAGAATGGACCCGTTTGCCGAAAACGTGGATCCGGGAAAACACGAAGCCTTGTCGATGACGCAGTCGAACTTGCCGAGCGTAAGCATGAGGCCGGAGGCCACGTGCTCACCAGCTGAGGTGCGGGGTCCCGTGTGGAACATGACTCCGGTCGAAGCCATCTGCCCCACGGTGGGTGCCAACTGTCGTTGTATTGGAAACGGTAGTACCTAAGTAGGTTAGATAGAGGTGTGGGGACTAGCAGGGAAGCTTTCAACGGCGTCCGCAGGAGGGATTGAATACGAGCAAGTGTAGCGAGACACAAGAAGTACCCAGGTTCAGAGCCCTCATGATGAGGTAAATCTCCTACTCCTGCCGATCTGACTATGACTAGTATACGGGCTACAATCACACCTGGAGTTGTATCTTCTATATGCCACCTTAAATGCACTGAGAACAACCCTTGCTACGAGAACCTTGCCTCTCCTTATATAGGCAGAGAGGCAACAGTCTCACTGGCCAGTCCGGCTGGCGGGTCCCATAGGCGGGCCATAGCCGGCTGGTTATCTACAGTATCCGGTAGACTTACATCCCATCCGGGTACATGCGGTAGGGTCGTCGTGGGTACAGTGAACACCGTGCAAGCCTGTCGTCACCATCTGGCCACTGTTCCCGCGTCACCCAGCAAAGTATTTGGTATGGCCATGTAGTTGTGAGTCTTGTCACCATACGGCAGCGTACTGCGCACTGTACATCACGTCGCTCTGTCCTCCTGATTGACTCCGGCTACGCTGGTGTAGCCGGTTCCGTGCCTTGCTGCTCCTCGTGGTTGCGGCTACCGTAAAGTAGCCGGTATGACTTGCTCGTGTCCGGCTGCACTCAGCCAGCCGAACGCAAACCGACTACTGTAGTTCTTGTTTGGTTGGGGTATCTGGAGGTCATCCCCACTACACATGATGTGCCTTCTGCTAATGCACCTGGTCAATCCTTCCCTAGCAAACCTGTGGGGCAACCACGTTCGAAGGTGGAGGAGCTATCACTGTTGTCTCGACTACGCGACCATGTGAAGCATTTAGAGCGAGAGGTACCAGTCATCTGTTGTCGGGGGGATGACCCCTAGGACCCCGGCCGGACAAGAACAAGGGGAGATGGCACATGTCTGGCTAGGAGATCATAGCCAGACGCATGCGCGTTGTTTCAGCTACCAGCCGGTAGCCGGAACAAGGAAGGGCGGCAAGACACATAGATCCGGTTACACGGGCATAGCCGGATGCAATCAAGACAGAGGCAGAGTGACGTGCTGCACAGTGCACGGTACGCCCTGGTACAGCAACAAAACTCACCACTATGAGACCATACCGAAGACTTTGCGGGTGACACAGGCACAGTGGCCGGTTGTTGACGACAGGCTCGCACGATGTTCACTGTACCCACGACGACCCGCATGGCGTGTACCTTCGACATGATAGATACTACCCGATACTCTAGATGACCAGTCGGCTAGGGCCCGCTCGTGGGACCCACCAGTCGGCTTGGCCAGTGAGACTGTTGCCCCTTTGCCTATATAAGGAGGGGCAAGGCCCTCGCAGCAAGGGTTGAGCATTTATGAGGTAGCTAGTTCATACAGCTCGAGGAGCAAGTGTATTCTGTATTCCACCCATAGTCAGATCGGCAGGAGTAGGAGTTTTACCTCACCATAAGGGCTCTGAACCTGGGTACTTCCTATGTCCTGCTACACTCGCTCGTACCCAATCCCGCCTGCAAAAACCATCGAGATCTTTCCTGCTAGTCCCCACACCTCTGTCTAGCCTTCTTAGGCACGGCCCTTCCCAATACAATGCATGCCAGTTGGCTCCGACATGCATGCTGCTATTTACCCGGGGGCTCGCCAGTTGTCTCGACCTGCTAATTCTGTAAACCGACTGAGTAGTGTGCAACGGTGTCAGAGACCCACTCTTTGTCTCAACTTCAGACCGTAACTCGGCTGTCCGGCTAGCAAAAGAAAAAGCCCGAGACACCCCACACGAAAAATGGCGAAAAGTTGCGACATATCGAACGGTCCGGCCTTGTGCTTAGTTTGGGATTGTCCAGCTACTGAGCCTGTAGTACCATGCGCAATGTATTGTCACCTCCCTTCGATTTCGGCTGCAGACAGTGACCTGGCTGCCCGGCAAGGACGCAACGTAAACATCATAGCGCACGGGAAAGCGACTAATTGACAAGAGAAGCGCATGCTAGTTTTTGAAACAAACTGAAGTCCGTAATTATTTTTTATATGTTTTTTGTTGATGTGAATTCGTTCACGGTTACCATAGATAAAAAGCACATACTAACCAACTAGGGTATTAAACAAATCTTTCTATATTTTTTTGCACGACTACACTGAAACGGTCATCAAGAACAAAGAGGAGAAGATTCGAAGTCCTTGCCTTCTCCAAGCGCTTTGAATCTTGGGGGCTACTGATACATTGCGAATGTATCTATAATTTTTGATGTTCCATGCTTAGTTTTATCCACTTTCTTGTGTTTTGTTCCAACTTTGGAGTACTTTTATTCTGATTTCTTGGACTAACCTATTAACAAGAGCCATAGTGCCAGCTGCCTGTTTTCTGTTGTTTTTGGTTCCAGAAAAGTTAGAAAACGTATATTCTCGAAATTGGATGGGACAAGCCAAAGTGCCTATTTTTACGGAAGGGATCAAGTGCCAGAATACGAGACAGAGAAGGGCTGGGGGGCGGCCACACCACCTGGCCGCGCGGCCAGGCTTGGCCCGCGCCAGGGGTGGTCTGGCCGCCCCCAGCACCCCCTCGGCCTCTCCTTCCGCCTCTAAGTTGCCCTCGGGACAAAAACCCTAGGTACCCGATCAAAAATCCACGAAAGAGTCTGTAGCCACCGTCGTCTCTATCCCTAGATCGGGGGGATCTGAAGCTCTTCCCGGCACCCTGCCGGAGAGGGGAATTCACCCTGGAGGCCTTCTTCATCACCATGCAAGCCTCCGGTGTGATGCATGCGTAGTTCATCCTTGGACTACGGATCCATGTAGTAGCTAGATGGCTGGTTTCTCCTCCTTTGTGCTTTCATGTTTAGATCTTGTGAGCTCCATTCATGATCAAGATCATCTATTTGTAATTCATACATGTTGTGTTTGCGGGGGTCCGATGTATATTGAGATGCTATTTCAGATTGATTATTGATTCTATCATGTCTTTGTTATTTGAGATCTTGCATGCTTTCCATTGTTAGTAGCTATCTTGGCCAAGTAGATGCTAGTAACTCCAAGAGTTAGTATTTATGCTCGATAGTTGGTTCATGCCTCTGGTAATCTGGGGAAGTGACAGAAATCTCTAAGGTACTATATGTGTTGTTGCTACCAGGGAGAAAACAATGATCCTTTGTTCATAGAACAATTGTATTGTTTACTTTACACGCAGTTCGTTAAGCAATAATCTATTGCTTGCAACTTAATACTGGAGGGGGTTCGGATGATAACCTGAAGGTGGATTATTAGTCATAGATGGAGTTGGATGGCGGTCTATGTATTATGTTGTAATGCCCAATCAAGTCTCAAAGGAGTCAAGATGATTAGTATATGCATGTATTGCTTTCTCGGTGTTTGTTAATTGCCCCGCTGTAATTTGTTCACCCAGCATGTTATCTATCTTAAGGAGAGCCACCTCTAGTGAACTATGGATCCCGGTCTTTTACTTTACATACAATCTATAAACTGTTTCTGCTTTGTGTTTTCTTTCTGCAAACTTTTACTTCTTTCCATTTGATACGTTTAATCCTTTGTTTTCCGCAAAACACGGTGAGATTGACAACCTCATTGCAAGTTGGGGACAAAGTTCTGTGGTTGTGTTGTGCAGGTCTCCACGTTGCTACTAGCACCAGTAGTGCGCCCTTCCAAAGCTCAGCTAGTAACACCTTTGAGGTGTTTCCTTGCTCCTACTGGTTGTATTAAACCTTGGTTTCATAACTGAGGGAAACTTGCTGCTGTGCTCATCATACCTTCCTCTTGGGGTTCCCAACGAGCTCTACATCCACACCGCCATCAAGAATTTTTCTGGGCGCCGTGCATTGAGCCATCAACTACACCCACTGGGTGTGCTCGCGCGCCCCCAGTGGAATCATGTAGTTCCAACCGGCTAAAGGAGCTTAGCCGGATATTCGGGCCCAGGTGAGGACAACAACAAGAAAAGAGGAGAAGATTCATCAACTACTTCGAATCTCGGGGGCTACACCTAGTGGGTGTGCTAGCGCACCCCCACTATGGGTTGTGGTTGTCCAGATGGTCAAGCAAGGTCACTTGTCCGGCTAAAGGTGTTTAGCCGGAATATAACAAAATTTTGCAAGAAAGAAAAGGAGAGAAGATTCAAAGTCCTTCTCTTTGTCAAGAAATCCGAATATCGGGGGCTACACCCAGTGGGTGTGGTAGCGTGCCCCCACTGGAATTAGTAGTCACCAAGCTAAAGGAGTTTAACCGGACAAGGATAGTCGAGCAAGACTAATCGGCGAAAGAGGAAAGAAATGCAAAATACAGATCATAGGGAAAAAGGAAGCAAGCAGGCAATGCATTAAGATAAAGGGAGTCGAAGCTCCCACAATTTCACCAATGCACACGACAAGTTCAACAAGACAGAGGTTATTACAATTCCACCCGGCATCCCGAGATCAAATCTAGGCGGTGGGGCCCTTACCGTGTGGCTGGTCCTGGCTGGTCGTGGCTTTAGGAGGCGGAGGAGGTGCGCTAGATGTTCCAGCCCCGACATCTCCACCTTCTGGTTGCGGCGGCAACTCGACCCCTTTCTCCGGTGCCCCGGCGGACTCCGAGTCGGTCAGGAATTTGTCCATGTTGGTGTAGCCGGCAATTTTGATGGCAGAGGCGCGAAGTTCGGGGTGAGCCTGGCGGATGGCGGCAAGGTCGCGCAGGTGCGGAAGCCTCTGTCGATCTTCTCGAAGTGTGCATCCTTGTACTAGGAGAGCATCAACGCCAGTGCCATCTCTGCTCTAGATCACTCCGCCAGGTCCCTTAGCCGGTCGATGGCAGCCGACACCTCCGCAACCTTCGCCGCCAGCTGGGCGATGGTGTCTGGCGCAGCCGCATCCGGCTAGAGGAAGTCGAAGATGGCGTGGCCAGCCTTCTGCAGCTCCATGGCCTCCTTGCCAAGGAGGGCGATAAGCTCCTGGGAGGTAGGCTGCTCGCCCGGCCAGTTCTCCTGGAGCTGGTTGTAGCACAGCAGGTCTACACCAGGATAGTAAGCTATCAGAAAAGAAGCTTAGGTCTGGCTATGGGATCTAGATAAGAAAAGGTGAGTCGGCAAGAGGATTTACCTTTGGCAGTGCGGCCAACCTACATCAGCTCTTCTAGAAGGGCCTTCTCTCGCTCCCCCAACCGTTTGATCTCCTTCTCCTAGTCTTTGCACTAGGCGTCGAGGAGGTCAATGGCCTGGGCCTGGTTGGCAAGGGCGGAGTCGCTCTTCTTGACAACAGCCTCTAGCTTGTCCGTCCTGGAGTGCCACTCCTTGTTCTAGAGGCGGAGGGAGGAGTTGGACAGGGTAAGGCGATCGTTCGCCTTAGTCAGCCAGTCGATCTCCCGCTGGGCGTAGACCATGATGGCTACGAGCACAACCGGAAGTCAGTAAAAAATACAAGGAAAATAGTAGCCGGATAGGGTGCCCTACTCTGGGAGGTGCCGTTCGCCGCCGCAAGATTCTGCTCCAGCGTCCGGCAATCCCCGAGCAAGGACTCGAGAAGCTTGACCTCCTTCACCGCCACCTCCAAGGTAGCGGCCAGAGCGGCCAAGGACACGAAGGAGGAGGAGTCGCCAATAGCGTTGACGATCAGCGAATCCTTCGTATCGTGAAGCGCCACCCGCCACTCCTCTCCTGGCTCACCATCAGAGTTGTCGTCGGCCACCACCACCAACTCCTTGCGGGCTGCGGCCGCCCTTTCCACCACAGGGGAGCCCCGTTGCAGCTCAGACTCAGCGTAGTGGTATCCGGCTGGACTACAGTAGCCGGCGGGGCAACGCTGGCCCCGACTCCCGTAGCCGGATCTGCTGGGGGCGGCGGCGAAGCCCTTGTCGGTGGGGGCAGCAGCAACGGCAGCGGCCTGGTCAGTAGGAGGGGAGCGAGGCGGCGAGGCAGGGGACGCGCGCGCAGGGCTGGCAACGCTGAAGGAGATCAACATGCTGCAAAGCCAAAGACACGGCCAGTAAGAAAAAAGAGAAAAGGAAGCAGGCTAGGACCGCTAAAAAAGAAAAAAGAGCAGAAAGCAGACCCAAAACCTGTAAGAGCGGGAGAAAGGCCTTACCCAGGCACGACGGGGGGCACCGCATTCTTCCGGCCACCTCGGCCCAGGGGCGGCACGCCTGTCCGACTCCTCCACCATAGCCTAGGTGGGCCCGCTTCCCTCCTCGACGAACCGGCTAGAGTCGCCATCCGCCATCCGAAGCTGGCTCGGTTCGGCGGCCGGGTGGCCTCCTCCTCCTCGACAACCGACATGTGGGGGTCGTGCGTCGGGTCGTCGTTCCAGCTCGGGAAGACGTCGGCTCGCTGTTCAACTCTTCGCCGGACCGGCGTGTGTGCGGCTCGGGGAGGTCGGCCGCTAAGGTCTGGAGGGGGGCCTAGCCCTCTTCCCGGAGGATGCAGGGGAAGTTCTGCCACAACAATGAAAGGACAGAGCGTCAGCTAGATGAAACACGCAAGACAGAAGATAAGGGCCGGGGTAGAGAACTTACCCGGGGTGCGTGGTTCTCACGCGTGTACGGGGCTTGGCCGAACCTCTAGTTCTCCGGCAGCCTCTCCTTCGTGATCGTCCACACACACTCCTTGAGGTTGGGGTAAAGGGGATCGCGGCAGGAAAGCCAGGTGGGGTCCAGCTGGTCGGAGTAGAAGCACATTTTGTGCGCCCGTTGCTGCAGCGTCATCATCAGCCGGGACATCCAGCTAAGCATGATGTCTAGGCTGGTTAAGCCGGCGGTGAAGAGCGACCACATCCGGTGCATCATCGCGTTCGACTCCGCCTTCTCACCGTGGATCTTCAGATCCCAATTCTGCCAGGTGGACTCCACATCCTGGAAAGCCGGCAGATTGATCCAGCCGACTCCGCTGACGTTGCGGACGTAGAAATACGACTGCTGCCGCAACCGGACCGTGTCATGAAGCTTGAACTTGGGGTAGCCAGTCTGCAAGCGGGAGTAGATGGAGGCGCTGCCATAGGGGACCAGCGGGCCCTAGGAGAACTGGACCTGCGGCCGGACGCGGAACAGCCGGCAAAAGAGCCCGAGATCCGGCTGGATCCCGAGGTAGCACTCGCAGAAGGCTGCAAAGTGTGCAAGAATACCAATGGCATTGGCACGAAGGTGGTGGAGACCAATATCAAAGAAAGCAAGAAAGGTGAGAAGGAAGGGCTTCGCCAGAAGGGCAAAACCGCACGCGAGATGGGAAAGGAAGATCACCCGCTCCCCCTCCTGAGGGTGCGGTGACTCCTCTTCTGGAGGCGCGAGTCGCACCACCACCTCTATCTCAAGTGGCAAAATCCGCGTCGCCTGATACTTGGAGATGTGGTCCTCTGTCACGGATAAACCGCAAAAGGCACCGCGCTCAGATGCCATCACCTCCTCGTCGTCCATGGCGGCAGGTGCTGAGAGGTGGGGGCCCGTGTCTCCAGCAATGCTTAACGGGCAGTGTGGTGAATCCGCGGGCGAACAGGCAGGGGCAGCAAGGGAGCAGGCAGAGCGCGCAGAGGAAATGGCAAAGGCAATGTGCGGAAGGGGGAGAACTGCTCCCCTGGGCAGTATTTAAGCCTAGGGGAGGGCAACCGTCTAAGTCGCCGCGTGGCGCCTGTTGGGCCACACCACACCTCCACCAACGGCTCTAGATCCCCTGTGCTGGAACCGAGCATGCAAAGGATCCTGGGGCAGAATCCGAAGAGGCAAGTGGCAGTTCCCCAGGCGACGTGCGCAACATGCGATGGGACACAGCACTACGCGCAACAGCGCAATGATAGCGCATGCGCGTGTGGCTGGCGTCAACACTGACGTCACGGGCAGCGCAACCGTCAGCCTGCAACCGGATAGAAACTTCAAACGTAAGAGGGAGCGCACGTACATTTCACATAAGGGCGAAATCCACACGTGCTCGGGGGCTAGTGTCAGGGGGATGACCCTCGGGTACCCCGGTCGGACAAGAACAAGGGAAAATGGCGCATGTCCGACTAGGAGATCGTAGCCAGACGCAGGAGCGTTGTTTCGGCTACGAGCCAGTAGCCGGAACAATGAAGGGCGATAAGACACACGGATCTGGCTACATGGGCGTAGCTAGACACAATCAAGACAGAGGCAGGGCGACGTGCTGCACAGTGCACAGTACGCCCTGGTACAGCGCAAGACTCACTACTACGAGACCATACCGAAGACTTTGCGAGTGATGCAGGCACAGTGGCCAGTTGCTGATGACAGGCTCGCACATCGTTCACTGTACCCACGACGACCGGCACAACATGTACCTTCGACATGACATATACTACCGGATACTATAGATGACCAGCTGGCTGGGGCCCGCCTGTGGGACCCGCGAGCCGGCCTGACCAGTGAGATCATTGCCCCTTTGCCTATATAAGGAGGGGCAAGGCCCTCGCAACAAGGGTTGAGCATTTATGAGGTATCTAGTTCATACAGCTCGAGGAGCAAGTGTATTATGTATTCCACCCATAGCCAGATCGGCAGAAGTAGGAGTTTTACCTCACCATGAGGGCTCCCAACCTGGGTACTTCGTGTGTCCTGCTACACTCGCTCGTACCCAATCCTGCATGCGAACGTCGTCGAGAGCTTTCCTACTAGTCCCTACACCTCTATATAGCCTTCTTAGGCACTGTCCTTCCCAATACAATGACATCTGTGGTATGTCCGATGTCTAGAAATCTAAAGCCGAGAAAGCCATTCACCGCAAGAAGTATCTCCTTGGCGAGGTGGACCAGCTTAATGAGCAATTGTAATGTGAGTTTCTCTGAATCCTCTTTTCTATTTGCGCCACTTATTATGGCGACTCACTCTTATGATTTTGTAATTGCTTGTTGTAGTTGTGAGTCTTTGTCTCCCGTAGGAAGAGAAATACCGTATAAGCATACGACTGAATTCCCTGACCCAAGAGCAGTTGGAAGCTAGTGGGCACTTCTGGGTTGACCTGGATCGTATAGTCACGTTGGCGACGTTGCAAGATCGCATGTCACGGGTACTGCACTACTTAAAGAAGGCGTAGTCATGCTTGAAGCATATCTTTCGAGCGATGTTTTCCTTGGATGCGGTGCCCTCAAGCTTGCTATCCCTGATGAGGAAATTCCGAAGTGCCAATGCGGTTCGTGAGTGTGTGCACCAGGAGCTGGTTGCAGGTGCTAAGGCTGCGCTGGCGCTTGTGCGCCTGCATCGACCCGACCTGGACTTGGGTGTCATTGTTGTAGGGCCACCACCACCTCCTGAGGGGATGGCGTGGAACATGGTACCCCATTATCGAGCGGTCAATCAACCAGCCGAAGACATTATCAAGTTGTTTGACTAGCGTACTAACGTTCTCCTTTACGTCAATAAGAGTAGTTTTCAACCTACACAGAGATGTATAGGTGTTGTAAAGTTCACATAGTTTTGACTAGGTTTTTTTGTTACCCGTATTGTATGTAAAGCTTGCTAGCTTGTATGTTTTCCGACTAGCTTGTATTATGCAGTGCCTTTTCATTAGCCTAACATGTACTTATCTCAGCACTTTGCCAACCTGTCAGATGCGTTGCAGCTGGGTTGGGTTTTGTCAAGGGTTCAATTAATAGTATGTTAGCTACTCAGGTTACTGCGTTGCTCGTGAGACGAGGTTAACATGGTGGTGCAGCCCCCGAGTGCAGAAATAGCAGTGTAAATGAAAAACAAAACATAAATTTGGAGGCACTTAGCTTTATTTATTTGTAGAATATCAGAAGGTACAATGTTTGGCTAAGTAGCCTGACTGAGTAGCCTTATTGCAAAGGTAAAAACATCTAAGGATAGAAACAACGCAGTTGCGCGACGTTCTAGGGGTTGTAGTATGTGACTCTTCTTTCTACGTCTTTCAGGTGATAGGCACCACCTAGGATTACTTTGGTAATCACATAGGGTCCCTCCCAGGGGGAATCGAACTTGAGGTGTCCTTTCTTCTCCAGTCGCAGGACGAGGTCTCCTTCAATGAAGGACCTTGGGTGCAATTGTCGGTTGTGGTAGTTGTGGAGGCTCTACTGGTAAATCGTGGATCGCTCCGCCACGATCTCGTGTGCTTCGTCGAGGAGGTCAACAGAGTCTTCGAGTGCGGCCATTGACTCGACCTCACTGTATGCCATGATACTTAGGGCCTTGTAGCGCACTTCTGCGGGTAATACTGCCTCAGCGCCATGTACCATGAAGAATGGAGTGTAGCCTATGGCGTTGTTTGGAATTGTGCGCAGGCTCCATAGTACTGATGGTAGTTCCGCACGCCAGCACCCAGCCGCTTATTCAAGTGGTCTGAGGAGCCTTTTCTTGATGTCGTTGCAGACGAGGCCTTTGGCCTTCTCTACTTAACCATTGGTCTATGGATGTGATACCGAAGCATAGCTGTTGTTGATTCCCAAGTTTTCGTAGAAATCCTAGAACTCATTCAAGGTGAAGTTCGTCCCATTGTCGATGATGATGTTGTGTGGCACCCCGAACCTCAAGACGATGGACTCGAAGAATTTGACGGTGGTGGCGCCTGTCTGGTTCATCACTTACATGGCCTCGATCCACTTGGTGAATTTGTCAAATGCGATGAGGAGGAAAGTGTAATCTCCAAGTGATTACTTTTGTAGCTTAACAACCATGTCGAGTCCCCATTGCATGAAGGGCCAGGCCATAAGTATTGGCCTAAGTTCAGCGCCAGGTGCGTGTGGTTTGTCCACGACCCTTTGGCAGGCATTGCACTTTTGGACGATGTCCTTGGCATCACACAATGTTGTTGGCGTGGCTCCCGGCGTGATGGCCGCAGGTGCCTTCGTGTATCTCGAGGAGGACAACTCTTCCGTTGCTATTGAATTTATTTGGTGAGTGACTTGATTTTTGTGAACACCCGTATTTTTAAGTCCAGATGCATGTTATGCCATATATCGCAATCCCAAGAATACCATTTTTGCGAAACATAACAGAATTGATAGCACAGTACCTCATCCATTACAAACCGTAACAGTCTTACAAATAGTTGATCTCATGATCAAGTCTTAATACACATCAAAGCAGGGGAAATAAACGTAGTAGAGCCTCCATCTTCATTGTCACATGCAATGCTGACAATGGGAGATGATCCTAGTTATCGTAGACATCCCGCTATCCGTCCTCCAGATAGTCCTCTTCATAGTCTGGCCATGGGAATAGCCAGGGACAAAGCCATGAGTACTTTTAAAGTACTCGCAAACTATCACTAATGCAAGTAAGACAACTCTAGTAGGAATCCTAAGCTTTAGTCTTGTTTGCAATAAGGTAGTTTTATTTCAGAAGTACTTAGTAGTAAATACCTACTTTAGTTATCTAGATTACTCAAGTGGGAACCTAGTTTTCATTTCCACAACCCTATTGTGGTCAAGTCAAAGTAATATTTCAAGTCACAAGTCATTTTGAAAACATCTGACAACGGAATAGTATGGCCATCCAACTGTCCATGACCGTGGACACGGCTATTCAAATATTTTGACACTCTGCAGAGGTGGTACACTTTCACCACAAAATTCGATACATCCGACAGGGATAGCCCTAAATCATCATACTTGGTATGCGGATAATCAATCCTAACCTTTCAATTACACACCCTAGTACAGGCACCTCCCCTATGAGCTCAGCCTCCCATCCATGGCCATCCGCCATCCCGGGAACTGCATAGGTGGTCATTCACAGTCACGAGGTAGCCTCAGCTTAACCTCTTTTCCGCGAGGGAACCCATACTAAGACACATAAACTTCTAGCTAAGCCCTACCCAAATCAGGTATTGTGGTTGTAATGTAAAAGCTAGAATGGTATCGTATCCGAACCCAACCATCAGTTTTTATTCAAAGTCAAGGCACATGCCTCGTTCATCATCATCTTCAAGTCAATGTGTTTCATAACCCATGTCAAAACATTTCAATATAATGACTCATTATTCTAAGGTTTTCATAATCATTGGCTCCAAGTGTTCCAATCTAAAGTGATCCCTATTAGTTTAGCCCTAGCAACTATCAATGAGGATATCATTATTAAGGGGTGCTAACCAAATGTAACTACCTAAGCCTAGTTCTATGCTCTAGATGGCATCTGTCCCATTTTCCACTAATCACCAATAATTAACTATTTAAGGAACTTTGGAAAAGGGAAAAATAAAGCTTGTAGGTAAAACTTGGGATTAGTGTAATCAAGGTTGCATCACAATAGCATGCATAGTGTATGTTGCATAGTTAGCTTGCCTTGGTTGGTACAGTTGTCGAAGTGCTCCTCTTCTTCTTCGTAGAATTCTTCCTCCTCGTAGCCCGAGTTGGTACTAGCGTCTATAAATAAATACGAGGTACACAATCACCAAACAATACTTAGCTACTTCTATTCGGCACACAAATGCTCACACTAGATGACCTAGCATCATCTCAATCGCCACATGAATTAGTGACATAGTCTTATTTATCTTATTTTGGAAATGCAATTTCTACTCATTGAAAAATACTTAAGATTTAATATTCTCCAATTATAAAATATGGGATCATGTTGACACATGTCATCACCACATATTCCAATACTTGGGAATGTGATTTAAAGTAGATGGCCTATATTAAAAAGTTTGATATGGCTATCCGTAGAAAGCTCCACGTTAACCCTCACATCTTAATTGTTATTCACCATTGGATGAAAAGTTGGACAGCTAAGATGAACCTTTTCACATGTAGTCTTCCCGTGAGATGAAGGAGTCCTGACCTTATTAAATTATCAATCCATCCCATCCACGAGGGATCTCCTCTTCCACGTATCCGACAAGTTGTAACGACCTATCTCTTTATTTGAACAAACATGCGTGATCTCAGAACATGTAGTTGAGAAGCCAAGCCTCTAGCTTTCGAATTCCTCCTGCCCATGCGATTGTCATCTCCAAACGAGGTTTCGGCGCCCTAGGCCAATCCGGCAACATAGTGGCCACCATGCATGGCTAACGACTAGGACGTAGGATGGCCGCCTTGCTAAACGTCCGATGTGTCCCTTTCCAATCAAGTCTCGGGTTTGGTAGACTAATCACATGGATTCCTTAAGACGGTTGATCGAATTAGTACATGCTAGAATTTTGGATGATTGGGTCATTTGGATATATGCATTCTCAGTTGAGTTTAGATGGAGAATGATACAATATTCCTATTCGTAAGAGAATAAAACTAGGAGCAGGCATAACCTGCATATACTATCAGGATCCTTAAACTATTTGATTTTAATCATGATTGTTGCTACTCAGCTCGCGAATGCTACTTCGACTCTTACTGCCTTTATAGATGTGGCACACCCAGAAAAATATTATTTGCACAACACTCATAGCGCCAATATGATAATATCTTTCTACCAAACATTTAATGTATTTGTGCCTTACAAGATTCCGTCTGTTTTAGAAAAAACAATATTAATTTGAACGAGTAATACTTTATGGCAATTTATATGGCGATATAAGCAAGGAGCGGACCAATCGAAGAAACTAGAAGATAATTCATAGTTTGCAAAATTCATGATACTACGCTGCTAATCAAGTAAGGCTAAACAAGTCTCTCAGATTTTGCAACTAATTATTTTATTTTATTTTATTTTATCTGTGCTAAATATTTGCCGAATATTGATAAACCAAATTTATTGTTTGAATTAGTTACGAGCTCATATTTTTTGACACTCTTCTTAGAGCCATTTTGCAGAGCTCAAGAAGTCCACGATATATTATGGGGTTTGAAGCCGAGATGATTTTACTGCCGTTGAATATTTGGCATGATTAACTAAAAGATGCGTCACATTGTCTATGGTCAAGCGTGGATTTATGACGCAAGTATGGATAAATTTTCCTCATACCAAGACAATTGACAAATGCACAAAACAGGTACACAAAAATATTTGTACTATGCAAATATTATTTTTGTTAGTGAACTATACACTATCTAGGAATAGATAAAAAAATAATTGGATAGTATTTTCTTGGCGGCATTCACTAAAATTAATCAACCATTTATAGGACTGCCTTTTGATACAAATTGGTTATTCCAATAATGACACATACTCTCAATACTAGCAAGCATGCACGTAAAACTTACGTATTCATGGCTTTACTCCTAAGCCTACGTATCTGCAGATAAACATGAATATTTCCTACGGGAATTGTTCGATTTGCAAGTTTAGACCAATACAGGAATTATTCCTAATGATTTTGTATATGTATCCCATAAGAAACTTTTCATTATGTCACCTTTATAGAAAATAATCCTTTCTTTCTTTTGTACTTAAACAAAAACTTATAATACAAGCGGACTAGAATACTCCCACTATTTTTATTTACCTCGCTTTCCGAGATTAGACAAAATCAAGATTGGTGAAGTTTGACCAAATATTTAAATATAAACATTATTTTACCAAAATAATTGTAAAGTATGTTTTATGTATGTGAATTTGGTATTATGAATCTTCGTTGTTTGTCCTGTATTTTTTGTCAAACTGTATCATATTTGACTTTGACTAAACCTAGAATGAGTGGTAAATAAATGCGCTAGGAGTAAAACTAACCTTGTAATTATTAGTTTTTCCTTATCCTGTGTTTTAACATTACCGCATATCAAAGATGCAAATCATTGATCCCTCTAAACTTTTAACATTTTAGGTGTAATAAGTGCTTGATAGCATCCTAACATAAGATGGATGGTTATTTCATACTAAAATTTAGAAGTACATTTCAAAATTTCTTATATTATCCTGATTACAAATTCATCGGTCATATTGCAAAATTCATAATAAGGTGGTACTAGCCCGTGTAGTAGCACGGGTTGAGGACTAGTTTAATATAATTAAAATGACTAGATATTCATTCTCTTAATATTAGCCCATGACTACTGCACGTAAAACTAAATATTTTTATATATTCAGATAGATCATGATAAATATGATTTTTGACAATTGTAATCAACCCAAAAGCATTTACGGTTTGTTTTAGAAAAGTGTTTGAAGTTGGAAAAGTCTCTGCTTTGTTATTTTGATGTGGCTGATCTATAATTCCAAAATGTTTGAATCCAATAGGAGTGTTTAGAGATTTTCATTTCCTTTCTAACAAAATTGGAATCATGCAATTTGGTTCAGTGAATCTTTTTGAATTCAATTTTAAAGTCACCTATAGAATAGGGTTTTAAAATAAAAGAAAAATCTAGATTTGAATTTGTGGGCACGCGTGGGAACGTTACATTGCCGGCCCAGCTACACAACGCGCGCAACGGGCTTCACTTACGATGGCCCCACGCATCAGTGATGGGTCTAACTCGAAGTGGTATGCTTTAATCCTAGCCGCACGATTAACGGCTCCGCGTTGTCGTCTCCCTCGCATGGCGTGCACCGGATTCAACCCTAGCTCTACGGCGGGGGTCGGCGGGGGCTTACCAGGGCTCCAGCTAGGTACGGCGGTGCTGGCAAATGAAATGGTCGACAACAGAGGTTCGAACGGTGGTGACGGCGGATCTTGGGGCGGCTCCTAGCGATGGCTCCTTTCTGCCACAACTACGGCGAGCTCCGGTGAAATTACGGTGCTGCTAGCTTTTGCTTGCTCCGGGGATGGGTCAGGGAGATTGCTGGGTGAGAGAGGAGTCAAGTGGGGTGCGTTTTGAGGGGGAGGGGTCTATTTATACGCTAGCAAGGGGAGCATTGGGGCATGGCTCGGGCTCGTCAGCGACGTTGTTATAGTGAGCTATGGGCATGGTGGAGGGTGTAGGCCGACGCAGTGCTCCTTGGCGATCGTCATGAGCACAGTGGCACGGCGAGTTGCAGTCTCAATCGGTCGGGGGCGTCCATGCCATCCTCGGGTACCGCGGGCGTTTGTCACGACGTACGGTGGTTACAGGTCACGCGGGGTCAAGCGGGCATGTCTGGGAGGTTGCTGGCGTCGCGGCGAGTCCATTGATGCGAGGGGAGAGCGAGGCGTGGCGTTGCGTGGGATTTCTCGGCGCTCTGGCATGCGCGTGGCATGGCGGACAGAGAAATGGACGCGGCTGTGCTGGTGTCTCCACGGGCTGGCGTTGGTCGAGGCGTACACGGGCGTGTGCGGTGAGGTCATGGCTAACTCCTAGATGTCATGGACGAGTGCGGTGAGGCGTGTAGCGTCGAGTCCATGTCGGGTCGGCATGGTGAGCTCGGGTACGAGTTTGCACTAGTCAATTGGTCGATTGAGAAAGGCTCAACTAACGGGCCGGTACTGGGGTGAGTGTGGGCGAGTTGTGGAGGCCGAGTGTGGTACAAAGATGATCACCACATTGCTCTAAATAGTGTGGAGTTGGTAGCTCTGTATTGTACTCGGAAGGAGTTCGATCAAATGGTCGCAAGAGAAAAATATTTGAATTTTCAAATTCTTTTTAGTGGGTTTGCTGATCATAAGCTTGAGAGTCTCTGGTTGCAAGGGTTTGCCAAGTGGAGAAGTTTGGATGGTTTTGGAAAAGTTGCTATCTCGATGCCTGAGATAGATTCAATTTTAAAAAGTCCTCCAAATGAATTTGAATTTGTTATGGTACATTTTGAAAGCTCAACTGTGTTCTTTGTCACTTGGTCTAGCAAGGTGAGAAAATAAATAGAATTGTTTCTATTTGAAATTATTTAATAGAGATGCCCAAAGTGAGCTAAGTGTTAACATTTGCAAAATTGACCATTAGCTCAGATGCTTTATATTTTGGTTTTCTTTTGCTTTGGTTTGGTTTTGATTTGACCTAGATGATCTTGTTTTGATCTTTAAATCAATTCTCATCATTTTTAACAAACAGAACATGGCATATCATGCATTCACACATCATTAACAAACACACACCTGCATTCATAATTGTTTAAGATTAAAAGTTTTTGTTAACCCTAATTTTGGTTTGCTTGAAATTTGATATACTCATTTTAATATTTTTGAGATGTTACAAACCTTCCCCCCTTAAACAGAATCTTGTCTCGAGATTCAAGAAAACTAGGAACTAAAGAGAGTTGGGAACTCAGTCCTAATATAATCTTCTCACTCCCAGGCGGCTTGTTTTTCAGTATGGTTGCTCCACTGGATTTTTAGAAACTTGATACTTCTAGTCCGGGTGATTCTGAAGGCTTCTTCCAAAATACAAATGGGTACTTCATGATAAGTTAATTCCATATTGATATCCACGGCTCTATGATTGTTGTTCTTGAAAACTTCGGTCTTCTCCGGAACTTCTAAGCATTTCCGAAGTAACAAGATATGAAACACATCATGTACAGCTGACATCTCTTCAGGAAGTTCTAGCTGATAGGATACTTCTCCTCGGCGACTTAAATCTTGAAGGTCTGACATATCTGGGTGCAAGCTTCCCTTTGAGTTGAAAATGCTGCATTCCTTTCAAGGGTGATAATTTGAGATACACTCCGATATTGAAGGTCAGTTCTCGACGTCTTTTGTCTGCGTAACTCTTTTGTCTCGATTGAGCAGTCTTGAGGTATTCACGGATCTTGTGAACCTTCGCTTCGGCTTCTCGTAGGATGTCTGGTCCAAATATCCGACTCTCTCCTACTTCCGACCAATTCAGGGGGGTACGACACTTCCTTCCATACAAAACCTCAAATGGGGCCATTTGCAAACTGGCCTGATAACTGTTATTGTATGCGAATTCTATGAAAGGTAGATAGTCTTCCCATTTAGATCCATATTCTAGTACACAGGCTCTCAGCATATCTTCTAGTATCTGGTTTACTCTTTCCATTTGTCTATCGGTTTGCGGGTGGTAAGTTGTGCCGAAGTTCAGTTTGGTTCCTAATCCTTCTTGGACTTTCCTCCAAAACCTCGAGGTAAACTGGGTTCCTCGATCTGACACAATTGTCTTGGGGGTTCCGTGGAGACTAACTATTCTAGCAATATACAACTATGCTAGCTTCGGGCCTTGGTAAGTGGTCTTGACGGGTATGAAATTAGCTACTTTCGACAGTCTATCTACTATGACCCAAATAGAACCATTTCCTCTACTAGATGTAGGTAAACCGGTGATGAAATCCATTCCAACCGAATCCCATTTGCATTCCAGAATTTCCAACGGCTGCAGAAGTCCTGCGGGTCACTGGTGTTGTGCTTTGACTCTCTGACAGATATCACACTTGGTGATATAGCTTCCGACTTCTCTCTTCATTTTGTTCCACCAAAACTACTCCTTTAAATCCTGATACATCTTCGTTCGTCCCAGATGAATAAAATAAAGAGTATCATGGGCCTCCTGCAAAATGACTTGCTTCAACTCTGAATATGCTGGCACACATATGAGTCCTTTATACCACAAAACGCCTTATTCATCTTCAGTGAATCTGGGTACCTTCTCGGTACCGATACGACGCTTAATTCCGTTGATACTAGCATTTCCTTTCTGAGCTTCCGTTATCTGACTAATCAAAGTTGGTTGAAGTTCAATACTGGCTAGGAATCCTTCGCTAACTATCTCCATTCTAAAATTCTCCAACTCCTCATGCAAAATTGGTTGGTCTTCCTTAATCATGGTGTTTAACCTACACAACAGTCTACTAAGAGCATATGCCACCACATTGGCCTTTCCGGGGTGGTAGTGAATGTCAAGGTCATAATCCTTGATTAACTCTATCCATATCCGTTGCCTCATATTCAGATCCTTCTAGGTGAAAATATACTTCAGACTCTTGTGATCCGAATAAATCTCACAACGGTTACCCATGAGGTAATGACGCCATGTATTCAAGGCTAAAACTACTGATGCTAATTCTAAGTCATGGGTGGGATATATCTCCTCATGTTGATTCAGTTGCCGGGACATATATGATATTACTTTGCCTTCCTGCATCAACACACATCCGAGAGCAATCTTGGATGCATCACAAAATACATCAAAAGGCTTCATGATATCAAGCATGATAAAAATTGGGGCTGACACCAATCTCTTCTTGAGATCTTGAAAACTTGCTTCACATTTGTCCATCCATTCAAACATCTTGTCTTTCTTCAACAGCTGGGTCATCAACCTTGTGATGCTTGAAAATCCTTCAACGAACTTGCGGTAATATCCCGCTAATCCAAGGAAAGTGTGGACTTCGGTTTGAGTGGTTGGGGCTTTCCATTCTTCAACATCCTTAATCTTGGTGAGATCGATGACAACTCCTCCTACCGACAGGATATGTCCTAGGAATCCTACTTCCTTAACCAAAACTCACATTTGCTAAACTTGGCACACAACTGATGCTCTCTAAGGGTTTCAAGTATGGTTCTTAGGTGCTGATCATGGTCCTCTTCCGACTTGGAGTAGATCAGAATATCATCGATAAAAACAACGACAAACGTATCCAAGAAGTTCATAAAAATCTTATTCATGAGATTCATGAAATAAGCGGTGGTATTTGTCAATCCAAATGACATTACATTGTACTCATACAATCCATATTTGGTAGTGAAAGAAGTCTTTGGGATATCCGTTGCATGGATCTTTAGTTGATGATAACCAGTTCTAAGATCAATCTTAGAAAACAATCTAGCACCAGTCAGCTGGTCAAACAGATCTTCTATCTTCGGTAGTGGGTACTTGTTCTTGATGGTGATGTCATTCAGCTTCTGGTAATCCGTACACAAACGGTTGGCACCATCTTTCTTATCCACAAACAAAACAGGTGATCTCCACAGCGATGCACTGGGCTGTATCAGACCTTTGCTCAACATGTCATCAAGTTGCTTCTTCATCTCCACTAATTCGGCTGCGTTCATACTATAGGGTCTCTGAGCTACGGGTCCAGTTCTAGGAACTAGTTCAATGATAAACTCGATATCCCGATCTGGGGGCATACTGGATAATTCATCTGGGAACACATAAGGGTATTCATAGACTACTCTGACTTGGTCTCGGGTTGACTAGACTAAACTCTTGTTGCATTTGAATTGACGGGGCAGTGTCTCAAACACATGCTCTACTGATACACCGGTGCTACTAGTCATAGTTATGGCTTTCTTGGCACAGTCTATTAATTCCTGATGTTTTGACATCCAATCCATTCCTAGTACTACTTCCAAACCTTTTGTTCCAAGTACTATTAAATTGGCATAAAAATCTATTTCATGTATTCTGATAGGCATAGCCGTGCAAATTTTTCTAGCTTTGGTGGTTGACCCAAGTATTTGAACTATCATAACATGCTTCAGATTTGTTGGTTGAATCTTACTAGTGCATGCAAATTCTTCGGTAACAAACGATTGCGATGCTCCAGAATCAAACAACACTCTTGCAAATACCGAGTTCACAGAAAACATACCCAACACGACATCTGGCGCTTCCTGAGCTTCTTCTGCATTCATGTGGAACAGACAGCCGGTACGGTTGTGCGAGTTGCCTAGGGCAAATCTCTTTCTAGGCTAGACACGATGCTGCTGCTGGGTGGGTGCAGTGACATTGGGGGCTGCAGCTAGCTTGTTGGGGCACTCATTGAGTAGTGACCCGTAACTCCACATTCAAAGCAAGTTACCATTGACTTTTCCTTCCTGGCAATTGGCACAACATTGCTTCTAGTCCTTGGGACAGTATTGTTGTTGTTGTTGTTGTTGTGGTTGGTGGAACTTGGCAGTGCACCGTTGAAGTTATGGGGGTTGCCGGTGTTGTTGTTGTGGCCTCCGGGTGTCGGGTTTCTGTAACACCTCAAAAATATTAAACAAACTTATCAAGATCCAATCACCCAAGTTTATGGTTAACAAAAACTTTTATTCTTAAAAATCTATATGAGTGCATGTGTGATTTCCATTAATGCATGAATGATTGAAATTGCCATGTTTGATTGATACCAATGGTAGGGATTAGTTTAAAAAGGATTACAACATCATCTAGATGACTTCCAAGCAAAATCAAATATAAGACATATGATCAAATGGTCACTTTTGCCATTATTAACCACTAGACCACTTTGGGTGTCTCTAGTAAAACATTTCTAATAGAAACAATTCCAATTCTTTTCACCCCTTAATAGACCAAGTAAAAGTGAACCCAAGCAAACCTTACAAATTCACAGAAACTATTTTCAAATCTATGTAAGAGGCAATTCAAAATTGAATCAAGTTCATATACCTAGATCATCACTTTTCAAAAACCACTCAAACAAATTCCACTTGACAATTCCCAGCAACCATAGACTACTAAGCAAGTACTCAGATCACAAACGAAAAATCATTCAAAATTTTGAAAGTAAATTTCATGTGGCCATTTGGTCGATCACCTGGCAGACACAGTACAACCTCAACCACTATACACTGTTTTGATCTATCAATTGATCATCCAATGTACTCAATTCTACTCGACTACTTGCCCATGATCATTCCTAGTACTTGGCTATGCAGTGGAGAGGCTCATCTCCACCATTGCACCAGTGACATGCCCGTACCAAGCCAGCCATGCCGGTTGATCACGAACCAGTCGCTGCACGCCGCGCCGCCCTCTCCCATGACACCTATAGGATAGTCGTAACCTCACCGCCACCCCCTGTCCATCCCTTGACCAATGGCGAGGAGTGGAGACACTGGAATCGCCGCGCCCATTTAAGCCACTACCATGCCGAGAGCACGACGGAGCGCCGAAGCTTCCTCGTGCGCACACGCCATGCCTCGCTCTCTCCACTCATACCCGCAGTCGCCGTGGCACCAGTGACCTCCCAGACATGATGGTTCACCGCCGCGTGCCCTGTGACCACCGTACTGAGTGGCGAACACATGTGTACCTGAATAGAACACAGACGTCGCCCGACCGACTAAGACCGCCCCTTGCCGTGCCATCACACGCGTGACAATCGCCATAGTACCTCGCATCGACCCATGCCCTCGGCCATGCTTAGCGCGACCTGTAGCAGCGTCACTGGAGAAGCCTGACCATGCCGCTCTGCCCCCAACGATGGTGCATAAATAGAGGCCACCCCAGCACTAATTCTGCACACCATTCCACTCCCCACTCCCACAGGAACCTCACCGACCCTTCCCCGGAGCATGGCGAGCACCACGATGCTGGAATTTGGCCGGAGTCTGCCACTGTAGTCGAGGAAGGAAGCCATCGATTGGAGCCACCCCAGGAGCTGTTGTGACGGCCAATCGACTCGTCGTCGATGACAAGCCCGTTCGCCCCCATCGCCGACCCTAGATGGAGCCCTGGTATGTCCCCAGTGACCCCCACTGTCGTGTTAGGGTTTGTATCTCATCGGAGCAGTTCGACGGAGATGATGAACCTTAGCCGTAGGATCCTGTTCTATTCGTAGGGCTAGGATTGCTAGATACCATTTCTGTTAGAATTAGTCGTTGATGCGTGGGACCTTTCTGTCAGCAACCCGCTACGCCAGCGTGGTGCAGTTGGGCCGGCCTATTTCTTTTCCCACGCATAGCCCATCAGTTCAAATAGACTTTTTGCAATTTAGTTAAAATCCTATTTAGTAGTTATATTCAAAATTCAATTCAAAGAGATATACTGATCCAAATTTCATGATTCCAATTTTTTTGGAAAGGTATTAATAATATCTAGTCACTCCCGTTGGATTCAAACCAATTGAAATTATAGATCACCTATACAAAAAATAACAATACAGAGATTTTTTCCACTTCAAACATTTTTAGAAAATAAACTATAAATGCTTTTGAGTCATTTCCAACTCTCAAAAATCACATTTGCCATGCTCTACATGAATATGTAAAACCATTTGCCTTTGCAGATATGAAACATGGTTTAGTATTAAAAGAATGATATATAGGCCTTTCTAGTCATTTAAATGTTATTAAATAGTAATATTAAATCTTGTAGTACCTAACCACCATTTTAAATCACATTCCCAAGTATTGGAATATGTGGTGATGACATGTGTCAAACTGATCCACTATTTTAATTGGTGAATATTAAATCTTAAGTATTTCTCAATGAGTAGAAATTACTTTTCTCAAATGAGATAAATGAAAATGTACCATTATTACATGTAATGATTGAGATGATGCTAGATCATCCAATAGGAGTCCTTGAGTGCTAAATAGAAGTAGTTAAGGGTTGTTTGGTGATTGTGTACATTGTATGTATTTATAGACGCTAGTACCGACCCGGGCTACAACAAGGAGGAGTACTTCGAGGAAGAGAAAGAAAACTTCAACGACTGTAACCAACAAGGCAAGCCATCACTATGCAAGCTAGCAGTGCAAGCTAACTAATGCAAGATGCATTATGCATGCTTAGTTATACCACTTTGATTACACCAATCCTAGTTTTTGCTTACCAGCTTTACTTTTCCTTTTTACTGAAGTTTCTTATATAGTTAATGAATTATGATTAGTGGAAAAGTAGGATGATTACCATCAAGACTATAGAACTAGTCATGGACACTTATACTTGATTAGCACCCCTAATAGTGATACCCTCAATATTAGTGGCTAGTGCTATGCTAAACTTGATTACATTAGATGGGGATACTTGGTGAAAATGACTATGAAAACCATGGAATGATTATTCATTCTATTGAAAGGTTTTGATATGTGTTGTGAAACACAATGGTTTGAGGATGAAACTGAATAAGGCATGCGCCTTGATGACCCACAAGTATAGGGGGTGTATCGCAGTATTTTCGATAAGTAAGAGTGCCGAACCCAACGAGGAGCAGAAGGTGCTGGCTAGTGGTATGGATCATGAATTCTCTGCAAATACTTAGCAAACGGATTTTTAGGGGTTTTCGATAAGCAAGTAAACAAAGTTTGAGTAAATAAAAGACAGTAGGAATAAATGCAGCAAGTGGCCCAATCCTTTATGCAGCAAAGGAAAAGCCGGTTGTTTTCTTAAGATGACCAAACGTTCTCGAGGACACATGTGAAGACTGTCAAGTCCTTTTGCTTCATATAGTCGATTAATCTTCTCTAGCTTGCGAAGTGTTGTGTGGGTGAACCTGCGCTAATGTACCGCCCCATCCAAGACTAATACATACTTGTGATTAAACCCCTTGCAAACATCCTTAAGTACAAGAAAGTAATTAAGGTAGAAACCTAACCACAACTTTAAACTCTAAGACCCTTACGTCCCTTGTGCAATGGTTTCCTAACGGGGGTTCAGGTTTGTGTCACTCCGGCAACCCCTACGATTAGTAGCAAAATACACAATGCATTCCCCTAGGCCCTTATAGGTGAAATGTCATGTAGTCGACGTTCACATGACACCAGTAGAAGAAGTAGACCACAACTTAAATAACAATCTATTGAATCTTTCTCAACGCAACTCCACTACTAACAACAAGACTTCTCCCATGTCCTCAAGAACAAAACGAACTACTCACAAGACATCATATGGATCATGATCAGAGATGAAATAATGATGTATAACAATCTGAACATAAACAATAATTCAATGGTTCACTCAATAGCATCAACTACAAAGAGTAATCAACACCGGGAAAGTTGCCCCTATGAACTATGCAAGATCCAACACAATTGTTACAGCAATATGGAGATGGTGATGATGGTGCTGAAGGTGATGATGGTGGTGGTGATGATGATCCCGATGAAGTCCAGCTTGATGGTGGTGTTGATGGCGACGATCTCCCCTCTCCGGGAAGGAATTCCCCCGGCAGAAATCTTTCGACCGGATAGATCTTTCTCTCTCGGTGTTTTCCGCCCCGCAGAGGCGGTGGAATCTTTCTGTGGTCGCCCCCCCCCGAGTCTTAGGGTTTCGTGGGGATGATATACGCCAGAGGAGAGAGACGGGAGTGGGACAGGGTGGCCACACCACCTCCAGGCGCGGCCTAGGCCTGCCCGCGCCATGGGATGGTGTATGGCCCACCTCCACTCCATCTTCTGGCATCCTTAGTCTCCTAGAAAAATAGGATTTTCCGTATATTTTCCTGGATTTTCTGATCTTCGCGAATTTTGCCTCCAAACAGCACCTTTTCCATCAGAATCCTGACTGCAGCGATCCATGCTCCAAAAGTCATCAACCATGCAAAAATAGATTAAATAACATAAGTATCACCTCTCAATACGAAATATATCAATGAATAATAGTGAATTAAGACATAGAATAGTGATGCAAAATGGACGTATCAACTCCCCCCAAGCTTAGACTTCGCTTGTCCCCAAGCGAATCTGAGCTTAATAAACATGGCCTCAGGTTTATGGAGTGAAGAGTTGATAAAATAATACTGACAAGAAGCATCACATTCATAAAATACATAGATCATAATAGAAGACAACTCACTATTATATAACTCAACTTGCAATGAGTAAAGGAAACACAATAAAGATACATAGAGTAAATCATAGCTGGTAATGGCAAACTTAGCTCTTGGTCGAAGAATAGTTGATAATTTGCTGGAGTTCACAAATAGCTGTTTTTGATAATAGCTTTCAAAGTAGTAAACATCAAGATAAGAGCAACATGCAAAACAAGGAATAAAATACATGATTGCGTAAATCATCATATGAATGAATGAAACACATCAACTCAAAATACTTGCTGAGATAGAAGGGAATAGGTTTACTGACTCAACTACAAAGTATAAGAAAGGCCCTTCGTAGAGGGAAGCAGGGATTGCAACTCTCATAAAGAGCTCCCAAAAATTATGATACTTACTAGCTTTCAGCTCTCATTGCCCCTATCATAGGCATCTTTTGGTGGTTAAGGTTAAAGTGACACAACTAAGAGGATATGCTTGACAAGTTATAAGTTGAAATCTCAAGCCCCTTACTTATGAGTACCGATCCTCATGTTACTCAACTTCAGTCACGAGCAATCTCTTGTCATTGTAAATACATGCGTATCATTGAGAACCGCCAACGGGGTACCCCTTGCACATGACATAGGAGCTATCCCATAATCAAAATGACAAGGCAAGAAGACAGTGAGCATCTCAGCAATCTTTTTATTTTCTATTTGCATAGGTTTTTATTGAGGATGCTTTATAGAATGCTCACTATAGTTATGCTGCAAGTTTCCACCATGATTAGGCATGGCTTAGGCTAGCGGCCCAGGCGTTTCTCTAACACACATATAAACTCCATGATCTTACAAGTTCCACTTTTATTTCACACCGCCGGGATCCATAAGCAAAAATAACATGATATCAACTAGGTACAAGTACCAATGAAGTGTTGAAAGCGGTCCCCATGATACATGGTTCGGCTAACTTCAACTCATAAAGAGCAAGCATATACACAACAAAGAAGGACCCAATGGTTCAAGTTTATTAAATGCAAGAAAGTAAAGTGTGCCATCAAGTTCGTGAGAGCTTTAATCACTAATTTTCACATAACAAGTTTCATTTGGGAGGTAGATAAAACAAGAATTTACTTGGAATAGCAATAATGCTACTAGGTAGGTATGGTGGACTCAAATGGCATGGGTTTGGTTTAAAGGAAGCAGATGCACGAGAAGAATACCCTCTCAGTACAGGTTTTTGGCTAGCAAGGCTGGGTAGCAAGTATAAGAGTTGAAGGAAACAAACAAACATACAAATGATAAAAACAAACATGCAATATTCCTTGGAAGCACAAAAGATCTTAACTAGAGAATACTAGACTTATGAGAAAATCAAGAAAGAAAGATGATGAAATTATTTTTCTCTAGAGTATTTCTATCTTTTTCTTTTCAACTCTCAAAAAGGTATTGCTACTGACCGAGCCAGGTTTGCCAAAACCAACTAAATTAACGCAATGATCCCAAAGTGATACCAATACTAACAACAAGATCAATCATATAACCACGAATTGAAAACTAATATAAGCTATGAAAAAGAGTAAATGATAGAACTTCTCATTAATATTCCATAACGGAAACTCACATAAAGGGATACAAATCTAACGAGAGAGGGGACACTTCCATAATGCAAACCATACTACATAATAACTCCTCTATTCATGATATGACTCTACTAAAAAGGTAAAAAGATAGAAGATAGTGATATGATACCGTGGCACTCCCCTAAGCTTGGAACAAACCAAGGGGATGCCAAACCTGATGACGAATTACTCCTTAGGTGGTGGTGATATCCTCTCATATTCGTCCGTCTTCCAGGGTAAAGGCTTCCCATCAACAAAGGACATCGTGGTTTCCAACATCCTGAAACTTGCAGCATCACTTATGCGTTTAAATCTAGCCTCATACTCACAATTTTGATTTTGAACGTCATAGAACTTTGCTTGTAGTTCGTTGGTTGTTTGGCGGAGTGAAAGGACTTCGTCTTTGAGTTCAGCAGTCTCCTTTTGGTGCTTGGCGATGAGTTCGGAACAAATCTTGTGGATGATGTCCACTTCGCACTCCGCCATCTTCCTGTACATAAAGACTTCTTGCTCCAATGCTTCCATCATGTCCTCTAGACTTCCTTCACCTTTGGGGCCTTGAACCACCTTAATCCGGACCTCCCCACCTTCGAGCAACAACTCCTTGGGATGAATCTTCAATTCTCTCATGTATGGGTTGATGATATCCTCTAAAGAATCTCCCTTAGATGATCCAGAGGAAGACATTGTGGCTCCAAATCTGGGATTCTACCTGGCAGAAACATATCGAGACGAAAACACGATAATACGTACCTCAGAAGATCCGGGGGGTTATATATTACGAAGTTTCATATCAAAAGGAAGGTACTGGGCGAAAACGGGTCGGAGACGGAGTCCTAGGTGGCCTCACCACCTGGTGGCGCGACCAGGGGAGGGCCCGCGCCATGGGGTGGAGTGGGCCACCCCGGCTCCGGTTCCGTCCCTTTTTCGCTTTGAACCTTTCCTTAACAACTGAAAAATGCAAAAATATAGTTGTATTGTATTTTCGCGGAACTTTTCTTACCAGAACTGTTACCTACATGAAAACAGACTCTGCAGGTCTCTGAATTTGGTCCTCAATGAATTTTGCTGGAGTTATAACTTGAAAGGCATCAACATCTTCATTGTGAGAATCTCCAGCATTATAGTGTTTAAGTCGCTGTCCATTCACTACTTGTGTAGTATTATCTTTTAGAGAAGAAATTTTTATTGCTCATGAACGGTATACTTCTTCAATGATGAAAGGTCCTTCCCATTTTGATAGTAGCTTACCTGCAAAAAATCTGAGACGAGACCTATACAATAGAACTTTCTCACCAACATGAAATTCTCTCTTAAGTATTCGCTTGTCATGCCATCTTTTGACTTTTTCCGTAAAGAGCCTAGCATTCTCATAGGCTTCACTCCTCCATTCATCTAAAGAACTTAAGTCAAATAATATTTTCTCACCAGCAATCTTACAATCTCTATTTAGTTCTTTCACTGCCCAGTAAGCTTTGTGTTCTAATTCTAAGGGTAGGTGGCAAGCTTTCCCATAAACCATTTTATAAGGAGACATTCCCATAGGATTTTTGTAAGCAGTTCTATAAGCCCATAAAGCATCATTCAACTTCTTAGCCCAGTTTTTTCTAGACCTATTAATAGTCTTTTGCAAGATAGATTTAATTTCTCTATTTGATAACTCTACTTGCCCGCTAGTTTGGGGGTGATAAGCTGAAGCAATTCTATGATTAACATCATATTTAGCAAGGCTCTTCCTAAAACCACCATGAATGAAATGAGAACCCCCATCAGTCATGAGATACCTAGGCACCCCAAACCTAGGAAATATAACATCCTTAAGTATTTTTAGAGAAGTCTCCCCGTCAGCACTCTTTGTAGGAATGGCTTCTACCCACTTAGTAACATAATCAACGGAAACAAGAATATGAGTGTAACCTTTCGAAGGAGGGAAAGGACCCATAAAGTCGAATCCCCAACAATCAAAAGGTTCAATAACTAGAGAGTAGTTCATAGGCATTTCATTGCGTCTAGAAATATTACCAACACGCTGACATTCATCATAAGATAAAACAAATTTTCTTGCATCTTTAAAAAGGGTAGGCCAGGAGAAACCTGATTGTAGTACCTTTTGGGCGGTTCTATCTCCTGCATGATGTCCTCCATAGGCGCTACCATGACATTTACGCAATATCTCTTTTTGTTCATATTCTAGAACACACCTTCGCATAATACCATCAACTCCTTCTTTGTATAAGTGTGGGTCATCCCAAAAATAATGCCTCAAATCATAAAACAACTTTCTTCTTTGCTGAGCTGTAAAAGTTGGAGGAAAATACTTGGAGACAATAAAGTTAGCATAATCAGCATACCAAGGGCTTCCTCGCGAGCTCACCCCTATTGCGGCTAACTGTTCATTTGGGAAACTATCATTAACAGGCATAGGATCAAAAGATATGTTTTCAAAATGAGATAAATTATCAGCTACAGGGTTTTCAGCACCCTTCCTATCTACTATATGTAGATCAAACTCTTGTAAAAGCAGCACCCATCTAATAAGCCTAGGCTTAGCGTCCTTCTTTGTCATAAGATATTTAATAGCAGCATGATTAGTATGAATGGTTACTTTTGAGTCCACAATATAAGGCCTAAGCTTGTCACAGGCAAAAACAACAGCTAGAAATTCCTTTTCAGTAGTGGCATAATTCCTTTGAGAGCGTCTAAAGTCTTACTAGCATAATGGATAACGTTTAACTTTTTATCAATACGTTGCCCAAGGACAGCCCCTACAGCAAAATCACTAGCATCACACATTATTTCAAAGGGTAAACTCCAATCAGGTGGTTGAACAATAGGGGATGTAGTTAAAGCCTTCTTAAGAGTTTCAAAAGCTTTCCTACAATCATCATCAAAAACGAAGGGTACATCTTTTTGAAGAAGATTAGTGAGAGGTTTTGATATCCTAGAGAAGTCTTTAATAAACCTCATATAGAAACCAGCATGACCAAGGATACTACGAATACCTTTGATGTCTCTTGGACATGGCATCTTCTCAATTGCCTCAACCTTAGAACTATCAACCAATATGCCTCTTTCAGAAACTTTATGCCCAAGAACAATCCCTTCATTAACCATGAAGTGGCATTTCTCCCAATTAATAACAAGATTAGTTTCTTCACATCTCTGCAAAACTTTATCAACGTTGTGCAGACAATTATCAAAAGAAGTTCCATAGACAGAAAAGTCATCCATGAACACTTCTACAATCTCTTCACAAAAACCATGAAAGATAGCAGATATGCACCTTTGGAAAGTAGCAGGAGCATTACATAAACCAAAAGGCATACGTCTAGAAGCATAAGTTCCATAAGGACAAGTAAAAGTAGTTTTTTCTTGATCTTGTTGTTTAACAGCAATTTGAGAGAAACCAGAATAACCATCAAGAAAACAAAAATGGGTCTTTTTAGACAACCTTTCCAACATTTGATCAATAAAAGGAAGCGGGTAGTGATCTTTCTTAGTAACTTTATTGACTTTCCTAAAATCGATGCACATCCTATAGCCTACCACTATTCTTTGAGGAATAAGCTCATCATTATCATTAGGGACAACGGTAATACCTCCCTTTTTAGGAACACAATGTACAGGACTAACCCATTCACTATCAGCAATAGGGTAAATAATACCAGCATCAAGGAGTTTCAATACCTCATTCCTTACCACTTCCTTCATCTTAGGATTTAAACGCCGTTGGTGTTCCACTACTGGCTTCGCATCTGGTTCCATGTTGATATAGTGTTGAGATATAGTAGGTGAAATCCCTTTTAAATCATCCAGAGTGTAGCCCATAGCTCCTCGGTGTTTCTTCAAAACCTCCAACAGCCTTTCTTCTTCCTTTCCTGAAAGTTTAGAGCTAATAATAACAGGATATATCTTTTTATCATCAATATAAGCATATTTAAGATCATCAGGGAGAGGTTTTAGATCGAAGACCGGATCCTTTTTAGGTGGCAACATGGTACCCAAGTCTTCTACAGGCAAGTCATGCTTAAGCAACCTGGGTTGACGACGGAGGATCTCGTCAATCTCATTCCTTTCTTCCATGAAGATCTCACTTTCGTGATCTTCCATAAATTGCAGCAAAGCATTGTTAGGAGCAAGAGAGATAGAAGCAAGTTTTTCAACTCTAAAATCCTCATTATGGGTTTCCTCTTCGCAAGGTTCTTTAGTAAATTTTGAAAAATTAAACTCATAAGATTCCCCAGCAAACTTAGTCAAGATTTTCTCCCTTTTGCAATCTATAATGGCTCCATAAGTACTCAAGAAAGGTCTACCAAAAATAATAGGATAAGTTTTACTAGCAGCTGAACCGAGTACTAGAAAATCAGCAGGGTGCTTAATCTTACCACAAAGAACTTCCATGTCTCATACAATACCAACTAGAGAGATGGTCTCTCTATTAGCAAGGTGAATAACCAGATCAATCTCTTCCAACTCGCAAGGACTGATTTCATGCATAATTTCTCTATAAAGCTCATAAGGAATAGGACTGGCACTTGCACCAATATCACGTAAACCATAATAGCAATGATCACCAATTCTAACAGAAAGCACAAGAACACTAGCCTTTTTAGTTCTATTAGGATGTGAAACAATATTAGAAGCATCCTCACAAAAGACTATGTGCCCATCTTCTATGCTTTTAGTGATAAGGTCTTTCACAATTGCTACCACAGGTTCAATGTTTATTTGTTCATCAGGTTTTACGGTTCTCTTTCCACTTTTAGTGATTACATTAGTTATCATAGGATGATACTTTACCTTATCTGGGAAGGGAATCTTCTCGATATAAGGTTCAGGTAAGATATGATCAATAATGCAACACTCAGTGCTCCCAACAGCAACTCGGTCAACAATATCTTTATAAGGTGCATGGTACTTATTCCATACCCTTTTTGGAATTTCAATATAAGAAGCAAAAGCAAAGCAATTCGTAATAACTTGCAAATCAAGACCATAAGCATTACTAATATTTTGAAAGTCATCAGTTCCCATAAAAGATTCAATGCATTCATAATCATAATTTATACCTGACTTCCTACCTTTGTCATTCTCCCAAGCTTCAGCATTGTCATGAATACGGTCCAGAAGATCCCATTTAACTACTTCTTCCATGCGAGTAAATGATCCAGCACAAGAAGCATCCAATAAATCTTTATCATGTAGAGGGAGCCTTGCATAAAAGTTATTGATTATAATATTGTTGGGGAGCTCATGAATGGGACATTTGAGCATTAGTAACTTCAATCTCCCTCAAGCTTGAGCTGTACTTTCTCCATCAAGAGGCCAAAAGTTGTATATTTGATTCCGATCTTTATGAATCTCACTAGGAGGATAAAACTTTGAATAAAAGAGAGGCACTATTTCCTCCCATTCCAGAGCTTGACCATTCTTGAGCAGCTTATACCATTCCTCAGTTCTTCCTTTCAGTGATAATGAGAATAACTTCTTCTTAACTTGATCTGTAGTAATACCTGCACACTTGAACAACCCGCATAATTCGTGTATAAAGAGTAAATGATCACCGGGATGGACAGTTCCATCCCCAACATAGTAGTTATCCATAACACGATCAATAATTCTTGTAGGTATTTTGAAAACATCATTCTCAGCAGGTGGTGGCTTATCTACTACCTTAGTAGTGGTAGTAGCATTACCAAATAAGAAACTCAGCGAATTATCCATAACGAAAATAAAGCAACTAACAGTAGTAAACAATACTCACGGTAGAAGTTTCCTTTACCAGTTCCACTCTCCAATAGCGCTTCACTCCCCGGCAACGGCGCCAGAAAATAGTCTTGATGACCCACAAGTATAGGGGGTGTATCACAGTATTCTTGATAAGTAAGAGTGTTGAACCCAACGAGGAGCAGAAGGTGCTGGCTAGTGGTATGGATCAGGAATTCTCTGCAAATACCTAGCAAACGGGTTTTTAGGGGTTTTCGATAAATCAAGTAAACAAAGTACGAGTAAATAAAAGACAGTAGGAATAAATGCAGCAAGTGGCCCAATCCTTTATGCAGGAAAGGACAAGCCGGTTGTATTTCTTAAGATGGCCAAACATTCTCGAGGACACATGGGCAGACTGTCAAGTGCTTTCGCTTCATATAGTCGATTAATCTTCTCTAGCTTGCTAAGTGTTGTGTGGGTGAACCTGTGCTAATGTACCGCCCCATACAAGACTAATACATACTTGTGATTAAACCCCTTGCAAACATCCATAAGTACAAGAAAGTAATTAAGGTAGAAACCTAACCACAGCTTTAAACTATAAGACCCTTACGTCCCTTGTGCAATGGTTTCCTAACGGGGGTTCAGGTTTCTGTCACTCCGGTAAGCCCTACGATTAGTAGCCAAATACACAATGCATTCCCCTAGGCCCTTATAGGTGAAGTGTCATGTAGTCGACGTTCACATGACACCACTAGAAGAAGTACACCACAACTTAAATAACAATCTATTGAATCTTTCTCAACGCAACTCCACTACTAACAACAAGACCTCTCCCATGTCCTCAAGAACAAAACGAACTACTCACAAGACATCATATGGATCATGATCAGAGATGAAATAATGATGTATAACAATCTGAACATAAACAATAATTCAATGGTTCACTCAATAGCATCAACTACAAAGAGTAATCAACACCGGGAAAGTTGCCCCTATGAACTATGCAAGATCCAACACAATTGTTACAGCAATATGGAGATGGTGATGATGGTGCTGAAGGTGATGATGGTGGTGATGATGATGATGATGATCCCGATGAAGTCCAGCTTGATGGTGGTGTTGATGGCGACGATCTCCCCTCTCCGGGAAGGAATTCCCCTGGCAGAAATCTGTCTACCGGAGAGATCTTTCTCTCTCGGTGTTTTCCGCCCCGCAGAGGCAGCAGAATCTTTCTGTGGTCACCCCCCCGAGTCTTAGGGTTTCGTGGGGATGATATACGCCAGAGGAGAGAGGCTGGAGTGGGCCAGGGTGGCCACACCACCTCTAGACGCGGCCTAGGCCTGCCCGCGCCATGGGGTGGTGTGGGCCCCCTGTGGCCCACCTCCACTCCATCTTCTGGCATCCTTAGTCTTCTAGAAAAATAGGATTTTCCGTATATTTTCCTGGATTTTCTAATCTTCGCGAATTTTGCCTCCAAACAGCACCTTTTCCATCAGAATCCTGACTGTAGCGGTCCATGCTCCAAAAGTCATCAACCATGCAAAAATAGATGAAATAACATAAGTATCACCTCTCAATACGAAATATATCAATGAATAATAGTGAATTAAGACATAGAATAGTGATGCAAAATGGACGTATCACGCCTTGAATTTTACAAAACTGATGGTTGGGTTCGGATGCGATACCATTCCAATTTTACCGTACAACCACAATACCTGAGTTGGGTAGGGGTTGATTGGAAGCTTATATGTCTTAGTATGGGTTCCCTTGCGGAAGAGGTTGAGCTGAGGCTACCTCGTGAATGAATGTCCACCTATCCAGTTACCGGGATGACAGTTGGTCATGGCTGGGAGGCTAAGCTCATAGGGGAGGTGCATATACTAGGGTGTGTAATTGAAAGGTTAGGATTGATTATCCGCATACCAAGTATGATGATTCACGGTTATCCCTGACGGATGTATCGAATTTTGTGGTGAAAGTGTACCACATCTGGAGAGTGTCAAACTATTTGAATAGCCGCGTCCGTGGCTATGGACAGTTGGAGTGGCCATACTGTTCCGTTGTCAGATGTTTTCAAAATGCTTTGTGACTTGAAAGATGACTTTGACTTGACCACAAAACAGAGTTGTGGACATGAGATGTAAGTTCCCACTTAAGTAATGTAGAGAACTAAACTTAGGTCTTTACTCTTAAGGCTTTAGGAAATAAACCTAGCCTTTTGCAAAAGAACCTAGAGCTTATGATTCCTACTAGTCTTACTTTACTTATACTATTGATAGTTTGTGAGTACTTAAAGAGTACTCATGCCATTGTCCCTGGCTATTCCCATGGCCAGACTATGAGGATGATTACCCGGAAGATGGACAACAGGATGTCTATGACAATTAGGATCATCTCCCGTCGTCAGCATTGCATGTGATCATGAAGATGGAGTCTACTACGTTTACTTTCCGCTGCTTTGATTGTATTAAGACTGGATCATGAGATCCTTTATTTGTAAGACCTTTATTATGGTGTGTAATGGATGATGTACTGTGGTACCACTTCTGTTATGTCTCGCAAAAATGGTAATCCTGGGATTGCGATGTATGACATAGCAGGCATTTGGACTTAAAAATTCGGGTGTTGACAGTTTCCTCCGCCATTATTGGGAAAGTTCGGATGGGACATAGGTGGCCTGTTGGGTCTTGGTGCAAATCCTGCATACGAGCTGGGGCGGTACTTCGGGGTATGGTGGGGTCCAGGCTGGTGCATCATATGACACTTGCGGTTCTCACTGGCTGGATTGATTTTTCCTTCCATCTGGATAGCAGAATCCACTAGAGCTTCTAGTTAGTCAAAAGGAATGTTGACTAACATTGTTTGCCTCTCATCATGCAATCCATTCAGGAATCTTTCCTTCTTCTTTGCCTCAATGTCGATCTCATCGGGGGAATACCTAGCCAGAGATAGAAATTTGTCACGGTATTCTACCACAGTCATCTTTCCTTGCTTCAACTCCCTGAATTCATCCCTCATCCTCTTGATCAAACCTGGGGGCACATGAGTCCTGCTGAACTTGATCTTGAATTCCTCCCAAGTCATAATTTGTCCTCCGTTCATTGTACGAGTGCTGTTCCACCAGGATCTTGCATAACCTGTCAGATAGTGGATGGCAAACAGTACTTTCTCTACAACATCTACTCCTGAAACCTCTAAGTTGTTCTCCATTGACTGCAGCCAGTCAACAGCATCTAAGCGCTCTTCAGATTTGCTAAACATATGAGGATTAGTGTTTTGAAAATTCTTGAGCTTAGATCCATGGTGATCCTCATTTCCATGGCCTTGGTTGTTGTGCGCCATCTGGGCGATCTGCTGAAGAGTGGCAAGATTGGATTGACGCTTGGCGCTACTGGCTTCTCGATCTGATACAAGCATTTGCAGAATCTGAACCATCGGATCCTAGGATGAGTTGCTATCACCGGGGTTGCTGCGAGTCATCTGAAGATTGAGATAGATCATAAGATAAGAGGGAAGTTTCTATGGCTTATGGTTATGGTTCAAAGAGCTTAAAACTTGTGTATTGCTAAGGTTTGAAAATCAACAACTCTTTTCATTCATTCCAAGAAGCATATTCCAAACAAGACACCACAACTGCCAAGCAGATGGTTTTAAGAACCATTCTGTCATTCTACGATACATTGGGTCTGGATACAAACTCACACCTACGACAGTGATCTAGTGCTACTACTCATCATCGGAACTGGTGGGTTCTTCGTCATCCAGGAAATCTTCGTCCTCCTCATCGATGTGGAACTCCATGTCGGTGTCCTCCAGATAGTCTTCATCATCACTTAGCAAAGAGGTGATATCCCTACACAGATCTTCACCTTCATCTTCCCTCACCTCAAGCTGAATTTCTTGGTCATGGATGGTTTCTTCAAGGGTTCCCACCTTTTGGCGGAGGCGAGCGATGACGCGGTCCTTCTTGTCATGCTGGCGGCAAAGTGTCTTGCGCTCTTTAGCTAGGATGGTGAGGGTGTGGTTCTTCTTTGCTTTGATAGTGTGCTTATGGTTGGCATAGGCACGCTCTTTCTAGGTCTCGTGCAGCATGAAGTCGATGTGATCCACATGATGCCTCAGTTCCGGGTGTCCTGGCATGGCCAAGGGCTGTCCCATGGAGTCGCGTCTTGCGTAGTGAGCGAAGCGAGTGCCATTGATCTGGTTTACATTCTACCCACACAGACGGGCAAGTGCCTCCTGCATCGCTCTAGCTAGTCCATCCAGCTAGTTGGTCTCCCTCACAGTGAACTGTATCTTCTCCGAGGTGGGTCGCTCCATCTTTCCTCTCAGATCTGCAGCGACTAAACACTGCAGTTCTCCTCTTGTCTGATCATTGATTTGCGCTCCATAGAACTCTGGGTGCGGGCGTCCAAGAAAATCCGCTAGCGGACTCAAGTCCCTCTCAAAGATGAGTTCTCCTCTGTTGCCAAGCTGATAGAACTTGTTGTACTTGACTTCCATCAATAAGCAATTAGGATGAGTAAGTTAGTGAGGTGATCAAGTGTGTCAAATTTTATGTAGAATTGCAATAATTTTGAGGAACGTGCGAACTCTTTTTTTCTGAAAGAATCTCAAGGATTAGAGTGAGAATAGGTTTTCATAAATACTCACTTCCTTTGTTTTGAAACTAAGTTTTTCAGACGTCCATTCTGACTAGGGTCTCCTATGGCCAGGATGGCTCTGATACCAACTTGTGAACACCCGGATTTTTAAGTCCAGATGCCTGTTATGCCATACATTGCAATCCTAGGAATACCATTTTTGCGAGACATGACAGAATTGATAGCACAGTACCTCATCCATTACAAACCATAATAGTCTTACAAATAGTTGATCTCATGATCAAGTCTTAATACACATCAAAGCAGCAGAAATAAACGTAGTAGAGCCTCCATCTTCATTGTCACAGGCAATGCTGACGATGGGAGATGATCCTTGTTATCATAGACATCCTATTGTCTGTCCTCCGGATAGTCATCTTCATAATCTGTCCATGGGAATGGCCAGGGACAAAGCCATGAGTACTTTTAAAGTACTCACAAACTATCAGTAATGCAAGTAAGACAATTCTAGTAGGAATCCTAAGCTCTAGGCTTATTTGCAATAAGCTAGTTTTATTTCAGAAGTACTTAGTAGTAAAGACCTACTTTAGTTATCTGGATTACTCAAGTGGGAACCTAGTTTTCATTTCCACAACCCTGTTGTGATCAAGTCAAATTCATATTGCAAGTCATAAGTCATTTTGAAAACATCTAACAACGGAACAGTATGGCCATCCAACTGTCCATGACCGTGGACGCGGCTATTCGAATAGTTTGACACTCTGCAGAGGTGGTACACTTTCACCAGAAACTTTGATACATCTGTCAGGGATAGCCCTGAATCATCATAATTGGTATGTGATAATCAATCCTAATCTTTGAATTACACACCCTAGTACAGGCACCTCCCCTATGAGCTCGGCCTCCCAGCCATGGCCATCCACCATCCCGGGAAATGCATTGGTGGTCGTTCACAGTCATGAGGTAGCCTCAGCTTAACCTATTTTCCGCGAGGGAACCCATACTAAGACACATAAACTTCCAGTTAAGCCCTACCCAAATCAGGTATTGTGGTTGTACGGTAAAAGCTGGAATGGTATCGCATCCAAACCCAACCATCAGTTTTTATTCAAAGTCAAGGCACATGCCTCATTCATCATCATCTTCAAGTCAATGTGTTTCATAACGCATGTCAAAACATTTCAATAGACTCATCATTCTAAGGTTTTCATAATCATTTTCTCCAAGTGTTCCCATCTAAAGTGATACCTATTAGTTTTGCACTAGCAACTATCAATGAGGGTGTCATTATTGAGGGGTGCTAACCAAGTGTAACTACCTAAGCCTAGTTCTATGCTCTGGATGACATCTGTCCTATTTTCCACTAATCACCAATAATTAACTATTTATGAAACTTTGGTAAAGGGAAAAAATAAAGCTTGCATGTAAAACTTGGGATTGGTGTAATCAAGGTTGCATCTCAATAGCATGCATAGTGTATCTTGCATAGGTTAGCTTGCCTTGGTTGGCATAGTTGTCGAAGTGCTCCTCTTCTTTTTCATAGAATTCTTCCTGCTCGTAGCCTCGGTTGGTACTAGTGTCTATAAATAAATACGAGGTACACAATCACCAAACAATACTTAGCTACTTGTATTCAGCACACAAAGGCTCACACTAGATGATCTAGCATCATCTCAATCACCACATGAATTAGTGACATAGTCTTATTTATCTTATTTTGGAAATGCAATTTCTACTCATTGAACAATATTTAAGATTTAATATTCTCCAATTATAAAATATGGGATCATGTTAACACATGTCATCACCACATATTACAATACTTGGGAATGTGATTTAAAGTAGATGGCCTATATTACAAAGTTTAATATGGCTATTTAATATAATTAAAATGACTAGAAATGACTAGATAGCCATTCTTTTAATATTAGCCTATGACTACTACATGGAAAACTAAATATTCATATTCATATGGATCTTGGCAAATGTGATTTTTGACAATTGGAATCAACCCAAAAGCATTTATGGTTTGTTTTAGAAAAATGTTTGAAGTTGGAAAAGTCTATGCCTTGTTATTTTTGCTATGGGTGATCTATAATTCCAAAATGTTTGAATCCAATGGGAGTGTTTAGAGATTTTCATTTCATTTATAAAAAATTGGAATCATGCAATTTGGTTTAGTGAATCTTCTTGAATTCAATTTTAAAGTCACCTATAGAATAGGGTTTTGAAATAAAAGAAAAATCTAGATTTGAATTTGTGGGCACGCGTGGGAACGTTACTCGGCCAACCCAACTACAAAGTGCACGCGCAAAGGGCTTCACTTGTGCTGGCCCCATGTGTCAATGACTAGTCTAACTCGAAGTGGTATGCGCTAATCCTGGCCGCACGATTAGAGCACGATCAACGGCTCCGCGTCGTCGTCTCCCTTGCATGGCGCGTGCGGGATTCAACACTAGCTCTACGGCGGGGGTCGTCGAGGGCTTACCAGGGCTCCATCTAGGTACAGCGGTGTGGGTGAATGAACTGGTCGACGGCGGCGGTTCGAACGGTGGTCGCGGCGGCTCTTGGGGCGGATTCTAGCAATGGCTCCTTTCCTCCACTGCTACGACGAGCTCCGGTGAAATTCTGGCGCTGCTGGCTTCGGCTTGCTCTGGGGATGGGACAGAGAGGTTGCTGAGTGAGAGAGGAGTTGAGTGGGGTGCGTTTTGAGGCAAGGGGAGGGGTGTATTGATACCCTAGCGTGGGGAGCATTGGGGCATGGCTCGGGCTCATCGGCGACGTCGTTACAGTGAGCTATGGGAAGTGTGGAGGGTGTAGGCCGATGTAGTGCTCCTTGGCGATATTCATGAGCATAGTGGCGTGGCGAGGCGCGGTCTCAATTGGTTGGGGACGTCCATGCCATCCTCGGGTACCGCTCGTTACGGCGTATGGTGGTTATAGGTCGCGTGGGGTCAAGCAGGCATGTCTAGGAGGTTGCTGACATCATGGCGAGTGCATTGATGCGAGGGGAGAGTGAGGCGTGGCGTGGTTGGGTGGGATTGCTCGGTGCGCTGGCGTGCGCGTTGCATGGCGGACAGAGAAATGGGTGCGGCTGTGCTGGCGTCTCCACGGGCTTGCGTTGGTAGAGGCATACACGGGCATGTGCGGTGAGATCATGGCTAGCTCCTAGATGTCATGGACGAGTGCGGTGAGGCATGTAGCATCGAGGCCATGTCGGGTCGGCATGGTGAGCTCGGGTACGAGTTTGCACAAGTCAATTGGCCGAGTGAGCAAGGCTCAGCTGTACGGGTCCGTAGTGGGGTGAGTGTGGGAGAGTTGTAGAGGCCGAGTGTGGTACAAAGATGATCACCACATTGCTCTAAACAGTGTGGAGTTGGTAGCTCTGTACTCTGCTTGGAAGGTGTTCGGTCAAATGGTCGCAAGAGGAAAATATTTGAATTTTCAAATTCTTTTTAGTGGGTTTTCTGATCATAAGCTTGAGAGTCTATGGTTGCAAGGGTTTTCCAAGTGGAGAAAGTTTGGATGGTTTTGGAAAAGTTGTTACCTTGATGCCTGAGACAGATTCAATTTTGAAAAGTCCTCCAGATGAATTTGAATTTGTTCTGGTAAGTTTTGAAAGCTCACTTGTGTTCTTTGTCACTTGGTCTAGCAAGGTGAGAAAAAGAAAAGTCCTCCATCAGGTGATCAATTGTTTTGGGCTTCGAACGGCCCAACTACTCTCTAATCTCTCTGTGGCGTACGCCGCTGTTGAACGCGTCGATTGCGTGGTCCTCGGAGATGTCCTATGTGGAGTTTTTAATGATGGACCACCTCTAGATGTAGGAGCACAGTGACTCACCGGGCTTTTGGTATCAGCCCTTTAGCTCTTCGATTGATGCGGGCCTTTTTTAAGTGCCCTTGAACTTTTGCACGAAGCTGTAGACCAACTCTTCCTAGCTGCGGATCTTCCCACATGGGAGGTTGTTGTTCCACACACGGGCAGCGCCTTGCAGCTATAGCCAGAGGCTTTGCATGGTTATGCTCGTGGTTCCGCCATGCAACCTGACGGAGGAGATGTGATCCTCTAGCCAAATCTTCGGGTCTTGGAGGCCGTCCAATTTTGGGTTCTCTGACGGGAGTTTGAACCCTTTCGGCATTCGCTTTCCCCATATGGCTCTGCTGAAGCATCTGGCGCCATAGAGCTCAGTTCCTTCATCCTTTGGGTCCGTCGAGCGAGCGCGCCTTGCATGCATCTTATCGACATTGCGGTGCGTGATGTCATCACGTGTGTCATAGTCGTAGTCATGTCGACGTGAGCGGCGTCGCCGCGACATGTCATGTTCGTCGTCACTAGAGGAGGAGGGTAAGTAGTACTTGGCTAGAGCCTTGCTTTTCTTTGGCTCCAACGCTGGATCCTTGGTGAGTGAGCTTCGACCAGTCTCAAGCCAGGGATCGGAGATCGGTGCATGGTGGATCGTGGATCCCCAGCTGGCGGTTGGTTGTTGAGCAGGTACATGGTGGCTGCCGTCACCGCTGCTTGCGGTGTTTTCGGGAGCACGTGGCCTCGTGTATCCACCATCATGAACGATAAGTCGAGGGCTCGAATGGCCTCGTCTCGCTCCTTGTCGTTGAGTTGGGCCAGTCAAGAGCGCCTTTTGGCGGCTACATAGTTGTTTCCCTTGGAGGAGGATCCTCCGATGGAAGAGATCTGAGCTCCTCGGAGGCTTGACTCGTCCGCGGCCCTTCTGCGCTCGTCGAGCTGGGCCATCACCTATTGATGGCGCTTTTATTCCTGCATGAGCAGCCAGTGGAACCCATCAACATTTGTTGCGATGAGTTTGGTAGCAAGGGGTTGCCCTGTAGGGCCTCCCTGCAGCGAGCCCACTCGGTGTCGTTGAGCTCAATCAGCTGTCGTTCACGTTCACCCGCAAGGTTAGGAGGCTGCTGATCTTCTTGGACGGGGCCGACGACAAGGGGCCAGTTTGTGGGCCCGTTGTTGGTGCATGCAATGTTGGTGGGGGCGCCATTAGTGGGGCACCGTTTGCGATGGGGATGCCACTGTTGGTGCCGGTGTTTCCTTTACTGCCGCTACCGCCCATGTTGATGACAGCGCACATGTAGTGGCTGGGGAAGCTGTTTCTCCCGCAGCTCTCAGATCCGGAGCCATAGGCTTCATCTTATGTTGCTAGATCGCCTAGACCGGACTCGCAACTATTGTTGCCATCCGTATTCTCAACTGATGCCGAGGCATCGAGTTCGCTCAGGGTGCCAATCGGCGGCAGGAACCACGATGCAGGAGCAATCGCGGGAATCTTTGGTTGGCCAGGGCGACAAAGTGTGCCGAGCCGACCAACTTGGAAGCGTAGGCTTCCGATCGCCAAGCCTACTCCATCGCCCATAGACTCGAAATCCAGGGGAGTCGCCGGCGTGTGGACAGTGAAGTCGAGGGTGCCGAAGAGGAGGCGAGTTTCCCCTGCAGTGGAGTCATAGATCGCGGTTGATGGCGCCGAGGAAGCCGCAATATCAGTACTCCCGGTTCCCATAGATGGCGCCAATTGATGAGGGGTTAACTCATCAATTCCCATTGTTAATGGACTTAGGTTCGAGGAAGTGGGGAGCACTGGAGTCATCGATCGGCTAGCAAACAAGCACACAGGTGACATGAGATTTTACCTAGGTTCAGGCCTCGTAGAGGACCCTACTCCTGCTTTTCTGCTCTTGATTATGGGGAAGTCGAAGGTTACAATGATGCACATATGCAATCTGGTGAGGTGTATGCGGGGGTGTATGAGTTGGTTCTCCTCGTCGCCCCCTCCTGGCCTTTATATAGAGAGGCTAGTTCTCGGGGTAGCAGATTGAGTCGGTTACAAGTTAGGGTAAGTTTCTGTTTAAACTTTGTCGTGTCCTCCAAGAAGTCAAACTCCAGCGGGCCACCCGAATCTTTGTTAGGCTTCGATTGCATTGTGGATTCCTTCTTGGGCTGAACCATATAGACTAATGTCAGGTACCTATAAGGTATGCCCATGTCAACCAGCACCACTCCATCGGCGGCGTCGGCTCTCGAGGCTTCTAAGGAGCCATCAAAGGGAGTTTTCATCCTTCCGGAGGGAGTGATGATTCTAGTCTCCGTCGTGGTGGAAACCACCGGCGATGATCAAAAACGAGCAGCGCTCGAATCCGTGGAGGAGAAAGCTGACTCCCACAAGGGAGTGTGGAGGGCTTCCCATCTTACTTCGGAGAAACTGAAGGAACTCGCTGATAGATGTGAGATTTGAAACATTTTTGTTGGATTTTATTGATGGTTTTCTCTCGGGTTTGATCATTTTCTGGCTTTACCTAATGCTAATACTTCAGTAGCAAAGAAAACTTGTATTTTAATGTGTGTTTCAGGTTCTGGACGTCAACAGAATATTTAACTAGAGAAATACAATATTCTGGAGAAAACAAGCAAGTCCCAATTTGGAAGCACGCGAGGGGAGCTCACAGACGGTATAACGACCAACTATATGGCCGGAATGACCATATAGTTCCCGCCGTATAGCTGTCGCCACTTCTGTCTTGTCAAAAGGGACAACTTCCATGAAGGGAACAGGGGACGAAAATAGAACACAGCAGCCGCCACACCATCCAGAAGGGAGAAAGAAGGGATTCGGAGAAGAAGGAGAAGACATTCTTCATCTCGCTCCACGATCATTGACCTCCTAGCCAATACACCTCCATAGCCACTACTTGTACTTGAGAGAGAGAGGGGTCTCCACCTTCCAAGCCTAGGGTTTGAGATTGTTGAAGGGAATATGCCCGAGAGGCAATAATAAAGTGGTTATTATCTTATTCCATGTTTATGATAAATGTTTATTTTTCATGCAATAATTGTATTAATTGGAAATGTTAGTACATGTGTGTTTAATAAACAAAATACAAAGTTCCTAGTACTGCCTCTCATATAAACTAGCTTGTTGATTAACAAGATGGTCAAGGTTTCCTGATCATGGACTTTTTATGTTGTTAATAACGAGGTCACAACATTGGTGGAATGATGCGATGAACATTCATCCGAAGTATAGCATTAAGATCAAAGTCATTATGTTTATATTGCTATAACATCATATGAAGTAATCTTAGTCCTTAGACCATGAGATCATGTTAATTGCTGACACCGGAAGAGTATCTTGATAACATCAAACGTCACACCGTAGCAGGGGGACTATAAAGGTGGGTTCAGTGCTACAAAGGTGTTATGTTGAGGTTCATGGATCAAGAGTGGGATTTCTCCATCCCGATGACGGATAGATATACTCTGGGCCCTCTCGGTGATATCACATTAAGATAGCTTGCAAGCAAGTGATGTGATCACTAGAATGTTATATCACGGGAACAAGAAAAGAGTGCATGTCGGCAACGAGATCAAACTAGGTATTGAGATACCAATGATCGAATCTCGGACATGTAATATATCGCGAGACAAAGGGATTTAGTTACTAGCGTTAAAGGTTCTCACGATCACAGAAGTCATCATTGAATGTGTAGGAGTCAGTATCGATCTCCAGGTCCCGCTTCTGATTATTGATCTGAGAGGGGTCTCGATCATGTCTGCATTATTCGCGAACCATAGGGTGACACACTTAAGGGATACCGACACCATTTGGAGCAAATATGTTTCAGATAAAGATTTAAGAAAGCGCTGGAATTACTTCAATAGACACCAAAACTATTTCGGGTGAAATTGCTGAAATTGGTTCTGCATGTAATATTGAAATGTTGCAGGGGGTTTTATGTGAATGTTTATTAATTAAAGTAATTAACAAAATTCTAATAAAATTAATAAAAGAGTTTTATTAAATGAGAGAGCATTAAATTTGGAAAAATTTAATGCATTTAAAGTGGAGACTTTAAAAGAGAATGTGAAGGGGGATTTTAATGTGGAGGGGTTACCACCACATGAATGGGGAAGGTGAGGAGTCACCCTCGCATGGGGCGCCGGCCATGGGGGAGGGGTACCCCCCCTCCTCCTATAAAAGGTCCCCCTCACACCCCTTCTTCCACACACCTCCTCGTGAATGATCTCTCTCCCCCTCTAGTATTTTCCCCTATGGCCTCAGATTAGCGAGATACATGTTCCTGGTGGCTTTATCTGGAAAGGAGTTGCTGCTTCTGTTGCTTTTATGGAGCGAGGGACGGGGGTTGTCGGGGTACCGGACGTGTGTGCGATAACGGATGCACCGCTGCTTTGCGGTGCTGGACTTGGTGGTGCTGAACATGCTGGAGCTGGATCTGATGGACGTGCTGGAGCCAGACCTGCTGGACTTTATCACGATCTTGAGATCGGCAAGTGTACAACTACTTGATCCACGAGTTCCAACTCGTTAACAAAGCTTTGTTGTCTTCGAGGGCGTGAGTTGTCGGGGTACTGGATGTGTGTGCGATCATGGATGCACCGCTGCTTTGCGGTGCTGGACTTGGTGGTGCTGGACATGCTAGAGCTGGATCTGATGGACGTGCTGGAGCCGGACCTGCCGGACTTTATCACGATCTTGAGATCGGCAAGTGTACGACTACATCATCCACGAGTTCCAACTCGTTAACAAAGCTTTGTTGTATTTGAGGGTAAGTTCTCTATGGATGTATATCCACCCGTTGCTTGTATCTAGTAGATAAATCTTGGCGTATAGTTCCCATCGTAGGAAATTTTTTGTTTTCTATGTTGCGAACCCAACAGTGGTATCAGAGCCTGATCTATGCGTAGGTGCTTTGCACGTGTAGTACACATATGTTTATATGTGGGCGATGATGATCATGTTATTGCATCTTCTATGTATTTGGGATATTGGTGGCATAGTGGGATGAAGCTGCCCGGACCAACCTTACATGTCATCGTACATGAGACCGGTTCCATGACTGACATGCAACTAGTTTTGCATAAGTGGCTAGCGGGTGTTTGTCTCTCCTACTATAGTCAATATCTGATTTACAACGAGTTGCTAATAACTTGGTTATCCTCATTGTGGTTCATGTTCGTAGGTAAGACCGGTTCTATCTCCGAAAGCCCCAAGCCACATAAAATTTGCAATTGATAAATTAGAGGCGTCTAGTTTAGATCGTTGCTGGGCTAGTGTCATGATATGGTAATGTTGTAAGTAGATGTATGATAGATACTCTTACAATAAACCTAACGTGTAAGTTCCATAGACCTTGGCCTTACACACAAAGGAATGATAGAGCTCATACCATGATGCATATGATAGAGATCAAATGCATGGACCATATCATCCCACTTTACACATTAGATGTTTGCATATTATATTGCTAGTTTGGCGTTTCTAGTAGCATTTTAAGATGATCCTTCATTTAGATATCAAGATAAAAATGTATTCTTCCTTAAGTATGCACAATTCTATGGATCGTGTTTCGAGACATCACGTGATGATCGGGTGTACTCGACTCTGCGCTTTCATACAACGGGTGTAATACAGTTTTACACACGCGAGTACTAAGGTTCTTACTTGGCGAGCCTAGCATGTAGAGACATGGCCTCGGAACACGGACCGAAAGGTTAAGCATGAGTCATATAGTTGATATGATGCCCATATTGATGCTCGCCTTTGAAGATACACCGACTCACGTGATGATCGGACTTGGTGTAGTGGATTTGGTTCATGTAATCACCAAAAAGGCACGAGGGATGTTGTTTTTGAGTGGGAGTTCATTTCTAATTTGGATTAGTCAAACTCAATTTGTCATAAACTAAATCAAAGTGAATTTGCATAATTTGATGTAGTCATTAGCATATGTTCACTACCTTATGCTTAGTATTAATTGAGATAATAGAACTATAGAATTCTGGATATTTACTTTACGAACTGGTATCGTATTTTTTGAATGTCAATTTGAAGTTTAGAAGTCCTATTGCAAACTTTCAGCAAACTCTATTTACTCCGTGAAGTTTAATAAGTAGTATTAAATCAAGAGTAAGAATTCCAATGTTAGTATCTTAAGTATCATGCTTGCCTCCATGATTCTTTATATTCAAAAGTTGTTTTAATATCGAGGTTATCTAGGAGCTGAAATAATTGTTTCAGAAACCATCATGTGTGGAAGATATTGTGATATCTGAAACAATGTTTTTGGTTGCATTATGATAGATTATAATTTATCAAAATACATGTTCTCATATTGTATGAGAATTTGTGAAGGATGGAGATGCTAGGCATCCGAATCTCCCAAAAGGTTTCAGGAACTAAAATTATACTCGTCATTCTTCCTTATAGGCTATAGTAGCTTGATAATGAAAGTTGTCATGATAAGGATGAATAGAAGATGTAAGTAAAATATTTACTACACTAAAAGATTACTAAAGAATGGATTTTTGAAAGAACACCAAACATTTGATGATGGTGATCCACTTCAAAGTGCAAGTCCAAAGGTATAAGTATTTGACTATATACACTTTGTACTATGTGTCATGTGAATCACACCACTATTGATGTTGATAGATTCTTTTAAAAGAAAAAGGAATTGCTGAAAGAGAATCTACAAATTATTTGGCAGAAAAGAAAAGGTTAGAGATGTCCAACTTAGGTATATAGAAGATATACATGTTATGGCTCTATTCTTTGCTTGTTAAACAATGTGGTTCTTAGGTATTGGATACCGAATTGGTTAGTATGAAGTGTCATACAGGACAATGCAATTCATGAACTGCAATGGCCTAAGTAACTAGCAAGAGAATAAGTGATTATGTTCATCGAAAACAAATAAAGTGTTATTGTGCTTTTCGTTGACATCAAACCTAGCGTTCAAGATTTGTTTTAAATAATTGTTATTTTGTTCCGGTATTACGAGAACAATGGTTGTTCACATAATTACCATATTCCATAGAGGATGGATTAACTTCTACAAGTCTAATTGGAGAAATCACATCCATAAACACTATTGCTAAAATGTTGCAAGGCAAATGATTGAAAGATCACTTATGAAGTGACATCGCTGTTTAAATTATATTGAAAAGGAAACATGAAGAAACTCCATGTTGATGGATTTTTGGAGTCTTTGATTTTGATCAATTGACGCTTGTGAGACTTTTCTCGAGATAATTGAAACTCCGTTCATAGGCCAAAGAGGAACGGATGACTAACTTATTGGATATTATGCATGTTGATGTATATAGTCCATTATGTGTAGCCATATGCGATGGATCCTTTTGCTTCATATGCTTTCTCTAGAAATTTAAGTAAATATATCTATATATTTACTTAATAAGGAAGAAGTATGAAACATTTGAAAATTGTTCAAAGACTTTCAAGATGAAGTGAAAAATAATTGTAACAAGGAAATAAAAGAGTTTATGATTTGATCATAAAGGAATATATTTGAGTTACAGGTTTAGCAAAACACCTAAGATTTCAGGAATTGTTCCATGAATTTGCATTTCCCGATAAACCACATGAGTATGGTATATTCGAGAGATCAAATCAAACCTTGTTTGACATGGTAAGATCAAGGGTGTCATTTATAAAACTGCCATTATGTTTTAAGGATTGAAGCTTTAGAGACTACCACTTTTACACTGAAAAGTGCACCATCGTGATCCGTTGAAATGACACCATATAAGTTATGGTTTGGGATAAAACCCGAATTGTATTTTCTTAAATTTTGGTATGCTATGCATAAGTAAAATGTTTACAACCAAAGTCGGATAAGCACGTATTTGTAGGTTATTCCAAAGAATTTCTTGGGAATTTGTCCATAACACCGAGGACAAAAGAGTTTGTCGCTTGGAACGTCAAGTTTCCTGAGAAGGATTTTTTCGCGAAAAGTTAAATGGGAGGACAATAGAACTTTGATAAGGTTGTTGAACCTTAGCTATATGTGCTAAGTAGCGCAGCGCCGGAAAGTGTCCTGGTGCCGGCCACAATGCTCATGGCTCCCATGACTATAAAGGTTGTGATCTCGGAGATTAGAGTTCCTATTGAACCGTGTGGGTCGGTAAGAATCAAATAGTGAGATTTTATAAACAAGTCGTTATTATTTTGACAATGATGAACCGACTACATGCAAAGAAGCGATGATGGGCCCTGACTCCATAAAATGACTAGAAGTCATAGAATCCGTGATAGTATCCATACACGAGAAATCAAGTTTCTAAACTTGGAAGACCCTCCGGAAAGGCGTGAAGCCTATTGATCGTGTTTGGATCTATAAATAAATAGACATGGATGTTTAACATCTTTGAAATAGTCGACATGTCAGAAAGAAGTTTACAACAATGTTCAAGGAGTTGACTATGACAAGATTTGATCTTTCATAGCGATATTTAGTATTGACGGATTAATGTAGCAACCACTACATATAATTTGATGTATGGTAGTTGAACAAACAAAAAAAAATTCTTCTAATAGAATGGTTACCTAGGACGTGTACAAGACACGGTCCGAAGGGTTTTGTTAATTCAAAGGGTGCTAAAAAGGGCATGCAAACTTCAATAGTTGAAGTGAGCATAGCGGAGTTGGAATCTTCACCATGATGAAAATGTTAAAGAGTTTAATTTCATAGGAGATGATGAAGATGCTTGCATTTGCAAGAAATTAAGTGGGAGCGCTGAGACAAATTTCCAATACATTATGCAGAGTACATATTGTTGATTAGAAATGATGTATCTTTTTGACACAAGTTAAGAATTTCATTAAAATAGGATTTCAATGAAAGACTTGGGCAAAACCGGAATATTTGGCATCAATGTCTATATGGATAGATTGAGGCACTAATATGGTTATGCCAGACGTACATATATAAGATATTGAAAGGGTTCAATATGGAAACAACAAGAAAGGTTCTTGCTGCATGGAAAGGATTGTATCAAGGTTCAAGTGTTTCAACACTTGGTGAGTAAAATCACATGAAGATTTTGATCGATTATACCGTGATATGTATATATCTAGAATGTCCTATGCTCTACATGTTGTAAGCACATACCAGAATGGTTCATAAGATGATCATTGGACAATAGTAAAGATATTCTTATGAGCTTTGGAAGAACTAAGAATATATCATGTATAAGTGACAAATAGTTAAAGGTAGTTCATTGTAAAGTGTTACATTGATACTAGTTTTGTCACAAGATACAAATTAAATTTATCTCAATTTAGACTATGGGTGGCACAATGTAATAGAAAGGATGTTCCATGATGGATTTGGATAAGTTCCAAAGTTGACACATTGTGATGGATACTACAACAAAATGCTAAGTATATGAATGCTATAGTAGCAGCAAAGGAGGGCATTTGTGTTAAGTAATTTGTTATGAAACTAGGTGTGGTTCAAAGTGGGCTAATACTATGAAGATATATTGTATGACAATAATATCAACATATTTTAACCCGAACAAAGTAAAGGTCTTACCAAAGGACCAAATTTATACAATGTCATCTCATTTGAGAATGAGTGATGCGTAGAGACGCAAAGACATGCAAATACACACGGACCTGAAACTATCAGAGCCGGAGATTATGTTAACCACTAGAAATCGCATATATGCAACACCAGAAAGCCATAGGTGTTCAATACGCAAAGTTTTTGAAACTAGATTATTATCTTATTTTATGTTGATGATAAATGTTTATTTTGCATGCTATAATTGTATGAATTGGAAATGTTAATACATGTGTGTTTAATAAACAAAATACAAAGTTCCTAGTACTGCCTCTCATATAAACTAGCTTGTTGATTAACAAGATGATCAAGGTTTCCTGATCATGGACATTGGATGTTGTTAATAACGAGGTCACAAGATTGGTGGAATGATGTGATGAACATTCATCCGAAGTATAGCATTACAATCAAAGTCATTATGTTTATATTGCTATAACATCATACGAAGTAATCTTAGTCCTTAGACCATGAGATCATGTTTATTGCTGACACCTGAAGAGTATCTTGATAACATCAAACGTCACATCGTAACATGGTGACTATAAAGGTGGGTTCAGTGCTACAAAGGTGTTATGTTGAGGCTCATGGATCAAGAGTGGGATTTGTCCATCCCGATGACGGATAGATATACTCTAGGCCCTCTCGGTGATATCACATTAAGATAGCTTGAAAGCAAGTGATGTGATCACTAGAATGTTATATCACGGGAACGAGAAAAGAGTGCATGTCGGCAACGAGATCAAACTAGGTATGGAGATACCGATGATCGAATCTCAGACATGTAATATATCGTAAGACAAAGGGATTTAGTTATGTGGCACCCCGGTAAAACCACTACTAGAAAATCGCTGTGTTTTTGTTTGGCGCATCATCATGACCGCATGGTCATGTCATCATGCCACATTGCATTTGAGCATCATCATCATCATGCATATGTTTGTCTAAAACTATTTTCTAAAAGCCTATATTTGTTTTCTAAATATCCCTTGTCTTTATTTCAAATTAAAACCCCGGTCTCTTCCGAATATTTTATTTGCTAAACTATTTACTAAAAGAATATTTAAAACAAAATAAATAAACAAAAACATATTTGATAAAATCCCGGGGAGGCAATCCAGCCGATCAGACTAGAGGTTTAACCGGGCCAGACTACCTACTACTCGGCCCGTCTAAATCTAGACCTAAACCCTAGCTAGCAAACCCTAACCCTAGACCCCAACTCCACATCGCTCCACCCCAGCCGCCACTTACCGACCCATGTGCACGCCCCCAGCCGCCTCCACGCACTCAAAACCACACCTACACGACGCGCGCTGCCGTGACACGCTCCCAGTGATGCGAATCCCTACCCTGCACGTAACACCACCGACCCCGCCTGGTCCCACCTCAACCCGTGCAGCAGCCCACCTACCACACCACCAGTCACGCACAGGCCCGCATGCAATCCCTGCTCCACCATGTCCCCACGCGGGTCCCACCCATCACATCGCTCCTGCACGCCACCTCCTCTTCCGACCTCGGACGGCTGTTGCCTCCGCTCCTCTCTGTCGTCGCCAGCGGCTTCTCGTCTCGATCTGCCCCAGCCCCAAGCTCGCCGTCCTCCACCGCCAGGCTCTCCTCTAGCCCGCCATCCTCCCCCTCCCGCTTCCCTAGGCGCCGCCCTGGCTTCTCATGGTCAACCTCCGCCCCCATGACGACGCTGCTCCGGCCGCCTGCGCTGCCTCACGTCGTCGCCTGCGTGGCCCCTGCCTCCCTCATCCCGGAGCCGTAGAGAGCCGCCGTCTCTCGCTTGCGCCGCCAGGGGCGTGCGAACCGCTCTGCTGCCGTGCCTCCCTCTCTTTGGGCGCCTTCTGCCGCTCATCTGGCCGCCCCGCCTCTTGGAGCTCCCTCTATGCAGCCGCGCGTGACCCAGCGTCCATCGCTGTCGCCTGGGCCGCGTGCACATCCCCGAGCCATCCCGCCCTAGGGCTTCTACCAAGGTCGCCTGTGCCTCTGCCTCCCTGAGCATCGTGCCTCCTTCTCTGCTGCCCGACGCCAAGGATGCCGCCACTGGACTCTCCTTCCATCTGCCTCCCGCGCGTCGCCGCGACCTCCGCCGCGCATCGCCGTTGTTCTCCGGCTCTACGACCCTGCCTCTGCCAGTAGTAGATACCCTTGTCCCTGTACGTCTTCTGCAGGAACTCTGGCCGTCAGAGGTCGTTCATCGCAGTAGTGTTTCTCTGTCATGTTGTAGTAGCTGTTGATGAGGAGATGGAGTGGTGTGGGGATGTTGGTGATGTTGTTGTGCTGCTCGGGTCCGTGCCGTGATCATGCTGCGAAGATAGGAGGACTCCAACAAGTGTTACCGACGGAATATTATATGGCTATTGGAGGACCCTAACGCCACTTCCCAAGTTCGCCACCGACAATGGTCGGAACCTCAAGCTCTTCGTCAAGGACGACAAACTCTTCATCCCGGATTCCAAGAAACCGATCTGATGCTGCGTCCCAAAATCTTCTACATGCAACGCCACGATCGACTTCCCCGGATCCGAAGACCGAGCCTCGGCACGCCAAGATCTCCTCCCCGGAATCACCATGACCTCCGTCACGGAGACCGAAGACCCCCGAGGATCTAAAGACCGATCACACCAGACCGAACCCCGTCGACCCTCGGAACCAAGATCAACGAACCTTATGTGTGACCCCGATCCTATATCCCTATGTTATAAATGCTATATATAGTTGTTGCATATTAAATTGTTCATAATTGCATACATGTTTGCTGGTTTGGGGGTACTTGGTCGACTCACTTAATAATTAAATATGGAGATCATATGCGGACTTTTCTAGTCTTATATTGAACCCATTTAAATTTGTGTAGCGAACCGATACCATGTTTTGCCTTGTTAAGACAACATTTAAATTGCGGGGTACCTAAATAACTGGAACCTATTAATTAATTGTCGGGACCCCGGTTCCGCTTAATTCTGCCTAATTGCACCGCATCTGCATCATATCATAATCATGCCAGATCTTCTGCCGTAGTATTAAATATTGCATCCGGTGTTCCTTCTAGTGTTTTCTTCTTCGTGGATTAGGCCGATGAGTTGATGCGAGTATCGACAAGTTCTCTGGATATGATCCTTCGGCAGTGTTTTCCAGGCGAGCAGCCTCCCCCTTTCTACCTATTTTGCGATTATAGTCTTTATTTCCACATGTTGATCTATTGCTATCCTTGTTGCGATGCTTTAGTATCTGTGCACCATTTATATTCCATGCAGGCTCTATATTGCCTTGGACACATCCTATTGCCAGTTGTATGATAGATAGTTGGCCTTGCGTGTCGTAGTTGCTTGCTCAAGTGCTGCTTCACGTCGTTGTTGTTCCACCGTTGTTGGGAGGTTGGCACATGCTAAATGGTGGAGATGCTTTACGGTGGAGAGGATCATGACTTTAAATACAACTTGATTAAAATGCTGGAAATAGTTATAACTAATGCAGAGGCATCGGTGGGCAATAGCAAATATTTGGTTTTTAACCGCTCACTTGTGTCCCGTAGGCCCCGAGTACTTGATACCTGTTCCTTGACTATCGCACTATCCGCATATGGCACCATGAATCCCCTTAGCCAGAGCTTGATTCATTTCTTATTCCTTGGGGCCACAAAGTAGTTTGGGGCTTTATTACTATCATGTAGTTATGCCATGCTTTACTGCTTTATTTAAGATTGTGCATGGAGCACCTGTACTGTTTTGGATCGTGACACGTTTTCGCTGTATCGACAAGCCCAGTCACACTTTTGGGTTCCCAGTCTTTACTGCCGTCCACACAAACCATGGGTCCATCTCGGAGCCGGCCAACTTCGTCGCGGGTAGCTTAGTGGGGTGGCCCCCTAAAATATTTTGTGAATCCTGTGATTGCTTTGTCGTGAAAGCCTTGTTGGGTTTTGATTTGGTTTTTCCGAGGTTGATCGTGTGTGTGTTGCTATTTGTGCACCCCTGCAGGGTAAATCTTTCTGAAAGCCGTGTCCGCGGTTATGTACGACTTGGAGCATAGTATCTCGATCATAGACAAGCATAACTAAAGTAGTGCTATAAATTTGACTTAATACGTGACTAGTAATCAGCTTCAGTACAATGGAATGGATAATAAAAGTGCCAACAGCTGGTGGAACTGGTGTGTATCTTGTCATGTTATACCTGCCTAGTAAGTATCGCAACTCCAATGGAATAAAATAAAAGTGCCAAAAACTGCTGGGTTTGGGATGTCACATGCTAATTGTATCTGACTAGTAAGTACTGCAACTACAACTGAATGGTTAACTAAAACAGCCCACTACTTATGCTATTAGGATGACTCATGCTATCTATATCTGACTAGTAATTGCTTCAATTATAATGGAATGAATAAAACTGCCAACTATGTGAGTTCCTTGGTTTGACTTCCTCGTTTGGTCTCGAGGGGGCAATACTAGGATGGGTATGATTGGTGTTAGTATCAGGTTGGATCCGAATAGGTCTTTCTTATCCCTCTCTAATAGCCGACAGTTTACCGAGTCTCTATAGGTTGTTTAGTGCATGCTGCGCTGCCGCTTCAGTCCACCGTACCTATGTAGGCGAGAGCCGCCGAATTCTAGCCTCGTCTTGTACTGGCTTCGGTACTGACGCTCCTCTTTTTCCCTTCGCCCTTTGTCGGCACCACTTTTGTTTAGCAGGTACGAGTTCGATGTCGTCAGCAGGGTTACCCTTCCAGCTTGGCCTAGGCAGGGTTATGGACGCCATTGGTTATTCTTCAGGGCTCTTAGCCCCATTTGCATCTTGTCCGTACTCGGATGCTATAGCGATTTCAAGGTGATTTGGATCTTTGTACTGTATATCGGTATCCTTGACTCATGGAGTCGTGTTGTATATATATCTATTCTGTGGGTCCCATCGAGGACTATTGTGTAATGGTATTACTTCATTTTCCACCCACACGAAAGTGCCTGGTGGGCGTCCTTGAATCGTTTCTATGCGGGTTTGGCGGAAATGGGCTAAAACTTGCATAAGGCTGATTCGAGGGTGTTACAGAGTGGTATCAGAGCTCAGCAGTTGTGATACCCACTCGTCCAGCGTATAGGATAACCTAGCTAACAGCCGATGTAGAGTGTCAAAACTATTTTGCAAAATCGGTTGGATAGATCTGATGAGGTCTACTTTTACTCCTTAACCCTCTGCTATTCTCCTCTTACCTCTGCGTGTTTTAAATCTGCTCTCTTACCTTTCTTCAAGTCCAGGATTTCTCGTGGTTGGGTTCCGTCGTACCTTTAGGGTTTTGCTTCCTCCTTTAGCAACGGTGCTTCTACCTCCGGACTTCATGCTATCTGAGTGATCCTTTATCTGTGGTACCATTCTTTGTTCCTTGTTTGTGCCTTCCGGTGTTTTCCGACGCGACGACATCATCTACGCCAGATCCGATGCAGAGCCTGCATCACTCCTTTGTTCTGAACCTCGATTGTCGAGATCTTCAGTCTGATTCCAAGAATGGTTGCACGCTTTTCTACTGATTGTGTGGAGTAATAGTTTGGGTGCGTGATGGATTGGCCCCCATGCCGACTACTCACTCTATTTGCTCGTGTACATTGAAGTGGATGAGAATGCATCGGTTCTCTCTTTCTATCGAAGTTAGAGGTGGCTTTATTTGTGGATACCTTTACCTTCGTCCTTTGTTTCCCGGAGTGTTCTCTCGACGATCATGGACAACGACCTCTTGTTAGTGGTGTCGCGAGCATCTACACGAAGCGAGAAGATTCAGATCGCCGACCTTCTTCCCGGTACCACGAGGCGGATCTCGAGGGCGAGATCCCTTGTTAGTGGTGTCGAATTGTAGCACCCCGGTAAAACCACTACTAGAAAATCACTGTTTTTGTTTGGCGCATCATCATGACCGCATGGTCATGCCATCATGCCACATTGCATTTGAGCATCGTCATCATCATGCAAATGTTTGTCTAAAACTATTTTCTAAAAGCCTATATTTGTTTTCTAAATATCCCTTGTCTTTATTTCAAATTAAAACCCCAGTCTCTTCCAAATATTTTATTTGCTAAACTATTTACTAAAAGAATATTTAAAACAAAATAAATAAACAAAAACATATTTTATAAAATCCCGGGGTGCCAGTCCCGTCGATCAGACTAGAGGTCTAACCAGGCCAGACTACCTACTACCCGGCCCGTCTAAATCTAGACCTAAACCCTAGCTGGCAAACCCTAACCCTAGACCCCAACTCCACATCGCTCCACCCCAGCCGCAACTTACCGACCCGTGTGCGTGCCCCCAGCCGCCTCCACGCACCCAAAACCACACCTACACGACTCGCACAGCCGTGACACACTCCCAGAGATGCGAATCCCTGCCCCGCACGTAACACCACCGACCCCGCCTGGCCCCACCTCAACCCGTGCAGCAGCCCACCTACCACACCACCAGTCCCGCACAGGCCCGCACGCAATCCCTGCTCCACCCTGTCCCCACGCGGGTCACACCCATCACATCGCTCCTGCACACCACCTCCTCTTCCGTCCTCGCACCATCGTTGCCTCCGCTCCTCTCTGCCGTCGCCAGCGGCTTCTCGTCTCGATCCGCCACAACCCCAAGCTCGCTGTCCTCTGCTACCAGACTCTCCTCTAGCCCACCGTCCTCCCCCTCCCGCTTCCCTAGGCGCCGCCCTGGCCTCTCATGGTCGACCTCCGCCCCCGTGACGAGCCTGCTTTGGCCGCCTGTGCTGCCTCACGTCGTTGCCCACACAGCCCCTCCCTCCCTCATCTCGGAGCCGCAGAGCGCCGCCGTCCCTCGCTTGCACCGCCAGGGGCGTTCGAACCCCTCTACTTCCGCGCCTCCCTCTCTTCAGGCGCCTTCTGCCGTTCATCTGGCCGCCCGCCTCTTAGAGCTCCCTCTATGCAGTCGCGCGTGACCCAGCGTCCGTCGCCGTCGCCTGGGCCTCATGCACGTCCCTGAGCCGCCCCGCCCTAGCTCTTCTACCAAGGTTGCCTGCACCTCTGCCTCCCTGAGCGTCGTGCCTCCGTCTCTGCTGCTCGACGCCAAGGATGCCACCATCGGACTCTCCTTCCATCTGCCTCCCGCGCGTCCCCGTGACCTCCGCCACGCATCGCCGTTGTTCTCCGGCTCTACGACCCTGCCTCTGCCAGTAGCAGACACCCTTGTCCCTATATGTCTTCTACAGGAACTCTGGCCGTCAGAGGTTGTTCATCGTAGTAGTGTTTCTCTGTCACGTTGTAGTAGCTGTTGATGAGGAGATGGAGTGGTGTGGGGATGTTGGTGATGTTGTTGTGCTGCTCGGGTCTGTGCCGTGATGGTGCTGCGAAGATAGGAGGACTCCAACAAGTGTTACCGATGGAATATTATATGGCTATTGGAAGACCCTGACGCCACTTCCCAAGTTCGCCACCGACAATGGTCGGAACCTCAAGCTCTCCGTCAAGGACGACAAACTCTTCATCCCGGATTCCAAGAAACCGATCTGATGCTGCGTCCCAAGATCTTCTACATGGACTGCCACGATCGACTTCCCTGGATCCGAAGACCGAGCCTTGGCACGCCAAGATCTCCTCCCCAGAATCGCCATGACCTCAGTCATGGAGACCGAAGACCCCCGAGGATCTAAAGACCGATCACACCAGACCGAACCCTGTCGACCCTCGGAACCAAGATCGCCGAACCCTATGTGTGACCCGGATCCTATATCCCTATTTTATAAATGCTATATATAGTTGTTGCATATTAAATTGTTCATAATTGCATATATGTTTGGTGGTTTGGGTGTACTTGGTCGACTCACTTAATAATTAAATATGGAGACCATATGCGGACTTTTCTAGTCTTATATTGAACCCATTTAAATTTGTGTAGCGAACCGATACCATGTTTTGCCTTGTTAAGACAACATTTAAATTGCGGGGTATCTAAATAACTGGAACCTATTAATTAATTGTCGGGACCCCCGGTTCCGCTTAATACTGCCTAATTGCACCGCATCTGCATCATATCATAAACATGCCGGATCTTCTGTCGTAGTATTAAATATTGCATCCGGTGTTCCTTCTAGTGTTTGCTTCTTCGCGAATTAGGCTGATGAGTTGATGCGAGTATCGACAAGTTCTCTGGATATGATCCTTCGGCAGTGTTTTCTAGGTGAGCATCCTCCCCCTTTCTACCTATTTTGCGTTTATAGTCTTTATTTCCTCCTATTTATCTATTGCTATCCTTGTTGCGATGCTTTAGTATCCGTGCACCATTTATATTCCCTGCAGCCTCTATATTGCCTTGGACACATCCTATTGCCTGTTATATGATAGATAGTCGGCGTTGCGTGTCGTAGTTGCTTGCTCAAGTGCTGCTTCGTGTCGTTGTTGTTCCACCGTTGTTGGGAGGTTGGCACATGCTAAATGGTGGAGATGCTTTACGGTGGAGAGGTTCATGACTTTAAATACAACTTGATTAAAATGTTGGAAATAGTTATAACTAATGTAGAGGCATCGGTGGGAAATAGAAAATATTTGGTTTTTAACCGCTCACTTGTGTCCCGTAGGCCCCGAGTACTTGATACCTGTTCCTTGACTATCGCACTATCCGCATATGGGACCATGAATCCCCTTAGCCAGAGCTTGATTCATTTCTTATTTCTTGGGGCCACAAAGTAGTTTGGGGCTTTATTACTATCCTGTACTTATACCATGCTTTACTGCTTTATTTAAGATTGTGCGTGGAGCACCTGTACTGTTTTGGATCGTGACACGTTTTCGCTGTATCGACAAGCCCAGTCACACTTTCGGGTTCCCAGTCATTTACCGCCGTCCACACAAACCATGGGTCCGTCTCGGAGCCGGCCAACTTCGTCGCGGGTAGCTTAGTGGGGTGGCCCCCTAAATATTTTATGAATCCCGTGATTGCTTTGTCGTGAAAGCCTCGTTGGGTTTTGATTTGGTTTTTCCGAGGTTGATCGTGTGTGTGTTGCTATTTGTGCACCTCTGCAGGGTAAATCTTTCTGAAAGCCGTGTCCGCGGTTATGGACGACTTGGAGCACAGTATCTCGATCATAGACAAGCATAACTAAAGTAGTGCTATAAATTTGACTTAATATGTGACTAGTAATCAGCTTCAGTACAATGGAATGGATAATAAAAGTGCCAAGAACTGGTGGAACTTGTGTGTATCGTGTCATGTTATACCTGCCTAGTAAGTATCACAACTCCAATGGAACGAAATAAAAGTGCCAACAACTACTGGGTTTGGGATGTCACATGCTAATTGTATCTGACTAGTAAGTATTGCAACTACAACTGAATGGTTAACTAAAACTACCCACTACTTATTCTATCAGGATGACTCATGCTATCTATATCTGACTAGTAAGTGCTTCAATTATAATGGAATGAATAAAACTGCCAACTATGTGAGTTCCTTTGTTTGACTTCCTCGCTTGGTCTCGAGAGGGCAATACCAGGATGGGTATGATTGGTGATAGTATCAGGTTGGATCCGAATAGGTCTTTCTTGTCCCTCTCTAATAGCCGACAGTTTATCGAGTCTCTATAGGTTGTTTAGTGCATGATGCGCTGCCGCTTCAGTCCACCATACCTATGTAGGCGAGAGCCGCCGAATTCTAGGCTCGCCGTGTACTGGCCTCAGTACTGACGTCCTCTTTTTCCCTTCGCCCTTTGTCGGCACCCCTTTTGTTTAGCAGGTACGAGTTCGACGTCGTTAGCAGGGTTACCCTTCCGGCTTGGCCTGGGCAGGGTTATGGACGCCATTGGTTATTCTTCAGGGCTCTTAGCCCCATTTGCATCTTGTCCGTAGTCAGACGCTCTATCGTTTTCAAGGTGATTTGGATCTTTGTATAGTATATCTGTATTCTTGACTCATGGAGTCGTTGTTGTATATATATGTTCTGTGGGTTCCTTCGTGGACTAATGTGTAATGGTATTACTTTGTTCTCCACCCACACGCAAGTGCCTGGTGGGCGTCCTTGAATCGTTTCTATGCGGGTTTGGCGGGAAGCGCTAAAACTTGCATAGGGCCGATTCGAGGGTGTTACAAGTTACTAGCGTTAAAGGTTCTCACGATCACAGGAGTCATCATTGAATGTGTAGGACTCAGTATGGATCTCCAGGTCCCGCTTCTGATTATTGATCTGAGAGGGGTCTCGATCATGTCTGCATTATTCGCGAACCGTAGTGTGACACACTTAAGGGATACCGACACCATTTGGAGCAAATATGTTTTAGATAAAGATTTAAGAAAGCGCTGGAATTATTTCAACAGACACCGAAACTGTTTCGGGTGAAATTGCTGAAATTGGTTCTGCATGTAATATTGAAATGTTGCAGGGGGTTTTATGTGAATGTTTATTAATTAAATTAATTAACAAAATTTTGAATACAATTAATAAAATAGTTTTATTAAATGAGAGAGCATTAAATTTGGAGAAATGTGAAGAGGCATTTTAATGTGGAGGGGTTACCACGACATGAATGGGGGAGGTGAGGAGTCACCCTCCCATGGGGCGCCGGCCATGGGGGAGGGGTACCCCCTCCTCCTATAAAAGGCCCCCCTCACACCCCTTCTTCCACACACCTCCTCGTGAAGGATCTCTCTCCCCCTCTAGTATTTTTCCCCCATGGTCTTGGATTAGCGAGATACATGTTCCCGGTGGCTTTATCTGGAAAGGAGTTGCTGCTTCCGCTGCTTTGCTAGAGCGAGGGATGGAGGTTGTTGGGGTACCGGATGTGTGTGTGATCACGGATGCACCGCTACTTTGTGATGCTGGACTTGGTGGTGCTGGATATGCTGGAGCTGGATCTGATGGATGTGCTAGAGCCGGACCTGCTGGACTTCATCACGATCTTGAGATCGGAAAGTGTACGACTACATCATCCATGAGTTCCAACTCGTTAACAAAGCTTTGTTGTCTTCGAGGGCGTGAGTTGTCGGGGTACCGGATGTGTGTGCGAGCACGGATGCACCGCTGCTTTGCGGTGCTGGACTTGCTGGTGCTGGACATGCTGGAGCTGGATCTGATGGACGTGCTGGAGCCAGACCTACTGGACTTCATCACGATCTGGAGATCGGCAAGTGTACGACTACATCATCCACGAGTTCCAACTCATTAACAAAGCTTTGTTGTCTTTGAGGGTAAGTTCTCTATGGATGTATATCCACTCGTTGCTTGTATCTAGTAGATAGATCTTGGCGTATAGTTCCCATCGTAGGAAAATTTTGTTTTCTATGCTACGAACCCAACAATTGTTTCTTCCCATCTTGAATTGTGTTGGATATTTTTCTATTCTTATTGTGGATCTCCATGGTAATACCAAGACGGATTCCCTTTATTTGATTATATTGATGATCCGTTCTTCTCTCATGTGTGAGTAATTCCCTTGGGTGTGGGAGATGTAGGGGATTGGTGAGATGTGATGTGCCTTCATATTTTTTCCATTAGTATTGTGATTGATTCTAATTACTATATTATGTGTGCTTGAATGTTTGTGGGATTCTTAATGCTTGTTGTCCAATTAAGGGCCCAGACAACATGATGACTTGTTCTACATAGATAATATCTTGCTCGCTAGTGGACTGGCGACCCCTGGGTGACACAGGGATATCAATGGAAAGCTAGTTGACTCGAGGATAACGAGTAACCACTGTGCTTATTGCATTAGTCCGGCCCATGGAGCTTAATCGCTAAGCTACCTGAAGGGTCTTAATCGTCCCAGTGTCTGATCATGGTTTTGGTAGGAGGCTAGTAGGATTATTGAAATTGGGATGAAATCTACCAAGAGGAGTTCTGGCTAATTGTGGGTTGCTCGCCTACACATATATCTATAAGATTATAATTGTTACATTCATATTCGTCCACCTGGCACAATCACTGCCACCATGAACTGAATCTCCCCGTGCCTTCTTTCACCATCTACAGAAACCAACCAACAAACAAAGTCATTCTTTACTTTTATGCATTTTATTTCTGAAGTTTGCATTCTATTTAAATTTATCGCATTTAATCAAAACCCCATTCTTATTTCAACGCTTGCAGTCAATTCACTCAAAGACCTATGACAACTTCGGGTGTGACAGACACTTCACCGATAAACACTTACCTTTGGGCTCCCTGTGGGATCGATATCTGAACTTCGAAACTAGCTACAAACGATATGTGCACTTGCAGACATCAAGCTATTTTCTGGCACCATTGCCGGGGAGCTAAGCGCTAAGTGTTTGTCTTTTGACATTTTAGGTGTTGCTACTACAAAATGTTCTCCTTAGGAGACAAAGGGTATACACGTTCTGGTAGGACCTACCTCCCGGATTATATTGAGCGTGTGCCTGCTCAGAGGCGCGAAGAAATTATTGAAAAAGTTTTAAGATCAAATAAAGTTGAAGTTGAAAATTTGAGTGATATTATAGAAATCATGTATATTTATAGGACAACTCCTCTAAAACCTGAGAAAACTCTCAGGGAATACAGTGTTCCAAGTTCTGAATTTCTAAAAAAACCAATAGAGTTCCCTAATCCTGGAGTTAGAGAATATCGATTTGATGCAGGAATTATTAAAAATTTGCAGGAAAAATCTTTAGTGGAAGGGAAGATGAAGATCCGGGAAGGCATATAAGAGAGTTTGACGATGTGATAACATCGCTTGGACCAAAAGGTTTGCCAAGAGACTTCTCTTGTCTTAAATTATTTCGATGGTCTCTTAAAGGTAAAGCTCTAGACTGGTTATATTCTCTCCCTCGCCATTACATTAAATGTTGGGAAAACTACATTACTAAATTCATAAACAAGTTTCTTCCTTTTAAAATGTAACTGAACTAATAAAGAACATAGGCAACTGTAGTCAGAAAGTGGGAGAAAACTACCCACAAGCCTGGGAAAGATTCTTTGGCATGATCAATAGTATTCCTAATCATGGCTATTCTGAACTAATAATTTGCCATTTATTTTACCATGGTCTCAATACTCAATGTAGAGAACTGCTTTACTTCTCAGCAAAAGGATCAATAAATACCTTGACTATTAAAGAATGTTTGGAATTAATGTCTACTAGGGCTAAGAATGATTCTTTATATAATCCTGATTTTGGCATTAAGCTGGAAAAAAGGATGCTTCGAATAACTCCTGATCTTATGCCTGAGGTACATAAAACTATGAAATAAAAAGATATACCTTCTAAACTTGCTAAACAAAACAAAGAGGAGTTGCTACAAGTTTTAACTGAAGAAGATGAAACTATAAAAGTTTTTCAAGAATTGAAGCATCGACAAGAAAAATCTCATAATAACTTGCATAAGCATTTCCAAAAACACAAAAATATTTTGGCAGAACTCACTGAAAATTATGATGAGATTGGCCAAGAAATAAAACTATTTCATAAATATCTTAGTATGATTGAAACCCAGTGTGAACAAATAGCATCTGGCTATCAAATTTTTCTTCGTGATGATAAGATATTTCGGTTTCTACTAATATTGTCATAAGAAGGGGTGCATTTGTCACAGGACCCTTAGGACCACCAGAATACGAAGCTGAAAAGGAGCGTAAGGAAAAATCCTTGCTTTAAGCAAACCAAGAAGATGATACGTTGGTGGATCCTCAAGATGAAACTGGGACGCAAGAGCAAACCCAGGAGGATCACAAAGATGCAGAGGAAGATCATTATGACTCTGATGCAGAAATAGTTGATTCAAGAGAAGATAAAGAAATAAGTAAGGAAGATGAAGTTGTTGTAGTAGAGAAGAAGAAAAGCAATAAGCAACAACAAAAGAAAGCAACAGAAGAGCCTGACCCCCGAAAAAGGTAAAAGACAAGAGTAAGTCAGGTGAGAAAAGCCTTCCTTATCCAGATCAAAAAAAGAAAGCACCGGATGAGGTAATTATAATTCTTTTACAAAAGAACTTAGTGACCTTCGTCTGGAAATTCCTTTTGCGGATGCAATCAAAGTCCCTACTTATTGTAAATTCCTTCGCGATATTCTTAGTAGAAAGAAATAAATAACTGAAACTGTTGCTATGGTAACTAGCTATCCTACTAACGGGGGGCTATTATCTAAGTCTGGATGTTGGGGATATGCTATATGGGTATCTTGATAGCATGTCACCAATCCGCCTAACCCAGGTGGCCCATAGTTGGTAGCAAAGCCTATGGCCTGCTGGGTGGCCCAGTTAGACGGATCCTGAAGGGAGGCCCATGTCGGATTAAGGAAGGCTACGTAGGAGTCACCGACGTACGTGGAGCCTTGGAGTACAAGACACGGAAGACTAGTTCGTATTAGTCTAGGACTCTTTACCTTGTCCGGCAAGAACCTTTCCCTGTACACCCTAGGTCTTGGCGCCTTTATAAGCCGGCCTGTGGGAGCCTTTAGGGAACAATATAAGACAACTTCTCAGATTTCTACATACAACACGCAACACCTCGCATAGCGAACCTATCTCTGTAACTTGGTGTATTGCCATTATAGTGACTTATAGCAGGAGTAGAGTTCCGCCACCCTTGTGGGACTTGAACCTGGGTAAGCTACATTACCTCATAACCGCCAACTCTCTACCTTACCCCACGTCTCTAAACACGCACTGTGAGGACCCCTCCATGGCGTACTCATCAGCAATACCACGACAGTTGGCGCCCACCGTGGGACAAGAGGCGCTTCGAGCTCTACACCGGGCGAGGTCCAATCTCTTCACGGGAATCGGTGATACCGTAGCCGTCGATCATGTTCTCTTCTCTGGCAATGTCCCAATCGTCCCTCCAGATGAATTCTGGGTGCCGGAAAAGACGAACCCCACGGGCTGTTCCGTCATCCCCTTCGGAGACATCCACATCTTCATCGGCGAAACTGACTCGGGTCCTAGCTCCCAGGAAGTCGGAAACTCGTCAAGCCCCGCACAGACCGCCTATGAGCAGGACACATTCGCGGAAGGATCTGGGCCATACCTCTCCTTGGAGTATGCTAGCTCGGATCAGGAAATTTCAAGGCCCACCCAAACCGCCCTTCCCCGAGCGTTAGAGATGCGCATGTTACACTTTGTCGGTGTTGTCACCATCTTCGATCTAGCTAGATGAGTTCAAAGGGATGGAGAACCTCCCTGCGAATACCTTGCTAGATGGATGAGGGTGAGGGAAACCCTAGAGGGCGACCACGCCGACGAGCTCGTATACCACTTCGTGGAAGGGCTCACGCCTAGAACACTCATCAGGCATACCCTCCGAGGGCGGTAGGCCGCAGGCCCTCTCACCCTTGGTGAGATGGTTTCCATCGTCAACGAATACGCGGATGCCAACGAAGAGGCTATGGTGGCAACTGCCAAGAGAAGGAGGAGCGCACTAAGAAGACCAAAACTTCCTACCAGGTGCTAGTCGCCATTGGGAGCGTGATGGAAGAAGACGGACAGGAACGGGAACGTGAGAGAGCTCCGCCCACGCCAGTGTTCACCAGAGCAGCAGCAGCGAAGAAAGCCGCCGAGCCTCCGGCTTTGACCAAGGCTCTGCCTCCTCTGGTTACCCGCCCGCCACCGGTGCATGAACTTACCACGACCCCTAGTACGACATGACAATCGAATCAGCCACCAATGCCACCATCAATGTCTGCAGCTTGCAACCCACTGGCCACTCCCGCCGACAAAACAATCTATGGCGCACTCCTTGTTGAGCCAATCACTGTCGCCCATATTTGGAGCATTACGGAGCTTGATGAGAAGCGTGCGGAAATCTTGGTGGAGGACAAGTGCATCGCGGAGCAAGGCGCTAAGCTGGACGAAGATATGGCTAAGGCACAGTAATCCATCAAGGCGGCAAGAGCTATGGAGGCCGAATACAAGCAATTTCTATTAAAGCATAAAACAAAGAAGGTACCAGCTCACGTTGTCGAAGATCCCGGTGTTCGGCGAAGCTTGGGATTTAACGGGTCTAAGCCGACAAAAGCCACCCCTTACATAGATTCTGAGGGGAGGCAGGTCATGCCAACTCCCGCTCTCAACGTCACCATCGCCAAGCCCCTCCTGGAGCAGGACATGTTGGCAGAAGCAGTTGCTCAGGTGTATGACCTTGTCGCTAAGGCATGGAAGCAACAGGAAAAGGCCACCTCGCAGAGGCTTGAGTCCAACCCGGAGCTTTGCCAGTCAACCTTGAACAGCCGCAGAAGGCCAAAATCTCCCCAAGACGAGGGATCGCATAAATGCTTCACAGAGCGAAGACGGAGGGAGGCACGCAACAGGACTAACGCTCTCCCCATATCCTCCAACCATGGAGAAAAGGCTCATCCCTGCCGGTTGCCACCTCCACCACCATATCGACGTCACGAGGAACTAGAGTCGCGCCACCGCACAAGCATGCCACCTCCAAGGCGGCCCCAGCCCAGCGTTGTTATACGCAATTAGGGCGAATAGCCTCGGTATGCCGGAGAGCGCAGCGGCAATAACAGACGCAGAAGCAGGTCCTACAAGGAACCACCACATCTGACAAGGAATTGCGACAGGCATGAGGAATTGCAGGAGGGGCACAGCAAGAGAGCTAACCCAATGCCTCCACCACCGCCATCGCCACCTAGAAGCCATCATGGTGGAGGACATGGCGGATCTCATAGATCATGCCACAATTCTCCTCCCCATGATGGAAAAGGGAAGCAACCAGAGCCATACGATGCATGTACATGGCTGGACAAGATCCAAGAAGCTCGGGGTCTCACATACCTTGGGCCACGTTGTTTTGGACTAGTCATACGGGCCAGAACCTACCCCAAGGGCCTTTGGATAGACAAGACCATCAAGCCATACAACAGCACTGCTAGGACAGCAACGTGGTTGCAGGACTACAGCGAAGCAATCCACATCACAGGGGGAAACCCCAACATTGCCGTCAAGTACCTCCCACTTATGTTGACCGGCACTACCCAACAATGGATCGACGACTTACCATAGAAATCAATATGCAATTGGTTGGACATGCATTAAGCGTTCACCATGAATTTTGAGGGTACGTACAAACGTCCCTGTACTATCGGAGACCTACAATGGTGTGTGCAAGAAAAGGATGAAACCTCTCGTGTCTACCTCTCTCGCTGGCTGGATATGAAAAATTCCTGCGCAGGGGTACACGAACAGACCGCTATGGCCGCCTTCATTGATGGTCTGGAAAAGGGAACTTTGCTCTGGCATACGTTGAAGCGCAAGCAAGACAACAATGAGCTCAACCTCAACGCAATGATCGCCATTGCTAGCGAATTTTCCGCTGCTGATGATGACGCGTGTGGATCATTGCTGGCGATAGAAAACCCTACCTAGGCCAGGAAGAACAACAATAACAAATGCAAGAATTTGCCCGAAGAGAAGCAAGTAGCCGACATGGTCACCGCAACGTTCACTGGCAGAGGCAATGGCGGACAATGTGGACGTGGTCGGGGTGCTAGCAGTGGCCAGCAGAGGAGTGACACTACACCCTCAGCGCCCCGCGTCCCCCAAACGTATGAAGAGTACCACAATATGTCGTGTTTTGTCCACCTCGACGCCAATGGCAAATCCACTCACACCAACCGCCAGTGCAAGTTTGTCAATGATCTCAAGGAGGACCCTGAGTCCGAATACAAGCAAAGTCAGAAAAATAGACCCCATGGAAAAGGAAAAGGGAAGAAGAAGGAGGAAGAGCCCAAGGAATCAAGTGATATGGACGAATACATGGACCCAAAATCTTCCGACAAGGGAGAGGATAAAGGGAAAAATCCCTTCGAAAAGAAGGATCCATGGTACCACACCTTCCTTGGCACCCCAATCATTCAGGCCCAGAAAACCTCTATGAGGATACTGATGGCTACCCTCCCTCCCGTTCCCTGGTACGTCGGGTGGTTGGAAGTTCCAATTACTTGGGATAGGAAAGATCATCCAGAACTTATCCCAACAGAGAACCAGTATGCCATGGTCATCAACCCTTTGATTGACTGCACGGAGTTCACCAAGTGCCTCATGGATAGTGGAAGCAGCATCAATATCATGTACCTGGATACACTCCACAAGATGAACTTGCGGAGACCCAGCTAAGGAAAAGCAACACCGTGTTCCATGGGGTTGTCTCCGGCCGACAAGCAAATTCCCTAGGCTGCATCACCGTTCCGGCTGCTTTTGGTGATGTCAAGAGCTACCACCAAGAACACATGACCTTTCAAGTGGTGCCCTTCAAGAGCGTGTACCACGTCATCTTCGGACGCGACATCTTCCACTCCTTCCTCGCAAGGCCATGCTTTTTCTACAACAAGCCCAAGATTCCCAAACCAAATGGCGTCATCACCGTTGACGGAAGCTTCACCAAGGCACGGGAGTGCGAGCTCAATGAAGCTGCTTTCGCCGAAGTAGTCCTCTACGGTGAAGAGTTCAAGGAGATCTAGAACCAGGTCGATGCCTTGGAGATGCTAGCTTCGAAGAAGCAGATTGCTGCTGCCGAACCTTCCTTCAAGGCTGCCATCAAGACCAAGTAGGTGGAGCTTGTCGAAGGTGATTCCGCCAAGACCACCGCATTGGCACGGACCTAGATCCCAAATAGGAAAGCGCACTTGTCAAGTTCCTCCATGAGAATAGGGACATCTTTGCCTAGAAACCTACCGACATGAAAGCTGTACCTAGGGAACTTGCCGAGCACAGCTTGAATATTGATCCTAATGCCAAACCTGTTGGGTCCGCAGCATAGAAAACAAAAAAATTCCTACGATGAGAACTAAACGCCAAGATATATCTACTAGATACAGAGCAACGGGTTGACATACATCCATTGAGAACTTACCCTCTAAGACAACGAGTTTTGTTAATGAGTAGGAACTCGTGGTTAACGTAGTCGTACAATTGTCGATCTCAAGATCGTGTGGAAGTCCGAGCGCCGCAAATCAGCAGCGCATCCATCCTCGCACACACGTTCAAGCCACTGGACAACCTCCACCTCCTCGCTCTAGTGATGCAGCGGAAGAAGAAACTCCTTCCAGACGAAATGCCATTGGGAACATGTATCTCGCTAATCTGAGACCATGGGGGAATAATTCTAGATGGGGAGAGAGATCCTTCACGAGGAGGTGTGTGGAAGAAGGGTGAGAGGGGTGGCCTTTTATAGGAGGAGGGGGGTACCCCTCCCCATGGCCGGTGCCCCATGGGGGGACCCCTCACCTCCCCCATTCATGTGGTGGTAACTCCACATTAAAATGCCCCTTCACATTCTCTTTTAAAGTCTCCACTTTAAATGCATTAAAATTCTCTAAGTTTAATGCTCTCTCATTTAATAAAAATCTTTTATTCATAATTTTGTTAATTACTTTAATTAACAAACATTCACATAAAACACCTTGCAACATTTCAATATCACTTGTAGAACCACTTTCTGCAATTTCACCCGAAACAATTTCGGTTTCTATCGAAACAATTCCTGCGCTTTGCATATCTTTCGTCTGAAACATATGTGCTCCAAAATGGTGTCCGGTAACTCTTAAGTGTGTCACCCTACGGTTTGCGCATAATGCACACATGATTGAGACTCCTCTTAGATCAATAATCAGAAGCGGGACCTGAAGATCCATACTGACTTCTGCATATTCAACGATGACTTCTGTGATCGTGAGAACCTTTAACTCTAGTAACTTAATCCCTTTGTCTCATGATATAATACATGTCCGAGATTCGATCATCGGTATCGAAATACCTATTTTTATCTCGTTACCGACATGCACTCTTTTCTCGTTCCCGTGATATAACATTCTAGTGATCACATCACTTGCTTGCAAGCTATCTTAATGTGATATCACCGAGAGGGCCCAGAGTATATCTACCCGTCATCGGGACTGAAAAATTCCACTCTTGATCCATGAGCCTCAACATAACACCTTCGTAGCACTAAATCCATCTTTATAGTCACCCTGTTACGGTGTGACGTTTGATGTTATCAAGATACTCTTCCGGTGTTAGCAATTAACATGATATCATGGTCTAAGGATAAAGATTTCTTCGTATGATGTTATAGCAATATAAACATAATGACTTGATCGTAATGCTATATTCGGATGAATGTTCATCACATCATTTCACAAATGTTGTGACCTTGTTATTAACAACATCCAATGTCTATGATCCGGAAACCTTGATCATCTTGTTAATCAACAAGATAGTCTATAAGAGAGGCATAACTAGGAACCCTTTTTGTTTATTAAACATGTATTGACGTTTCCGATCAATACAATTATAGCATGCAAAATAAACATCTATCATATATGAGGAATACATAATAACAACTTCATTATTGCCTCTCAGGGCATATTTCCTTCAAAACCGGTGAAGCAACCTCTACGACGCTTTTGTGATGAAAGATGAAGGGCTATAGGCAAAGAAATAGCTAGGTTACTTAAGGATGGGTTTATCCGAGAAGTTATTCACACCCGATGGGTGGCAAATCCTATACTTGTCCCCAAAAAGGGAACCAATGAATTAAGAATGTGCGTTGATCACACCAGCTTGAACAAAGCGTGTGTGAAGGATCCATTTGCTTTGCCTCGCATTGACCAAGTTAGTGATTCGACGGCTGGCTTGGAACTTCTGAGTTTTCTCGATGCCTATTTAGGATACCACTAGATCCGGATGTGAAAGTCGGAGCAATTGGCCACTTTGTTCACCACACCCTATGGCACGTATTGCTATGTCACGATGCCCTTTGGGTTGAAAAGCGTCGGTGCTACGTACCAGCAGACGATGCAACGTTGCCTGCACGACCAAACAAGTCGCAACGTACACGCTTACATGGACGACATCGTGGTAATGCCAAAGAAATCAAACGATCTTATCGCTGACCTGCAGGAAACCTTCGACAATCTCCGGAAATACAACATGATGCTGAACCCAAAGAAGTGTCTCTTTGGGGTACCATCCGGCAAACTGTTGGGCTTCATTGTTTTGCACCGCGGAATCGAGGTGAACCCGGAGAAAATCAAGGCCATCCTCTACATCGAACACCCGACATGCCTAAAGGACATACGAAGGCTCACAGGCTGCGTTGCAGCATTAAGCCGGTTCATCAGCCGACTTGGTGAGAAGGATATGCCACTCTACGAGTTGCTCAAGAAGGCGGATAAATTCACATGGACGGACCAAGCTGACGCAACACTTCAGGAGTTGAAGAGAATACTCTCCTCCCCACCTATACTTGTAGCACCGGTACTAAGGGAGCCTATGTTAGTGTACATGGCGGCAACCAACCGAGTAATCAGCATCATCATCGTGGTGGAGCGCAACGAACCAACGCACGAATACGGAGTTCAGCGACCCGTTTGCTATGTAAGCGAGGTCTTGAAGGAATCCAAGCAGCGTTACCCGCACTACCAGAAGATAGCTTATGGAGTTTCCCTTGCTTCACGTAAGCTAAGGCATTATTTCCAGAAGCACCCCATCACAGTAGTCAGCAAAGCTCCACTGTCCGATATCATCATCAACAGCGACGCTACAGGGAAACTGGAGAAGTGGGGCATTGAACTTACCGCCTTCGACATCACCAACAAGCGACGCGACGCTATCAAGTCACAAGCATTGGCCGATTTTCTTGCAGATTGAACAAAACTGCCAGAATACACTCCTGTACCAGAGCTAGACTATTGGGTTATGCAACTTGACGGATCGAAGTTACTCAATGGCTCGGGGGCTGGTGTATTATTGCAATCACCAATAGGAGAGAAGTTGCAATATGTCCTGCAGATCCACTTTAACGCTACCAATAACATGGCAGAATATGAGGCCCTCATTCACGGACTTCGCGTAGCCAAGGATATTAGCACAAGCGCATAGTTTGTTGTGGACATTCCGACTTGGTTGCCCAGCAAGTAGCTGGCACCTGGAACATGCAGAACCCTATGATGGCGGTATATCGAGACGAAGTAGACGAAATAGCCAAGTGCTTCGACGGCTACGAAGTCAAGTACGTCAAAAGTGAAGATAATGACGCGGCAGATCTGCTGTCAAAGCTTCGATCAGCTTGTCGACCAATTCCACCAGGCGTTTTCCTAGAGCATTTACGGACCCCATCCGTGCAGGGAGCGGACCCCGACAATCCGGATAGAGTGGACCCATTTGTTAACACAGTAACAGTGACGTCTCTGGCTTGGACGAGCCCGTGCATGGATTATCTACAAGACAGAACTTTGCCCACCGTCGAATTCGAAAGCCGGCAACTAGTACACAGAGAAAAATGCTATGTCATCATTGACGGCCAGCTATACAAAAGAAGTACCATAGGAGTCTTCCTACGATACGTCTCTCGGCAATAAGGTATTGAAATCCTTAGAGAAATACATCTCGGAGATTCAGGGCATCATGCCGCTCCCCGATCGTTGGTGGCTTAGGCCTTCCTACAAGGATTCTACTGGATAACTGCCAAGGCGGACGCCGACAAGTTGGTACAAACATGCCTTGGGTGTCAATTTTATGCAAGACACCCAAGTGTTCCACCTGAAGAATTCCGAACAATACCAATAACTTGGTCGTTTGCAGTCTGGGGGCTGGACATGGTGGGACCTTTGCAGACAACACCGTGTGGATTCACACACTTGCTAGTAGCAGTGGACAAATTCATGAAATGGATTTAAGCTAAACCCATTAGAAAGCTTGATGGGGCAACAACCCTAAAGTTTAGCCGGGATCTAGTGGTGAGATTTGGTCTCCCACATAGCATCATCACCGACAATGGCAGAGATTTATCTCTCAGAGAAGTTGAGTAGTACTGTCATGAGAAAGGCATCCGCCTTGACATAGCATATGTGGCACATCCATAGTCAAATGGGCAAGTTGAAAGGGCCAATGGACTAATTCTGCACGGAATCAAGCCACACTTAGAGGCACCGCTACATAGAGCAGCTGGAACCTGGGCGAAGGAACTACCATCTGTCTTGTGGAGTTTACGAACAACACCCAACATATCCACTGGCTTAACTCCTTTCTTCATGGTTTATGGAGCAGAAGCAGTTCTCCCATCTGACATCCTCCATGATGCACCAAGAGTTTCCGCCTACAAGGAGGATGACGCTGAAGAATCCAGCCGACTATCTGTGGACCTACTTGAAGAAGAGCACGTGCTGGCATACCAGAGATCTGCAGCCTACCAGCAGAAGCTGCGCGGATACCATTGTCGCCGCGTAAAGCATCACTCGTTTAAAGAGGGAGATCTGGTGCTTAGACTCAAGCAGGAGAAATCACACAAACTATCCCCGCCTTGGGAAGGACCATTCGTCATAAGCAAAGCATTGCTAAATGGTTCCTATTACCTCGTCGATATTCGCAAGTTGAAAGATAGGCCAAAAAAACGCAAGCGCAAGCAACATGACTTCGATGATGATTACCCGGAGATAGATCGGCCATGGAACATAGCACAGCTACGTCCCTTTTAAACTTAGCACATTTATATTATGTAATAAGTTTCTTATATGATCAATGAAACAAATCATTTGGTTCACTCATATTATTTGAGTCCTTTACCTCCTTTAGTTGTTCATTTTTGGATCATATAAACCCTTTATGCACAAGGTTTCATTTGCCATTATGAAAATTCTGCCTACGGGCATTAGCTTAAGTTTTCTGGTCTACACGTTTTGTGTAGTTTTTATGTGGATTCTGGAGTAGTGACTTTTCGGCACTCAAAGCCAGCGATTTTGTTCTTAGGTCCTTGACAGTGCTATTAAGCATCATCGCCTAAGAGCATAGTTATGTGTTGCGAGTCTTCCGTCTCACGAAAGGTCAAGCATACGAACCAGATTAATGGATAAGCCAGTACTTGCTTAAACAATATATACACATGTTGGAAACAAATAAGTTGCAGGAAACTTGAGAACAAGTTTTTCCGCCTTAGCAAAAACATAATTTTTTTCCGCATACACATTGCAGAGATATATTTAATACAAACATTGTTTTTCATGGCTCTGATGCAGGGGGCTTCGTGGTGGCATCATCAGGAGAGCCAGGCCGGGAGATCTCTTCAAGCTATGAAGGAGAAGGGCTAGACTCAGATGAGGCCATATCGTCATCCAGGATCTCGACAGGCACGAAGACATCAGCCTTGACCATCTTGGCAACTCTAGTATCGAAGCCAGCAAGAGAGTTCCAAATAGCATCGCTATCGCTCTCTTGTCCTTCCCTGTCCAGCTTGGGCATGCCTGAGGTCACCAAGTCGTTGTCGGCATTGTCATAGTGAGCCTTGACCAAGGACAGGGTCATCCTAGCGCCAGCCCGGATGCAAGAGGCTTTCCAGTCCTTGACTTTCTTGGGGGCTCGGCGCAGGATTTCCGCATACTTGGCCGCTGAGTCTGCCACCTTGATATCTATGCCTAAAGGTTGAGCTATCTCCTTGGATTGGACAATGGCGGTGCTGACGAAGTTGCCGGCAAGAATCATGCGTTCCTTGGGACTCGGAGCACCCTCACCCAAGTTGGCTAAGTCAATGGGAGATGTGATTTGCATAAACATACAAGGACCATGAGTATGAACAAGTCCAATTGTTATCCAACTTACATAAAATGACCAAAACGGAGAAAGGTTACCAAAGATGCTCATTTCCGCTTGCTTTCATGTCTCCTCCAAGACATCGCGCTCCTTCTGGACTGACTTGAACATCTCAAGACTCCTCACATTCTGCTCTTTGGCAGCTTGGTTCTGGTCTTTGAGTTGTGTAATTTCATCCTTCAGGCATTGCATCTCGGCGTCCGTAGACTCTTGCATAGCCTTCATCGTCGCCTCATGGCCCTTGACAGCATCGGCCTGGTCCTTCTTCAGGATTTTGTTTTCATCATCGAGCTCCTGGATATGCTTGGATTGCTCGACGATACTCTTGGCCTAGGTAATGGCTTCTTTAAGACGGAAATAAGAAAGTGTTATGAGAAGACAAGAGAAATAATCCAATGAGAAAAGCAAGGAGCTGTTGTAGGACACATACTCTGGCTATTTTTGATCTATTCCTTCAGGAATTTGGTTTTACCCTTTTCAAGGTCCAGTTCCTTCCAAAGAGTAGAAAACCTCTCATTGGCGACTATCCTCTGTTTATTCTCATTCTGCACAAGATGTAAACATGCTTAGTTTCTCTAAGAGCATCTAGTCGGAACTATTCAGTTTCAACTAAATGCTCAGGGGCTACAGTACCTGATTTTAAAGTAAATTAGTTTCTCTAGAGCATCTAGTCGGAATTATCCAGTTTCAACTAAACACTCGGGGGCTACACAAAAAAATTATACGCTTAGTTCTTTGGAGCACTCAGGCCAATAACTATTGGGTTATCCTCCTAAGAGCTCGGGGGCTATCGTGGGATATACTACACAAAGTGAAGTAAGTGAAGTTCAAAAAACTTATGATGGCAATGATCTTGAGATTGTTGGCCAGATGAGCATAGGAATCGTGGAAGGTCCAGGCATTCTTATAGATTGCGTCGGCCTGCTTGATGAGGTCATCCCGGATCAACGTCGAAGGAGTCGCAGCCAATGGAGAGGTCGAAGCCGGAGGCATGGATGAAACCCTAGATGCCTCTTGCACCTTCAAATCATATGATAGCTCGAAGGCTCCCGCCTCGATCGTTGCTTCCACATCCACCACTTCCTTCCCAGTCTCGGTGGCATCCTTAACCGGAGCTTCAGCCACTTTAGAGGAAGTACTCTCCTGTGTCACCTAGCCACTGGAAGCAACATCTGCCTCAATAGAGCCTGAGACATCAAGAATAGGATTGATATATGTCTCCATGGCGGAGGTCTTAGGGATGATGGGGGATGACGGCCCAGCGGGGCCAGTAGAAGGTTTGGCGGCAGGAGTAGGGGGAGCGCTGGCGGGAGAGGGCTTGGTGGACGGACCCTTGGTCAGCATATCGTGAATGTTTTTTGACCCTCCAACATCTTTGGAGGATCGCTTCAAATTAACACCGGCTTTCCTCCTGAAACATACAAGTATAAGTACAAGAGTTGAAAAAAGGTGTGAGCTGCAAAATACAAGCCAGAGAATGAAAGTACTTACTCCACGGCAGGAGCCTTGGTGAGGGGAATGTCGTGGACTTCTTCTTCTACTCTGCCTCTAAGGCGGTAGTGGAACGTTTGGAGACTCCACTCTCCGATTTCTTCTTCTTGGCCTTGGCAGCAGCATTAGAGGTGGAGATCTTCTGCTTTCGTGCTGCCGAAGCTGGTTGATCCTTGGGGGCGTCGTTGTCGAACACCACCTAGGTATCCTTCAGCTTAGGATCATAGACCTGAGAGGCCATTTGATCCGCCGCCAAGGTTGTCGGTTGGGATACAAAGGAGTGTTAGATGGACAACTTCAAGTCGGAAAAACCTTAGAGCATGTAACGAGCAACAAAGGAAGCAGAAGCTACCTCTGGGCATGTACCGCAATCGAACATGTCATAGGTGATCTTGAAGCCCTGCTTCTTGTCCCTCACCCTGATGATGTCCTTTAGCTAGAGCTTGATGGAGTCAGTAGAGAAGTTATCCCGCAAAATTCGCATGGCATCCCTCCTGTCTTGGCTATACTTGCACATCAACTCGGCACGGTGCTACAGAGGCTGGATCCGCCTAACGTACCAGCACATGGCAAGGTCCAAGGCCACCAGACCTCCATCTACGATCCATTCGATCCGCCTTACGGCGCGATTGGCTTCGTCGTTGGAAGGGAAGAGAGGCTGGGGTCCGCCATGCGGGGATTGTTTGTTTGCGGCCCGAAAGTTCATGGGCGAGTGCATGGCGGTACCCAAGTTCCCTATAATTGCCGTGTTTCATAAAGTTGGGCTGCCAACTACTGAGAGGGGCCATTTTGAGGCAAACTCATCTCACCCCTGCCAAATTCAAACATTATGTTAAACTGCCCCGTGAAGTAGACGGTCGGGACCCACATGTCGGTCATCTGTCCGTGACACGAGCGCCAACGCGGCAACCTCTTAGGAAAATCAAGGAACTAAGTGGATTGGATGCGTTGACCAATTTCACAAATCCATTCCCTCCATTCCCCTAGCACCGACGGCATCGAAATCCACCCTCCAAGCAGGACGATCCCTTCGGACATTTGACTTCCGACGCCAAGTTGCTACGCCCAGTCGCTGATCCCGAGATCCAATGGCGCATGATGTAGTCGGGCTGGCAGATCCTACTTCCAAGGAAGAAGAAGTTCTGGCAACATGCGGGTGAGCTACCCTTCTCTTTGCTAGTCGCACTAATTATAACTGCTAGCTAGCTACTGAACCTACCATTGTTTGTTAGCCCAACGCTAACAAACATATTTTGTCCACAGTTTTCTATCAAGTGTAATCTCTACGAACAACCCTTACCTGGTTACGGTAGACCACTTTAGGTACGACTCTAAATCAGCAAGGGTGAAGGGCAAGTGGTATGGACACCATTGTATCACGATGGAAGAAGCGCCTGCGCAGATCTGCACTATATCTGGTATGGTTGCTGCTCTGTGTAATCATGATGAATTATGGCTGAAGCAGACTGCAAAGTTTAGCTTCATGGATGAACGTGGCATCATGGTTCCTCTAACGTGTGACAATCAGCTAATTAGGTTGATGAAAAGGTATGCTTCGGCTTGCATGCTTGAGCTGAACTATGATGTACTGGATGTGGAAGCTGCTGCAACTGGGAGTCGCCCTTCTATTCTTGGACATGGTGGTCGCTCGGACCCAATTAGCTCCTGGTAAGCAAAAGTCTCTTGGGGTTCGCATTTTTGTGTTGAATTGTAATTTTTTCAAGTATTTACTCTGTAGATATTGGGCAGTTATGCAACAGTCCTGTTTCTTTGATAGGAAGCGCCGCAAGGTTAGAAACATGACTGCCGGGTCAGTCATTTTGCTTCCTGAAGAAGGTAAAAATGAGTGGAAAGATGATGATGGACATGATTTTGGTGCTGATTGTCCCGGCGATGTAGGAAAATTGGCACCGAGGAAGAGGAAGAAGGCCGGAAATGAAGAAGCCAGTGGACGTGAAGGCTTGGCACCCAAGCTACGGAAGAAGGTTGCTGGCAACAAAGATGCATAGTAATGTGTTGAACTTGAACCTATATATGTAATTCGGTTAAATTCTGGAGCTCTGTGTGTGGAACTTTGTTGGGAGAAACAATTTACCGACGTTCTCTGAGTAAAATGTACCGCGGCTTAGGGTTTGGAAATTCCCGAGTCAGTAGTTGAATCCGAAATTGTGATTGTGCCACTACTATCTGAAAACACGCATCACCGGTTCCACAATTGCTGAGGGGCGAGAGGTCTCCAAATTCGATGGAATGTAAGTGGCACAGAAATAAATTATTTAAGCTGCTACACTCCACGAAGAAGCAACTTATTTCAGATGATGCACAATGACATGGCAACATAAACAGCAATGGAAACCGATAATGCCTAGATTCTTGAGCCCGTCTATCTCACCGCCTCCCTGCTCCTGCATCCCCTACGTCTGGTGAAGCTCCCGGATCTCCATTAACCAGGTGTACGTGTTTCCACTTTATAAATTGTGGTTGTGCCATTTGCATGCGGTACAATCCACGTAGATTACATTTAAACAAACCACCAATGTCAGAATACCACCATGATCAGACAAGAGGAAGTGATGTAGTGTTAAGACAGATTAACGGGAGACCAATTTTTTTCCTCCCAGGACTCCGGGACCACTAGTTCAGACCGCTAGGTCAACAAGTACTACTATTACAACTTAAAAAGGCATGGAGCTCAAGCTAAAACCTAATCTTAGCCTGATGCGCATCTTTCTGCGAGAGCAGGGATCAATTCGTCTGCTCCTTCCTTTTAGCATCTTCCTTGCACAACTTCAATTGTTTCTCTGCATTTTTCCTCATGCACTTGTCAATACTCGTAGTTGTGAGCTGTAGGACTTTGGCCTGGTGAAGATCATTCCTTGCTTGAGTCAGTTCTTGCTCTACTTTAGCCTTTAGGGCCAACGCCATGCCCCTCTCCTTCTCGACTTTGCTAACCTTGTCTTGCACCCTCCTGATATCTCGGTTAAGCTTGGTCGTGTCAACTGGGTCCCATAGCTTCATCTCAACACTGTCAAGAAGTGAGCTGACTACGGATTCTTTCAACTCAACAGTCATATCCCATAGTTTGTCCAGCGTTTTGGCCACTCTGGATCTATCCATTTGACAACACCGCAACTTCCGCCTTGCATCATTGCACGATGTCCTTGACACCGTAAAAGCCTCCTGCCTATGTTTCGTCCTTCGAACGCTACAAATTTAGCGGACACATATCCATGTTTACATAGCAGAGGACTGTCTTCATCCGCTAAACCATGATAGTCGGAGTCTAGCAGCGTCTGGTTGGCCTAACACATCATACGCGCATGAGTAAACATAGTAGATATAGCTCAAAGTAGATAACTGGCCACAGATGATAGAGATTGAGATGAGACGACTCACATCGAAATCACCGTCCCTGTCATCACGACGCTTTTCCTCAAAGTCTCCCCTTGAACCCATGGCGAGAGAGAGAGAGAGGGGGAGAGGGCGTGACTGCCGGAGAGATAGCTGGATGCGCCGTTGGCTTGCGGCTACGGCATGATGGGAGTGAAGTGGGGAAAGTGGCTTCGAGGGGAAGGAAGAGAAGTACGGGTAAGAGGAGAAGTAATGGGGACGTGACACTGGAATATGGCCCACTGAACTCGTGAGTCGTGACACTCGCAACAGGCGAGCGCCCGGTGTTGCTAGTTTGTCTAGAGCAAGCGGGCAGCAAGCGTGGCCAATCATGCTGCAGAACAGCCTACTCGCGGATCACTTCTCACAAAGACCATCCCAATCGTCCAAGCGCCCCGATCGAACGGTATGTAACAATCGTCAAGCAGAACAACAGTGTTAGGTCGTGCCTTCTAGAAGACTCGGTCTAACGACCACCATTGGGGGGCTAAGGTTAGGGCTCTCCTAAGGTTAGGATCCATATGTGGTTTATGAGAAGAACACACATGCAATGACACTGGTGATATGTGGTTTGTGAAAAGAACACACATGGAATGACTCTAACTATGGATTGTGAAAAGAACAGGCAATACAATTACTCTCGTGGATCCATGTGTGGTTTGTGAAAGAACAGACATTCACTGACTCTAGTTGTGGTTCATGAAAAGAACACACGTGCAATGACTCTAGATGTGGTTTGTGAGAAGAACACACATGCAATGACTCTAGCTGTGGTTCATGAAATGAACACAAATGCAATGACACTAGGTGTGGTTCATGAAAAGAAAACACATCCAATGACACTGGTGTATCCTTATGTGGTTTGTGAGAAGAACACACATGCAATGACTCTAGCTGTGTTTCATGAAAAGAACAAAGATGCAATGACACAGGTGGATCCATATATGGTTTGTGGAAAGAACAGACATGCAATGACTCTAGCTATGGTTAATGAAAAGAACACACATGCAATGACATTGGGTGTGGTTCATGAAAAAAACACATCCAATGACACTAGTGGATCCTTATGTGGTTGGTGAAAAATAACACACATGCAATGACTCTAGGTGTGCATCATGAAAAGAACACACATGCAATGACAGCAGTGGATCCATGTGTGGTTTGTGATAAGAACAGACATGCAAATGACTCTAGTTGTGCTTCATGAAAAGAACACACATGCAATCACACCGGTGGATCCATGTGTGGTTTGTGAGAAGAACAGGCATGCCATGACTCTGGGTGTGCTTCATGAAAAGAACAGACATCCAATGACACTGGTGGATCCATGTGTGGTTTAATGAAAAGAACACACATCCAATGACACTGGTGGATCCATATGTGGTTTGTGGAAAGAACATACATGCAATGACTCTAGCTGTGGTTAATGAAAAGAACACACATCCAATGACATTGGTGGATCCATATGTGGTTTGTGGAAACAAAATAAATGCAATGACTCTAGCTATGGTTTGTGAAAAGAATATACATGCAATGACACTGGTGGATCCATGTGTGGTTTGTGAGAAAAACACACATGCAATGACACTGGTGTATCCTTATGTGGTTTGTGAGAAGAACACACATGCAATGACTCTAGCTGTGGTTCATGAAAAGAACACACATGCAATGATACTGCTGGATCCATGTGTGGTTTTGAAAAGAATAGACATGCAATGACTCTAGGTGTAGTTCATGAAAAGAACACACATCCAATGACACTAGTGGATCCATATGTCGTTTGTGAAAAGAACAGACATACAATCACACTGGTGGATCCATGTGTGGTTTGTGAAAAAACAGACATGCAATGACACTGGTGGATCCATGTGTGGTTTGTGAGAAGAACACACATGCAATGACACTTGGTGTGGTTCATGAAAAGAACACATATCCAATGACACTGGTGGATCCTTATGTGGTTTGTGATAAGAACATACATGCAATGACTCTAGATATGATTCATGAAAAGAACATACATCCAATGACACTGGTGGATCCATATGTGGTTTGTGGAAAGAACATACATGCAATGACTCTAGCAGTGGTTAATGAAAAGAACACACATGCGATGACACTGGGTGTGGTTCATGAAAAGAACACACATCCAATGACACTGGTGGATCCTTATGTGGTTTGTGAAAAAGAACACACATGCAATGACTCTAGCTGTGGTTGATGATAAGAACACACATGCAATGACACCGGTGGATCCATGTGTGGTTTGTGGAAAGAACAGACATGCAAATGACTCTAGCTATGGTTCATGAAAACAACACACATGCAATCACATCGATGGATACATATGTGGTTTTTGAAAAGAACAGATATGCATTGACTCTAGCGGTGGTTTGTGAAAAGAACACACATCTAGTGACACTGGTGGATCCATTTGTGGTTTGTGGAAAGAACATGCATGCAATGACACTAGCTATGGTTCATGAAAAGAACACACAAGCAATCACACTGGTGGATCCACATGTGGTTTGTGGAAAGAACAGACATGCAATGACTCTAGAGGTGGTTAATGAAAAGAACAGACATGCAATGAACACTAGTGGATCCATATGTGGTTTGTGCGAAGAACACACATGCAATGACTCTGGTGGATCCATGTGTGGTTTGTGAGAAGAACACACATGCAAGGACACTAGGTGTGGTTTATGAAAAGAAAACACATCCAATGACACTGGTGTATCCATGTGTGGTTTGTGAGAAGAACACACATGCAATGACACTTGGTGTGGTTCATGAAAAGAATACACATCCAATGACACTGGTGTATCCTTATGTGGTTCGTGAGAAGAACACACATGCTATGACACTAGGTGTGGTTCATGAAAAGAAAACACATCCAATGACACTGGTAGATCCTTATGTGGTTTGTGAAAAGGAACACACATGCAATGACTCTAGCTGTGGTTCATGAAAAGAACACACATGCAATCACACCGGTGGATCCATGTGTGGTTTGTGAGAAGAATAGACATGCAATGACTCTAGGTGTGGTTCATGAAAAGAACAAACATCCAATGACACTGGTGGATCCATGTGTGGTTTAATGAAAAGAACACACATGCAATGACACTGGGTGTGGTTCATGAAAAGAACACACATCCAATGACACTGGTGGATCCATATGTGGTTAATGAAAAGAACACACATCAAATGACACTAGTGGATCCATATGTGGTTTGTGAAAAGAAGAGACATGCAATCACACTGGTGGATCCATGTGTGGTTCATGAAAAGAACACACATCCAATGACACTGGTGGATCCTTATGTGGTTTGTGAGAAGAACACACCTGCAATGACTCTAGCTGTGGTTTATGGAAAGAACACAAATCCAATGACACTGGTGGATCCATATGTGGTTTGTGGAAAGAACAAACGTGCAATGACTCTAGCTGTGGTTAATGAAAAAAACACGCATGCAATGACACTGGTGGATTCATATGTGGTTTATGAAAGGAACACACGTGCAATGACACTGGGTGTGGTTCATGAAAAGAACACACATCCAATGACACTGGTGGATCCATATGTGGTTTGTGAAAAGAATAGACATGCAATGTGTGGCATCCTGCAAAACCACTCCTAGAAAATCGCGTTGTTTTTGTGCATTGCATTGCCTTGACCGCATGCTCATGTCATCATGCCACCTTGCAATTGAGCATCGTCATGTCATCTTGCATTTGTTTGCATAAAACTATTTTCGAAAAGTCTGTTTTTGTTTTCTAAACTCCCCGTCTTTGTTCAAATTAAAACCCGGGTCTCCGAAATATTTTGTTTCGTCTTCCAACGGTTTCCAAAAGCCCCGTTTTAAATAATAAAATAATTCTTTTTTTAGGGGCAGCCGTACCGGGCCGATCCGACCCAGTCAGCCAACCCCAGTACAAAAACCAGAGCTACCCCAAATCTTTTCCAACCTAATTCTAATCTACCCATCCCCAACCACCTCACCCCAGCCAATCACCGGTCGCCACCTCACCCCAACACCCTCCACTCACTTCACACAGCCCCGCCACCTGAGCCCCACGTCCACCTCGCTTTCCGCGCCCGTCCACTCCACCTGCCGCCAACAGTTTCCCGCCCGCGCACGTTTCCCCACGACCCGCGCCCAACTTCCGACCCACCCGCCTGGCCCACCCCCACGCGGTGGACGCCCCCCCTCCCCAGCGTCGTGGCCCCGTCTCCACCTACCCCGCGTCCACCACTCGCTCCTCTCCCCTCCCCCGAGCCACTTCCTTCCCAGGCGCCCACCGCCGCTGGCCTTCCTCCACCCCACCGCCTCCGGCCCGAGCCCCGCCGCTCGGCCTCGCTCCCCACCTCGCCTCTTCTCGACCCCCCGCCGCCAGGACCTCACCGGTTCCTCCGTCATCCCCGCCGCCAGCACCCGCCGCCACCGAGCCCTCCGCCTGCTTGTCGGCCGCCCCCCCCGTCGACCTCGCCCTCCATCTCCTCTCCAGCTCACCTTCGCTCCCGCGTCCACCGGCCAGAGCCTGGCCTCGACCTCAGCGCTGCGCGCCCCGCTGCCACATTCTCCCCGGCCCCGGCCGCACCTCCCTCGTCGTCGCCCATCGCTTCCTCGAGGGACCCTGCCAGGCACGCGGCGGACTCGTCCTCGCCAAGCCGTGTTCGCCGCTGACGCATCGAGGCCCCGGTTCCCTCCTCCTCTCGCCTCGTCGCTGGCCTGCATCCTCTGTTCCCAGACAGGCTCGACCTCGCCCCGCCACCGCTGGCCTGCGCCCGCCCCTGCCCTGGCCGAGCTTCGGCGCCGCGGCCTCCACCGGCGTCTGCCGGACACGGACCCCATCCACGACCGCCTTAAGCTCCTCCGGCGTCTCTCACCAACGTTGTGCATGGACGCGCCCTCCTGCTACCTTGACGGTCGCCGACCTGCTCTCCTAGACCTTCCCCGGTGACAGCCTGCCATCCGAGCACGCCATCTGCAGTATCTGCGGCTCCGCCAGTTCACCGGTGCGCCCCCAAGTCCGATGGTCTCAGGAACCGACGCCCCACCCGCGAGCCTGCATTACCACTATTTTTGCACCTCTGTTTTATCTCATCACCTACCAGCTTGGGCACGTTCCATCGCGTGCGCGTATCTGCAGGAATTGTTGCCCGCAGGTGTGCTGCTCTAGAAGTTTTACTTCTGCCTTGATGTGGTACCGCGTGGCGATGTCTCAATGGATATGCCTTCTGCTATGGTAGCTCGGATGCCATCGATAAGCTCTTCCGCGGGGAAACCAATGCCCAGTGTTGGGGCCGCCAAGATCATCTTGTCGACAGGACCGATCCGATGCCGAACCAAGGTCTCCACAGACCCGTCAAGATCTCCGTCACCGAACTCTCGAGGCCTTCCACACGGAACACCGAGAACTCCTCCCTGAACGCCAAGGTCTCCGCCGTGAAACGACAAGACCGACGACACAACCGGACGACCGCGGATGCGACAAGTACTTCTTCCCGGACCCGATGCCTGAGGACCCAGACGCCAAGGTCGTCGACACGGATACGACAAGTACTTCCTCTGGGACGCCAAGTTCTTCTCCCCGAACGCCAAGACCGACCCGAGATGCGGACCAGACAAGACCTTCGCAATGACAAGATCGACACCAACGAGGGAAAATCCAATGCGCCCCCGACGCCAAACCAAGTCCTTCTTCCCAGATGCGACAAGATCTACTTCCGTTGTCCGAGACCGATCCCGTCGATCCGAACCCTAGATCCGATCCCCGTCGAACCCTGTCGAACCCCGGACCCCCGGAACCCAAGATCTGTCGAACCCAGATGTGTGAACCTTTTCCGAGCCCCTATTTCATAAATGCTATATATAAAACCTGTTGCATAATATTTGTTCATCTCGCATGCATATCATAATCATGTCGGATCTTCTGCCGTAGTATTAAATATTGCATCCGGTGTTTCTTTTAGTGTTTTCTTCTTCGCGGACTAGGCCGATGAGCGGATGCGAGTACCGAAAAGTTCTCCGGATATGATCCTTCGACAGTGTTTCCCAGGCGAGCATCTCTCCCCCTTCTACCTATTTTGCATTTATAGTCTTTATTTCCTCCTATTGATCTATTGCTATCCGTGTCGCGATGCTTTAGTTTCCGCACCCCAGTTATATCCCGTGCAGCCTCTATATTGCCTTGGACACCTCCTATTACCTGTGTTTGGTAGATAGCTGGCCTTGCGAGTCGTAGACGCTTGCTCAGGTGTGATCTCGGTTGTCAAGTACCACAATTGTTGGAACGCTGGCAGATGTTTATCGGTGGAGATGTTTATTGGTGGAGTTGATCATGACTTTAAAAACAACTATTAAAATGCTAGTTATAACTAATGCAGAGGCATCGGTGGGCAATAGATGTTATTTGGCTCTTCCACGCTCACTTGTGTCCCGTAGGACCCCGAGTACTTGATACCTGTTCCTTGATTTTTCGCACTATCCACATCCGGGAGGCCTTATGGACCCCCCTGAGCCAGAGCTTGATTCATTTCTATTTCTTGGGGCCACAAAGTAGTTTAGGGCTTTATTACTATCATGTACTTATGCCATGTTACTGCTTTATTTAAGATTGTGCATGGAGCACCTGTATTGTTTTGGATCATGGAGTGTTTTCGCGGTATCGACAAGCCTAGACACACTTTCGGGTTCCCAGTCGTTTTCAGCCATTGACGCAAACCCTGGGTGCGTTCCGGAGCCGGCCGACTTCGTTGCGGGTAGCTTAGTGGGGTGGCCCCCTGAAATATTTTATGAATCCTGTGATCGCTTTGTCGTGAAAGCCTCGTTGGGTTTTGAGTTGGTTTTTCCGAGGTTGATCGAGTGTGTGTTGCTATTTGTGCACCCCTGCAGGGTAAAACTTTCTGAAAGTCGTGTCCGCGGTTATGGACGACTTGGAGCACAGTATCTCGATCATAGACAAGCATAACTAAAGTAGTGCTATAAATTTGACTTAATATGTGACTAGTAATCAGCTTCATCATAACGGAATGGATAATAAAAATGCCAACACTGCTGGATCTGGGTTGTTTTGTTATATGTGCCTAGTAAGTATTGCAACTCCAATGGAATGTGATAAAAGTGCCAACAATTGCTGGGTTTTGGGATTCCTCAGGACAATTATATCTGAATAGTAAATGTTCCAACTACAACGGAATGGTGATTAAAACTGCCCACTACTTATGCTTCAGGATGACTCCTAATATCTATATCTGATTAGTAATTGCTGCAACTACAACGAAATGAGTAAAATTGCCAACTGTGTGAGTTCCTTGGTCCGACTTCCTCGTTTGGTCTCGAGGGGGAAATACTAGGATGGGTTTGTTTGGTGTTAGCTTCAGGTTGGATAACCGCCAGCTGTATCGAGTCTCTATAGGTTGTTTAGTGCCGCTGCCCTGCCGCTTCAGCCCACCATACCTATGTAGGCGAAAGCCGCCGAATTCTAGCCTCGCCGTGTACTGGCCTCAGTACTGACGCTCCTCTTTTCCCTTTGCCCTTTGTCGGCACCCTTTTTGTTTTAGCAAGTTTGAGATCGACGTCATTAGCAGGGTTACCCTTCCGGCTTGGCCTGGGCAGGGTTATGGACGCCATTGATTATTCTTCAGGGCTCTTAGCCCCATTTACATCTTGTCCGTAGTCGGACGCTCTATCGTTTCAAGGTGATTTGGATCTTTGTATATTATATCTATATTCTTGACTCATGGAGTTGCTGTTGTATATATATCTGTTTTGTGGGTTCCATCGAGGACTGTTATGTAATGGTATTACTTTGTTCTCCACCCGCACGAAAGTGCCTGGTGGGCATCCTTGAATCGTTTCTATGCGGGTTTGGCGGGAAGCGCTAAAACTTGCATTGGGCCGATTTGAGGGTGTTACACAATGACTCTAGCTGTGGTTCATGAGAAGAACACACATGCAATCACACTGGTGGACCCATGTGTGGTTCATGAAAAGAACTGACATGCAATGACATGAAAAGAACGCACATGCAATGAAATTGGTGGATACATATGTGGTTTGTGAAAAGAACAGATATGCAATGACTCTAGTTGTGGTTTGTGAAAAGAACACACATCCAGTGACACTGGTGGATCCATATGTGGTTTCTGGAAAGAACATACATGCAATGACACTAGTTGTGGTTCATGAAAAGAACACACTTGCAATCACACTGGTGGATCCATATGTGGTTTGTGGAAAGAACAAACATGCAATGGCTCTAGACGTGGTTAATAAAAAGAACAGACATGCAATGAACTCTGGTGGATCCATATGTGGTTTGTGAGAAGAACACACATGCAATGACTCTAGTTGTGGTTTGTGTAGCACCCCGATAAAACCACTACTAGAAAATCGCTGTGTTTTTGTTTTGTGCATCATCATGACTGCATCTCATGTCATCATGCCACATTGTATTTGAGCATCGTCGTCATCATGCATGGTTTGCCAAAAACTATTTTCTAAAAGCCTGGTTTTGTTTTCTAAATATCCCTTGTCCTTATTCAAATTAAAAAACCCTAGTCTTTATCGGACCTTTTATTTGTCTAAAAACTATTTACAAAAGTCTATTTAAAAATAAAATAAAATTTATGTTAATTTTTGGGAGGAAGCCGACGGCCAGGCCAGAAGGCCCAACCGGAGGCCACCCAGCCCCCACAGCCACCAAACCCTAGACTAGATCTAACCTAAATCCTGACCCTAGACTCAAACCCACACACACCCAGTCCAACCCGAGCTGCAACAGCCGCCCAGCGCCACGCCAACCTCCCTCACGGTACACCGCACATAGCGACCCACCCCACCCCTCTGCACCCCACCGACCACACCATGTTACACGCCTGGGAGCCCCAGCTCGTACACGACCCAGTCCCACCTCATCCCACCTCCCTACCGCTACACGCAACACACCCAGCCCCGCGCTGACGCAACCCGACGTGGACAAGCAAGCACGCACGCATGTTCCGCTGTAGCGATGCAACCCCACGACACGCCTGTGAGCCGGCCCCACCACTCCCCCGCGGTACCCCATCCCTTACCCCGCACCTACCCTAGACGCGACCCAGGGCCCGTCTCTTGCTCGCGTCCGCCTCCCCATCGATCCGCCGCCACCAGCGGCCTTCTCCTCCGCCTTGCTGGAGCCGCCCCGGTAGCGCGACCCCGCGCCGTTCCGTGGCCCCCTCGTCTCCATCATCAGCCATGACTAGCACCCGCCGCGTAGCCGGCCTAGCTGGCCCCGTCCTCCTCTGCCTCCTTGTCGAGACCGCGCCCCGCCTCCACCGGTACCGACGCCGCACTGAAGCCCGTGCACCGTCGCCTGTACTTAGGCGTCGCGCCGCCGGCTCGCCAGGAGCTCCGCCGCCGTGGCCCCTTCTCCCATCTCTCCCCAACGTCACCGCCTTGCCAGCAACCGGCTCCGCCTCTCTGTTCCAGTCGCGACTACCCCGGGCCCGGTTGTCATCGTGTCGGCCTCTGCCTAGGACCGCCTCCTCATCTCTGATCCAGAGCCACCGCCGTCGTCCTCATCTCCCTCGGCCCACCGCCATGTAATCCTGTGCTGCGAGCGATGTCGCCTTTGCGCACCCAGCCTCATCCGAGACCGCCTCTGTCGCCTCCCCCCCGGCCAGCGTCGCCTCCCCCCGGCCAGCGTCGCCTCCGCGCCGGCCCTACACCAGCGCGAGCGAGCCCATGCACCTGGCCGTGTGGATGTTGTCCGTCCCTCTGGCCACAAGCTCGCAGCCACGTCGTGCGTGCCTACAGGAACCACCCAAGCTCCTCGTCACCCCTGTATGTTCCCTGTGGCCATGTCTGTCCCAGCACAATTGGCATGCTTCGCTGCCTATTCTGTTCCGGGCACCCGCAAATGAGCTCTGATTTATATCCTGGACGCCGTGCCCAGCTCATAACCATGATATGGCTGTGTGGTTTGCAGCGATGACGGTGCCCGTGAAGATTGAAAGGCAGGATGCAGTGCTACAAGAGCTACTCAAGTTCCTCTCTCCAAGACCATCGGCGTCGCACCCGAGTCCGGTACCGACACCCGAGAACCTCGACAAATGACGCCAAGATCTCCCCACGGATCCTAGAGCCTTGTTCCCGGACTCCGAAGACCGATCCCGGCGAGACCGAACCTGTACCACATCGAACCAAGATCGCCAAACGCCAATGTGTGACCCCTATCCGAGAACCCTATTTTTATAATATGATATTGTCACTTGTTGCATATTAAACTGTTCATGATGGCATACATATTTTGTGGGTTGGGGTACTTTGTCGATTCACCTCGTAATTAAATATGGAGTATATATGCGGCTATATTTGTCGTATCTCAACTCCATTTAATTTTGTGTAGTGAACCGATGCCATGTCTTATCTTGTTAAGCCAACATTTAAATTGTGGGGTATCTAAACAACATAAACCATCTAATTAATTGTCGGGACCCTGGTTCCAGTTAATATTGCCTAGATGCATCGTACCATTTCCATGTCATACATGCATCATGCCCGATCTTCTGCCGTAGTATTAAATAGTGTATCCGATGTTTCTTCTAGTGCTTTGCTTCTTCACGGATTAGGCCGTTGAGTTGATGCGAGTATCGCCAAGTTCTTCGGATAATGTATCTCAGGCTATGTTTCCAGGCGAGCATTCTCCCCCTTTCTACCTATTTTGCATTTATAGTCTTTACTTCCTCCTATTGATCTATTGCTATCCGTATTGTGATGCTTTAGTTTTCGTGCACCAATTATATTCCTTGCAGCCTCTATATTGCCTTGGACACATCCTATTGCCTGTTGTTTGATAGACAGTCGACCTTGCGAGTCATAGTTGCTCGCTCAGGTGTTGTTGTGCGTCGTTGTCGTTCCACCGTTGATAGAAGGTTGACACATGCTTAATGGTGGAGATGATCATGACTTTAATTACAACTTGATATTAAAATGCTGGGAATAGATATAACTAATGCAGAGGCACCGGTGGGCAATAGATAATATTTGGTTCTTCCACGCTCACTTGTGTCCCGTAGGCACCGAGTACTTGATACCTGTTCCTTGACTATCGCACTATCCGCATGTGGGACCATGAATCCCCTTAGCCAGAGCTTGATTCATTTCTTATTTCTTGGGGCCACAAAGTAGTTTGGGGTTTCATTACTATCCTCTACTTATTCCATGCGTTACTGCTTTATTTACCATTGTGGGTGGTGCAGCTGTACTGTTTAGGAATTGCGGAGTGTTTTCGTGGTATCGACAAGACCAGTCACACTTTCGGGTTCCCAGTCGTTTACAGCCATTGGCGCAAACCATGGGTCTGTCTCGGAGCCGGCCAACTTCGTTGCGACTAGCTTAATGGGGTGGCCCCCTGAAATGATTTATGAATCCTGTGATTGCTTTGTCGTGAAAGCCTCATTGGGTTTTGATTTGGTTTTTCCGAGGTTGATCGTGTGTGTGTTGCTATTTATGCACCCCTGTAGGGTAAATCTTTCTGAAAGTCGTGTCCGCGGTTATGGACGACTTGGAGCACAGTATCTCGATCATAGACAAGCATAACTAAAGTAGTGCTATAAATTTGACTTAATATGTGACTAGTAATCAGCTTCACTACAATGGAATGGATAATAAAAGTGCCAACAACTGGTGGAACTGGGGTGTATCGTGTCATGTTATATCAACCTAGTAAGTATCGCAACTCCAATGGAATGAAATAAAAGTGCCAACAACTGTTGGGTTTGGGATGTCACATGCTAATTGTATCTGACTAGTAAGTACTGCAACTACAACTGAATGGTTAATTAAAACTGCCCACTACTTATGCTATCAGGATGACTCATGCTATCTATATCTGACTAGTAAGTGCTTCAACTATAATGGAATGAATAAAACTGCCAACTGTGTGAGTTCCTCGGTTTGACTTCCTCGTTTGGTCTTGAGGGGAAATGCTAGGATGGGTATGTTTGGTGTTAGTATCAGGTTGGATCCGAATAGGTCTTTCTTATCCCTCTCTGATAGCTGCTAGTTTTACTGAGTCTCTATAGGTTGTTTAGTATTGCTGCGCTGCCGCTTCAGTCCACCATACCTATGTAGGCGAGAGCCGCCGAATTCTAGCCTCGCCGTGTACTGGCCTCAGTACTGACGCTCCTCTTTTCCCTTTGCCCTTTGTCGGCACCCCTTTTGTTTTAGCAGGTTTGAGATCGACGTCGTTAGCAGGGTTACCCATCCGGCTTTGCCTGGGCAGGGTTATGGACGCCATAGGTTATTCTTCAGGGCTCATAGCTCAATTTGCTTCTTATCCGTACTCAGATGATGTATCATTTTCAAGGTGATTTGGATCTTTGTTATGTACATCTATATTCTCGACTCAGTGAGTCGTTGCTGTATATATATCTGTTCTACGGGTTCCATCGTGGACTATTGTGTAATGATATTACTTCGTTTTCCACCCGCATGAAAGTGCCTTGTGGGCGTCCTTGAATCGTTTCTATGCGGGTCTGGCGGGAAGCGCTAAGACTTTCATAGGGCCGATTCGAGGGTGTTACAAAGTGGTATCAGAGCTCAGCAGTTGCGATACCCCACTGGTCTAGCCTGTGGGATAACCTAGCTAACGGACGTTGTAGAGTGTAAAAAGTATTTTTGCAAAATTGGTTGGATAGATCTGAGTAGGTCTATTTTTACTCCTTACCCCTATGCTATTCTTATCTTACCTTTGCGAGTTTTGAATATGTTCTCTTACCTTTCTTCAAGTCCAGGAAATTCTCGTGCTTGGGTTTTCTGTCGTACCTTCAGGGTTTCGATCCCTTCTTGCAACGGTGTTTCTATGTCCGGACTTCATGCTATCTGTGGAATCTTTCATCTGTTATATCTTTCAGTGGACCAAAATCCACTAAGAATTTCTTGTGTATCTTCCGGTGTCTACCAGCGCGACGACATCATCTACATCAGATCTTATTAAGAACTTGCATTGATCCTTTGTTTTCGAACATCTCTTGTAAAGATCTTCAATCTGAATTCCGAGAGTTGGTTGCACGATTCTTTTCTTCATGTACAGAGTAATGCTTTGAGTGCGGGATAGAGTAGCTACCATACCACTAGTATTATCATTCGCTCTTCTACATTGAATGGTGGATTGATGTAATCTTACTCCTTCCATGGAAGTTAGAGGTGGACTTACATTTCAATACCTTTATCTTCGTCTTGTTTCTCAAGAGTGTTCTCCCAATGGACGTGAGCGATGAACTTTTTGTTGGTGGTGTCGACGATTTTAAGATGGAGCAAGAATCCTTGTTAGTGGTGTCATGAGGATCTACATGAAGCGAGAACACTCAGCTCGTCGGCCTTCTTCCCCGTACCATAAGGCGTATCTCGAGGGCGAGATCCATTGTTAGTGGTGTCGAATTGTAGCACCCCGATAAAAACACTACTAGAAAATCGCTGTGTTTTTGTTTTGTGCATCATCATGATTGCATGCTCATGTCATCATGCTACATTGCATTTGAGCATCGTCGTCATCATGCATGGTTTGCCAAAAACTATTTTCTAAAAGCCTGGTTTTGTTTTCTAAATATCCCTTGTCCTTATTCAAATTAAAAAACCCTAGTCTTTATCGAACCTTTTATTTGTCTAAAAACTATTTACAAAAGTCTATTTAAAAATAAAATAAAAGTTTATGTTAATTTTGGGGAGGCAGCCAACGGCCAGGCCAGATGGCCCAACCGGAGGCCACCCAACCCACAACCACCAAACCCTAGATTAGATCTAACCTAAATCCTGACCCTAGACTCAAACCCACACACACCTGGTCCAACCCGAGCTACAACAGCCGCCCAACACCACGCCAACCTCCCTCGCGGTACACCACACATAGCGACCCACCCCACCCCTCTGCACCCCACCGACCACACCATGTTACACGCCTGGGAGCCCCAGCTCGTACACGACCCAGTCCCACCTCATCCCACCTCCCTACCGCTACACGCAACACACCCAGCCCCGCGCTGACGCAACCCGACGTGGAAAAGCAAGCACGCACGCATGTTCCGCTGCAGCGATGCAAACCCGCGACACGCCTGTGAGCCGGCCCCACCACTCCCCCGCGGTACCCCATGCCTTACCCCGCACCTACCCCAGACGCAACCCAGGGCCCGTCTCTCGCTCGCGTCCGCCTCCCCATCGACCCGCCGCCACCAGTGGCCTTCTCCTCCGCCTTGCTGGAGCTGCCCCGGTAGCGCGACCACGCGCCCTTCCGTGGCCCCCTCGTCTCCATCGTTGGCCACGACCAACGCCCGCCGTGTAGCCGGCCTAGCTGGCCCCGTCCTCCTCTGCCCCCCTGTTGAGACCGCGCCCTGCCTCCACCGGTACCGGTGCCGCACTTAAGCCCGTGCACCGTCGCATGTACTTAGGCGTCGCACCGCCGGCTCGCTAGGAGCTCCGCCGCCGCGGCCCCTTCTCCCAGCTCTACCCGACGTTACCGCCCTTGCCAGCAACCGACTGCGCCTCTCTGTTCCAGCCGCGACTACCCTGGGCCCCGTTGTCATCGTGCCGACCTCTGCCTAGGACCGCCTCCTCCTCTCTGATCTAGAGCCACCGCAGTCGTCCTCATCTCCCTCGGCCCACTTCCATGTCCTCCTGCGCTGCGAGCGATGTCGCCTTTGTGCACCCGGCCTCATCCGAGACCGCCTCTGTCGCCTGCCCCCCCCCGGCCAGCGTCGCCTCCGCGCTGGCCCTGCACCAGCGCAAGCGAGCCCGCGCCCCTAGCCGTGTGGACGTTGTCCATCCCTCTGGCCACAAGCTCACAGCCACGTCGTGCGTGCCTACAGGAACCATCCAAGCTCCTCTTCACCCATGTATGTTCCCTGTGGCCATGCCTGTCCCAACACAATTGGCATGCTTCGCTGCCTATTCTGTTCCGGGCACCCGCAGATGAGCTCTGATTTATATCCTGGACACCGTTCCTGGCTCGTAACCATGATATGGTTGTGTGGTTTGCAGCGATGACGGTGCCCGTGAAAATGCAAAGACAGGATGCAGTGCTACAACAGCTACTCGAGTTCCTCTCTCCAAGACCATCGGCGCCGCACCCGAGTCCAGTACCGACACCCGAGAACCTCGACAAATGACACCAAGATCTCCCCGCGGATCCTGGAGCCTCGTTCCCAGAGTCTGAAGACCGATCCCGGCGAGACCGAACCTGAACCACATCGAACCAAGATCGCCAAACGCCAATGTGTGACCCCTATCTGAGACCCCTATTTTTATAATATGATATTGTCACTTGTTGCATATTAAATTGTTCATGATGGCATACATATTTTGTGGGTTGGGGTACTTTGTCGATTCACCTCGTAATTAAATATGGAGTATATATGGGCTATATTTGTCTTATCTCAACTCCATTTAATTTTGTGTAGTGAATCGATGCCATGTCTTGCCTTGTTAAGCCAACACTTAAATTGTGGGATATCTAAACAACATAAACCATCTAATTAATTGTTGGGACCCTGGTTCCACTTAATATTGCCTAGATGCATCGCACCTTTTCCATATCATACATGCATCATGCCCGATCTTCTGCCGTAGTATTAAATAGTGTATCCGATGTTTCTTCTAGTGCTTTGCTTCTTCACGGATTAGGCCGTTGAGTTGATGCGAGTATCGCCAAGTTCTTCGGATAATGTATCTCTGGCTATGTTTCTAGGTGAGCATTCTCCCCCTTTCTACCTATTTTGCATTTATAGTCTTTACTTCCTCCTGTTGATCTATTGCTATCCGTATTGTGATGCTTTAGTTTTCGTGCACCAATTATATTCCTTGCAGCCTCTATATTGCCTTAGACACATCCTATTGCCTGTTGTTTGACAGACAGTCGACCTTGCGAGTCGTAGTTGCTCGCTCAGGTGTTGTTGTGTGTTGTTGTCGTTCCACCGTTGATAGAAGGTTGACACATGCTTAATGGTGGAGATGATCATGACTTTAATTACAACTTGATATTAAAATGCTGGGAATAGATATAACTAATGTAGAGGCACCGGTGGGCAATAGATAATATTTGGTTCTTCCACGCTCACTTGTGTCCCGTAGACCCCAAGTACTTGATACATGTTCCTTGACTATCGCACTATATCCATGTGGGACCATGAATCCCCTTAGTTAGAGCTTGATTCATTTCTTATTTCTTGGGGCCACAAAGTAGTTTGGGGTTTCATTACTATCCTCTACTTATTCCATGCATTACTTCTTTATTTACCATTGTGCGTGGTGCAGCTGTACTGTTTAGGAATTGCGGAGTGTTTTCGCGGTATCGACAAGCCCAGTCACACTTTCGGGTTCCCAGTCGTTTACAGCCATTGGCGCAAACCTTGGGTCCATCTCGGAGCCGGCCAACTTCGTTGCGGGTAACTTAATGGGGTGGCCCCCTGAAATGATTTATGAATCTTGTGATTGCTTTGTCGTGAAAGCCTCGTTGGGTTTTGATTTGGTTTTTCCGAGGTTGATCGTGTGTGTGTTGCTATTTATGCACCCCTATAGGGTAAATCTTTCTGAAAGCCGTGTCCGCGGTTATGGACGACTTAGAGCACAGTATCTCGATCATAGACAAGCATAACTAAAGTAGTGCTATAAATTTGACTTAATATGTGACTAGTAATCAGCTTCACTACAATGGAATGGATAATAAAAGTGCCAACAACTGGTGGAACTGGGGTGTATCGTGTCATGTTATATCAACCTAGTAAGTATCGCAACTCCAATGGAATGAAATAAAAGTGCCAACAACTATTGGGTTTGGGATGTCACATGCTAATTGTATCTGACTAGTAAGTACTGCAACTACAACTGAATGGTTAATTAAAACTGCCCACTACTTATGCTATCAGGATGACTCATGCTATCTATATTTGACTAGTAAGTGCTTCAACTATAATGGAATGAATAAAAATGCCAACTGTGTGAGTTCCTCGGTTTGACTTCCTCGTTTGGTCTTGAGGGGAAATGCTAGGATGGGTATGTTTGGTGTTAGTATCAGGTTGGATCCGAATAGGTCTTTCTTATCCCTCTCTGATAGCTGCCAATTTTACTGAATCTCTATAGGTTGTTTAGTATTGCTGCGCTGCCGCTTCAGTCCACCATACCTATGTAGGCGAGAGCCGCCGAATTCTAGCCTCGCCGTGTACTGGCCTCAGTACTGACGCTCCTCTTTTCCCTTTGCCCTTTGTCGGCACCCCTTTTGTTTTAGCAGGTTTGAGATCGATGTCGTTACCAGGGTTACCCTTTCGGCTTGGCCTGGGCAGGGTTGTGGACGCCATTGGTTATTCTTCAGGGCTCTTAGCTCAATTTGCTTCTTATCCATACTCGGATGCTGTATCATTTTCAAGGTGATTTGGATATTTGTAATGTACATCTGTATTCTTTGACTCAGTGAGTCGTTGCTATATATATCTGTTATGCGGGTTCCATCGTGGACTATTGTGTAATGATATTACTTTGTTTTCCACCCGCATGAAAGTGCCTGGTGGGCGTCCTTGAATCGTTTCTATGCGGGTCTAGAGGGAAGCGCTAAGACTTGCATAGGGTCGATTCGACGGTGTTACAGTTTGTGAGAAGTTACAATGACTCTTGATGGGGATATGCCAAATGGGGTATGCCCAGCAGGATGTTCCGATTGGGCCAAAGGTCTCACGAGTGGGCCTGCAGGACGGCTATTGGATGCGACTAAGGAGAAGGTCTGGTGACTAGAGACTAGAGGCCCAGAAGCATACTCGTCAAGTGGAGGGAGCCAACCCTCCAGCACCTGGAACAACTGAGAACAACCACGAATAAGTATCGAATGATCCGACCACGAATTGCACTGCAGAAATTGCGACTAAAAGGAAGTTTGGGGAAGAAAAACTTACTGTGGGCGCTTCATTCTTCATGGGAATGTACGGGGTGAGCCCGGCTGATGTGGTTGTAAATTCCGCATCGGTGATCTTCTTCAGGGCGGCCTTGTAGTCTTCGGCTTCCCACGACTCTTTGCTGGTCCGGGAGGGGTCGTGCTTCCCGATGCACTCATACATCCAATGCGGCCGAGCCGCTTGCGGAACCAGACACCGCCCGAGCCAGCAGTTGTAGAGGTTGATCGAGGACAGCTCTTGGCCCTTCAGCCTCTGGATCTGATCCATCATCTCCGCAACGACCATCCTCTGGTCTTCGGGGAGCTTTTTCGGCGCTAGCCGGCGAGGTTCACTCCTTTCTGCGACGAACTCGGGAAGCGCTACTTCACCGGAGGGAGTGGACTCCTTTACGTAGAACCAGCTCTTCTTCCACTCGCTCGTGGCCTTCTTCCGCAACAGAAGCTTGATAAAGTTGGCCTTCGGCTTCAATTGGAACGTGATGCCGCTGGCCGCCAACATTAGGCCGCCGGACGCCTCGCGCCTGATGCGGTCGTGGAAGAGCTCCAACCACAACGGGAAGTAAGGCCTGCAGCCAAGATAGCATTCGTAGAAGGTGACAAAGATCGCCAGCTGCTCGATGTTGTGCGGACCAAGATCCGATGGCTTAATTGTGTAGTACGCACATAAACGCTGGAAGAATAGTGAGGTGGGGAACCCCAAAGCCCTCTCTAGGTGACTGGGGAAGCAAATGAACTCGCCGGCCCGCGGTTTCGGCTCGATTTCGGAAGGTGTGGGGATTCGCCAGTTCCCCTTGCGGAGGACTCCGGCGTCCTCGAAGGATTTGAGCTGGGCCATGGTGCACTTGGATTTCCCCCATGAACCTTTTGGAGGCGCCATTAGGAAGGATCTGGGGTCGCTCGGTGTGAAGAGATTGAATCGAGGGAAGAGAGAATAAATGGGTGTGCGAGAATGAAGAATGCGGGAAAGGATCTTCAGAACTGATCTATTATTCCCCTTATAAAGGGGTGCCACCCGCCAGAATCGGGGTAGCCGTTATCCCCGGTAATTACGCCGAAGTTACCGTTGGAATATCCAACAGATAGTTTGACCAAATTGACGGTCCAACTCCTCCATTCGACCCACATGCAACTGGCACATATCCACTCACCGAAGGAGCGAATGGACAATGGAAGCATTCGCCGAAGCCACGACTGAGGACCTGGGAAAATTTCCGTGGTCTCGATGGAGTCCACCACCGATTTGACTAGGCGTCCAAATTGGACTCGCCTACTCCAACTGCCAAATGACCACTTGCGTCTGAATCAACGATGGCCTCGGGACTACTGATAGGGATATGCCAAATGGGGTATGCCCAGCAGGACGTTTCGATTGGGCCAAAGGTCTCATGAGTAAGCCTGCATGATGGCAACTGGATGCGACTAAGGAGAAGGTCTGGCGACTGGAGACTAGAGGCCCAGAGGCATACTCGAAGCCTAGTCAGATTAGGTTAAAGCCTCTGAATCCATATCCTATTCGGTTGTAAACTGTAAACCCTAGCGAGGGGCCTCATATATAAACCTCCCTAGGGTATCCTGAGGACTTACGTTCCATCATACACCCCTTCAAGCAACTCGCTGCTTAGACACCGAGCTCGCCACCCCTGTAACTCGTCTCCATCAATCTAATCTAGCAGGAGTAGGTCTTTACCCTCCGGGGGGCCGAACCTGGGTAAACCATGTGCATCCGCCCCCATCTTGCACCGTAGATGGCCGCTAGCTCTCGTCTGCATCTCAATCAATCGCTGCCAATAGCAGCGACTGCCATGGCCATTTCCACGACAACTCTGGTGGATCCATGTGTGGTTTGTGAGAAGAAAACACAAGCAATGACACTAGGTGTGGTTCATGAAAAGAAAACACATCCACTAACACTAGTATGTATCCATGTGTGGTTTGTGAGAAGAACACACATGCAATGACACTAGGTGTGGTTCATGAAAAGAACACACATCCAATGACACTGGTGGATCCTTATGTGGTTTGTGAAGAAGAACACACATGCAATGACTCTAGCTGTGGTTCATGAAAAGAACACACATGCAATGACACCGGTGGATCCATGTGTGGTTTGTGACAAGAACAGACATGCAAATGACTCTAGCTACGGTTCATGAAAAGAACACACATGCAATCACACCGGTCGATCCATGTGTGGTTTGTGAGAAGAACAGACATGCAATGACTCTGGGTGTGTTTCATGAAAAGAACAGACATCCAATGACACAGGTGGATCCATGCGTGGTTTAATGGAAAGAACACACATGCAATGACAGTAGGTGTGTTTCTTGAAAAGAACACACATCCAATGACACTGGTGGATCCATATGTGGTTTGTGGAAAGAACACACATGCAATGACTCTAGATGTCGTTAATGAAAAGAACACACATCCAGACACTGGTGGATCCATATGTGGTTTGTGGAAAGAATATACATGCAATGACTCTAGCTATGGTTTGTGAAAATAACAGACATGCAATGACACTGGTGGATCCATTTGTGGTTTGTGAGAAGAACACACATGCAATTACACTGGTCTATCCTTATGTGGTTTGTGAGAAGAACACACATTCAATGACTCTAGGTGTGGTTTATGAAAAGAACACACATGCAATGAAACTGGTGGATCCATGTGTGGTTTGTGAAAAGAACAGACATGCAATGACTCTTGGTGTGGTTCATGAAAAGAAGCACATCCAATGACACTAGTGGATCCATATGTGGTTTGTGAAAAGAAGAGACATGCAATCACACTGGTGGATCCATGTGTGGTTCTTGAAAAGAACACACATCCAATGACACTGGTGGATCCTTATGTGGTTTGTGAGAAGAACACACATGCAATGACTCTAGATGTGGTTCATGAAAAGAACACATATCGAATGACACTGGTGGATCCATATGTGGTTTGTGGAAAGAACAAACACGCAATGACTCTAGTTGTGGTTAATGAAAAGAACACACATGCAATGACACTGGTGGAGACATATGTGGTTTATGAAAGGAACACACTTGCAATGACACTGGGTGTGGTTCATGAAAAGAACACACATCCAATGACACTGGTGGATCCATATGTGGTTTGTGGAAAGAACAGACATGCAATGACTCTAGTCCTGGTTCATGAGAACAACACACATGCAATGACACTGGGTGTGGTTCATGAAAAGAACACACATCCAATGACACTGGTGGATCCTTATGTGGTTTGTGGAAAGAACAGACATGCAGTGACTCTAGTTGTGGTTAATGAAAAGAACACACATGCAATGTCACTGGTAGATCCATATGTGGTTTATGAAAGGAACACACATGCAATGACACTAGGTATGGTTCGTGAAAAGAACACACATCCAATGACATTGGTGTATCCTTATGTGGTTTGTGAGAAGAACAGACATACAATGACTCTTACTGTGGTTAATGAAAAGAACAGACATGCAATGAACTCTGCTGGATCCATATGTGGTTTGTGAGAAGAACACACATGCATAGCCTCTAGATGTGGTTTGTGAGAAGAACACATATACAATGACTCTGGTGGATCCATGTGTGGTTTGTGAGAAGAACACACATGCAATGACACTGGGTGTGGTTCATGAAAAGAAAACACATCCAATGACACGGGTGTATCCTTATGTGGTTTGTGAGAAGAACACACATGCAATGACATTGGTAGATCCTTATGTGGTTTGTGAAAAGGAACACACGTGCAATGATCTAGCTGTGGTTCATGAAAAGAACACACATGCAATCACACCAGTAGATCCATGTGTGGTTTGTAAGAAGAACAGACATGCAATGACTCTGGGTGTGGTTCATGAAAAGAACAGACATCCAATGACACTAGTGGATCCATGTGTGGTTTAATGAAAAGAACACAAATGCAATGACATTGGGTGTGGTTCATGAAAAGAACAGACATCTAATGACACTGGTGGATCCATATAAGGTTTGAGGAAAGAACACACATGCAAACACTCTAGCTGTGGTTAATGAAAAGAAAACACATCCAATGACAATGGTGGATCCATATGTTCTTTGTGGAAAGAACAGACATGCAATGACTCTAGCTACGGTTTGTGAAAAGAACAAACCTGCAATGACACTGGTGGATCCATGTGAGGTTTGTCAGAAGAACACACATGCAATGACACTGGTGTATCCTTATGTGGTTTGTGAGAAGAACACGCATGCAATGATTCTACCTATGGTTCATGAAAAGAACACACATGCAATGACACTGGTGGATCCATGTGTTGTTTGTGAAAAGAACATACATGCAATGACTCTAGGTGTGGTTCATGAAAAGAACACACATCCAATTACACTAGTGGATCCATATGTGGTTTGTGAAAAGAACAGACGTGCAATAACACTGGTGGATCCATGTGTGGTTTGTGAAAAGAACAGACATGCAATGACACCGGTAGATCCATGTGTGGTTTGTGAGAAGAACACACATGCAATGGCACTGGGTGTGATTCATGAAAAGAACACACATCCAATGTCATTGGTGGATCCTTATGTGGTTTGTGAGAAGAACACACATGCAATGACTCTAGCTGGGGTTCATGAAAAGAACACACATCCAATGACAATAGGTGGATCCATATGTGGCTTGTGGAAAGAATAGACAAGAAATGACTCTAGCTGTGGTTAATGAAAAGAACAGACATGCAATGACACTGGTGGATCCATATGTGGTTTGTGACAAGAAAACACATGCAATGACACTGGGTGTGGTTCATGAAAAGAACAAACATGCAATGGCACTGGTGGATCCATGTGTGATTTGTGAGAAGAACACATATGCAATGACACTAGGTGTGGTGCATGAAAAGAAAACACCTCCAATGACACTCGTGTATCCTTATGTGGTTTGTGAGAAGAACACACATGCAATGACTCTAGCTATGGTTCTTGAAAAGAACAGACATGCAATGACACTGGTGGATCCTTATGTGGTTTGTGGAAAGAACATACATGCAATGACTCTGGGTGTGGTTCACGAAAAGAAAGACATGCAATGACACTGGGTGTGGTTCATGAAAAGAACACACATCCAATGACACTAGTGGATCCTTATGTTGTTTGTGAAAAAGAACACACATGTAATGAATCTAGATATGGTTCATGAAAAGAACAAACATCCAATGACACTAGTGGATCCATGTGTGGTTTGTGGAAAGAACATACATGCAATGACTCTAGCTGTGGTTATATGAAAAGAACATACATGCAATGACTCTAGCTATGGTTTGTGAAAAGAACACACATCTAGTGACACTGGTGGATCCATATGTGGTTTGTGAGAAGAACAGACATGCAAATGACTCCATATGTGGTTCATGAAAAGAACACACATGCAATCACACTAGTGGATCCATGTGTGGTTCATGGAAAGAACACACATCCAATGACACTAGTGTATCCTTATGTGCTTTGTGAGAAGAACACACATGCAATGACACTAGGTGTGGTTCATGAAAAGAACACACATCCAATGACACTGGTGGATCCTTATGTGGTTTGTGAGAAGAACACACATGCAATGACTCTAGCTGAGGTTCATGAAAAGAACACACATCCAATGACAATAGGTGGATCCATATGTGGCTTGTGGAAAGAACAGACATGCAATGACTCTAGCTATGGTTAATGAAAAGAACAGACATGCAATGACACTGGTGGATCCATATGTGGTTTGTGACAAGAAAACACATGCAATGACACTGGGTGTGGTTCATGAAAAGAACACACATCCAATGACACTAGTGGATCCATATGTGGTTTGTGAAAAGAACACACATGCAATGACACTGGTGGATCCATGTGTGGTTTGTGAGAAGAACAGACATGCAATGACTCTAGCTGTGTTTTGTCAAAAGAATAGACATGCAATGAACTCTGGTGGATCCATATGTGGTTTGTGAGAAGAACACACATCCAATAACTCTAGATGTGTTTTGTGATAAGAACACACATGCAATGACTCTAGATGTGGTTTGTGAAAATAACACACATGCAATGACACTAGTGGATCCATATGTGGTTTGTGAAAAGAACATACATCCAATGACTCTAGATGTTGTTTGTGAAAAGAACACACATGCAATGACTCTGGTGGATCCTTATCTGGTTTGTGAAAAGAACAGACATGCAATGACTCTAGTTGTGGTTTGTGAAAAGAACACACATGCAATGAACTCTGGTGGATCCATATGTGGTTTGTGAGAAATGCAATGACTCTAGATGTGGTTTGTGAAGAGAACACACATGCAATGGCACTTGTGGATCCATATGTGGTTTGTGAAAAGAACACACATCCAATGACTAGATGTGGTTTGTGAAAAGAACACACATGCAATAACACTGGTGGATCCATGTGTGGTTTGTGAGAAGAACAGATATGCAATAACTCTAGCTGTGGTTTGTGAAAAGAACATACATGCAATGAACTCGGGTGGATCGATATGTGGTTTGTGAGAAGACACATGCAATGACTCTAGATGTGGTTTGTGCGAAGAACACACATGCAATTACTCTATCTGTGGTTAATGAAAAGATTTGACATGCAATGACTCTAGTTGTGGTTTATGGAAAGAACACACATGCAATGACTCTAGTGGATCCATATCTGGTTCATGAAAAGAACACACAGTCAATGACATTGGTGGATCCATATGTGGTTCATGAAAAGAACACACATGCAATGACAATGGTGGATCAACATGTGGTTTATGAAAAGAACACACATGCAGTGACACTGGTGGTTCCATGTGGTTTATGACAATAACACACATGCAATGAACTCTAGTGGGTCCATCTTGTTTATGAGAAGAACACACATCCAATGAACTCTAGTGGATCTACCTTGGCATAATTTGATGTTTCCCATGATGTATTTCATTGTACAAGACACTCACTTTCCATTTTTATACTATTGGTTTTTTGATACTACTCAGTTTTTCCCCCTCTCTCTATCTTTCGTAGAAGCCCAAACATGTGCTCACTTTGTCTGCTACTCCCTGATTGGTTGTCATAGTTGTCACGCGGATCATGCGGAATAACCATTGATTCGGTGCGATCCAACGATGATCATTGCACACGTCATTCCCTTCATAGTACAGCCTGAGATAGCACGGACGTCTCCCTCAGCGAGACTTCTACAAGAAGGAACACGAAGCCATCCATGGAAAAATTCGTCGACTTGTCATGTCATGTTTAATCAAGTCTGAAAAGCCTACTGCTGCTACTACTACGCCACAACACATGCGTCATCGAGTCCACGGTCGTTGATGGACAGCTGCAATTTATTGCCACTTGATTTTAATAAGACATATCCCATTTTTACGCATTGGCTCTCAATCTCACTTCCAACTGGGCCCCACCGTAAGAAACTTGCATGCGCTAGCCGGAGGCCAAATAGCTAAGCTCGACAAGACCTAACAATCTCCGCCTTCATCGAGTCACTCGCAGTCATCAACACATCCCTCTACCCGATCTAGCACAACCCCACAAATCTCGCCGTACAGCCACCTACCTTCCCCTCTACATTTCCACTTTTAATTATCACCAATTTTAGGGCCGTGTCAAACTTCGTACATAGAAATTGTGTATGCGCCCTTTGCATGCGGCTCAATACACAAATGCCATGCATGGCCCGGGAAAAAACGTGACGTACCGTGCACGTGTCGCAGTGCATGGTGCAGTAGACTGCACAGCGCGTTGCACTATGGTGCAACAAAACGTGCATTGCTTCCACTCACCTTAACTATAGAGCCCCTCTCTGCACACCCACTCTCACTCTCGCTCACTCTCCCCACGCAACCCTCTCGACTGTCCCACCAGCATCTGCAAACTCCCAAGAATACCCCGTCCGCGCCGGCAATGGCGGAGGAGGATACGGTGGCCATCGTTGCCTCCAAGGCCGCCAGCGAGGACCCCTCTCTCCTTGCCGGTCCCCCTCGATGCGTTGAAAGCAGACGCCGTCCCCATCCAGGCCCCCATCGAGGCATCGATGGCAGCCATAGTTCCCGTCCAGGCCCTCGGCCACGCTACTGACGTAGCCATCAATGAGGAGCCCCCCGCTGGCGAGGAGGCTCCCACCGGTCACGAGTAGATCCAGCTCTTCAGGGGCCCCTACGATCCAGATGAGTACATCGCTCTGCTGAACCCCTACGACACCGGCATCGACGACCCATAGTCGGAGGTAACTAGGGTTTGCTCCCCTTCTCTGGTTCTTCTACCATTCCCATCGTTGGATGCTTGATCTTGGTTTATTAGGATTCGCTTGTTCGCATTTCGATTTCTCGATCTTCTTACATCATATACTCCCCCATTTTCCTTTTTTTCCAATAGGTTTACGGCAGTGACGTCTATAGCGATGACGAGTCCAGGCACACCAAGACTCGTCAGGTGCTGAGGAGGCTGCAGGTCGGCCAGTACGACGCCTTCTTCGCTGGCGGCGACTACAGTTGCCCCTTCTGTAAGGGGATCGCCTTCTGTTGGGCGAGTCTCGCCGGCACTGACTTCAACTCCTTAGTGATGCATGCAGAGGGCCCGAGCTCTGGCACCCACAATGGAGGCCAGACCGTGAACGTCAACGCCTACATCGTTGAACACCAGGCTCTCGGCATTCACCTACGAAACCTCCAGTGGGTGGCCATCGAAGAGGGTCGCATGCCTCCAATCAAGCCCAAGGCCCCAAGATCAAGGGACTGGGCAGCAAGAAGTGGAGGAAGCCCCGGAGGGAGGAGGCGGAGGCGCAGGCGCATGAAAGGAGGGGTTGAATGTGTCTGCTGCTAAGCAGCTTCTTTTGATTTTCTATATTTTTCTTGCATCCTATTTCTGGTTGAATGCATCGAACCTCGTTAAGCAACCTACTTTCTATTGCTATATCCTATTTAGCTGCGCATAGCTATATCTATATTTGTTTTGTTTTCTGAATGAATGTATTCTGCTTGGTATGATTTGCTACTCTAGATTTGGTACCAGATCGGAGGCAAAAGGAGGTCCAAAAGGGAGCGAATTATTGAAGAGAGAATCTTCTCTAGATTTGCTACCAATTTGGGAAAATGAAACATATCTGTTTAGCGAGAGAGGAAAAAGGTACTCTTTCAAACAGCCAGTTAACGAGCTACCATTTGATAAGCTACAAGACACATACAGAAACATAACACAAAGAAGTAAAATTTATTTTAGTACTCTCACTTGAGGCGCAAGACATCTTGACAAGATAAATGAGTTCCACAAAATAGAAATGTAACACAAAGAAGTAAAATTTAATTCACTTCTCATCAGCCCACTTGAGGCGCTTGCCATCGTTCCTAGGCGACCAACTGCGGTCATTCCAGGTGGATCTTACATTATTGGCACTCCCCAGCTCACGAAATGCTTCGTCCCACCTGGGATCTGACTTGGCTTCCCTATCTTCAGCGTCCTGCGGCACAATTAGCGGTAGATCACAAGCCTAATTATTGCCGCTAGAAGATGCCTCTATGTTTGCTACTTTAGCTGCAGCCTCTCTGTCAGCTGCTTCAGATGCAGCCATTTTCTTTTCATATGCAGCTTCAAACACAGCTATTCTGGATTTTCTACAAAGGGCTCCCCTAAGCTCGTCTTCCCTCTTGCAAATAGGGCAAAACACGAGGTAATGTAGAAAAAATGGATCTTCTTGTATAGCTAGTAGGTCACGTAAGCATCTATGGCTGCATACTTCAGGTTTATATTGGACAACGGCCACTCATCCCAGAAATCGTGTCTATCCGTAGGGAAATCTGCCTTCATTCTATCGTACGACTCATCGAGGATTCTAGTTGCGAGTGATGCCATTCCATCCTTACTCGAGCCCCCTAGGATCTTGACAAGACTCTAAATATCGATCTAGTTGTGCGCAGGAATTGTAATTCCCTCTCGATGAAATTTCGAAAAATCGGTTGTATTGTCGATAGTGCAGAAAACAATTCCGTTTTCTACAAGGAACTGGCACAGCACCGGACAATTCCTGTCTGTCCTGAAAGTATGTAGTTTGTCATCACCAAAATTTGTAACTACAAATATTTTGTCAATGCACGGTCATCATCTGAATATAATTTTAAAAAGTTTAGTAAATGCAAGATCAAGAAACTCAACATTGTCTTGTCATAATTTATTTGGTCCTAAATAAAATCCAGTAGTTGCAAGATGAGCAAATGGATAAAGAACAAGAGGAGAAAACCCTAAAAGCAGTTAGTTACAGAAAGCAGATCTACAAACCGGGAGAAGTGGTAAATGAGGACGTGTTTCCTCATGTCCAGTTGAATGACGGCGACTTCACTCCCTTCATATGGGTCCTCCGGGATGTACTCAAGGTCCAATCCCACAAACTTGTCCTCGTCTTTCTCAAGCCAACCCTTGTACATCCTCAGGACTCGCACCACTGTCTCCTCCTCGTTGGTGTAGACGACGTCTATATTCTTATTGTCATGGGTAGTGAAGCTTGTCTCTAGAGTGCGACGACCTTCCATGGCAGCAAGGAGAAGACAGGAAGAAGACAGATGACATGAAGAAGAAGAGTGGTTTCTGTGAGGCAGGGGAATAGTGGAACCGTCAATGCGCTTTTAAGGTAGTGGTTAACAACGGGGACGGAAGTCCAAAGGAGAGACGCGTGGCAGTGGTCGTTCCAGCTACTGAGTAAACAAAAAATAATTATAGCGATGATATGTGTGCCCTGTTTTGTCACGTCAATACACTGGGACAGTCGTGTTGTCCTATCCACTGTGTCAGCGCTGCAAGCCTACGTGACAGCCACCCCGCCTAAGCGATAGGAGCGACATAACGGCGAAAACTGATAGGGGGCCCAACTTGATGGCGGTTAGCCTGATATTTTGTATTGAAACGTAAAGTTGAATTCGTACCAAAAAGACCCTCTAAGTATTTGGCATGCCAACTGTAGTCATCGCGGCTGATTACAAGCAACTTGGGTACCGCAACTTTCGGGCTGCAAAATGATATTCTCCGCCATGCGGGCACTTCGGTGGCAACTCCATCGACGAAGTCGGGGTAGGTCTCAAGACGGTCTAGCGGGGGGACATCTGGCCCATAGAAATACGTGTGTTGCTAGTTCTTGCAAGACTCGTGCCCCACGATGTCGGGGAAGCGCCGGCTAGGCCGGATCTTAAAGCTAATGGTTCTGCAGATCCGCAGTTCGTCCTTGGACTCTATGGAATCTCTCTTGACGGTGAAAAAATATACAAACATATCTAGTCTAGGCTTAATCCCTAGATATCCTTCGCACAGAGCTACAAAGTTGCTAAGGACTAGAATGTTGTTGGGAGAAAGATTGTGGGGAAGTACCCAGAAGTGTCGGAGGACATCCAAGAAGAAGTCGAAGACTGGCAGGCTTACGCCACGTACCAGCTGAGATTTGAGGTACACCTTCTCTCTAGGTTGAGGAGAAGGGACCACCTCGCCAGCCGGTGCCGCCCACAAGACTAGCTTCTCCGCCGCGAGGAGATACCCCTCGGCGACCAGCTCCTGCAGATCTTTGGCGAAGAGATAAGAGCCTCTCCACATCCCCTTGTGGGAATCGTTCTCTTCTTCAGCGGCTTCGGGCGCCGCTCATTCTTGTTCATCGCCGGCAGATTCTGTCATGGCGGAGACGGGAACGACCACCCTCCGGCGGAACAATCACTCCTTGGGATGGCTATAGTATAGCCTCGGGAATCACCGTCGTGGAAGGAACAGAGCCGCTGGAGGCCATTACGATGAGGAGAAGGTGGACGAAGAAAGGGCTCTGGTTAGGGTTTTTGCAGAAGAGGTCGAACGGTCGCGCGGCTGGAGTAAGACGAAGACTGGGAAGCGAATGGGTAAAAGAAATAAATTGACCACGGTGGAAATATATAATCCTCGTGTCAAGATTCATGCAAAAAGATCTGATTGATGGACCGTTGCCGATGTGGAAGTGAACGTGCGCGGTGATTTTGCCACGTCCTCGGTCTTTTGTCGGAGAATATCATTTTGCGGCCCGAAAGTTGGGGTGCCTAGGCAACGCGGTACTCAAGTTCCCTGAAATCAGCCGCGATGACTATAGTTGGTGTGCCAAATACTCAGAGGGTCTCTTTGGCACGAATGCAACTTTACGTTTCAATACAAAAAATCTGGCTAACGGCCGTCAAGTTGGGCCCCCCGTCAGTTCTCGCCATTATGTCGCTCCCGTCGCTTAGGTGTCAATTAGGCTTGCAGCGTTGGTGCATGCATCCATTACGCGTCTTCTTCTTCCCCGGAGCGGCAATCTATGGGGCATTGCATCCATGGCACAGAGCTGGGATGTGGACGCACTTGCTTGGCCCAGCTCTCCACCCTGTAGGCTTGCAGCGTTGGCGCATGCATCCATTACGCATCTTCTTCTTCACCAGAGAGGCAATCTGTGGTCGTGGCCATGGCGCAGAGCTGGGACGTGATGAACCTTCTCGGCCCCGCTCTCCTCCCCATCCCGAGTCAGAGCTCGCCCTCACCATGGACGCACCCATGGCACGGTGCAGGGACGAGAATTGGTTCCCGGTGAGATCTGTCACCATGTCGACCATGCTCGGTTCTGTTTTCCTCCTCTAGAATCCGAGATCATCGTCACCGTGGTTGCACCCGCACCAATTTTGCGACCTCTGCCGAGGTCTCTGTGGTAGCTCAAGTTCTATCATGTTGGACCTGTAAGCAAATTCAGAGCTGGTCGGTGGCAACCCGTTGTTGACCCTGCAAGGAATTTGCTAAAGACTGTGTGCCGCTGCAAGGCCTTCGGCTTCTGCCAATGTCCACCGCTGATGTGAGATCATTTAGTTACTTCATATAATTGAACACTAGAAATTTTAAGGCACTCCATATAAAGGAGTAGATTACTATAGAAGGTTCACCAGAGACACCACGGATATATTGTCTTACATGCCACACACAGGTAATAATTAACTAAAACAAAATAAAAGCAGGGGCGGCAGTAGGAGGCCGAGACACGGAGACGCCTAGCAGGGCAGGGGCATTAGCAGGAGGCAGAGACAGCCTAGTCGATGGGATACAGGCCAGTTCTAACATAATCCCGAAGGAACTTGCCGAAGGCTGCGTGTCGTGCCAAGGTAATCGGCCTATACCTTCTGCCTCCTCCTCTAGCAATGCCCACCACATGATGGATCATGCTGTCGAGGTCCATGTTGATTGCTCTGCCACAGAATGGGCAAAACAGTCTCCCCTATGGTGGAAACGGATTAGCCCACACCGTAACCGCCTCAGCACGTAGCGGTTCTTGTTGTCCCTGGATACCTTGCTATTGTTCACTTCATCATCATCCTCCTATTGATTTTTAAGAACATAACTTAGAACTCATAAATATGATTGAATTGTATTACAACTCAAGAATTGACAACATGTATATGTAAGACAATATATCCGTGGATATCAAAGATAAAACAGCTCAGCAATAGTTTGATCGGTTCATATATCATTTCATCTCAACACAATGACAAATAATTGCATCAGAGTGTATGTAGAATAAAGATTGTGGCCTCATAAGTTTCTACAGGGATGGCGTAAGCGAACCAAGTAACAATTGCACGGCTTATATTGATCTTGTACATGGCCCCAGGTTCGCTAACTCATCCCTGAAAAAATCTGACACCAATGTGTCTGCTCTCTTTGGGGAAAATTTCCATAATTGGCCACAATAAGAAATTGAAATGTAATCGTACAAAACAATATTCAGGGATATACATAGTCAAGTACAAAAATAAGCCTAAGTATTTTAATTATAAATAAAAACCAAACAATTAATCTTCAAGTACATGTTAAAAATACTTATGATCAAAACCATTCATATACATATGCATCATACCAATCATTAAAAGATCAGAAACAAATCAAGGATCATATATGTAGTTCCATATGAGAATAAATCAAGGGCCTCATAATTTATTTCAGAGATGGAGTTGGAGAACCAAAGTACCAACAGCACAACCGATATTTTTTGTGTGCATTGCTGCCTCAGGTTTACCAACCCATCCCTAAAACACGACACCATCATACGTGTCTCCCCTTGAACTCTTTTAGGGCAAATTTCAATCATCGGCTTCGGTGACAAACTAAAATGTAACTCTTATACACATGGAATAGATAATTCAAATATCATAGTTCTATGAATGTAGAATAAAGATTGCGGCCTCATAAGTTTCTACAGGGATGGCGTAAGCGAACCAAGTAACAATTACACAGCTTATATTGATCGTGTACATGGACCCAGGTTCGCTAACTCATCCCTAAAAAAATCTGACACCAATGTGTCTGCCTCTCTTTGGGGCAAATTTGAATCATTAGCCACAATAAGAAATTGAAATGTAATCGTACAAAACAATATTCAGGGATATACATATGCATAATACAACGCATTCATATATCAGAAACAATACAAAGATTATATATATAGGTTCCATATGAGAAAAAAATTAGGGCCTCATTTTTTTCAGCGATGGAGTTGGAGAACCAAAATACCAACAGCATAACCTGTAGTGTTTATGTGCATTGCTGCCTCGGGTTCACTAACCATCCCTAAGAAAACGACACCATCAGATGCCCTTACACTATTTTGGGGAAAAATTGAATCATTGGGCTCAGTAAGGAATAGAAATGTAATGTTATAGGCATGTTGTGTATCGAAATCAACACTCAACTAGCAAACTCAACTAGATGGCAGATGAGCAGATTGGGGTTTTGTGACTAGACGGATTGGGGTTTTGTGACTAGATGGCAGATGCATCAATCGACCGATCGAGCCATATATACTACCCTACTTCAAGAGCAAAAGAATATGTACATGATTGAGCAAATCCTATGTATGAACAGTGAAATCTGCGGCTGCGACTAGAGAACCTAGCAATATAGTACCTCGGACTCCTCGTCAGGGACCTCCTCCTTGAACTCGTCATTCTCCGCGATTGCGTCGAAGATTTCTTGTACGGCGATGGGGTCGTTGATGTAGAGCACCGGATTGCCTCCACCTGCCGCATGCCTCCCATCCAGATCTGCCGCTGGCACCACGACATTGTCGGCCACCTGTTGCTCGATGGTGACGGCTACTGGCTGGACGGATGAGCTCGCACCCTCGACAGCGCGGTGACGAGCGGCATTCGTGCCCGGAGAAGACGCCTCCGCCTGCTTGGCAAAGACCGAGCCATCTGCTGCTGCGCCTTCAACTGGCTTCACCTCTGGCTCGTCTCCACGCGTACGCTTCATGACGCACCAAGGGAAGGATGTAGTGTAAGCGAGGGAGCTTCGGCGTGCGCGGTAGGTGCAGATTGGGGTCTTGGGACTAGACAGATTGGGGGAAAATGACATGAGCACATGGAAGAAGAAGGTTGAGGGGGTTATAAACACCAGACCATTCGTAGTCCTCTAGTGGACACGTGTGGTGGGCGGGGGGCTACCACGATCTCCACCTTTTTTGGGGTTCCCTTTTTTTGAAACAGCCACGATCTCCACCATTTTTTGGGTTCCCTTTTTTTTTGAAACAGCCACGATCTCCACTTTAGAGCTACATTGAAAACACTCTCATGGCAGACCTCGATTCCACTGCATGCAAGTGGCGCGGAACAAATTTCTAGCAACGTTAGATCTACTAGAGGGGCGCCCTTGCCTCATGGAAGTTACTAGCGGTAGGGCCCAGTTGGAAGTGAGATTGAGAGCACTGCGTAAAAATGGGATATGTCTTATTAAAATCAAATGGCAATAAATTGTAGCGTCCCATCGACAACCGTGCACTCGATGACCCCGTTGCCCTATGCATGTGTTGTAGTAGCAGTAGTAGCCTTTGCACACTAGATAAAATGTGGCATGACCACTCGACGACTTTTGCCATGGATGGCATCGTGTTCCTTCTTGTAGAGGGAGACATCAAGATGGGGCCTCGTCAAGATGGTAGCTCGTTAACTGGCAGTTTGAAAGAGTACCCTTTTCCTCTCTTGCTAAACAGATATGTTTCATTTTTCCCAAATTGGTAGCAGATCTAGAGAAGATTCTCCCTTCGATAATTCGTTCCCTTTTGGACCTCTTTTTGCCTCCGATCAGGTAGCAAATCTAGAGCAGCAAATCACACCAGGCAGAATACATTCATTCAGAAAAAAACAAATGTAGATATAGTTGTGCGCAGCTAAATAGGATATAGCGATAGAAATTAGGTTGCTTAACGAGGTTCGATGCATTCAGCCAGAAATAGGATGCAAGCAAAATATATAAAATCAAAAGAAGCTGCTTAGCAGCAGCAGCCGCCGCAGATGCAGATACATTCAAGGACACATTCAACCCGTCCTTCATGCGCCCGCGTCTCCGCCTCCTCTTCTCCGGCGCTTCCTCCACTTCTTGCTACCCAGTCCCTTGATCTCGGGGGCCTTGGGCCTGATTGGAGGCATGCGACCCTCTTTGATGGCCACCCGCTGGAGGTTTTGGAGGTGAATGTTCAGAGCCCGGTGTTCAGCGATGTAGGCGTTGATGTCCATGGTCTTGCGCTCGCTGCCTTTGTGGATACCGGAGCCCGGGGCCTCTGCATGCTTCAGTAAGGAGTTGAAGGCAGTGCCGGTGAGACTCACCCGGCAGAAGGGGCAGTGCCAGTAGCCGCCCATGAAGAAGGCGTCGTACTGGCCGGCCCGCAGCCTCCTCGGCACCTGACGAGCCTTGGTGTGCATGGACTCGTCATCGCTGCAGACGTCGCTGCCGAAAACCTATTGGAAGAAAAGGAAAATGGGGGAGTAGATGGTGTAAGAAGATCGAGCAATCAAAATGCGAACAAGCGAGTCCTAATAAACCAAGATCTAGCATCCAACGATGGGAATGGTAGAAGAACCAGGGGAGGGGAGCTAACCCTAGTTACCTCCGATGATGGGTCGTCGATGTTGGTGTTGTAGGGGTTCAGCAGACGATGTACTTATCTGGATCGTAGGTGCCCCAGAAGTGCTTGATATGCTTATGACCGGCAGGGGCCTCCTCGCCGACGGGGGGCTCCTCTTCGGTGGATCCATCGGTAGCGGGGACGGGAGCCTGGACAGGAACGGCGGCTTCCATCGATGCCTCAACTGGGGCCTGGACAGGGACGGTGGCTGCTTTCAATGCGTCGAGGGGGACCGGCAAGGAGACGGGGGCCTCCTCGCCGGCGGCCTCGGAGGCGACGATGGCCACCTTATCCTCCTCTGTCATCGCCGGCACGGACGGGGTATTCTCGGGAGTTTGCAGATGCTGGTGGGACAATGGAGAGGGTTGCGTGGGGAGAGTGAGCGAGAGTGACAGTGGGTGTGCGGAGAGGGGCTCTATAGTTAAGGTGGATGGAAGCAAGGCACGTTTAGTTGCACCACCATGCAATGCGCCGCGCAGTATACTGCATCGTGCACCACGACACGTGCACGGTACGTCACGTTTTTTTCCCGGGCCAAGCATGGCAGTTCTGTATTGAGCCGCATGGAAAGGGCGCATACACAATTTCTATGTACGAAGTTTGACACGGCGCTAAAATTGGTGATAGTTAAAAATGGAAATGTAGAGGGGAAGGTAGGTTGCTGTATGGCGAGATTTGTGGGGTTGTGCTAGATCGGGTAGAGGGATGTGTTGATGACTGCGAGTGACTCGATGAAGGCGGAGATGTTAGGTCTCGTCGAGCTCAGCTCTTCGGCCTCCGGCTAGCGCATGCAAGTTTCTTACGGTCGGGCCCAGTTGGAAGTGAGATTGAGAGCCGCTACGTAAAAAATGGGATATGTATTATTAAAATCAAGTGGCAATAAATTGCAGCTGTCCATCGACGACCGTGCACACGTTGACTCATGCGTTGTGGCGTAGTAGTAGCAGTAGTAGGCTTTTCAGACTTGATTAAACATGACATGACCGCTCGACGACTTTTTCCATGGACGGCATCGTGTTCCTTCTTGTAGAAGTCTCGCTGAGGGAGACGTCCGTGTTGTCTCACCGCTGTACTGTGAAGGGCACGATGTGTGCAACAATCATTGTTGGATCGCACAGAATCAACGGTTGGTGCGCACGATCTGCGTGGCAACTATGACAACCAATCAGGGAGTAGCAGACAGGGTGAGCATAGGTTTGGGCTTCTACGAAAGATAGAGAGAGGGGCAAAACTAAGTAGTACCAAAAAACTAAGGGCAAAACTGAGTAGTATAAAAATGGAAAGTGAGTGTCTTGTACAATGAAATACATCGTGGCATACATCAAATTATGCCAAGATATATCCACTAGAGTTCATTGGATGTGTGTTCTTCTCATAAACCACATGGACCCACTAGAGTTCATTGCATGTGTGTTATTGTAATAAACCACATGGATCCACCAGTGTCATTGCATCTGTGTTCTTTTCATAAACCACATGTTGATCCACCAGTCTCATTGCATGTGTGTTCTTCTCATGAACCACACATGGATCCACCAGTGTCATTGCATGTGTGTTCTTCTCATGAACCACATCTAGAGTCATTGCATGTCTGTTCTTCTCACAAACCACATATGGATCCACCAGTGGCATTGCATGTGTGTTCTTCTCACAGCTAGAGTCATTGCATGTGTGTTCTTTTCATGAACCACAAATAGTGTCATTGCATGTCTGTTCTTCTCAGAAACCACATAAGGATCCACCAGTGTCATTGCATGTGTTTTTTTCATGAACCACACCCAGTGTCATTGCATGTCTGTTCCTCTCACAAACCACCCATGGATCCACCAGTGTCATTGCATGTGTGTTATTTTCATGAACCATAGCTAGATTCATTGGATGTGTGTTCTTTTCATGAACCACAGCTAGAGTCATTGCATGTGTGTTCTTCTCACAAACCACATAAGGTTACACCAGTGTCATTGCATGTGTGTTCTTCTCATGAACCACATCTAGAGTCATTGCATGTCTGTTCTTCTCACAAACTACATAAGGATTCACCAGTGTCATTGGATGTGTGGTCTTCTCATGAACTTCACCAAGTGTCATTGGATGTGTGTTTTTCTCACAAACCACACATGGATCCAGCAGTGTCATTGCATGTGTGTTATTCTCATGAACCACACATGGATCCACCAAGTGTGATTGCATGTCTGTTCTTTTCACAAACCACATAAGGATCCACCAGTGTCATTGCATGTGTGTTCTTTTCATGAACCACACCCAGTGTCATTGCATGGTTGTTCCTCTCATAGACCACACATGGATCCACTAGTGTCATTGCATGTGTGTTCTTCTCATGAACCACATCTCGAGTCATTGCATGTCTGTTCTTCTCACAAACCACATATGGATCCACCAGTGTCATTGCATGTATGTTCTTCTCATGAACCACAACTAGAGTCATTGGATGTGTGTTCTTTTCATGAACCACAGCTAGAGTCATTGTATGTCTGTTCTTCTCACAAACCACGTATGGATCCACAAGTGTCATTGCATGTTTGTTCTTTTCACAAACCACAGCTAGAGTCATTGCATGTGTGTTCTTCTCACAAACCACATAAGGATACACCAGTGTCATTTGATGTGTGTTCTTCTCTTGAACCACATCTAGAGTCATTGCATGTCTCATATTCTCACAAGCCACATAAGGATACACCATTGTCATTGCATGTATTTTCTTCTCATGAGCGACACCCAGTGTCATTGCATGTGTGTTCCTCTCACAGACCACTCATGGATCCACCAGTGTCATTGCATGTGTGTTCTTCTCATGAACCACACCCAGAGTCATTGCCTGTTTGTTCTTCTCACAAACCACATACGGATCCACCAGTGTCATTGCATGTCTGTCCTTTTCATGAACCACACCCAGTGTCATTGGATGTGTGTTCCTCCCATAAACCACACATGGATCCACAGTGTCATTGCATGTCTGCTCTTTTCATTAACCACACATGGATCCACCAGTGTCATTACATGTGTTCTTTTCACAAACCACCTATGGATTCACTGGCATTGCATGTGTGTTCTTCTCACAAACCACATAAAGATCCACCAGTGTCATTGGATGTATGTTCTTTTCATAAACCACACCTAGTGTCATTGCATGTGTGTTCCTCTCACAGACCACACATGGATCCACCAGTGTCATTGCATGTGTGTTCTTCTCATGAACCACACCCAGAGTCATTGCATGTCTGTTCTTCTCACAAACCACATAAGGATCCACCAGTGTCATTGCATGTGTGTTCTTCTCATGAAACACAGCTAGAGTCATTGCATGTGTGTTCTTTTCACAAACCACTGCTAGAGTTATTGCATGTGTGTTCTTCACACAAACCACATAAGGATCCACCAGTGTCATTGGATGTGTGTTCTTTTCATAGACCACATATGGATCATAACCTTAGGAGAGCCCTAACCTTAGCCCCCATTGGCCATTAGACCGAATCTTCTAGAAGGCACACCCTAACACAGTTGTTCTGCTTGACAGTTGTTACATACCGTTTGGTTGGGGCGCTTGGACGATTGGGATGGTCTTCGTGAGAGCGATCCGCGAGTAGGCTGTTCTGTGGCATGATTGGCCACGCTTGCTCTGTACAAACTGGCAACACCAGGCACTCCCCTGTTGCGAGTGTCACGACTCACGAGTTCAGTGGGCCATATCCCAGTGTCATGTCCCCATTACTTCTCTCCCTCCCTGTACTTCTCTTCCTTCCCCTCGAAGCCACTTTCCCCACTTCACTCCCATCCTGTCATAGCCGCAAGCTGACGGCGCCTCCATCCCAATCCCCTCTCCGGCATCCACCCCCCTTCCCCCCCCCCCTCTCACCATGGGTTCAAGGGGAGACGTCGAGGAAATGCGTCGTGACGACAGGGATGGTGATTTCGATGTGAGTCGTCTCATCTCTATCTCTATCATCTGTGGCCAGTTATCTATTTTTTGAGCTATATCTACTATGTTTACTCATGCGCGTATGATGTGTTAGGCCAACCAGACGATGTATGACTCCGACTATCACAGTTTAGCGGATCAAGACAGTCCTCTGCTATGTAAACATGGATATGTGCCCGCTAAATTTGTAGTGTTCGAAGGACGAAACGCAGGCAGGAGGTTTCTATGGTGTCAAGGACATTGTGCAATGATGCAAGGCGGAAGTTGCGGTGTTGTCAAATGGGTAGATCCAGAGTGGCCCAAATCGATGCAGAAAACGCTGTACAAACTATGTGTCGTGGAAATGGCCACGGCAGTCGCCGCCATAGGCGGCGATTGAGGGTTTTGTGAGGAAGAGTTGGCGGCTATCTGTGGTGCGAGATGCGGGCAGGTGCACAAGGGTTTACCTAGGTTCGCCCCCCCCCCCCCCCGAAGGGTAAAGACCTACTCCTGCTAGGTTAGATTATGAGAGAGCGGATTACAAGGGTGGCGAGCTCGGCGGCCGGGCGGCGAGTCGCTCGATGGGGTGTATGATGGAACGTAAGTCCCTACGATACCCTAGGGAGGTTTATATATGAAGCACCTCCCCGGGTTTACAAGTTGCCTCCGAACAAGATAGGGATCCGGAAGCCTTTGACCTAATCCGACTGGGCTTCTGCTACGCTCCTAGGCTTCCAGTCACCAGTCGATGGGCCTTTTCCTTCCTCGAAGTCTAGTCGCTGTCCTTCAGGCGTACTCGCGGGCCTTCTGGCCCACTCAAAACCTACTGCTGAGCATACCCCCTTAGGCATATCCCCATCAGTAGTCCCCGAGGCCATTGTTGATGTAGGCGCAGGCGTTCTTTGGTGCTTGAAGTAGGCGAGCCCAATTTGGGCGCCCAGTCGAATCAGCAATGGACTCTATTAATGCCGGGGAGAATTTCTCCACAGCTCCACTCGTCACTTTAATGAGCATCACCGTTGCCCAGTCGTCATTTCGGCGAGAAGAGAAATTGGTGGGTAGCGAGTGGATCACCGAAGTTGGACCATCAACTTCAGTCAAACTACCCGTTGAAGCTTCCAACGGTAACTACGGCGCAATTACCATGGGTAACGGCCATCCCGATTTTGGCGGGTGACCTTTCCCATATAAGGGGAGTGATGGATCTGCTTCGCAATCCTGCTTCGCATTCTTCATCCTTCCTCATTTGCTCTTCCTACTCGCCCCCGACATATTCTCCTCACATCGCGCAACTCCGCTTCCCACTCAATGGCGCCTCCCAAAGGCTCGTGGGGAAAATCCAAGTGCTCCACGGCCTAGTTGAAATCCTTCGAGGACGCCGGGGTGCTTCGCAAGGGGAATTGGCGAGTTCCCCCTTCTTCTGAGATCGAGCTGAAGCCGCGGCCCGGCGAATTCATCCGTTTCACCAGCCATCTTGAGAGGGGTTTAGGGTTCCCCACTTCGCTCTTCTTCCGCCGCTTCTACGCGTACTACGCGATCAAGCCCTCAGATCTTGGTCCGCATAGCATCGAGCAGCTGGCGATCTTCGTCGCCTTCTACGAGTGTTATCTCGGCTGCAGGCCTAACTTCCCGCTGTGGCTGGAGCTCTTCCATGGCCGCACCAGGCGCGAGGCGTCCAGCGGCTTGATGCTGGCCGCAGGCGGGGTCACCTTCCAGTTGAAGCCGAAGGCCAACTTCGTCAAGCTTCTCCTGCCGAAGAAGGCCGCCAACGAGTGGAAGAAAAGCTGGTTCTACGTCAAGGAAGCCACTCCCTCCGGTGAGGTCTCCCTCCCTGAATTCGTTGCCGAGAGGAGCGAGCCCCGCCGACTGGCGCCAAAGAAGCTCCCTGAAGATCAGCGGATGGCCGTCACGGAGATGCTGGACCAGATCCAGAAGCTGAAGGACCAGGGGTTGATTCCGATCAACCTCTAAAATTGCTGGCTTGGGAGGCGCCTGGTTCCGTTGGCGGCTCGTCCACGCTGGATGTACGAGTACAGCGGGAAGCTTGATCCATCTCGCACCAGCACGGAGTCGTGGGAAGCCGAAGACTACAAGGCCGCCCTGAAGATCACCGATGTGGAGTTCACGGACGCGGCGGTCGGAGTCGCCCCGTATACTCCCGCGAAGAATGAAGCCCCTACAGTAAGTCTCCTTTCCAATCGCTCCGTTCGTATTCCAATTTCGTTCTTTTCGCTCGTCGTGTTTCTGACTCGCAATGGTTCTCAGCTTTTTCAGGTATTGGAGGGTTGGCTCCCTCCGCTCGACGAAGAAGTCCCCTAGGAGCTAGAGGAAGATTCCGAGGGGAATCCTTCCGATAGCAACGGGGAAGACGAAGAGGTCGCTCCCACAGTGCATGTGGCTCGCAAGACCCGAATGCAGAAGCAGCGAGAGGCCGAAGCGAGCCGCGGCCTGGACGAATTCGAAGAAGGCGACGAGGTCGCACAGGAGCAGACGTCCCGACGCACCGCCACGCCTTTGAAGCCCCCACGCCGGCCCAGGTCGCCAGCAAAGAGGCCCGCGTCGCCAATCAGGTCGTCAGTGGTGTTTGGGTCGGAAGACGACTCCGACGGCGAAGGGTCTCCTGAAATCTTGCACAAGGTCCCGAGGGCTGCAATCCCGACGAAGGGGTTGGAGAGCGTGGACGCGGAGGTGGTGGTAGAGGCGCCCTGGCTTCGATCGTGCCGTCGACCTCGGGGGTCCCAAGCCAAGAAGCCACCAACGTGATGCCGCCCAAGTCGCCATTGCCGTCGAAGACGGCGGCGTCGGAGCCGGAGATCCCGGCGACTGCGGCTTCATCGTCAAGGAAGCCATCGGTTTCGTGGGCTTCAGACGTATTCGAGCGGGGGCTTAGTCGCAAGCTTGGTCCCGAGTTGGACAAGCCTGCCCATATCAGTACCGGTCTTCGCGTTCTTCCAGTCGCCAAGTGAGTTTACACTTCCCTTTCCCACTGTGCTTTGCATCTTTCGTGTCGTAGTCGCACTGATTAGGAGGGTTCGTGCAGGTCAGGGGCTAAGAAGATTGGGCGCCCTTTGGTGCCCAAGATCCCCCCGGCCACTATCGCAGGAGAAGGTGATCTCCTTAGGAAGAGGAAGGCCTCTGAGGGTGTCGTGACTGCTGAAGTCGCGAAGAAGCAGAAGGGCGGTACTGATGATGCCGCGACCAGGGGAGCACCGCGGAGCCGGTTGCTGCGCCGCTCGTCGGAGAGGGCGCGGCGACGCGATCAGAGCCAGCACCGGCTGCATCCGTGCCGGAGGTGCCGGTCCCGACGGTCAGTGCCCCTACCAGGGCGTCGGCGTCATTTCCTCGCTGTATGGCAAGGGGTTTTCCAGGCGGTGCGGACGCGCAATCTCTGTAGTTCCCTGAAATCGTGGATGTGGAGATTGAGGCCCGCCGCGGGCGGACCTCCTTCACGGTCCCGTCGACTGACGCTGCTGAACTTCATAAGATGCTCGGCGCTGCCATTCAAGTATGTCCAGTCCTCGAATTCCTAGTCGCTGAATTTTAGCGATTGGGAATTATCTTTATCTTCCTGTATTCTCCAGTCCCCGAGTTCCTAGTCGTTGAATCGCAGCGACTGGGAACTAGTCTTTGTTTTTCCTTCCTTCTCCAGTCCCGAGTTCCTAGTTGCTGAATTTCGGTGACTCAGAACTGGTCTTGTTTTTTCCTTCCTTCTCCAGTCCCCGAGTTCCTGGTTGCTGAATTTCAGCGACTGGGAACTGGTCTTATTTTTTCCTTCCTTATCCAGTCCGCGAGTTCCTGGTCGCTGAATTTCAGCGACTTGGAACTGGTGATAATTTTCCTCCCGATGCTGAGTTGGTCTTGTTGTTTTGCAGGGGTTGCAGCGGGAGTCGGTTGATCGGCAGGCTGCGCGAGAGCGCCTGGAGCGTGACTTGCGCGAGGCGCAGGAGGTTAACCGGTGGCTTCAGGAGAGGATCGGTGAGTGTTTGGCGTTTGTTCTTCTTTTCTTGTTGTGAGCTGTTTTTTATGCGATACTTGAACATCTCCACTTGCAGACGGTTTCCCGGCTGAGGTCTCCAAGGCCCGTGAGGGGTATGTCCCACTCGCGGAGCTGGACGCGGCGAATGAGCGAGTGGCCTTCTTGGTCAAGGAGTTGGAGGATGCTAAGGCGGCCTCAATTTCTTCGGAAGAACGGGCGAAGGCTGCCGTTGCTGCCGCTGAAGAGGAACGCAAAGCCGCGGACTCCATCATCGTGGGACTGCATAACGACCAAGCTGCCTTGGAGTAGCACGTCAAGGAGAGTTGCCATAGGCTGCTTGGTGAGTTTCTGTCATTGCTTTAGCCTTTTGTCCGGTCCCTGCTTTGGGGGTTTCATTGTTTCGCTGATACCTGACTTTGCAGCTGTGGTAGGCCAAAGCGACCCGGTGGTGCAGACTTATACTGCTTCGTAGTGCGTAACTGTTGTGGTGAATGCGGCCACAGCCTCGGCGTTGTGTGTCCAGGCGGCTCTCCAAGGCATGTCTCCCACCGAAGTCATCCCCGGGGGGCTCACAGAGGTGTGGTGCTACCTGGAGGAGGTGCCCGTGGTTGTGGACTGGATGACGCGCTCGGCGTTCAGACGTGGGGCCGCTACGGCGTTGAGCTTGGGTCTCGCGCATTTCCCCGACGACTTCGACTTTGACGATGTCACGAGTGGCTATCCCTCGGCGACCGGCGCGGTGGAGATGTCGGAGGTGCTGAAGCTTACCGCGAAGGCCGCTCCTTCTGCTGATTCTGTCTTGGCGATGGGGGATCTGCTGCCGTACAAGGAGACGGTGTTGGCGCCTGGCGACCCTGAGCCGGAGCACCGCGACATGAAGTCGGAGCAGCCCTTCCGATCGTCATTGGCGAAGTCGCTGACCACGTATCCGACGAACCCGTGGCAGCCCTTTGTGCGCGTCAGGGGTGGTGGTGCTTCTTCTTTGTCAGGGCCTGTGTAATGAGCAAATGTAGAAGTTTTAATAGATGCTAGGTGGCGAACATTTGTATGATTTTTGTGACCCGTGCCGCAGGGACCTGGTCGGCTTGTGTTTTATTAAAGCAGTATTTTGTTCAACAATTTGAGCGAGTCCCCGAGCGCGTCCTCCCTTTAATGGGGTATAACTCGACTATGTATTTCTATGTGTTTGCCTTGTTTTGCGTTTGTTTTTGCTCTCACGTCTCCTGAACGGCGAGTCCTCGAGTGCGGGTGAGGTTCGTTTGTGAATGAATCCCTGAGCATTGTGCTAGACCGTATTGGTCGTGATCCTGTTGCAGGTTACGGATGCGTTGTTTGTAACGCGTCTCCTCCCCTGGCCCGGAGAGCCAGTCGCTTGGCGAGCCCTAGGCAGCTCTCTTACTGGGTGTGTTCCCGAGCCGCGTGGGGTCCCCGTTTTGCAGGGTCCCCGTGCGTGGTACTTAACCGTTCGAGTCGCTTTGTGCGAGGGTGGGGGGACAGGTCGCTGTTAGAAGCGTGTGTCGGATGTCTTGGCCCGGCGGGCCAGTCGGGCTAGGCGACTCCAATGGCGGCTTCGGGTTGGCGTTTTTCTTGGACAACCCAAGGCCCGGATTTTTCCGGTGCCCTTGTGCCGCACTACTTGGCCGTGCCGGTAGCTCGACCAGAGGTTGACTTCCATAGGTAGCATATTGCTAGTATGTACGAGTGCGAGTGGCACAAGAATATGGTGAGTGGACACAATTTGTGCGATCCGAATGAATTTCATTATATATGCCGATGGAGTACAGTGTGAGGTTCTAAGCGTAGAACTTTCTGAGAAGGTTTATATTCCATGGCCTCTCGACCTCCAGTTGGCCGTCACCCCGTATGTCGATGAGGTAGTAAGCGTCGTTGCCAAGGACTCGACCTATGGCGAATGGCCCCTCCCATGGGGGGATAGCTTGTGCATGCCCTTTTTATCTTGGACCAGTCGTAGGACAAGGTCACCTTCCTGGAATGTGCGAGTGCGCACTCAGCGGCTGTGATAGCGGCGAAGTCCCTGCTGGTATATGGCGGTGCGGGAGCGAGCCAGGTCGCGTGCTTCGTCGAGTTGATCAACGTTGTCTTGGCGGGCGGTTTCGTTGGCCGCCTCGACGTAGTTGGCCACTCGAGGGGAGTCGTGCTCCAGGTCTGTTGGCATTACGGCTTCGGCGCCGTACACCATGAAGAAAGGCGTGAATCCTGTTGATCGGTCGACGGAGGTGCGGATCCCCCATATCACAGAGGGGAGCTCATCGACCCAGCATCCTGGGGTGCACTCGAGGGGCACCTGTAGTCTTGGCTTGAGACCATGGAGGACTCTCTGGTTGGCGCGTTCTACTTGGCCGTTTGATTCCGGGTGGGCGACTGATGCGAGGTCGAGTCGTATGCCGTGCTCCTCACAGAATTCCGCCATGGCCCCCTTGGTGAAGTTGGTGTCGTTGTCTGTGATGATGCTGTGTGGGTAGCCGTACCGGTAGATGAGTGCGTGGAGGAACTTGGTAGCCGTCTTGCCGTCGCACTTCTTGATCGGCTTGGCCTCCACCCATTTGGTGAACTTGTCGACTGCGACCAAGAGGTGAGTGAAGCCCGATGGGGCCTTCTTGAACGGGCCGACCATGTCCATGCCCCATACGGCGAATGGCCACGTGATGGGGATTGTCTTGAGCGCCGAACCAGGGAGGTGCATCTGGTTGGCGTACTTCTGGCATCCGACGCATCTTTGGACAACGTCGGTGGCGTCAGCGTGTACGGTGAGCCAGTAGAAGCCATGCCGCTGGCCTTGGCGACTAGCGACTTGGTGCCGGCGTGATGGCCGCAGTCGCCGGTGTGGATGTCCTGGAGGATCTTGCGGCCTTCCTCTGGCTGTACGCAGCGCTGGAACACGCCGGTCACGCTGCGCTTGTGGAGCTCGCCGTTGATGATGACGAAGGATTTGCAACGGCGTACGATCATTCGCGCCTCTGTCTCGTTGCTCGGTAGGAGTTTGTGTTCCAGGAAGGCGACGTATGGTGATGTCCAGTCGTTAGGTTCTACGCCCATGGTGACTAGGGCCGGTTCTGGTTGTAGTGGAATCCCGACGTCGATCTCCCTTGGTGGGCTGATGGAAGGCTTGTGGATGATGTCGAGGAAGACGCCTACTGGTGGTGTATGTCGAGCCGACCCGATGCGGGAAAGTGCGTCCGCCTCCTCGTTTTTGCGCATGTCGATGCACTCGACGGAGTAGCCGTCGAAGTGTCCTCCTAGTTGGTCGACAGCCTGGTGGTATGCTATCATTGTTGTGGAAACAGTGTCGCATGTCCCGGCCACTTGGCCGGTGACTAGGTCGGAGTCGCCGTAGCATCGTAGGCGATTGATGTTCATCTCCGTGGAGCAGGGCCTCGTATTCCGCCACGTTGTTGGTGCAGGGTGTGCAGTTGAGGTGGAACATGTAGCGGGAGCTTCTCTCCTTTGGGGGAGGTCAGTATGACCCCAGCCACCGCGCCGTCGGTGTTCTTGGAGCCGTCGAAGTGGAGCGACCAGTAGTGGAGGTATGGGAGCTTTTCTGGTTGTTGTGCCTCTTCCCAGTCGGCGAGGAAATCGGCCAGGGCCTGCGACTTGATCGCTTTTCGGGGCTCGTATTTGATGTTGTGGACGCCGATCTCGACGGCCCACTTGGCGACTCGCCCAGTCGCATCGCGATTGCGTATGATGTCTTGTAGGGGCGCAGAGGATACCACCGTTATTGGGTGCTCCTGGAAGTAGTGTGGGAGTCGCCACTGTGCCCGGAATACCGCGTACACCAGTTTTTGGTATTGCGGGTAGCGCTGTCGTGAGTCTGTTAGGACTTCGCTGATGTAGTATACTGGGCGCTGTATGGGGCACTCCTTGCCCTCTTCTGGTCGTTCGACGACCATCATGGCGCTGACGACCCGATTGGAGGCCGCGACATAGACGAGCATGGGCTCTCTGTCGAGTGGCGTAGCCAGTAGTGGTGCCGAGAGTAGCACTTCTTTGAGTGCTTTTAGTGCGTTTTCAGCCTCTGCGTCCCATTGGAACGTTGGGTTCTTGCGCATCAGGCGGTATAGGGTCATTGCCTTCTCTCCTAGTCAGGGGATGAAGCGACTGAGAGCTGCGACTCGCCCTGCCAACTTTTGGACGTCGCGCAGAACTCGGGTTTCCCGAGTCGCGCGATGGTGTCAATCTTGGTGGGGTTGGCCTCAATGCCTCTCTTGGAGACTACGTACCCCAAAAGTTGTCCAGTGGATACGCCGAAGGTGCATTTTCCGGGGTTCAGCTTGATGTTGTACCTCCGTAGATTTGCGAAGGTTTCTGCTAGGTCAGCGAGTAGATCGTCCTGGCGGGTGGATTTTACCACCACGTCGTCGATGTAGACATGGATGTTGCGGCCAATTTGGCTCGCTAGACACTCCTGCATGCACCTCTGATATGTGGTGTCTGCGTTCTTGAGGCCAAACGTCATGGTCGTGTAGCAGAACGCGCCGAATGGCGTGATGAACGCCGTCTTCTCTTCGTCTTCGACCGCCATCTTAATCTGGTTGTAACCAGAGTAAGCTTCGAGAAAACATAGCGACTCCGATCCTGCGGTCGAATCGATGATCTGATCGATGCGCGGTAGGATGAACTCCTCCTTCGGGCAGGCGCTGTTGAGGTTGGTGTAGTCTATACACATTCTCCAGGTGTTGTTCTTTTTGAGAACCAGGACTAGGTTTGCCAGCCACTTGGAGTACTTAATTGGCCGGATGAAGCCTGCGGCTAGCAAGCGCTGGACCTCCTCGGCGATTGCTCGACGGCGCTCTTCATTGAAGGGCCGTAGCGACTGTTTTACTGGTCGCACTTTGGGGTCGGCATTGAGTTTGTGCTCAGCGAGTTCCCTCGTGACACCTGGCATGTCAGATGGCTTCCATGTGAAGATGTCGCGGTTCTCACGGAGGAACCCGATGAGCGCGCTTTCCTATGCGGGGCTCATATGCGCCCCGATGGTGACCGTCTGGCTGGAGTCGCCTGGGACAAGCTCGACGTTGCGGGTGTGCGTGGTCGCCTCGAACGTGGAGTTCACGGCGATTGGTTTCTTCAGGATGGTGGGATCGTCCTTGTTGATGTTGCCCGCGTATTTCGCGAGCTCCTCCGCGTGATCGGTCTCCGCGGCGAAGACGGCGTCGGCGATCTCGGCGCCCTTTTCCTCGCATTCCACGGCCATGTCGGGGTCGCCGTGGACGGTGATGATGCCGCTCGGCCCGGGGAGCTTCATCATGTTTTAGGCGTAGTGTGGGGTCGCCATGAATTTTGCGAATGCCTGGCGGCCCAGGACGCAGTGGTAGGGGCTGCAGAAGTTTACTAGTTCGAAGACGATCCTCTCTGTGCGTTAGTTTGCCGGGGTGCTGAAGGTGACTGGCAGCGTCACCTTCCCGATCGGGTACGCCTTCCGACCGGGGATGATGCCATGGAAGGTCGTCAGTGTTGGCTCGATTGCTGTTTCTGGGAGCTGGAGCCTTTTGAAGGTGTCGAGGTATAGGATGTTGATGGAGCTCCCACCGTCCATCAGTGTCTTGGGCAGCCAGTAGTTGGCCACCTTTGGCCTGACCACCAGGGCGACTCGCCCTGGGTACTCGATTCTTGGCGCGTGGTCCTGGCGACTCCAGGTGATGCTTTGCTCAGACCAATTTAGGAAGCGGGGAATGTCGACTTGTGTCACCACATTGACAGCAACCGCGCGGGCGAGTACCTTCTTCTCACGCTTGGTGCCGAGCCCGGTGAAGGTATAAAGCGACCCGACAGCGGTTCCGAAGCCACCGCCGTTCCCGTTGTCCCGCAGTTGGTTGTTGTTGGGTTCCTCCCTTGCACGTCTTGCCTTCTCGATCTCTTTGAGAGAGTGGCAGTCGGCAGTGGTGTGGGTGGCTTGTTTTCCCTCCCTGCTGTGGTAGATGCAGGGCTGATTAAGCAGGGCAGCGGGGTCGAATTTCGGCCTCGTCGCGTTGTTGGCGAGGTAGTTCCCGCTGCCGCGGTAGTTTCCTCCGTCGCGGCGGTAGTTCTTGGAGTCGCGTTGGCCGTAGCCGGCGTTGGCGACGAAGTCGACTCGCCCATCGGTCCGGCGCTTGTCGGTGATGCGGGTGTTGCTGTAGCGCATGTCGCGTAGTCGCCCGCTGTCATGGATGCTGGTGCGCCGTCTTCCTCCCGACTCGTCGTCGGAGTCTTGGTTGGGATCTTCCTACGCGTAGCGCTTGGCAATCTCGAGGAGGTCGGGGATGTTGTCGAGCGTCCGATAGACCCTCTTGATCTTGGTGACCAGAGGTTCGTACCGGCACGCGTTTTTGAAGCAATGTATCGCCGTGTCTGGGTGGATGCCGGAGGCGTTTATCCATAGCTCTTGCCACCTTTGGATCCACCGACGGGTCGACTCGCGTTGTCCCTGGATGCATCGCTCTAGGTCCTCGATGGTGGTGGCGCGAGTGTAGGAACCCTCGAAGTGCCTGACGAAGGCATCCCGCATTTCTTCCCAGGAGTCGATGCTGTCGGTGGGTAGCGTATTGATCCATTGTCGGGTCGCACCCTCCATTATCAGGGGGAGGTAGCGAGCGGCGAGCAGGTCGGTGTGGCCTGCGATCCCCATTGCCATGAGATATGTGTCCAGCCAAACGGCGGGGTCATACGTCGGGTCGTATTTCTCGATCTCCTTGGGGGCCTTGAAGTTGGCGGGGTATTTTTCCCCGCGGATCATGGGTCCAAAGCATTGTGGCCCGACTCGACTGAGTGAGCCTCTTGGCTCCGGGTCGCCGCGGTTGGTGAGGGTGTGTCGCAAGTCGTAGGGCTGGCGCGACCGGTACGCTTGATTGTTGATGATGTGTGTTCGGGCATCGAGTGGTTGCCCATTTGCAGCGACGGTGTTGTTCACAGGTCGGGGCTCGTTGGTCGACAACGCGGGGTTGGCGGCTCGCGGTTGGTTTGCCAGTGGTTGGGGTGGTGGGCAAACTATCGTGTTGGCCATGGTTGGGTGGCCGCTCGATGCTGCCCTGCTTGCTGACGAGCAGGAATACATCCGCCCACGCGGATCTACTCCCGCGGCTTGCTGCTCGACGGCCCTGACGAGTAGGGCTTTGGCGTACTGGATCTGCAACGCGCCGTCGCCTTGTACATCGAGGTTGGCGATCGCGGCGTCAGCCGTGACGACGTTGTCCATTGGGGTGGAGTAGAGTGGTAGCCCGTTGGCGTCTCGGGCTTGAGGCGAGATGATGATGCGTGGTTGGTCGGGTGGGGGCGCATGGCCCATGGGTGGTGGAGGGGCCCCATTCGCCGGTGCTCCAGGTGGTGGTCTTGTGGGGTTGCCTCCTCCTGGCGGCGCGTTCTCGCCGTGTTCGCGTTCGGCGGCGCGTGTGGGGTCGCCCTCGTCATTGAAGTTCAGGACGCGGCCCTGAACGTCGGGGTTTAGGCGGGTCCTGATGCGGCGCTGGTGATAGAGTGACAACTCCTTCGTTGTTTCTCGTTCGAGGCGGTATTTCTCACGCTCAGTGAGTTCGTTGCGCTGCGCCTCCTGGAGCCGCAGGCGGGCTTGTTCCACTTCCGTGGCCGTCGCGGTCGGCGGAATCGGCGTGGAGAACGGATCTGGCGGGGCGGCCGCGCTTCCCGCCATGTAAATCGCGTTGAAGCGATTGGATCTGGCGTGAAGGTCCTCGGGGGATTCCGAGCCAGAATCGGAGTCGAAGATCCCCAGTATGGAGGGATCCTTGAAATCTTCGGGGTTGAAGACTCTCGTGATGGAGTCTTCCCGCGACGCGGCAGTGATGGATCCGTTTGCCGATGCAGGGGTCGTGGAGTCGGCGTCGTCGTTTAAGGCGTCGTCGTTGGTGGCGACGTTGGTCTCGACCGCGTCGCTAGCGGCCAAGTCGTACTCGGTGACGAGGCCCCTAATGGAACGGACCTGCTCCTCCGAGAGCAGATCGTGGTGTGGAGGCGATCCACCGACGATCATGGTCGCGCTTGGCTCGACCGCGCCGGTAAAGCCGACGAAGAGGTTGATGGAGCCGATCGGCATCACCGCGGCGTGTGTGATCGGGCGCGACGTCGGGATGTAGCTGTTGGGCAGGAACTGCAAGATCCCGCCGAAGGCGATCATGCGGCCGGTGGCAAGCGGCCGCTCGATCGGCGAGTAGGGTCTCGCCGAAGAACTCAGGCCAGTCCCACTATGCCCCACGGTGGGCGCCACTGTCGTGGAAATGGCCACGGCAGTCGCCGCCATAGGCGGCGATTGAGAGTTTCGTGAGGAAGAGTTGGCGGCCATCTGCGGTGCGAGATGGGGGCAGGTGCACAAGGGTTTACCCAGGTTCGGCCCCCCGGAGGGTAAAGACCTACTCCTGCTAGGTTAGATTATGAGAGAGCGGATTACAAGGGTGGCGAGCTCGGCGGCCGGGCGGCGAGTCGCTCGAGGGGGTGTATGATGGAACATAAGTCCCTACGATACCCTAGGGAGGTTTATATATGAAACACCTCCCCGGGTTTACAAGTTGCCTCCGAACAAGATAGGGATCCGGGAGCCTTTGACCTAATCCGACTGGGCTTCTGCTACGCTCCTGGGCTTCCAGTCGCCAGTCGATGGGCTTTTTCCTTCCTCGAAGTCCAGTCGCTGTCCTTCAGGCGTACTCGCGAGCCTTCCGGCCCACTCAAAACCTACTGCTGAGCATACCCCCTTAGGCATATCCCCATCACTATGGGAAATGTCTATTGAGTTGAAAGAATCTGTATTCAGCTCACTTCTTGACAGTGTTGAGATGAAGCTATGGGAACCAGTTGACACGAACAAGCATAAGCGAGATCTCAAGTGAGTGCAAGACAAGGTTAGCAAAGTCGAGAAGGAGAGGGACGCGGCATTGGCCCTGAAGGCTAAAGCAGAGCAAGAACTGACTCAAGAAAGGGATGATCTTCACCAGGCCAAAGTCTTGCAGTTCACAACTACGAGTATTGACAAGTGCATGAGGAAAAATGCAGAGAAACAATTGAAGCCGTGCAAGGAAGATGCTAAAACGAAGGAGCAGACGATTCGATCCTTGCTCTCGCAGGAAGATGCGCATCGGGCTAAGATTAGGAAGATCAAGGAGATGTGTGATAACTAGTTCTATTTAGCTTGAGCTCCGTGCCTTTTTAAGTTTTAATAGTTGTACTTGTTGACCTAGCGGTCTGAACTATTGGCTCCAGAGTCCTGGGAGGAAAAAAATTGGTCGCCCGTTAATTTGTCTTAACCCTACATTACTTCCTTTTGTCTAACCAATGCCCTTGGATATTTCACCCGTCGCTTCGTCGTCCTCGTGTACAAATAGGAGGCGCCACAACGCGTCGCTTCGTCGTCCATCCCCTCACCCTCTCCAATCTCCACCGCGTCGTCGCTTCATCGTCCATCCCCTCGCTCCCTCTCCAATCTCAACCGCACCGCCATGGAGATGCCCGCGCTGAACTTCTACGAGGCGGTGATGTTCGCGCACTTCAACATCCTCGCGCCGCCGGCCGTGACGGTGCCCCACGGATGGTGCATCAGCATGCGGGGGTGCTGGTGGCTCCGCACATCGTCCCTAGCAGAGCCGGGATGGATAGTGAAATCGTGGCGCGCCGCCGCTAGATGCCCGCGTGGAAGAGGGCGTTGCCCCGGTACGCGGCGGCCAGCCCGTACTGGCCGACGCTGTTCAAGAAGGAGCGGAAGGCCAAGATTGGCAACCGCATCATTTACAGGCGTGTGGTGCACCAGGATCTCTGCAACCGAGAAGGGCGGGAGAGGTTCTGGTCCATCCCTGGACGGACCAAGTACACCATCATCGCCGCCGCTCGCCGTGAAGAGGTGCTCCGTCTCGCGAACAACGTGGAAATCGTGGAGGTTCCGTCCGACGATGACGAGGAAGCCGGTGGCTCGGAGGACAGCAGCAGCGGAAGTGAAATTGTTGACTAGTGGTTGAATTAATGTAGGATGTGAAATCGCACCTTTTCTTAGAAGAATTTGTGGTTGAATTAATGAAATGCCTCGATTTATATCTCTGTCTCCATTAATTTGTGGAAGAATTTGTGATTTAGATCAATTTCTGATTCGATTTAGATCGCTGTCCCGGATTGGGAACGTGACCATGGATCAAAGACCCCTTTTCTACTAGTGTATTCTGACATTGGTGGTTTGTTTAAACGTAATCTACGTGGATTGTGCCGCATGCAAATGGCACAACCTCAATTTATAAAGTGGAAGCACGTACACCCGGTTACTAGAGATCCGGGAGCTTTGCCAGATGCAGGGGATGCAGGAGCAGAGAGGCGGTGAGATAGACGGGCTCAAGATTAGGCCAGAAAATGGTACCGATTTCCTCCTCATCTAGGCATTATCGGTTGCCATTGTTGTTTATGTTGCCACGTCATTGTGCTGCATCTAAAATAAGTTGCTGCTTCGTGCAGTGTGGCAGCTTAAATAATTTATTTACGTGCCACTTACATTCCATAGAATTTGGAGACCTCCTTCCTCTCAGCAATCGTGGAACCATTGCTGCGTGTTTTCAGATAGCAGTGGCACAATCACAATTTCGGATTCAACTACTGACTCGGGCATTTCCAAACACTAAGTCACGGTACACTTTACTCAGAGAACGTGGGTAGATTGTTTTGCCCAGCAAAGTACGACACATAGAGCTCCAGAATTTAACCGAATTACATATATAGGTTTAAGTTCAACACATTACTATGCATCTTCATTGCCAGCAGCCTTCTCTCGCAGCCTGGGTACCAAGCCTTCACGTCCACTGGCTTCTTCATTTCCTGCCTTCTTCCTCTTCCTTGGTGCCAATTTCCTTAGCTTCATGTACTCTGCATCGCAGGGACAATGGGCACCAGAATCGTGTCCAGCATCATCTTTCAACTCGTTTTTAATTTCTTCAGGCAGTAAAATGACAGACTCGGCAGTCGTGTTTCTAACCTTCCGGCGCTTCCTGTCAAAGAAACAAGACTGTTGCATAACTTCCCAATATCTACAGAGTAAATAAAACAAAAATTACAATTCAGCACAAACATGCGAACCCCAAGAGACCTTTGCTTACCAGGAGCTAATTGGGTTCGAACAACCACCCTGTCCAAGAATAGAAGGGCGACTCCCAGTTGCAGCAGCTTCCACATCCAGTACATCACAATTTAGCTCAAACATGCAAGCCGAAGCATACCTTTTCATCAACCCAATTAGCTGACTATCACACGTTAGAGGAACCATGATGCCACGTTCTTCCATGAAGCCGAACTTTGCAGTCTGCTTCAGCCATAATTCATCATGATTATGCAGAGCAGCAACCATACCAGATATAGTGCAAATCTACATAGGCGCTTCTTCCATCGTGATACCATGGTGTTCATACAACTTTCCCTCAGAGTCGTACCTGAAGAGGACTACTGTAACCAGGTAAGGGTGGTCCGCGGAGATCCCACTTGATAGAAAAATGTGGAAAAAATATGTTTGTCAGCGTTGGGCTAACAAACAGGTTCAAGGTTCAGTAGCCAGCTAGCAGTTAAAATTAGTGCGAATAGCAAAGAGAAGGGTAGCTCACCCGCTTGTAGCCAGAACTTCTTCTTCCTTGGTAGTAGGATCTGCCATCCTCCGAGCTGCTCGGCTCGTCGGCTCCGGAGGAGGGCTAGAGCCTTGCAATTGCGGCTACGGCATGCGCCATTGGAGCTCGGGATCGGCGACTAGGCGCAGCAACTGGGCGCAGCAACTTGGCGCCGGAAGTCAAATGTCTGAAGGGGACGTCCTACCTGGAGGGTGGATTCCGGCACCGCCGGTGCTAGGGGAAAGGTGGGAATGGATTTGTGAAATTGGTCAACGCATCCAATCCACTTAGTTACTCAATTTGCCTAAGAGGTTGCCGCGTTGGCGCTCGCGTCACGGACAGATGACCGACATGAGGGTCCCGACCGTCTACTTCATGGGGCAGTTTAACGGAATGTTTGAATTTGGCAGGGGTGAGATGAGTTTGCATCGAAATGGCCCCTCTCGGTAGTTGGCGGCCCAACATTTCGAAACACGGCAATTTCAGGGAACTTAGGTACCGCGGTGCGCTGGCCTGCGAACTTTGGTACCGCAGACGAACAACCCCCTTTTGTCGCTCCACCGTTTCGGATTTTGCGCGTGTGAAAATAGTTGATGATTAATTCTCTGTTTCTATGAGTTTCGACGTAGCGTAGGTTATACCCTACGTCATCCTCCTGACAGCTGTAGTGAAGGGTCACGTCTGAAGATTCCATTGAAGACGAAGACTATCCGACTCTAGAAACGAAGACTCAAGGAATCTCCAGCTACATTGCGAAGCCGGAGAGGATTGCAGGGTTCTATGGGAGACCTTTGAGATATTTCTTGACGGATTGCCGGCATCACTTAGATAGGTTATTCGGAGATCAACGAGCAAGACGGCGCAAGATTTCAAAGTCCTCCGGGGGCTACTGTTGGGGATATGCTATATGGGTATCCTCATAGCATGTCACCAATCCGCCTAACCCGGGTGGACCATAGTTGGTAGCAAGGCCTATGGCCTGCAGGGTGGCCCAGTTAGACGGATCTTGAAGGGAGGCCCATGCCGGATTAAGGAAGGCTACACAGGAGTCACCGACGTATGCGGAGCCTTGGAGTACAAGACATAGAAGAGTAGTTCGTATTAGTCTAGGACTCTTTACCTTGTCCAACAAGGACCTTTCCCTGTAAACCCTAGGTCTTGGCGCCTTTATAAGCTGGCCTGTGGGAGCCTTTAGGGCACAACATAAGGCAACTTCTCAGATTGCTGCGTACAACGCGTAACACCTCGCATAGCGAACCAATCTCTGTAACTCGTCGTATTGCCATTATAGTGATTTATAGAAGGAGTAGAGTTCCACCACCGTTGTGGGACTTGAACCTGGGAAGCTGTGTTACCTCGTACCCGCCAACTCTCCGCCTTACCCCACGTCTCTAAACATGCACTGTGAGGACCCCTCCATGGCGTACTCATCGGCAATACCACGACACTGGAGATCCTGGAATACCAACTATTTCATGCTCAATAGGTAAAACAGATATTCATAATGCCTTATGTGATATAGGAGCAGGGGTTAGTGTGATGCCATACTCCCTCTATAAAACATTGGGATTAGGAGAGTATTCTCCTACTACTATAACTTTATAGATGGCTGACAAGTCCACTAAACAATATGTTGGTATGATTGAGGATGTCTTACTTAGGATAGACGAGGCCCATTGATTTTATCATTCTTGAAATGCCAGAAGATGAAAGATTATCTATAATACTTGGAAGACCCTTCCTCAGTACTGCAGGAGCGTCAATAGATTGTGCAGAAGGGAAGATAATCTTCAATGTTTATGATGATGAAATCATCCGATAGTTTCCAAAGAAGCTAGAAGCAGGGGAAAGATATGTTCCGCTGGCAAAACAAGTTCATGTGGTAAGTGCCATTGATAAGGGGAAACCAAAGGTAAGAATTCGAGAAGAGATAAAAGGTTGATTTATTCAACCACTCTTAATAAAAGCTTAATGGGAGTCAACCCATTTTTCGTCAATTTAGTAGATTAGAGAATAAAAAGTTCGTCGTATTCCCACCCATTTTTCATAGACATTCTTGCGGAAGCGCGCCCGTGAAGATGCAGCTGTCAAAAAGTAGTAGAAATATCGATTGAATGAGTAGATAATAATAATTAGAATAAAAGTTTGAGTTTTCTATTTACAGAAGCTAAAATTTTGCTTTTAATATGCTAATGTTGGTCGACAGTTTTTACTATCATTTTTTGTTAAAAACTTGGTATTTTGCTAAGTTATGGAATAAGAAGGTATCCTCGAAGAAACCAATTTCTTTGATGATTACTGATGGTTTAACGACCAACTATACGGCGGGAATAAAAAATTTGGCTGTATAGTTCCGGCCGTATAGATATCGATGCCTTCGTAGAATTTTATTCCAAAAGTACTGGGAGTTTAACGACCAACTATACGACGGGAATAAAAATTCTGGCCATATAGATATCGATGCAAGTTTTAGAAATTTATCTCAAGAGATAGATAGTTTAACGACCAACTAGACAGCGGGATCAATTTGATCTGGCCATACAGTTGCGCCTGTATAGCTGTTTCCCTGTATAAGGAAACACTAGTTGGTGGCACCGCCGCAACTATACAGGGGGAGCACCATCACCCGCCCGTATAACTCCGGCCATATAGCCCGGTGCGACCACAAAATCGCACCGGGACGGCTAGGTCTTCCTCCTCTCCTCATCATTTCTCTCATATTCTCTCTCCAAACCTCTCAAAATCCACCTAGAACTCTTGATTCTTCGTGGATTTCGTTCATTTGAGTGGGGGAATCAACAGATCGGTATGTTTCTCTCCCTATCCATGCTTTATTTTTAGATTTCCATGGTTGAAACTCTCAAATTGATCTAGTGAATGAACTCAAGCTTATTTACTTTTCCTTGTTAATTTCTCACGTTAGGATTGAATTTTTTCCATGTAGAATCATTCGTATATCATATAGAAACTATATGCCTATGGTTTTATGGTGAAATTTTCAGTGCATCACGATGAACAAAATCGGTAGCCTTTTCCGTTCGAGCAAGCGCCAACGGGGAGAGGGCTCAAGTTCGGGAGCCCGAGCCCCACACAACTCCAAGATGGACATTGTCACATCAAGGAGGGTGCTACCCACATGTTGGGTTGACCACAACTTTCTCACCACAACAGGGTTGAAGACGGACTTTGACCTCATGTGCAGTAGGTCGGGGTTGGCGGTGATCATCTTTGCAAGCCACGACACCTACGCTGAGCTCACCCATGAGTTCCTTGCTTCCTTCTACGACGACCACAAGGAGAAAGGTAACATGTCCACTATTAGCTTCAACATGAACCGGCAGCACTATGATATAAGCTTCGAACAATTTTGCGATGCCTTTAGTCTCCCTTGTACGGGGGAGCCCAATATTACTAACCTCTACAGTGTCACGAGTGGAGAGACCTGGGAGGTGTTTTTGTTAATGGTGGCAGTCACTTTTATCAGAAGAAGATGTCCACCATTCAGAACCCAACCATTCGCTACTTTGCTTTGTTCGTCGCCAACACAATGTTGAGAAGGGGTGATATTGGTTCCATGGCCAATGCGGACATGGCAATGATCGCCAAGGCCCTCTTCCCCAATGCCACGCAAAGCCCCTGTCTTGCAGCTCTACTCATCCAACACTTCCTCCACCAGAGCAACAAGACCAAAGGTGATATTAGCATTGGTGGATTGGTAACCCACCTTGCCTATGCATTGAACATTGTACTACCTATTATGGAACATGTTGATGGCTCCAAACTTATGGATGTCAAATATTTGACTGCGTATGGCTTCCTTGGTGTTTACCATGCTAACCGGAGGTTCCGAGCATATCAATTTAGTTATCTTGGTGGTACACAGATCGAGCAGGTTCAATTGTCGTGCCCCGAGGCCTTCTTGATTGTGGAGAAGGACACTTGGATTCTCACCAAGGACCAAGTGACAAAGATCTTGGCCGCGTATCAGGCCGAGGAGGAGTAAGATGAAGGGCAACAAGATGAGCAGGAGCAGGAGGGAGAGTAGGGGCACAACCTTGCTTGGGAAGGACAATAGCAACAGAAGCTAGGAGGAGCCTGGGAACCGTGGCCTAACCAGCCACAGCAGGGGTACGGCTACGTCCCCTATGAGGAGTTCCAGCAACTCAACCAGTGTGTTGGGGAGATCGACCACACTCTTCAAGATGTGAATGAAGATGTGAACACTTTGACTCACAACTTCAGTCACTTCATGACTTACTTCCCCGACTTCTACCAGCAGTACCCGCACCAGCCGCCAAATGACGGCAACAACTGAGCATGGCAACAACCTAAGCTTGGGAGAGGTTTGAAAACCTCCAAAAGTTTGCATTCATATTTTTATTTCTTCTTTTGATTTATTTTATTAAAAAATTGCATGTTTATTTTCTATTTTGCATTCCTAAACCAAAAATACAAAAAATTAGTTGTAATCTTATTCGCAAGTTTGTTTCTTTGTTTCTCTTGGAGATTGCTTGATTTCAGGTGATTTGGCAATATGAAAATATAGCAGAGGTTTGACTCGAATACAAGAACGAAGCAAGCAAGAGGAGGTATCACATTCCTTTCATCACACTCCTTGCAACCTTAAATTGTTCCTACAAATATTTACTTGCTTGCACTGGAGTCACTCCCCACTTAGCTTGCTATCCTACAAATTATATTCCTTTGCTAGTGTCTCCTTTTTAGCTTTGAAACAATGAGCAATTAACTTGGTTAAAATACTTCCTACATTTTTACAACAAGAAAAAGCATCTGAAAGATGACTTGGGTCCATGTTTCGGTCAAATAATTTGATTTTAGAACTACTCCATCCCAATTGTGCTTAATATAAATAGACTCGATAGTACCATTGATTGAAATTGTTTGATTAAATGGATGCTTCAAAGTAGTAGAAACTATGCCACTACTTTTTCTAATAATTACCGTAAGATATTTCTTTACGCATGTCATTACAACTCTGTTGTGCTCCATGGGGAACTATTAACTCTGCTGGCCAACGAACGATCTAAATGTGGGGAACCACTTATTTCGGCTATTGAGTTATGTAAACGTCTGTAGCAGCAATGCTATGATGTGTAAAATTTTAGTCTCCTCATGGTTACACATTCCAAGTGAAGTTGTAGTACTCCTCTGACCCATTATTGCTCAACATTATTTATTGGCATGGTCACAAGTGCACAACACAACCCCAATTAACATGATAAAAATAGTGGCATGATTTCTCTATGAAAGAGCTGAAGTTTTTGAAAGACAAGTGAAAGAAAAAGGTGCTTTGAGAGTCTTAAAATTTTGACATGGGAGTAGATGAGTTGTTCTTAAATTAAATATTTCGATGCCAACTTGAGTAATCTTAATTGGTTAATTGAGCAAGAGCAAAACGTTTCCATCTCCCAACAAAGACAGGCATCGAAAGAATTTGTCTCACCTTCCTAGCTAAAACTTGCGACACTTGCTTGGGCATATGATTTATTTGCCAGCAAGATATACGTGGTTAGGAAGTGGACTCAGTGCAATCTTGTGAATACTTGTATGATCATATTTAAGATTGCAGGAATTGTGAAGAAAACAATTTGACACCAATTCAAACTTGTGAGTTCCTTTACTCTTAGTCTCAAATCTCTGCTATTCTTCCTTATTTCCTTGTCACTCGAGGGCGAGCAACATCTAAGCTTGGGGGAGTTGATAGTTGTGACATTCGACACATTTTTGATGGTTTTTATTGATGGTTTTCTCCCGGATTTGATCGTTTTCTAGCTTTACCTAACATTAATACTTCGGTAGCAAAGAAAATTGGATTTTAATGTGTGTTTCAGGTTCTGGACGTCAACAGAAGGATTTAACTCGAGAAATACAATATTCTGGAGAAAACAAGCAAGTCCCAATTTGGAAGCACGCGAGGGGAGCTCACAGATGGTATACCGACCAACTATACGGCGGGAATGACCGTATAGTTCCTGCCGTATAGCTGTCGCTGCCTCTGTATTGTCAAAAGGGACAACTTCCATGAAGGGACGGGGGACGAAAACAGAACGTAGCAGCCGCCATAACATCTAGAAGGGAGAAAGAAGGGATCCGGAGAAGACGTTCTTCATCTCTCTCCATGATCATCGACCTCCTAGCCAATACACCTCCATAGCCACTACTTGTACTTGAGAGAGAGAGAGAGGGATCTCCACCTTGTAAGACTAGGGTTTGAGATTGTTTCTTCCCATCTTGAATTGTGTTGGATATTTTTCTATTCTTATTGTGGATCTCCACGGTAATACCAAGACGAATTCCCTTTATTTGATTATATTGATGATCCGTTCTTCTCTCATGTGTGAGTAATTCCCTTGGGCGTGGGAGATGTAGGGGATTGGTGAGATGTGATGTGCCTTCATATGTTTTCCATTAGTATTGTGATTGATTCTAATTACTATATTATGTGTGCTTGACTATTTGTGGGATGTTTAATGCTTGTTGTCCAATTAAGGGCCCATACAACATGATACCTTATTCTACACAGATAAGATCTTGCTCGCTAGTGGACCAGCGACCCCTGGGTGACACAGGGATATCAATCGAAAGCTAGTTGACTCGAGGATAACGAGTAACCACTTTGCTTATTGCATTAGTCCGATCCAAGGAGCTTAATCGCTAAGCGACCTGAAGGGTCTTAATCGTCTAGTGTCTGACCATGGTTTTGGTAGCAGGCTAGTACGATTATTGAAGTTGGGATGAAATCTACCAAGAGGAGTTCCTGCTAATTATGGGTTGCTCGCCTACACATATATCTATAAGATTATAATTGTTACATTCATATTCGTCCACCTGGCACATTCACTATCACCATGAACTGAATCTCCCCGTGCCTTCTTTCACCATCTACAGAAACCAAAAAACAAACAAAATCATTCTTTACTTTTATGCATTTTATTTCTGAAGTTTACATTTTAGTTCTATTTAAATTTAACGCATTTAATCAAAACCCCATTCTTATTTCAACGCTTGCAGTCAATTCACTCAAAGACCTGTGACAACTTTGGGTGTGACAGACACTCACCAATAAACACTTACCTTTGGGCTCCCTATGGGATCGATATCTGAACTTCGAAACTAGCTACAAACGATCTGTGCACTTGCAGACATCAAGCTATTTCCTGGCGCCGTTGTCGGGGAGCTAAGCGCTAAGTGTTTGTCTTTTGACATTTCAGGTGTGACTAGAGCCTTGCTTTTCTTCAGCTCTAGCGCTAGATCCTTGGTGAGCGAGCTTCGACCAGTCTCAGGCCAGCGATCGTAGATCGGTGCATGGCAGATCGTGGATCCCCAGCTGGCGGCTGGTTGTTGAGCAGGTACATGGTAGCTGCCGTCACCGCTGCTTGTGGTGTTTTCGGGAGAACATGGCCTTGTGTATCCACCATCATGAACGAGAAGTCGAGGGCTCGAGTGGCCTCGTCTCGCTCCTTGTCATTGAGTTGGGCTAGTCGAGAGCACCTTTTGGCGGCTGCATAGTCGTTGCCCTTGGAGGAGGATCCTCTGATGGAAGAGTGATGAGCTCATCAAAGGCTTGACTCGCCTGCCGCCCTCCTGCGCTCGTCGAGCTGGGCGATCACCTATTGATGGCACTTGTATTCCTGCATGAGTAGCCAGTGGTAACCGATCAACATTTGTTGCGATGAGTTTGGTAGCAATGGAGTTGCCCCGTAGGGCCTCCCTATAGTGAGACCACATGGCGTCGTTGAGCTCAATCAGTTGTCGTTCGTGTTCACCCGCAAGGTTAGGAGGCTATTGATCTTCTTGGACGGGGCCGACGACAGGGGGCCAGTTTGTGGGCCCGTTGTTGGTGCATGCACTGTTGGTGGGGGCGCCATTAGTGGGGCACCGTTTGCGATGGGGACACCATTGTTGGTGCCGGTGTTTCCTTGAGTGCCGCTACAGCCCATGTTGATGACGGCGCACATGTAGTGGCTGCGGAAGCTATTTCTCCCGCAGCTCTCAGATCCGGAGCCATAGACTTTATCTTATGTTGCTAGATCGCCCAGATTGGACTCGCAACTACTATTGCCATCCGTATTATCAACTAATGCCGAGGCACCGAGTTTGCTCAGGGTGCCGACCGGTGGTGGGAACCACGGCGCAGGAGCAATCACGGGAATCTTTGGCTGGTCAGGGAGGCAAAATGTGTCAAGCCGACCAACTTGGAAGCGTAGGCTTCCGATCGCCAAGCCGACCCAATCGCCCACAGATTCAAAATCCAGGCTAGTCACGGGCGTGTGGACAATGAAGTAGAGGGCGCCAAAGAGGAGGCAAGTCTCCGCTGCAGCGGAGTCATAGATCGCGGTTGATGGGGCCGAGGAAGCCGCAATATCAGTAATCTCGGTTCCCATAGACGGCGCCAATTGATGAGGGGTTAACTCATCAATGCCCATTGTTAATGGACTTAGGTTCAAGGAAGTGGGGAGCACTGGAGTCATCGATCGGCTAGCAAACAAGCACACAGGTGACATGAGGTTTTACCTAGGTTCAGGCCTTGTAGAGGACCCAACTCCTGCTTGTCTGCTCTTGATTATGAGGAAGTCTAAGGTTACAATGATGCGCAGATGCAATCTGGCGAGGTGTATGCGGGGGTGTATGAGTTGCTTCTCCTCGCCGCCCCCTCCTGGCCTTTGTATAGAGAGGCTAGGTCTCGAGGTAGCAAATCGAGTCAGTTACAAGTTAGGGTTTTCCCTTCAAGTTTCTATTTAAACTTTGGCGTGTCCTCCAAGAAGTCGAACTCCAGCTGGCCACCCAAATCTCTAGTGGGCTTCAATTGCATTGTGGACTCCTTCTTGGGCTGAACCATATAGGCTAATGTCAGGTACCTATAAGTTATGCCCATGTCGAGCAGCAACACTCCATCGACGGCGTCGGCTCTCGAGGCTTCTAAGGATCCATCAAAGGGAGTTTTCATCCCGCTAGAGGGAGTGATGATTCCAGTCTCCGTCATTGTGGAAACCACCGGCGATGACCAAATGAGCGGCGCTCGAATCCATGGAGGAGAAAGCTGACTCCTGCAAGGAAGTGTGGAGGGGTTCCGAGCTTACTTCGGAGCAACTGAAGAAACTCGCTAATAGCTGTGAGATTTGACACATTTTTTATGGTTTTTATTGATGGTTTTCTCTCGGATTTGACAGTTTTCTTGCTTTACCTAACGCTAATACTTCAGTAGCAAAGAAAACTTGGATTTTAATGTTTATTTCAGGTTCTGGACGTCAACAGAAGATTTAACTAGAGAAATACAATATTCTGGAGAAAACAAGCAAGTCCCAATTTGGAAGCATGCGAGGGGAGCTCACAGACGTTATAACGACCAACTATACGGTGGGAATGAACATATAGTTCCCTCCGTATAGCTTCCGCCACCTCTGTCTTGTCAAAAGGGACAACTTCCATGAAGGGACAGGGGACAAAAACAGAATGCAGCAGCTGCCACACCATCTAGAAGGGAGAAAGAAGGGATCCGGAGAAGAAGGAGAAGACATTATTCATCTCGCTCCACAATCATCAACCTCCTAGCCAATACACCTCCATAGCCACTACTTGTACTTGAGAGAGAGGGGGATCTCCACCTTGCAAGACTAGGGTTTGAGATTGTTTCTTCCCATCTTGAATTGTGTTGGATATTTTTATTCTTATTGTGGATCTCCATGGTAATACCAAGACGAATTCCCTTTATTTGATTATATTGATGATCCTTTCTTATCTCATGTGTGAGTAATTCCCTTGGGCATGGGAGATGTAGGGGATTGGTGAGATGTGATGTGCCTTCAGATATTTTCCATTAGTATTGTGACTGATTCTAATTACTATATTATGTGTGCTTAACTATTTTTGGGATGCTTAATTCTTGTTGTCCAATTAAAGGCCCGGACAACATGATACCTTGTTCTACACAGATAAGATCTTGCTTGCTAGTGGACCAGCGACCCCTGGGTGACACAGGGATACCAATGGAACCACTGTGCTTATTGCATTAGTCCGATCCAAGGAGCTTAATCGCTAAGCGGCCTGAAGGGTCTTAATCATCTAGTGTCTAACCATGGTTTTGGTAGCAGGCTAGTAGGATTATTGAAGTTGGGATGAAATCTACCAAGAGGAGTTCCAGCTCATTATGGGTTGCTCGCCTACAAATATATCTATAAGATTATAATTGTTACATTCATATTCGTCCACCTGGCACATTCACTATCACCATGAACTGAATCTTCCCGCGCCTTCTTTCACCATCTACAGAAACCAACAAACAAACAAAGTCATTCTTTACTTTTATGCATTTTATTTCTGAAGTTTACATTTTAGTTCTATTTAAATTTATCGCATTTAATCAAAACCCTATTCTTATTTCAACGCTTCCAGTCAATTCACTCGAAGACCTGTGACAACTTTGGGTGTGACAGAGACTTCACCAATAAACACTTACCTTTGGGATGCTTATGGGATCGACATCTGAACTTCGAAACTAGCTACAAACGATATGTGCACTTGCAGACATCACTCGCCGACGAGGGATATCTCCCCTCGAAAGAAGGGATGGTCTGGTGGTTAGTGCCGGCCAGCGAGGTCATCCCCTCTCGCCAAGCCGGAGAGAAGGTCTACCTCAAAGCACAGTTGGTACGTGGCATTTCCCTACCAGTCTCCGACTTCTTCCTTGAGGTCCTGAATCACTTCCACGTTCTTCCTCACAACCCTTCTCCCAATAGCATCCTATTACTTAGCAAGTATGTAGCTTTGTGCGAAGGATACCTAGGGATCAAGACTATGGTAGATCTGTTTATCTAATTTTTCACTATGAAGAGAGAGTCTGGGCATTCCAAGGATGAACTTCAGAAATCCGGAACCATTAGTTTTAAGATCCGTCCTGGATGGTGGTTCCCCGACATTGTTAGCCATGAGTCTTGCAAGAATTGGAAAAAAACTTACTTCTACGGCCGAGATATTCCTTTGGCCGAATGACAAGGCTCATACCATGACTTTGTCAGTGGAGCTACCGCTGGGGCTCCCACATGGAGGTCCAAGCCCTTCTCCCCTCTGATGATGAAGCCTCCCGCGCTGTAAGGCGGATAGAGTGGCTAGTAGATGGAGGTCTGACCGGTTTGGACATGGCCATGTGTTGGTTTGTAAGACGAATCCAGCCTCTGCAACACCGCACCAAGTTGATGCATGAGTACTCCAAGGAGAGAAATGATCTGATAAGAATCTCCAAGGACAAATTCTCCAATGACTCCATCAAGCTCCGGCTTAAGGACATCACCAAGATGAAGGACAGGAAGCATGGCTTCACTATCACCTTCGACATGTTCAAATGCGGTAAATGCCCAGAGGTAACCATGTTTCATTAACTGTTTCTGTAAATACTCTAAGTTCTCCATCTTGAGTGCACCAATCATCTAACATGTTTCTATCTCATCAGTTGGCGAGCTTGGCCGAGGAATACATGGCCTCGCAAGTCTACAGTCTGAAGTTGAAGGATGTGCATGTCTTGTCCGACGACGAGGCCTCCAAGGATCATCCAGCTCCATCAACGTGAAAGCGGAATAGCTCCACCTCTGACGTTGCTGCTGAGGGCAAGAAGAAGAAGAATACGGAGAGTGGAGTCTCCAAGAAATCCACTGCCGCCTTAGAGGCAGAGAACAAAAATTCCACCGGCATCCCTTTGACCAAGGCCCCTGTTGTAGTGTAAGCATTTTTCTTCTCTAACTTTATCTTGTTCCTACTCATTCATGTATTTATACTTTGTATGTTTCGGGAAGAGATCAGGTGTTAGTCTGAAGTGCACCTCCAAAGATATTGGAGGTTCCAAAATTATTCATGAGATGCTGACCAAGTCCTCCCCTACCGTTGCTCCCACAATAGTTGCTGCCAATCTTGCATCAGGCTTTGCTGGAACCTCGTCCTTTGTTGCACCTGGGACCTCCGTCAATGAGACTGACATTAATCCTACACCAGATGTCTCAGGTTCTACCGGCATGGACATCGTTACCGGTGGCCAGACAACATAGGAGAGCACATCTTCTCCAATGGCTGAAGCTACGGCTAAGGATGCCAACGTAAAAGGAAAGCAACAGGTGGTGGGAGCAGATGCAACGGCAACAACGACAACCATGTCGGGAACTTCTACGCCATCAACTTCTATGATAACACAAAAGATGCTAGAGCTTCATCCGTACCTCTAGTTGGTGCGCCTACTATGCCTCTGACTCTATTGGGTCCGCAACATAGAAAACAAAAAATTTCCTACGATGAGAACTAAACGCCAAGATCTATCTACTAGATACAGAGCAACGGGTGGACATACATCCATCGAGAACTTACCCTCGAAGACAATGAGTTTTGTTAACGAGTAGGAACTCGTGGTTGATGTAGTCGTACACTTGCCGATCTCAAGATCGTGTGGAAGTCCGAGCGCCGCAAATCAGCAGCGCGTCCATCCTCGCACACACGTTCAAGCCACCAGACAACCTCCACCTCCTCGCTCCAACGATGCAGCGGAAGCAGCAACTCCTTCCAGACGAAATGCCACCGGGAACATGTATCTCGCTAATCCGAGACCATGGGGGAATAATTCTAGAGGGGGAGAGATATCCTTCATGAGGAGGTGTGAGGAAGAAGGAGGAAGAGGGGTGCCTTTTATAGGAGGAGGGGGGTACCCCCTCCATGGCCGGTGCCTCATGGAGGTGACCCCTCACCTCCTCCATTCATGTGGTGGTAACTCCCTCCACATTAAAATGCCTCTTCACATTCTCTTTTATAGTCTCCACTTTAAATGCATTAAAATTCTCTAAGTTTAATGCTCTCTCATTTAATAAAACTCTTTGATTAAATTTATTCAGAATTTTGTTAATTACTTTAATTAACAAACATTCACATAAAACCCCTTGCAACATTTCAATATCATATGCAGAACCACTTTCTGCAATTTCACCCGAAACAATTCCGGTTTCTATCGAAACAATTCATGCGCTTTGCAATTCTTTCGTCTGAAACATATGTGCTCCAAAATGGTGTCCGATAACTCTTAAGTGTGTCACCTTACGGTTCGTGAATAATGCAGACATTATTGACACTCCTCTCAGATCAATAATCAGAAGCGGGACCTGGAGATCCATACTAACTCCTGCATATTCAACGATGACTTCTGTGATCGTGAGAACCTTTAACGCTAGTAACTTAATCCCTTTGTCTCATGATATAATACATGTCCGAGATTCGATCATCGGTATCCAAATACCTAGTTTGATCTCGTTATCGACATGCACTCTTTTCTCGTTCCCATGATATAACATTCTAGTGATCACATCACTTGCTTGCAAGCTATCTTAATGTGATATCACCGAGAGGGCCCAGAGTATATCTATCCGGGATTGAAAAATTCCACTCTTGATCCATGAGCCTCAACATAACACCTTCGTAGCACTGAACCCATCTTTATAGTCACCCTATTACGGTGTGACGTTTGATGTTATCAAGATACTCTTCCGGTGTTAGCAATTGACATGATCTCATGGTCTAAGGATAAACATTACTTCGTATGATATTATAGCAATATAAGCATAATGACTTGATCGTAATGCTATACTTTGGATGAATGTTCATCACATCATCTATTATATATTAAAAGTACATGACAGGCTAACCAGAAATTAGAGAAATCCCTAGAAAATCCAACAAAAAACAAAGATATCTAGCCATCCAATAATTATATGTGAAAATTACAGTCGTTAATCTTAACAACCACTTATTACGGTGCTCGTAATTACCCACCGATGCCATTTACTTATTCTCCCGTACCTCTTCAATCTCAACATACGAGTACATGTGAAGTAAAAAGAATCTAGGTTATTGGGTCATCCAGAACCTCATGCCGCCGCCATGCTCCCCAACCTCACGACGTCTCCATGCCCGCCCCAGGATAGTCGCACAAGATGCAGTCCAATGACTTTGATTCATCTCCATGGATCCGATCGGCCCTCGCACTTCATGTTGCAGCATTCCGGTCTCTCATGACCCAATCAAGGGGACATCATTGCCGGACTAGACCGTGACTAAGTACAACGCACGCAAGAAGCTGGCAAGTCTACCGCTGGGCGGTGCCTCCCAGTGAATCACCGCTGCGAGTAGCTCAATGAATTGAGGTTACGGGATCATATTTCTCTTCATGGCTCGGACTGCACCTGTGGCCGCCCATATGTGGTGCGTGAACCAGATATGCTCCGTGGTGTCGGTGGAGGTCATGAACGGTTCTCCATGGAATCGGTGGAGGTCATGGACGGTTCTCTGTGGCATCCCCGGAGGTCATCGATGTATTCCATCGGTGTTCTCCGCGGCTCGAATGGCCCTGCCCCGTGCATGCCCATATCAGCAGCGTTAGGTTCCAATATTGCCTCATGCAAAGCGATTCTACAATATTGCCTCATGCCCATATCAGCGGCGTTAGATTCCAATATTGACTGATGCAAACAACAAACAACTAGGTGCAGGCACGTGACTTGGATCGATATGCTGCTCCATCTAAATCGCTCTCCATGGTGTGCACAGCGTCGGCGACCGTCCGTATGTCACACGAGTGTACCAGATCATTGCTATCAGGCGGTGGCACTGGCAGAGTTCATGGACAGTATGGGATGGCTATCTGTAGTGCAGAGATGATCAGATGTTTTCTTCTCCCTCTGCATCACCAATCCATCCGGCACTATCAAGAACTAGACATTTGGTGCCTTCACCGTGGTCAAATCATCCATGCATGGATGCATTTGTGAGCGAATGAATCAATAGAGCAAGCAAAGTGGGATCCCATCTAGCGAATCCACCACCAACAACGAGACAAACGGTACGCATTGATCAACGAATATATACATGAAAACTGTAGATTTGTTAAATTATCTAATCTTTAAATTTCAAGAATTTCACATAGCTAAGTCAACTAATAACTCTAGATTACTTCATGTAGATTGATCATATTAGTTTGCAGTTTTAATTATTAAGTACATGTCGTTTTAGATTTATGCATGGTCTCCCAGATGCAAATTTGACTGTCTGTTCTCACATGAATATTTTAGAAATATTTTTTAAAAATATTATTAGAACTCTTTTGTGACCAATATAATAATAGCAGTTGACCTGTCCAATCATAAATACGTTGTATGGGGTATGGACATTGTATGTAAGAATCTTTCTAAAGACCAATTTCACGTTTTTAGGTTGCCATTTATTTATAAACTGATGCCATGCAACATATAGTTTCTATCGTAGCACTAGTGCACACCCCCCCCCCTCTAACACCGGTTTGGAGGGCCCTCTAACAGCGGTTGTAGAACCGCTGTTGAGGGTTCGGTGTTAGAGGGGCCCCCTCTTTAACACCGGTTCTTATACAAACCGGTGTTAAAGGGTGGCGCACGTGGGGCTGCCGCAGCCCCCCCCCCCCCTTTAACACCGATTCGTAACACGAACCGGTGTTAAACGTTCTGTGTCGCGGTAGGAAAAAGAGATAAATCTCTGCCGCGGCAGGAAAACGGCCTAAATCTCTGCCGCGGCAGAGTTCTGCCCCTGCCCCGTTCTGGGCGTATTTCTACGGCGCGGCAGGGACGGGGAGGGGGGAGGGGGAATCGATCGGGAGCAGTATACACATACATCGTCATCGGTACATACGAGTACATGAATAATTAAGCAACTATTATTATACACAACATCGTCATTGTGTGGTATTCTCCGTAAACGTTGAAGCATCAAGTACAAGACAAACACGTTCAAGCATATATACAACGTTCATTTTGGTGGATATCTAAAGAGTTCTCCGCCAGGCGTGACGACCTCATCAAGTATGAACCCCGCCAATTCCTCTTGAATGGCTCGTATGCGGTCAAATGGTAGGAGTTGGTCCCGCATCCGTTCGATCTGAATATATATGAAGAATGGGGTCAATATATATATAAGAATAAAACTCAACACAATTGATGGTAATAAAATAATGTTGTGTACTTTGTTTACTTACTCTAAGTTGTTCTAGTGCGGCTTGGCTCGTCGCACATATCGTGTTGCGATTGAACTCGCAAACATAGTACCCACATAAGTTATTGTCGTGTCCCTGATGCGCGCACTTTACGAGAATAGAGAGTTCAATCAAAATAATAATCAATAAAGCGTGATATAATAGAATTAGAAGCAGAATCAAAGAGATACGCAGACCTAGCTAGCTAGTATTACTTACATTTTGGTCTACAAATTTTAGTTCTTCTGACCATTCACCCACGGCCCTGCCCGTGAACCTTTTCCAAACCCTGTCCGGCAAAGAAAATGGATAAAGGAGTAATTAATTACTTGTTGTCATGAAAGTTGTCGATCTAGTGCGATAATATGATTGAAATTACCTCTGGAGCATCTCTCTAAAGTCTGCCCATAGCTCTTTTTCTTTTTGTAACGAGTCCATGACAAGGACTTTTCCTGAGTCAGGTTGAATGACTAGCAGAATAAAGTGGAACCTACGCACGCATAACTCATCATCAGTTACACTTAACATCGAGTAAGCCGAAACAGAATGTGTACAAGAGAGGGTAACAGTACTCACGAGAAGTTGTAAGGTAATAGTATTTCCCTTTTGGTCTGTTGTCTCAGTAAAGACCTTAGCAATAAATCTTCTATTTTCCCGGGTTTGGTTCTTACCACTTCTTCATGAACTCTATTTGGGTCAACGAACCCAATGTCAAAAGGTCCTCCTTTCATGCATTCCATAACCTTTTTCCTGCATAATAGTATATACATATATGGTGAGCATATATATACATGCAATTAATGAAGTGAATGAGATGAGATAGAAAATACAGAAATAGTACTTACACACAATAAAGGCTGATGGCAGCTTTGTCGAGTTCCTTCTGATTGAATAGAAAATGCAAGTCTTGAATGTTGAAGTCGATCTCGTCGTCTCCGCACAAGAAAATCTCATCTCTTATATGCGCCGTGATCCATTCTTCCTTTCTCGTCTTGTAGAAATCAAGGTACCACTTGTGCAATCTTCGCATCTTTGTTGGTAGATTCTTGAGCTCCTCTTTCTTGACGAGATTCTTCCCATACTTCCATGGCTGTATGGGGTTGGCATCGCATTTGGGCAAGTTGTCTCCCATGATGTTTAAGTATGCAATGTAAGTCATCCCCATCTCATTGGCCTTTCTTTGTAGCTCTGCCTCGTAATCATTTACGGGAGGAGCGTCCCGTGTGTCGAACACTTGGAGCGGGGCGCATGATTGGTTTGCCTGCTCTCCGAGCATGGGAACTGTTTTCTGGGGTGCCGCACGACTGCTACTTTCAGTCACCCTACGGCGCCTTGCATCCGCCTTCAAAATCTGGCGCTCGTAGTCCGGCACAAGTGGGGTTTCAGGTTTCAAAAGATTTTTGTAAAACTTCTCCACCACCGCCGGATCTATTTCCTCCTTTGGCTCGGCCCGTCTAGGTGCAAAGAATTTCTTGACCTCTTCTTCCGAGATCCTATTGGTCTCCTCGTCGCTGCGATTCCACGGTAAAACCGGCAATGGCTTGGCGGAAGGCTGCGGGACGTAGTTTTTTGAACTCTTTGGCGTACGGTTTCCTGCGGATTTCTTTGTGGCAGTGCTAGTGATGCTCTTCGTGGCAGTGCTCTTCCGCTTACGCTGAGGAGATGGCTGAAGCGCCGGAGATGGCTGACGGGTAGGAGATGGCTTGCGCGTCGGAGATGGCTGGCGCGCCAGAGATGGCTGCCGCGCAGGAGATGGCTGAAGCGCCGGAGATGGCTGCCATGCAGGAGATGGCTGAAGCGGCTCAGACTGCTGATGCTGCGGAGACGGCGGGGGTGCCAGTGGCCTCCAATTTGGAAGCATGATGTGTTCCTTCTTCCAAAGAATGGTTGTTTTCACTGCAAATTTGAGTTGAGTTTCCCCTTCACTTGTAGCATGGTCAAGCTGTGCTTCCTCATATTCCTTCACAACCTCATCCACCCCGACAATAGCATAGCCATCTGGAATTGGTCGGCAGTGGTAAGTTCCACCAGCTACAGGAGGTAAGGCATAGCCGACAGCCACCTTAATGGATAAGCCCATTAATCTCCCATGCAGCTCAGCGTGTTTGCTCTCCGTGATCTCATCCACGGGGTATCGAGGACCCTCCATTTCAAGCGTGGGCTGCACGTTCTCCGTGGAAGCCACGCTGCTTTTCAGTGCAGAGTCTGGGCTGCCGGCAGATTCCAATGCAGGCTCTTCGTGCCGCTGAGATGGGCTGGTAGCTTGATGGCTCTGTTGTGCATTCACTTGCGCCTGCAGCGCCACAAGTGCATGTTCTATCTGTGCCATCCGCTCTGTACGCTCTTTTTCTTTTCTGCCGCGCCATCTGTAAGAGTCGCTCCACTCGGCAAACCCATCCTTCCACTTCATACCCCCTATGCCTCGTGCATGTCCAGGGTGTTCTTTTTTACCGATGGCGCGTGTGAGCTGGTCATTCTCTCTGTCGGGATGGAAGGTCCTGGCGGCTGTTTCCTCGTATACCGTGATGAGTTCAGTGACGGGTTTGGCAAGGAGGGTTGGGAAGATACACAATCCTGTTTCTGGGTCCAACCTTGCCCTGATTCCGTAGAACCAAGTCTTTGCACGTAGGTCCCACCCATGTGTCTGGGGTGTGATCCCTCTGTCGCGCAGGGCCTTCTCAGCTTCCTCCCACTTAGGCCTCTGAGATATGTAGCCACCTGACCCTGTCCTCTGGTGATATTCCTTCTTCTGGGCATTTAGCGTATTGGTTTCTGACCTCTTTGTAGCTATAGCACCTCCCTTGTATGGCACAAATTCGCGCCAGTGAGGTCTTATCTTCACATAATATGCGTCTTCGAAATCTGGAGTCTCGCGAGCTTTGACAAATTTGTTCAATTTTGTCTTCCAGTTGCGGAAAGCGTCAGCCATCTTCTTTAGAGTCCACTCTTTGACCTTTTCCTTTATAACCGGTTTGTTTTCAACCTCCTCTGGCGGAAGGGTGAAATTTACCAACAACAAATTCCAAAGCGTTTCTTTGGATCTTTCATCGACAAAGGTATCGTCACCCTTCTTTGGCTTATTCCAATATTCAATTATGATTGGGATTTGGTCCCTAACAAGAACTCCAGCCTGACGTACAAATTTGTCTGCGGCCTTCTTGGGGATTCGTTTCGTGCCCGCACCCCCCCCTTTAACACCGGTTCCAGCCACGAACCGGTGTTAAAGGGGGGGTGTGCACGCGCGAACCCCTTTAACACCGGTTCGTGGCTGAAACCGGTGTTAAAGGGGGGCATTTATTTCATGCATTAAAGGGGTGGGGCATTTATAATTCAAAAAATAGGATATGAATTTAGAAATTTCATATCTTATTCATTTCAACTCAGAAAAATATGAATAATATATCATAATTTTCAGAAAAATAATATCTATCCATTCATGTAAAAACATTTTATATTTACTTTAGATGAAAAATTTCAAAATGATTAAAACACTTACATATAAATTTTGATTATTCAATTCAAACAAAAATAAATTGTCAAATCCTAAAACTTTGAACATAAGAAATATTAAGCATCTAAAAAGGAATCTAACCCTATTTTATTAGAGCAAATCATATTTTATTTTGTATTAACATTTTTGAATTGATTGGATATTTAAATGCCGCATCTTTTATATACACTTGAATCTGACAAAGCCTCGCTCAACTTGCATTGGATTTTTGATAAAATAGCATATTGCGAACCTAAAAATGATTTTTGTAAAAAATCATGAGCATCGTATCATGTACCTGTAGTTCATATCTGACCCACTTCCTACCGATTCGGCAGGAATTTGTCTTTTTCACCAGAGGTGGACGGAAAGGTTTCAGATCCCCCTGTTGGTACATTGTCCATATAAGGTGGTCTAGTATTTTTGTAAAATGTGGTGGTGATTTTTTGAATTAGCCATTTGGTGGTTGCTTCACAAAACCGTCCGTTTTTTATGCTCGGAAAATGGAAAATGCCTTTTTGGTGCGATAAAAAGGAAAACTTCCTCTTGCAATATTGTTTGCCATGCCATGATGCACATGTATGCACAATATGGCCATATTATCACAAACTATGCCTTGATTCTAGCCATAACATTGGTCATTTGACCCGAAAGCCAAGAAACCTCGAATGAGATAGGTCATTTTGTGAAGGAGATAGAACTGGAATTAAAATACAGAATGCAACTAATAGTAAGTTACATAAAGCATGACTGGAAATTAAGATACATAAAAGAACTGAAAATTAAGATACATGGCCAGATTAAGTAACAATCGGCCGAACTTGTTTCGGAATGTTGGAGTGATTCAGTCATGCTCCTGCCTACACCTGTAATACTCGCCACTGTAGTCGTCGTACTCGCCGCCGCCGTCATCGCTGTCGTCGTCGGGGTCGCCGTAATTGAACCTTGAAGGCTGAGTACGCGTGGGCTGGACTTGAGGGTAGCGCAGACGGGGGTTAGAGTCGGCGGCAGTGTCATAGGCCATGACGCTCTGGAGAGTCCGACCGCGCCACCATAGCCGATGGCCGGCCTCGTTGAAGTTCGGAGGAGGTGGGCCGTCCTCCTCGTGCCTGGCGAGCGCCCTCTCACGCCGATCCACGAAGAAGGCTTCCCAAGTAGGGAAATAGTCGGGATGCCATCTGGGATTCCTTCGCTGCTCCGGCGTGAGCTCGAAGTAGTAGTGGTTCGTGATGGCCATCCGGCACGCCACACCTAGAGGGACAGGAGGAACCGGCACGCGTCCGGCGCTCAGCATCCAGCCGACGGGGACACAGTAGCCCGGCGGGCAGGGGTAGTTCGAGGCGCAAAGCGCCTCCGCCTCCCTGGGGGTTACTGCTACGGTGGAAGCCATGGGAAAGAGTGATGAGGTTGCAGATATGAGTCTAGAGATGTGCAATGACAATGGAGGCCAACCCTACATATATATATAGTGAAGAACTGGCGGGAAGAACTGGAGGGAAGAACTGGCGGGAAAAAATGGCAGGAAGAAAAATGGCGGGAAGAAAAATAGCGGGAAAAAATGGCGAGAAGAAAAATGGAGGGAAGAAATAGAAGGAAAAAAATGGCTCATTTAATACATATACTGTTAACAGAAGAAATATGACATTGATTTCCATGTTGAGATACATATGTGTGCCAAAAATGGCTCAATTAATACATATAGTCAATCTTATGATCGCGTCGGCCGTAACCATGGAGTATCAACACCGTTTAACAGGATGGTTGGGTCAGTCTTCACTCTGAAGGGCGGAATTTCATCAAACTTATTATAATCTTATGACATGTCTGTCTTGTCCTCCACTCCCACGATGTTTCTTTTCCCTGAAAGAACTATGTGACGCTTTGGCTCATCGTGTGATGTATCTGTTTGCTTATTTTTTCTTTTTTCGGTTTGGTAGACATGTCCTTCACATAGAAAACCTTAGCCACATCATTGGCTAAGACGAATGGTTCGTCTAAGTTCTTGTCTACCTTCATAAGATTGTTGAGATCCACCGTTGTCATTCCGTACTTCTTGTCTACCTCAACCCCCCCCCCCTCCTGTTAGCTTGACCCATTTGCATCGAAACAAAGGGACCTTAAAATTAGGTCCATAGTCAAGTTCCCATATCTCCTCTATGAACCCATAATACGTGGTCTTTTGACCATTGTCTTCTGCTGCATCGAAGCGGACACCACTATTTTGGTTGGTGCTCTTTTTATCCTGGCCTATCGTGTAAAATGTATTCCCATTTATCTCGTACCCTTGGAAAGTACATATAGTCGAAGATGGTGTCCTGGCCAACAAGTACAGCTGATCCCCAACAGTGCTATTATTCGTGAGAAGTCTTTGCAGCCAGCCACCAAAACTCGCCATGTGTTCACTTATAATCCATTCATCAGACTGCCCCGGGTGTTTGAGGCGTATTAAATTCTTGTGTTCATTGACATACGGGGCAACCAAGATAGATCTTTGTAAAACCGTGTAGTGTGCTTGATTGAGAGAATGCCCGTCCCTACATATCATTGCTTTACATCCTAGGGTGCCTTTTCCACGCAGTCTCCCCTCATGTCGTGATTCTGGAACACCAATCGCCTTAAGGTCAGGAATAAAATCAACACAGAACTCAATGACCTCCTCTGTTACATAGCCCTTGGAGATGCTTCCTTCTAGCCTAGCACGGTTATGAACATATTTCTTTAAGACTGCCATGTACCTCTCAAAGGGGAACATATTGTGTAGAAATACAGGACCGAGAATGGCAATCTCTTCTACTAGGTGAACCAGGAGATGCGTCATAATATTGAAGAAGGATGGTGGGAACACCAACTCAAAGCTGACAAGACATTGGGCCACATCTGTCTGTAACCCTGGTAGGCTTTCTGGATCGATTACCTTCTGAGATATTGCATTGAGGAATGCACATAGCTTCACAATGGGTACTCAAACATTTTCAGGTAGAAGCCCCCTCAATGCAATCGGAAGCAATTGTGTCATAATCACGTGGCAGTCATGAGACTTCAGGTTTTGGAATTTTTTCTCTGCCATATTTATTATTCCCTTTATATTCGACGAGAAGCCAGACGGGACCTTGATACTGCTCAGGCATTCAAAAAAGATTTCCTTCTCTGCTTTGGTAAGAGCGTAGCTGGCAGGAGTTAAGTGGCATCGTTTACCCTTCTCGTTCTCAGGATGCATAGGCTCTTCAGGGTCTTTCAGACGTTGCTGGTCCTGCCGTGCTTCCGCTGTATCTTTTGTCTTCCCATACACTCCTAGGAAGCCTAGCAGGTTCACACAAACATTCTTCGTCATGTGCATCACGTCGATTGAAGAGCGGACCTCTAAGACTTTCCAACAGGGTAGGTCCCAAAATATAGATTGCTTCTTCCACATGGGCGCGTGTCCGGCATCGTCATTCGGAACAGATAGACTGCCAGGACCTTTTCCAAAGATTACTTCTAGGTCCTTGACCATACCAAATACCTCCTCACCGGTACGGAGGACAGGCTTCCTCCGGGGTTCTGCCAGACGTTTGAAATGCTTGCCTTTCTTTCTTACTGGATGCAGGTTCGGAAGAAATCGACGATACCCTAGGTACACAACCTTCTTACATTTATCCAAATATACACTTTCAGTCTCATCTAAACAGTGTGTGCATGCATTGTATCCCTTGTTTGTCTGCCCTGAAATGTTACTAAGAGCAGGCCAATCATTGATGGTTACGAAAAGCAATGCTCGTAGGTCAAATGGCTCCCCTTTGTGCTCATCCCACATACGTACACCTGGTTTGGCCCACAGCTGTAAAAGTTCTTCAACTAATGGCCTTAGGTACACATCAATGTCGTTGCTGGGTTGCCTCGGGCCTTGGATGAGCACTGGCATCATAATGAACTTCCTCTTCATACACAACCAAGGAGGAAGGTTATAGATACATAGAGTCACGGGCCAGGTGCTGTGACTGCAGCTCTGCTCACCAAAAGGATTCATGCCATCTGTACTTAGACCAAACCTTAAGTTCCTTGCGTCACGTGCGAAGTCCGGGTACTCTCGCTCGACTTTTCTCCACTGTGACCCATCAGCGGGGTGTCTCAATATCGCGTCTTTCTTACGGTCTTCCATGTGCCATCGCAACAACTTGGCATGCTCTTTATTTCTGAAAAGACGTTTTAACCATGGTATTATAGGAGCATACCACATAACCTTGGCAGGAACCTTCTTCCTAGGGGCCTCGCCCTCAACATCGCCAGGATCGTCTCGTCTGATCTTATACCGCAGTGTAGTGCATACCGGGCATGCATCCAAATTCTCGTACTTCTCACCGCGGTAGAGGATGCAGTCATTAATGCAGGCATGTATCTTCTGCACGTCTAATCCTAGAGGGCAGACAACCTTCTTTGCTTGGTATGTACTGTCGGGCAACTCATTATTTCTTGGAAGAAGATTCTTCATTTTTACCAACAACTTTGAAAATGCGCTGTCAGTCACACCGTTCTCTACCTTCCATTGCAGCAAATCCAGTGTGGTACCTAGCTTTTTGTGGCCATCTTCGCAAGTTGGGTACAACAATGTTTTGTGATCCTTTAACATCTTCTCCAGCTTCTCCTTCTCCTTTTCAGCTTCACATTCTTCCTTTGCATCAGTAATGGCCCGACCAAGATCGTCATCAGCGGGACCATCTGCTGCCTCTTGATCTTCATTATCTACCCCCGTTGCAGTATCATCATATTCAGGATACATATTATGATAGTTGTCATCATCCTCTTCTTCTTCGTTGTCTTCCATCACAACCCCTTTTTCTCCGTGCTTGGTCCAACAATTATAGCTGGGCATGAAACCGGATCGAAGCAGGTGGGCGTGAATGGTTCTGGTATTTGAGTAGTCTTTCTTGTTCTGACAGTGAACACACGGACAGCACATAAAACCATTGTGACCACGGTTTGCATTAGCCACAACGATGAAATTTTGGAGGCCTGTAATGTACTCGGAAGTGCGGCGGTCACCGTACATCCATTGCCGGTTCATCTGCATTAATATATAGTATATATCAAAAAATAATAGGGAGATGACCATTTATATATATACTACATCAATGACACATGAAAGGATAGTTGCCGACCTCGACCGAGAAGGAAAGAGCAACGAGAAAACTTATTTTGAGCTCTCGGGCATTTCACCGAACACCTCTTGTGCATACGAAAAAAACACAAACTAGCACACTTCACACCCTCTTGCTAGGCTCCAAAATGAGATAGTGAAAAAATGGAAGAGTGGGGTGTGGGCTGCGGTGTCTTATATAGCCCCCCCCCCCCCCCTTTAACACCGGTTCAAGCCACGAACCGGTGTTAAAGGGGGGGCTGCGTGGGCCACTGGTGCAGGGGCCTTTAACACCGGTTCGTGGCTTGAACCGGTGTTAAAGGGGGGCTCCTTTTTGCTGCACGGGCCACGCTGGTACAGGCCCCCCCTTTAACACCGGTTCGTAGAAGAACCGGTGTTAAAGCCGATTTCCAGGCTCAACCAAAGGCCTCTTTTCCACTAGTGTAGGCTTGGTAAGGTTGAGCCAACCAGCGTAACTCGTAGAAAAACGGCTAGGGAATCCAGCCAGAGAAATTATACATATATAAGTTTTCATGTTATTTAACACTTGCTCTTTATAATTAGTTTCTATCTGAAGCGTACATAGGAGGGGCAATGCCACATAATTTCTAGCCCTCTACAAGATCAAACTAGAGACGAGGATGGTTGGATATTAATGAAAACGGAACTCTTGTGTATGATAATCCATATGTGTCACATGTTTGTCCGCGTGCAATCCAGTGGTTTGTTTTACTTTTGACATACATGTGTAAGGCTCGATGGTGTGCATCTTACACAAATCACACAAATAGTGTCGTACGATAGCACTTTTATAATGGATATCCAGGATTATAAAGAGGACATGAGTTGAATTACTTGTGTAAGAAAAATACAAGGTCATGTACAAATAGACAAGCCCCAAGTACATTTTTGTGTGCTTTCTATTAGTGTTGTAATATGTATCATTTCCAGTACATAAATAATAATTTCTCCCACCACATCCATACATTAACATAGACATATTGAAATCAAGGTCGTGCTCTATTCAGCCAAAAAGGTTGTGCCCTAAATTACTTTCAGATATGTATATGAATATATAAAAAGCATATGCAGTTTTTGTATTAACTCCCTTTATATGTATTATAGTGTCATTAATTTTATAAGAATATTATACATTAAATTATTGATAAAATTCTCATAAATACAAGTAGGTTGAGTTTGTGTGGATATAATCGATATGCAAAGTACAAAGTACCAGGACACAATTGTCTATGGCCTATCCTAGAAAATATTTGGATGCATGCACTTCAGGTGTGTTGGTACAGAAAAGGCATAGTTTCCAATGGGACAATCTACAAACAAATAGTAACCAATGGTGATACGTACTAAGAAAAATCGCCTTATAGTCTAGGCGCTAGAGCAGAGGATGGTTGGACATAGATCCCAAGCTAAGCTTAGAAAAACATCTTTTATTTGAGATATTCTTATGCGAAATAGAAATAATAATCATATACTTTCCAGAAATACTTTTTAAACAATTTAATTCTAATTATATCGGTAAGTGGTTTTTGGTTTTAGAATTCTTTTACCATGAATTCCATTTATGAATTCCATTTGTTGTAATATATACACACGTGCAAGCAAATGTTAGTCTGGAAGTGATATTGGCCATGACATTCAAATGTTCTACTAAATCTAATGAAATTCCTTTTGTTAATTTTGTTATGAATGCGTTTTATATGGAAACTCTTGATTTATATGTAACTTTAGTTTCTTAGGTTTCAATGCTAAGAGTGCACAATGGTTATGTTTGGTTTGTTCACAACATGCGTACATGCATTGAAGTCTTCTACAGTATATTTTCGTTCATTGGGTGGAGAAGCTCCATGTATCCCTGCAACTAATTATCTTATATGTTGTTCTCCGTAGACCCATTTGTTTATAACTTTATAAAGTATTTTTGTACCAAATCTATGTAAAAAGAAGCTTAATTTGTTCAACTGTAGAATAAAAAGTTCACTGATATCTCTTTCTTTTAGTAGGTGTAGCAACATCGTCTATGTTGCATCAACCATTTTTCTACTTCATGTAAAATATAGATAGAAATGTATGATAAAGTAGATGGATGAGAGATATTTGTTAGTGAACAAATGACATGGCCTAAGTACTAAGACATGGGAAAGTAATTACACGTGCGTCCATGTTGGATAGCCAAAGATAGGAAGAAGATTGAAGCGATAGAGGTAAGAGAAAGGAAATAGCATGAGGCGAGACTGGCCTAAATAAATCAATAAGTCAAGCTCCTTTACATATTAATATGTTTTGTATTAATGGAATACAATAAGCACATTCATAAAATACAAAAGATAAAAGCAATTCATGTCACTGAGACCCGAATAGAACTGGGTTAAAAATAAACATAAGCATCCATATTCTAAAAATAATATGAATCAAACTGAAAAGATGCCCACCCTATGAAGTGATGATCATCCTACTTAACATCTCCTTGTGATGTTTATTGAGTTATTTCGAAAGACAGTGATCAATAGTTATACTATCCTCGTCATACTTATTATATTTCGCAAAGTTGATTAAAAGCGCAACATTTGAATAATGATAGAGAATGTTACAATGTTACATCATATATCATACATTAGCACTACTACCAAATCATATTCTATGTTTATGAAATTGAAATTTTATGTTAGATTCTCAAACAAACCATATTACGCAATTTAAAATAATGGATAAGATGTAATTTAAAACAAATAAAGATGTTGCCCACGCATGTGCGCGGGCCACTGTGCTAGTTTCACAAAAGTTGTGACCTTGTTATTAACAACATCCAATGTCTGTGATCAGGAAACCTTGATCATCTTGTTAATCAACAAGCTAGTCTATAAGAGAGGCATAACTAGGAACCCTTTTTGTTTATTAAACACACATGTATTAACGTTTCCGATCAATACAATTATAACATGCAAAATAAACATCTATCATATACGAGGAATACATAATAACAACTTTATTATTGCTTCTCTGTAAGATCTCACCATAATAAGCTAAGATCCCTGTGATTGCAGTGCTAGTCCCTAGATCAAAATGCTAGCACCCACAATTTAAGATGAAGTACATAGAAACAAAGGTCATTATTACATCGCATATCCAAGAATACAATGGTTCTTACAACTCACTTAGCCCAAGGCTAATAATACTCAAAGTTCACATTACATAGTATAATAATAGAGTCTTTTGTCTTCATGCGCCACAGGCAAACATGTCGAGTGTAGACCCGCAACCCTACTCACCATCAGAGTATCCTGCAACATAATAAGTTACAGCCACAAGGGTCAATACATTTGGAATTGTATTGGCAAGTGATACCATAGAGACTTAGTATAATCCAACAACTACATGAATATATGGCTAAGTGTGGTTTTGGCTGACTTTGCTAAAAGCAAGTTTTTATCTCATAGTTTTTTAGGAGTAAGTTTTCTCTTTCAAATAACTAAGGTACCGTTGATAGACATCAATGAACCTATACCCTTGTTCACCCACAAGTTTTTAACTTAGAGAAATTTGGATGAGGAGATTATTGAACTGCTTCACTGTCTTGATGCTCAGAATTTGTCCATAACCGGGGACACGGCTAAGTACTTAGTTTTACCCTCTCGAGAGGTGGTGCACTTTCCCCACAAGACTCGACATGCATCGAGACGAGACTTTTTAGAAGCAATCCCTTAGACCACCACGGACGCGTTCCATCCTATCAAATCTACCACCCTCTATCCGTCTGGCTGAGTTCTTGCAACTTAGTCGGTCAAGGCAGAGCCCATATGCCAAGTGGCTACACTGGAAGCTTTGCGACAAGAACTTCTCCAATCTCTTTGTTCCTGGGTGGCCGTCCACAAGTGTGATACACCAGCTGACCATAGACATGGCCCCTGAATAACCACTCAACATAATCCAAGCAAGTCCCATTCCATCGAGGTGTTTCATTAACATTAGTTGTTTTTCTTAGTGAAAAATAATATCCTTCAATACTATCTTGATATGAATTTCCACCCACGAAATCTAATAACATGGCTAAGCACTCTAGCATACGAAGTCTTTCTACTAGGAAATACTACCAAGATATAATCTATAGGATAGCATAGCATAGTAACATATAAATAATCCTACCATGCTAAGATCTACCAAAATAACACTAGTGCAATAGTGAAAATAATAGGACATAAGATGAAATATCACTTTCCTTGGTAGCTAGGGGAATAGGTACAATCCTCACAGCAACAAACTTCACAATCCACACAATCTACACAAAGAACAATACAACAACAATAATTCAATCAATATAGCATCACAAAAATATGAATGCATGCAAAATGTAATTATATGAATAAAACTCTAAAACTTACAGAGTCTACAGTACAGAGGTTAAAATATCCTATCTAAAGGCATAAGGAATACCTAAAAACAATTTATGAAGAAATTTTTATGGGCAAAATACTCCTAAAAAGGTTCTGCATATAACTCCAATTTTTCAGAAGCAAAAGTGTGAAACAAGGCCTCAACAATAAAGTTCTCATTTTTCTGAATCCATAGACACCAAATTTGTATTTTTCTGATTTGTGGAACAAAAGTTATTGAATTTCTAAGTTTAATATATATTCTGTCTATTTTTCTAATTAAACAGATGCCCTAGCCGACGTGGTGCTTTCTTATTGGTCCGTACCGATTCGGTCGGATCGATCGCTGCAGGCCGTTGGATTATAAGTGGCAACGGATGGACCAGATCAGCCTGTACCCTTTCGATTAGTGATCTAATCTGAGCCGCTAGCGAAAGATCAAACGGCTCCTAGGGCTCGGCCGGGAATGGGCGGCGCTGACCTACCGCACGCGGCGGCGGCGCGTCGGGAGGCGGTGTTCCGGTGGTTCTAAATGGGCAGGGGGTCCGTGGACTCTTACCAGAGGTCAAGGCGGTCGTGGCGGTCTCGATGGAGCTCACGGTGGAGGGAGAGGCGCTCTGCTTCGCTCCAGATTCCACGCCGGAGTTCTATCGAAGGCGGAGCTCGCGTCTCCGAGATGGTGGCGTCGATCTGTGGCTCGAGCGGGCAAAGAGAGAGGTTAGGGAGGTGCGCCCGGGTCAACACTGTCTAGTAGAGGCTAAAAAGGGGCGGCGGGAACCCTCGACTTACCGGAGAACTCGACGGACGGCGGCGGCAGACGGAGTTCGCCGGCGATGATCGTGTTGTCGACCTGGGGCAAGAAGAAGCACGTTGCCAGGGTTAAAAGATGCGCCAGGACACGGCAAAGGGGATAGGGCAGAGAGGAGGGCGCAAGGTGGTCGGAGCTCACCGGAATCATCGCCGGAGTTGCGTCGGACAGCGGCGGTTCGAGCTTGCAATTGGGGAGCCTGGGGGCTCTCCGGGGGTAGTGACTGCGGGGGAACGGAAGAGGAGTGAGAGGGGATTAAGAAGGAGTGATCGTCGTGGAGGTTTAATGCGAGAAACGCTCGAATTTGAGCCGATTCGAAACGGCAGAGGAGGGGAGAGGTGCAGCTCGTCTCGCGTGGAAGAAGAGTAGGTGGCGATGACGTAGTGGGGCTAGGGGGTAAGTGGGAGGGGGCGTGCAGGGGGACGGTGAGAAAAAGAAGGAGGGGGAGAGGTGGCTTGGGTGGGCTTGTTGGGCTGGATTGGGCCAAAAAGGCCAGAACTGCTGCTGCTACCTATTTTTCTCTCCCTTTTCTTTTTCTTTTTAGATTTTCTTTTCCTAGGTTTTGAATTTAGCAAAAGGGCTCCAAATTGCCTCAAAACTTCACCAATTTTTTGGGGGACAAACTAAATGCAATGCAACACATGCCATGATGATATGAGTTCAATGATGATGGTCTTCACATAAAAAAATTTCTTGGGATGTTACAAATCTAACCACCTTAAGATGAATCTCGCCCTCGAGATTCGGGTTGGCTAGCAAATAGGTGAGGCGTGATCTCTCTGAAGTTCATCCTCTCGCTCCCAGGTTGCTTCTGATTCAGTGTGATGGTTCCACTACACTTTGCAGAATTTGATTGTCTTGGTACGTGTAATTCTTTCTGATGTCTCTAGAATCTTAATAGGTTTCTCATCATAAGTGAGATCATTCTCTAGCTGAACTTCTTCTAACGGTATAGTGTCTTTCAACGAAGTTTCTTCCATCTCTGGGTGACACTTTTTCAGCTGGCTAACATGAAATACATTATGAACTGCTAACAGAGATTCTCATAATTCTATCTCATATGCCACTTCTCCTTTGCGGCTCAAAATCTTGAAGGGTCCTACATAGCGTGGTGCTAATTTTCCTTTGATTCCAAATCTCTTCACACCACGAAGTGGTGATACCCTAAGATAAGCTCTATCGCCAACCTCATAGGTGACCTCTCTATGTTTTGGATCTGCATAACTCTTTTGTCGAGATTGGGCTACCTTCAGCCTATCCCTCACCATCTTGACTTTCTCCTCGGCCTCCTTGATTAAGTCTGGTCCGAACAAATTTCTTTCCCCTACTCCATTCCACAACAAAGGTGTAGTACACTTCCTTCCATAAAGGAATTCAAACGGAGCCATTTCTATGCTTGATTGATAGCTATTATTGTAGGAAAACTCTGTGTATGGTAGACTTTCATCCCAACTAGATCATAGTCTAACGCACAAGCTCTTAACATATCTTCCAATATCTGATTGGTCCTTTCTGTCTGTCCATCAGTCTGTGGATGAAACGTAGTGCTGAATTCTAGTCGAGTTCCAAACGACTCGTGAAGTTGTCGCCAAAAGTGCGAAGTGAATTGAGTCCCTCTATCTGACATGATACTCTTAGGCACCCCATGCAAACATACAATTCTATTCATGTATATCTTATCTAGCTTGGCACTTGTGTAAGTGGTCTTAACTGGTATGAAATGAGCCACTTTTGTCAAGCGATCAACAATAACCCATATAGAATTGTATCCGGATTTAGTCCTTGGCAGTCCGGTGATAAAATCCATACCGATTTTATCCCATTTCCAATCAGGTATTAGCAGTGGTTGTAATAATCCCGCCGGTTTCTGATGTTCCGCCTTTACACGACTACACACGTCGCACAAGGCAATGTGCTCGGCTATATCCTTCTTTAAATTATTCCACCAGAATCTTTTCTTAACATCCATATACATCTTCGTGTTGCCAGGATGGATTGAATATGGTGAGTTGTGAGCTTCTTGTAAGATCAGCTTCTTAAGCTCAAGATCCTGCTTAATACAGATACGTTTTTCATACCATCAGGTTCCTTGTTCGTCTACATGAAAACCTTTTGCCTTGCCTTCACTAATTTTACTTTTGATTTCTTCTATTTCTTTGTCCATCTTTTGAGCTTCTTGTATTCTATTCATCAGTGTGGGCTGCACTTCCAAGGATGCAAGGTATCCTTCAGGCACTATCTCTAATCTCAACTCCCTAAATTGGGCACATAACTCTTCCGGCAATTCTCCTTTGTTGAGGCCATTTACATAAACCTTGCGGCTTAATGCATCGGCTACGACATTTGCCTTTCCAGGGTGGTATTGCAAACTTAAGTCGTAATCCTTGATAAGTTCTAGGCATCTTCTTTGTATCATGTTGAGTTCCTTCTTTGTAAAAATGTATTTTAGACTCTTGTGATCGGTGAACATTTCACAACGCTTTCCCATAAGATAATGCCTCCATGTTTTTAAGGCATGCACAACTGATGCCGGCTCTAGGTCATGAGTAGGATAGTTCACTTCATGATTTTTGAGTTTCCTTGATGCATAAGCTACAACTCTACCTTCCTGCATTAGTACACCTCCCAGTCCTTAGTGAGATGCATCACAATAGACTTGAAAGTCTTTCTCAAGATCTGGCAAACATAACACTGGTGCTGACACTAATCTCTTCTTCAACTCCTGAAAGCTGGTTTCACATGCTTCTGTCCAGTTAAACTTCTTCTCTTTCTTTAGCAGATCAGTCATAGGCTTTGCTATCTTTGAAAAAAATTCAATGAACCTCCGATAGTATCCGGCTAGGCCTAGGAAACTACGGATATCTTTAACCGATTTAGGAGGTTCCCATTTTGTCATAGCTGCCACTTTTGCTGGGTCAATAGCTATACCACTTCCAGATACTATATGCCCAAGAAAACCCACCTCATTCAGCCAAAATTCACATTTACTGAACTTGGCATATAGTTTGTGTTCCCTGAGTTTCTCTAGAATGAGGCATAGGTGTTCTTCATGTTCTTTGTTGCTCTTGGAATATACCAATATGTCATTGATGAATACCACTACAAACTTGTCAAGAAATTCCATGAATACCTTATTCATCATGTTCATGAAATAGGCTGGTGCATTGGTCAACCCAAACGGCATCACTGTATATTCATACAGCCCATATCTAGTGGTAAATGCAATCTTTGGTATATCATGTTCTCTAATCTTCAGTTGGAAGTATCCTGATCGAAGATCGATTTTTGAGAACACATATGCTCCCTCTAGCTGGTCAAAAAGATCATTTATTCTAGGTAGGGGATATTTATTCTTTATGGTCACTTCATTAAGTGATCGATAGTCTATGCATAGCCTTTGACTTCGGTCCTTCTTCTCAACAAACAAAACTGGTGCTCCCCAAGACGAAGAACTTTGTTGGATAAATCCCTTTTTCAACTATTCTCCCAGCTGTTTCTTGAGTTCTTTTAACTCGTCCACCGACATTTTGTAAGGTCTCTTTGATATAGGTCCAGTTGCGGGCAGTAGGTCTATCAGAAACTCCACATCCCTATCTGGTGGCATGCTAGGTAATTCTTCTGGGAACACATCCGGGTACTCCTTCACTATTGGTACTCTGTCTAGGCTAACCCCCTTAAGAGAATTAACTTGCTCCCCTTAGGTTCAAAGTTAGACTTGAACTTGATCCGTTTCTTTTCTGGGGTGGTGAGCATAACAATTCGTTTGGCACAATCAATCACTCCCTCATAACGTGTCAACCAGTCCATCCCTAATATTACATCTAATCCTTGGGACTCTAGGATTATTAAATTAACTGGAAACTTGTTCTTTCCAATTTCTAGGGTTATCTGTCGGCACCTAGAATTTACTATCATTTCTCCACCCGGGGAGCTTACCTTAATGGGGCATCCAATGGTTTCAGTGGAGAGTTTGTTTTTGACTACAAATGCTCTTGAAATGAATGAATGCGATGCGCCGGTATCGAAAAGGATAAGTGCAGGAAAGGAGTTAATCTTGAACTTACCGATCACGGCATCAGATCCTTCTTGAGTTTCCTCCACATTGATGTGATTCACATGACCCTTTTGAAAAGGGTTTGGCTTAGCCCCATCAGTCTTCTTCTCTGGGCATTCATTAGCATAGTGTCATGTCTTTTTGCACTTGAAACATTCCACCGGACTGATGTCTTTCTTTGCTGGCTGATTGTAATGATTCTGACTATTTTGATTCCCATGGCCATGACCATTATGGTTGTTCCTGTACCCACCTTTATTGTGTCCACGATGATTGTTCCCATTGTGGTGGTGGTTATTGTTACGATGGTTGTTATGATTCCCATTCTTATGGAATCCTGAACTCTCGCTTCCATCACCATGAGAACGCTTGTGAGGTGATCCTGATCCAAACTTATCAAAATGATGCTTCCTCTTTTTACCTTCCACTTGCTTCATCTTGTTTTCTAGGATGGTAGCTTTATCACACAGAGATTGATAGGTTGGAATATAAGCAACAGATAGTTGCATAGATATTTCATCATTCAACCCATCAAGGAACTTTTCCTTTCTCTTTGCGTCAGTGTCAACATCATCTGGTGCATAACGTGACAGATTGTTGAACTCTTCGATGTACTCAGAAATACTGCGGTGGCATTGTTTGAGGTTGTGAAACTCCTTTTTCTTCAACCCCATTATTCCAAAAGAGATGTGAGTGGTACGAAATCCATCCTCAGACATTTCCCAAGTTACTTCCTCAATAGGGTGAGTAACTTGGAAATTGTCCCACCAAGTAGCTGCATGACCTTCTAGTAAGTGTGCTGCAAATCTGACTTTTTCTGCATCAGTACATCCAAATGTGACTAAGTCCTTATTCACAGAGCATAGCCAGTCATTTGCTACCATGGGATCAGTAGTACTAGAGAACTTAGCAGGTCTCAGCCTTAGAAATCGTGTGAGCATATCCAGAGGTGGTGGATTGTTCTGGTTGTTGTTATTGTTATTATTGTTATTCTGATTCTGGTTCGCCATGAATTGAGTCATCATTTGCATCAATTGTGTCTGTGCAGCCATCATTTGCTGCATTCCATTGCCATTGTCGTTGTTATCCTCGTTGTTGCATCGTGGAGGCATATGTGGGTTTAATAAGGGTAAGTAATGATGGATAACCCAAATAAAATAACAAAAATCAAACAAACAAGAACATGCAGGTTCAACATCACGACAATAACAGAGTTTGCGAAAATAAACATACTAGCATAGTCACCCACAAGTCGGTATGATCTATGCGACTCGATGATAAAACAATAGATAGATGGATAGATATCACTACTCCTCCATGTCAACTTCCTCCTCCACTAAGGCAAGTCCTGCTGCGGCGAATCCTGCCTTGTACTCCTCCAAGCTGGTAGACAAAGCATCGATCTTTGCCTGCAATTCTCTCTTCTATGTGCGTAGCCTCTCTATCACCTCGTGATCCGCTTCCAGCTCAATGCCTCAAGCTCTAACTCGGTCTCCAAGTCTCTGATCTTCTTGTTCTTCTCCTAAACCCTCTTCTCTTGGCTCTTGAATTTCTTCTCCTGGTCTTCAAACTTCTTCTCCATTTCCTTGATTCGATTCTCCTGTTCCTGGAAGGCCTTGTCATTCTCCTTAAGTTGGACTCATAGTTCATCGTTGCTAAGCATCACATTAGTCCTATCAGTATCAAGGTGTCTGATAAGGCTCTCTAAGTCCTGGAGGTGGTGACGCACGGGCTTGATAGACTCCTTAGTGGCCTCGTCCAACACAATAGGCTCTCCATCCTCGTCGCGCCTCCCACAGAAGTGGAAGTAGTGGCTCCTGATCTCAGAAGAGTGACGTCCACATAGGCGTCCCAATAGCTCCTGCATAGCAACATCGAGGCCCCTCTCCATGTCATCATGGAGTATCTTGAAGGCAATCTCCCTAGTTTGGGGCTCTGTCTCACGTCCTGGCTGGGTAACTCTGAATCCCCATAAGTCCTTCCTCTGAAACTTCCTCAACTGAAGTCCCTGAATGGTAGGGATTGGAAGAGTGAGCACATTGATGAGCTCCAACATACGAGTACCGAAGCGAGTTCCCTTGAAATCCTCGGCCGTGTTGTAGACAAAGTTCGGCATATTTTGCATAGTATGGAGAAGATTAGTAACAACACTAGTCTAGAGAAAGAAAACACAAGTAACAGATGCAAAGATAAAGTAAAATCAACCAACAAAACATTCCTCATACCAAGTAGCAATACATTATTCAACTCAAGCAGTCAAGGTTCCAAACATAACTTATTTTTGCCATACCACATAGGTCGGTATGATCAAAATACTAACATGATAAAATGCCAAGGGTGGCGGTCCAACTAGCATCTCACTCCTTATTAACCAAGGTAGCAATCTGGGCGTCCTTGGCAGCAATCTGCTTGTCTTGGTCGCACAACTCCAAAGCCAAACCTATGATATCCTTACTTAGTCGTTTTACCGTGGCCCTTGAATCTTGGATACGATGTTTCTCCTCCTTGAGATCCTCTTGAGTATTGAGCATTCTATACTTAAGTCTCTCTCCAAGTTTCTCAATGGCTTTCCACGCAGCATTCCTTGCAGAGTCAAAGAATGACGTGTGCATTTCAGAGTTGGTGAACATGCAAAATCCCATACTCTTTGGATCATCTTCCTTATTCTTATATAAATGGAGTTGCACCCACCAATAGTCCTGTCCTTCATCTATCATTGGAAATTCCTTGTACACGGCTTCACCATCCATTCCCAAGCCGATCATGAGGTTCTTGAGTGACTTGGGAAATTCTGTCTCACACTCAAGGGTCATAGTCATCAGTGGTCCCTTCTTGATAGATTCATTGATGGTGGACATCTACAAAAATAGATGAGAAAGAATGATTAGGAAAAGTTTTTTACGAGATGAAAAGACAAGTGTAAAGTTTGAATATAAAGTTATTTTTCCTAAGGGTTTTCCTTAGTCTAATCCAATCTAGGGTCACGAACCTACAGGCAACACAGTGCTCGGATACCATCTGTAAGATCTCACCATAATAAGGTAAGATCCCTGTGATTGCAGTGCTAGTCCCTGGATCGAAATGCTAGCACCCATAGTTTAAGATGAAGTACATAGAAACAAAGGTCATTATTACATCGCATATCCAGGAATATAATGGTTCTTACAACTCACTTAGCTCAAGGCTAATAATACTCAAGGTTCACATTACATAGTATAATAATAGAGTCTTTTGTCTTCATGCGCCACAGGCAAACATGTCGAGTGTAGACCCGCAACCCTACTCATCATTAGAGTATCCTGCAACATAATAAGTTACAGCCACAAGGGTCAATACATTTGGAATTGTATTGGCAAGTGATACCATAGAGACTTAGTATAATCCAAAAACTACATGAATATATGGCTAAGTGTGGTTTTGGATGACTTTGCTAAAAGCAAGTTTTTATCTCATAGTTTTTGAGGATTAAGTTTTCTCTTTCAAAACACTAAGGTACCATTGATAGACATCAATGAACCTATACCCTTGTTCACCCACAAGTTTTTAACTTAGAGAAATTTGGATGAGGATATTATTGAACTGCTTCACTGTCTTGATGCTCAGAATTTGTCCATAACCGGGGACACGGCTAAGTACTTAGTTTTACCCTCTCGAGACGTGGTGCACTTTGCCCACAAGACTCGACATGCATCGAGATGAGACTTTTCAGAAGCAATCCCTTAGACCACCACGGACGCATTCCATCCTATCAAATCTACCACCCTCTGTCCGTCTGGCTGAGTTCTTGCAACTTAGTCGATCAAGGCAGAGCCCATATGCCAAGTGGCTACACTGGAAGCTTTGCGACAAGAATGTCTCCAATCTCTTTGTTCCTGGGTGGCCGTCCACAAGTGCGATACACCAGCTGACCATAGACATGGCCCATGAGTAACCACTCAACATAATCCAAGCAAGTCCCATTCCACCCAGGTGTTTCATTAATATTAGTTGTTTTTCTTAGTCAAAAATAATATCCTTCCATACTATCTTGATATGAATTTCCACCCACGAAATCTAATAGCATGGCTAAGCACTCTAGCATACGAAGTCTTTCAACTAGGAAATACTACCAAGATATAATCTATAGGATAGCATAGCATAGTAACATATAAATAATCCTACCATGCTAAGATCTACCAAAATAACACTAGTGCAATAGTGAAAATAATAGGACAAAAGATGAAATATCACTTGCCTTGGTAGCTAGGGGAATAGGTACAATCCTCACAGCAACGAACTTCAAAATCTACACAAAGAACAATACAACAACAATAATTCAATCAATATAGCATCAAAAAATATGAATGCATGCAAAATGCAATGATATGAATAAAACTCTAAAATTTACAGAGTCTGCAGTACAGAGGTTAAAATATCCTATCTAAAGGCATAAGGAATACCTAAAAACAATTTATGAAGTATTTTTTATGGGCAAAATACTCCTAAAAAGGTTCTGCATATAACTCCAATTTTTAAGAATCAAAAGTGTGAAACAAGGCCTCAAAAATAAATGTCTAATTTTTCTGAATCCATAGACACCAAATTTGTATTTTTCTGATTTGTGGAACAAAAGTTATTGAATTTCTAAGTTTAATATATATTCTGTCTATTTTTCTAATTAAACAGATGCCCTAGCCGACGTGGCGCTTTCTTATTGGTCTGTACCGATTCGGTCGGATCGATTGCTGCAGGCCGTTGGATTATAAGTGGCAACGGATGGACCAGATCAGCCCGTACCCTTTCGATTAGTAATCTAATCTGAGCCGCTGGCAACAGATCCAACGGCTCCTAGGGCTCGGCTAGGAACGGGCGGTGCTGACCTACCCCGCGTGGCGGCGGCAGGTCGAGCGGCGGTGTTCCAGTGGTTCTAAAGGGGCAGGGGGTCCGTGGACTCTTACCAGAGGTCAAGGCGGTCGTGGCGGTCTCGATGGAGGTCATGGTGGAGGGAGAGGCGCTCTGCTTCGCTCTAGATTCCTCGTCAGAGTTCTACCGACGGCGGAGCTCGCGTCTCCGAGATGGTGGCGTCGACCTGTGACTCGAGCAGGCAAAGAGAGAGGTCAGGGAGGTGTGCCCGGGTCAGTATTGTCTAGTAGAGGCTAAAAAGGGGCGGCGGGAACCCTAGACTTACCGGAGAACTCGACGGACGGCGGCGGCAGAGAGAGTTCGCCGGTGATGATCGTGTCGTCGACCTGGGGCAAGAAGAAGCACGTGGCCAGGGTTAAAAGATGCGCCAGGACACGGCAAAGGGGATAGGGCAGAGAGGAGGGCGCGAGGTGGTCGGAGCTCAGCGGAATCGTCGCCGGAGTTTTATCAGACAGCGGCGGTTCGAGCTTGCAATTGGGGAGCCTGGGGGCTCTCCGGGGGTAGTGACTGAGGGGAAACGGAAGAGGAGTGAGAGGGGATTAAGAATGAGTGATCGCCATGGAGGATTAATGCGAGAAACGCTCGAATTTGAGCCGATTCGAAACGGCAGAGGAGGGGAGAGGTGCAGCTCGTCTCGCGTGGAAGAAGATGAGGTTGCGATGACGTGGGAGTCGGGCCAGGGGGTAAGTGGGAGGGGGCGTGCAGGGGGACGGTGAGAAAAAGAAGGAGGGGGAGAGGTGGCCCGGGTGGGCTTGCTGGGCTGGATTGGGCCGAAAAGGCTAGAACTGCTACTGCTGCCTATTTTTCTCTCCCTTTTCTTTTTCTTTTTAGCTTTTCTTTTCCTAGGTTTTGAATTTAGCAAAAGGGCTCCAAATTGCCTCAAAACTTCACCAAATTTTTGGGGGACAAACTAAATGCTATGCAACACATGCCATGATGATATGAGTGCAATGATGATGGTTTTCAGATAATTTTTTTTTGGGATGTTATACTCTCAGGGCATATTTCCTTTAGACTCCTCCGACGCTGAGTTTGGATGATCTTGTACGGAAAGCAGATGTTATTTATAACAATGCTAGGATCTTCCATGACACATATGACACTACAGCACACAATCTCAAGATTTTTTGCATCATGAGCCTTCAATCTTTACATTTCACTTTATAATATATCCCACTATAGCCCCTGAGCTCTTAGGCGGGAAACCATAAGTTATCAGCCTAAGTGCTCTAAAAGGAACTAAGTGTAGAACTTGATAGTGTAGCCCCGAGTTTCTAGGTAGAATGAATAATTCTAGCTAGATACTCTAAGAGAAGCATACATAGGTTAAAATCTAATATTGTAGCCCCTGAGCCTCTAGGTGAAACTGAAAGTTCCAGCTAGATGCTCTAGAGAAACTAAGCATGTTCCTTGTGCAGAATGAGAATAACCAAAGGAAGGCTGTCAATGAAAGGTTTTCCTAGATACAAAAAGAGCTAGATCTTGAAAAGGGTAAAAAACATTTCCAAAGGAATAGATCAAAAACAACAAGTGTCTGTTTTTCTGACATCTCCTTGATCCGTTATTTGTAGCTATTTCTTTCGACTATTCACAATGCTTCACTGTTCCGACTTGTAGAGTTGTTGCCAAGGCTAGAAGTATTGTTGAACAATCCAAGCACATCCAGGAGTTGGATGATGAAAATAAGATCCTGAAGAAAGACCTAGCTGAAGCTATCAAAATGCATGAAGATGTGATGAAGGCCATGCAAGAATCTGCAAACACCGAAGTGGAGCGCATGAAGAAGGAAATTGAACAGCTCAAGTAACAGAGCCAAGCTGCCGTAGCATAGAATACTTGGAGCCTTGAAATACTCAAAATAATTCAGAAGGAGCATGACATCTTAGCGGAGACAAGCCACTAGGCTAAAACTAGCATCTTTGGTAAATTTCTTCCGTCTTTCTCAATTTCTGTAAGTCGGATACTTTATATCTTTTGCAATTCTCATGACCTTTGTATCTAACAGAAACACATACCCCCTTGGTTTAACCAACATGGGTGAAGATGCTTCGGATTCAAAGGAATGTATGATTCTTGCCGGTAACTTCATTAACCCTGCCATCAGTCAGGCCAAGGAGATAGCTCAGCCCCTGTACATCACCATCAAGGCGGTAGACTCTATCGCTAAGTACTCAGAAATCCTCCACCGAGCACCCGAGAAAGTGAAGTGATGGAAAGCATCCTCTATCTAGGATGGCGCTAGGATGGCCTTGTCCTTGGTGAAGGCATAGTATGACGATGCCGACATCGACCTGGTGACCTCCGGCATGCCAGATATTGATGAAGAAGGTAACAAGGCTGGTAGTACTTCTATCTGGCATTCCCTTGACGGCTACGACAATAGGGTTGCCAAGATGGTCGATGCAAATGTCTTCGTGCCTGCCGAGGAGATGGATGATGATCACCTACCAAACAGATTCTTCCTTTAGGACCATCTCTGACCTTGATGATATGTCCAAAGTTGCTTCTCCTGTTGGTGATGGTGCAACATCAAAGTCACCTACAGCCGAGCCATAAAACACTTTGTTGTATTAAACGTGTCTTTGTTATTTTGTATGTATGCAGAAAACAATGTAGAAGTAAGGTGGAAAACTCGGTTGCAAGCCTCCTGCTACTTATCTATGTCCAGCATTTGTATATATTTTTAAGCAAGTGTTTTTTTATCGATTATTCTGGTTCTCATGCTTGACCTTTCATGAGACGGAAGATTCACATCACATAACCATGTTGTCAGGTGATGATGCTTAATAGCACTACCTAGAACCTAAGAACAAAATCACCGGCTTTGAGTGGTAAAATGTCACTACTCCGGAATCCACATAGGAACAATAGAAAATGTGTAGACCAGAAAACTTAAGCTAATGCCCATAGGCGGAATTTTCACAAGTGAAAATGCAAACTTGTGCATAAATGGATTATACAATCTAAAAATGAACACTAAAGGAGGTAAAAGACTCAAGAAATATGAGTGAACCAAATGCTTTATTTCATTGATCATATAAGGTACTTATTACATAATAGAAAATATGTTAAGTGTAAAAGGGACGTAGTTGTGCTATGGTCCATGGCCGATCAGTCTCCGGATAGTCATCATCAGGGTCACGTCACTTATGCTTGTGACCTTTTCCTGGCATGTCTTTCAAATCGTGAATGTCAACGAGGTAATAGGAACCATTGAGCAGTGCTTTGCTTATGACGAATGGTCCTTCCCAAGGTGGGGATAGTTTGTGTGACTTTTTCTACTTGAGACGAAGCACAAGTCCCTCTTTAAACGAGAGATGCCTAACACGGCGACTATGGTAGCTGCGTAGCTTCTGCTGGTAAATGGTGGATCTCTGGCATGCCAAGACGTGTTCTTCCTCGAGCAGGTCCATAGATAAGTGTCTAGATTCTTTAGTGTCATCTTCGTCGTAGGCGGCGACTCTCGGTGCATCATGGAGGATGTTGGATGGTAGGATTTCTTCTGCTCCATAAACCATGAAGAAGGGGGTCAAGCCGGTGGATCTGTTAGGTGTTGTTCGTAAACTCCACAAGACAAATGGTAACTCCTTTGCCTAGGCCCCAGCTGCTCTATGCAGCGGTGCCTCTAAGCATGGCTTAATTCCTTGCATAATTAATCCGTTGGCCCTTTCAACTTGTACATTAGACCAAGGGTGTGCCATAGATGCTAATATCAAGGCAAATACCTTTATCATGACAATAAGACTCTACTTCTCTGAGCGATAAGCTTCTGCCATTATTGGTGATGATGCTATGCGGGAGACCAAATCTCACCACTAGACCCCGGACAAATTTCAGGATTGTTGCCCCATCGAGATTTCTAATGGGTTTATTTAATCCATTTAGTGAATTTATCAACTACAACTAGTAGATGCGTAAACCCACAAGGTGTTGTCTTCAAGGGACCAACCATGTCAAACCCCAGACTGCAAATAGCCAAGTAACTGGTATTGTTCGCAATTCTTCAGCTGGAACATGTAGTTGCCTTGCATATGACTGACATCTAATACAAGTCTGCACTAGCTTGTCAACGTCCGCCTTGGCGGTCATCCAGTAGAATCCTTGCCGGAAGGCTTTGGAGACCAGCGATCGGGAGCGGCATGGTGCCCGCAATCTCCGAGATGAATCTCTCTGAGGATTTCAATACCTTGTTGCTAGGAGACACATTGTAGGAATACTCCTGTGGTGCTTCTTTTATATTGTTGGCCATTTATTATAGTACAGCCTTTTGCTTTGCATACTATCTGCTGGCTTTCGAATTCATTGGCGGGTAGTGTTTCGTCTTGAAGGTAGTCTATTAAGGGTTTTTCCAATCCGTGGAGGTCCCTCTAATGGAGTTAACAACGAATCAACTCTATCCGGGTTGTCGGGGTCTGCTCCTCTCACGGATGGTGTCCATAGATGCTCCAGGAAAACGCTAGGTGGAATTGGTTCGCAGGCCGATCCAAGCTTTGATAGCAGATTTGTCGCCTCATTATCCTCCCTTTTGACATACTTGACTTTTTAGCCATTGAAGCACTTGGATATCTTGTCTACTTCGTCTCGATATGCCACCACCATAGGGTTCCACGCGTTCCAGGTGCCAGCCACCTGCTAGGCAGCCAAGTATGAATCTCCACAGCAAACTATGCGCTTGATGCTAATATCCTTGGCTACACGAAGTCTGTGAATGAGAGCTTCATATTCCGCCATGTTGTTGGTAGCGTTGAAGTAGATCTGCAGGATGTACTGTAGCTTCTCTCATGTTGGTCATTGCAACAATACACCATATTCCGATCCATTGAGTAACTTAGATCCCTCAAAGTGCATGACCCAAGCCTCTAGCTCTGGTACAGAAGTATCTTCCGGCAGTTCTATCCGATCTGTGATGAAATCCACCAATGCTTGTGACTTGATAGCGTTGTGCCTCTTGTAGGTGATTTCGAAGGTGGCGAGCTTGATGCCCCCCTTCGCCCCCTTCTTGTAGTGTCGTTGTTGTTGATAATGTTAGACAGTGGAGCTTTGCTCACTACTATAATGGGGTGCTCCTGGAAATAATGCCTTAGCTTGTGAGAAGTAAGGAAAACTCCATAAGCTAACTTCTAGTAGTGTGGGTAACACTGCTTGGATTCTTTCAAGACCTGCTCACATAGTAAACTAGTCGTTGAACTCTATGCTCATGCGTTGGCTCATGGCGCTCCACCACGACGACGATGTTGATAACCCGGTTGGTTGCCGCCATGTATACTAACATTATCTCCATTGACTCCGGTGCTGCAAGTATTGGTGCGGAGGAGAGTATTCTCTTCAACTTATGAAGTGATGCATCTTCTTCGTCCGTCCATATGAATTTGTCCGCCTTCTTGAGTAACTTGTAGAGCGGCATTGCCTTCTCACCAAGTCGGCTGATGAACTGGCTTACCGCTGCAACACAGCTTGTGAGATGTTGGATGTCCTTCAAGCATGTAGGGTGTTTGATGTCGAGGATGGCCTTGATCTTCTCCGGGTTGACCTCAATTCCGTGATGCAAAATGATGCAGCCCAACAATTTGCCAGTTGGGACCCCAAAGACACACTTCTTGGGGTTGAGCATCATGTTGTACTTCTAGAGGTTATCGAAGGTTTCCTGTAAGTCAGTGATGAGGTCGTTTGATTTCTTTGACATCACCGCGATGTCGTCCATGTAAGCATGTACATTGCGACCTATTTGGTCATGTAGGCAATGCTGCATCATTCGTTGGTATGTAGCACCTGCATTTTTTAGCCCAAAGGGCATCGTGACGTAGTAGTACATGCCATAAGGTGTGATGAATGAAGTCGCCAATTGGTCCAACTTGCACATCTTAATTTGGTCGTATCCTGAGTATGCATCCAAGAAAAACAAAAGTTCTGAGATAGTCGCCGAGTCAATGACTTGGTCACTGTGAGGCAAAGCAAACAGATCTTTCGGGCATGATTTGTTCAAGCCGGTGTAATCAACGCACATTCTTAATTCTTTAGTTCCCTTATTGGGAACAAGTACAAGATTGTCCACCCATTGGGTGTGAATAACTTCTGGATAAAACTAGCCTTAAGTAACCTAGCTAGCTCCTTGCCTATGGCTCGTCGTTTTTCATCACTGAAGCATTTTAGAGGTTATTTCACCAGTTTTGCTTTAGGAACGATGTTTAAGTTGTGCTCGGCAAGTTCCCTAGGTACACCCTTCATATCGGCAGGTTGCCAGGCGAAGATGCCCCTATTCTCACGGAGGATCTCGATGAGCACACTTTCCTATTTGGGATCTAGGTTCGTGCCAATGGTGGTGGTCTTGGAGGAATCACCTTCTACAAGCTGCACCTGCTTGGTCTCAATGGTGGCCTTGAAGGACGGTTTAGAGTCAAAAATCTGCTTCTTCAAAGCCGGCATCTCTGAGGCATCGACCTGGCGCTGGATCTCCTTGAACTCTTCACGGTAGAGGACTGCTTCAGCGAAGGCGGCTTCACTCAGCTCACACTCCCTTGCCTTCTTGAAGCTTATGGAAATGGTGATGATGATGTTTACTCTGGATATCTTGAGCTTGTTGTAGACGAAACACGGCCTAGCGTGGCGTGGAATATGTCGTGTCCGAATATGACATGATACACACTCTTGAAGGGTACCACTTCAAAGGTCATGCTCTTGGCGGTAATTGTTAACATCACCAAAGGCGACCAGAAGGGTAATGCAGCCAAGGGCCTGAGCTTTCCGGCCAAGAACGACGCCATGGAAAATGGTGTTGCTCTACCTTAGCTGGGTCTCCATCATGTTCATCTTGTGTAGTGTATCGAGATACATAATGTTGATGCTGCTTCCACTATCCACGAGGCACTTGGTGAACTCGCTGCCATCAATTAGAGGGTTGATGACCATGGCATATTGGTTCTCTATCGGGATGAGGTCTAGGTGATCCTCTCTATCCCAAGTAACATGAATCTCTAACCACTTCATGTACTAGGGAACTGGGGGAGGATGTTGCTTAGCCCAAAATATATCGAGCTCGTTAGGGAACCCCAAGAGGAAGGTATGGTGAGCATAGCAACAAGTTTTCCCTTAGTTATGAAACCAAGGTTATCAATCTAGTAGGAGCAAGGAAACACCCCAAAGGTGTTGCTAGCTAGACTTTGGCAGGGCGCACTACTGGCGTCAGCAGCAACATGGAGACCTGCATAACACAACCATAGAACTTTGCCCCCAACTTGCGATGAGGTTGTTAATCTCACCGGTTTTGCTGAAAACAAAGGATTAAACGTATCAAGTGGAAGAAAGTAATAGTTTGTAGAAAGTAAACAGAAAACAGTAAAGAGTTGATTCTAGATTGATGGTAAAAGAAAGGACCGGGGTCCATAGTTCACTAGTGGTGGCTCTCCTTAAGATAGATGACATGTTGGGTGAACAAATTACAGCGGGGCAATTGACAAACATCGAGAAAGCAATATGCATATACTACTCATCTTGACTCCTTTCAGATTCGATTGGGCATTACAACATTATATAGACCATAATCCAACTGCATCTATGACTAATAATCCACCTTCAGGTTATCATCTGAACCTCCTCTAGTATTAAGTTGCAAGCAACAGATAATTGCATTATGCATTGCGTGTAAAGTAAAAAATACGATTGTTCTATGAACAAAGGATTGTTGTTTTCTCCATAGTAGCAACAGCACATCTAGTACCTTAGAGATTTCTGTCACTTCCCCAGATTACTAGAGGCATGAACCCACTATCGAGCATAAATACTAACTCTTGGAGTTGCTAGCATCTACTTCGCGAAGATAGCTACTAACAACAGAAAGCATGCAAGATCACAAATAACAAAGACATGATAGAATCAATAATCAATCTAAAATAGCATCTCAATATCCGTTGGATCCCCACAAACACAACACGTAGCAATTACAAATAGATGATCTTGATCATGAACGGAGCTCACAAGATCTAAAAATGATAGCACAAAGGAGAAGAACCAGCCATCTAGCTACTACATGGACCCGTATTCCAAGGATGAACTACTCACGCATCACACCGGAGGCTTGCATGATGATGAAGAAGGCGTCCCGGGTGAATTCCCCTCCCCGGCAGGGTGCCGTGAAGAGCTTCAGATCCCTCCCGATCTAGGGGTGGAGATGATGGCGGCTACAGACTCTTTCATGGAATTTTGATCGGGTACTTAGGGTTTCTGTATCGGAGGCATCTTATAGGCGAAAGGGGAGGCCAAGGGGGTGCCGGAGGCAGCTAGACCACCCCCTGGCGCGGGCTAGGCTGGGCCGCGCGGCCAGGTGGTGTGCCGGCCCCCTGGCCCCTCTCCGTCTCGTATTTTGGCTCCTTTTGTCCCTCGGTGAAAAACTGACTTTGGCTTTTGTCCCGTCCAATTCTGAGAATATTCATTTTCTGACTTTCCTGGAACCAAAAACAGCAGAAAACAGGCAGCTGGCACTGTGGCTCTTGTTAATAGGTTAGTCCAAGAAAATGTATAGAAAGTACTCCAAAGTTGGAACAAAACATAAGAAAGTAGATAAAACCAAGTATGGAACATCAAAAATTATGGATACATTAGCAACGTATCCGATGTCTATTAGTATCCTCAATGAGGTTTTCTGGGACCGGACAGTAGGAGTACCAAGGAAGGTATGGTAGACTAGAGCCTTCTTCTCCAAGGGATTTTTTTCCCTTGCCATCGCCCTTGTCGGCGGGTTTGGGGTCCATATCTTCACCCATATCATCTGAATCCTTAGGCCATTTCTCCTTCTTCCTCCCTTTGCCCTTTCTATGGGGTCTATTTTTCTGACTTTGTTTCTAGTCGGACTCAGGGTCTTCCTTGAGGTTGTTGACAAACTTGCACTAGCGATTAGTATGAGTGGATTTACCGTTTGTGTCAAGATGGACGAAACATGGCATATCCCGGTACTCCTCGTACATTTGGGGAACGTGAGGCACTACAGGTGTGGATTCACTCTACTACTGCCCGCAACCAGCCCCTTGCACGACCATGTTCTCCACCTTCGCCTTTGCTAGCGAAAGCCATGGCAACCATGTAGGCTACTTGCGTGTCTTCGAGCGGATTCTTTCTCTTGTTATTGTTGTTCTTTTTGGCCTGGATGGGAATAGCCATTGTAGGTAGGGACCCGCGGGCATCATCGTCGGAAGCGGCAAACTCACTAGCCTTGGAAATCATTCAGCTGAGATCAAGCTTGCCCTTGTCTTGAGTGCGCTTCAATGTATGTCGGAGCAGGGACCCTCTTTCCAGGCTGTCTATGAAGGCAGCCATAGCAGTTTGATCATGTACTCCCGCGCATGAATTTTTCATATCAAACCAATGGGATAAGTAGGCATGAGATGGTTCGTCCTTCTCTTGCACACACCGATGTAGGTCACCGACCATGCAGGGACCCTCGAAGTTTTTGGTGAACGCTTCATGCATGTCCAACCAATTGCAGATTGTTTTTTCTGGCAAGTCGTCGATCCATTGTCGGGCGGTGCCGGGGAGAATTAGTGGGAGGTACTTGATGGTGACCTTGGAGTTTCCCCCAACAATTTGTATCACTTTGTGGTAGTCCTGTGACCATGTGGCTGGCCTAGCAGTACCATCATAGGGCTTGATAGTCTTGTCAATCCGAAGGCCCTTAGGATAGGTTGTAGCCCGAATAACCGGTCTAAAGCAACGTGGCCCCAACTATGGCTCTTCACGGGATCTTGAATCCTATCAAGGTTTTGAACGTGCATCGTACGTCTCTAGTTGTTGCTTGTGCTGATCTCCGCCATGGGGAGGAGAATTATGGCGCGAGCCGTGAAACCTGTGCGATCCTCTGCCATGGTGGCTACTACGAGGGCGATGCAGGTTGTGGCGGTGATGCGTTAGCCTTCTTTTTGCTCCCTCCATACGAACCATCACACCTATCATGGTTGCTTGTCGAACGCGGGGCTTCCTTGTATGATTTGCTCCTTTGTTCTTCATTGCCTCTGCGCTCTCCGCCATGCCGAGATTACTCTCCCTGGTCGCATATAACGATGCTGCCCTGAGGGCGTCTAGGAGGTGGCATGCTCGTGCGGTGGCATAGATGTGGGTCATCATGATGTGGGACTACGAGGGAGGTGGCGGTGAGCGACGAGGGTGAGCCTTTTCTCTGTTGCCGGAGAATACTGGGATGGCGCTAGTCCTATTGTGCGCGTCCCTCCGCCTTCGTTCGATGGAACCTGCGCGAGATCTGACATCGTGAGGAGATATTGGTCTATGCTAGTTGTTCAAACTAGACTAGCAAAGCTCCAGGTTGGACTCAAGCCTCTGAGAGGTGGCCTTTTCCTGTTGCTTGACAGCCTTGGCGACAAGGTCGTAGACCTGATCCAGCGTTGCAGGTGATTTGTCCTGCTCAAGTAGGGTTTTGGCGATGACCATGTTGAGGGCAGGGGTTGGCATGACTTGCTTCCTAGCCTTATCGATGTAGGGGTAGCTTTTGTCGGTTTGGATGGAGCCCACCCCAAGTTGCGTCGAACGTCGGGATAACCGACGACGTCAGCTGGAGCTTTCTTAGCTTTATGCTGCTTTAGCAACTGCTTGTACTCAGCCTCCATTGATCTTGCCACCTTAATCGATTTGTGTGCCTTGGCGATATCCTACGTAAGTTGTGCGCCTTGCTCTACGATGTACTTGGCCTCCACGAGGATTTCCTGACGCTTCTCATCAAGATGCATAATGTTTCGTATATGGGAAATAGTTAGCGGTTCGACGAGGAGTTCACCATAGATCACCTTGTCGGTTGGAGTAACCAAGGGGATGTCGGCTACTGACATGGATGGCGGAGGCGGTAGATTTGTTTAGTTGGCAGTACTTGGCCCGGTGGTGAGTTCCTGTGGCTATTGATGGGGGATAGCCAGAGGGGCATGGCTTTTGCGAGATCAAAAAGATCGACAACATTTTTACCATTGGTCGTCGAGTTTCTAGCAACGACCACTACTGCTGGAGCTTTGCCGGCTCCCTGATCCTGCTAATATTATTTAGTCACATTCCCGATAGCCACCAGTACCTGGTGGGAAGTGACTACTCAGCGTGCTCCTCTTGGTCGAATTCCTCCTCAATCTCCTTCATGGAAGCTTCGAGTTCCTCCGAATTGACCGACGAGCTGCCGACATCCATGTTGATGTCGGTGTAGAGTGCATCCAACACTAAGTCACAATTAGCGTTGATGTTGTCGGTGGTAGAGGCTGAGCTGGAGGCAACATGGCCGATGAACTTCAATTTTCTAGTTGCGACTGCGATGTTGGCATGGGCCTCCTCATCAACCGAAGTGACACTATTAACAGTCTCAATAACCTAGTTGAGAGTAAGCAACCCGGTAGCCTGCCGCCTCCTGAGCATATGGCAGAGAAGGGTGCCACGCGTGAGCCCTTCGACGAAGTGGTACACTGCATCATTGTTGCGGACTCCTTCCACAGAGTCCCTCATCCTTAACCATCTGGCGAGGTAATCACGTGGGGATTCCATCGACCTTTAGATGCAGCAAACCAGATCGAAGATGCTGACAACGCCGACAAAGTGCGACCTGTGCTTCTCTAACACTTGGGGGAGCCAAGCAGATCTGCGTCGGTCTTCCACCACTATATCCTACACAGGGAAGGTTTGGGTGGGCCTTGATTTGTTCCGATCTAAGCTGGTAAACTCTAAAGAGAGATCCGAACCCGATCCTTCTACTAACGTGTCCTGCTCGTAGACGGTATGTGCGGGCCTTGACGCATGTCCGACTTCCTGGGAGCTCGATCCTGAGCCGGTTTCGCCGATGAAGAGATGGATGTCCCCGATTGGAACAATGGAGCAACAGGTGGGGTTCGACATTGTTAGGATCCAAAACTCGTCCAAGAGGACAATCCGAATGTTGCCGGAGAAGAGAACACGCCTAATGTCTATAGTTGTTGATTCCTGTGAAGAGATTGGACCTTGCCCAGTGTAGGGCTCGAAGCGTCTCTTTCCCCCATGGTGAGCGCCAACTGTCGTGGTATTGCCGACGAGTATCCCATGGAGGGGTCCTCACAAAGCGTTTTTTAGAGAGGTGGGGGAGGCGGTGAGTTGGCGGGTACAAGGTAACACAACTTACTCAGGTTTAGGTCCCACAACAGTGGCGGAACCCTACTCCTGCTATAAATCACTATAAAGGCAATACGCCGAGTTATAGAGATCGGTTCGTTGTGCAAGGTGTGACGTTCTATGAACTTGTCTACGAGGTTGTCTTGCCCTAAAGGCTCCCACAGGTCCGGCTTATAAAGGCATCAGAACCTAGGGTTACAGGAAAAGAACCATGTCGGACAGGTTACAAAGTCCTACACTAATACTAACTAATCTTCGTGTCTTGTACCCCAAGGCTCCGAGTTGGTCAGTGATTACACTGTAGACTTCCTTCTTCCGGCATGGGCCGCCCTTATGGATCCATCTAACTGGGCCGTCCAGTAGGCCATGAGCCTTGCTACCAACTATGGTCCACCCGGGTTAGCCGGATTAGAGACATGCAATGGTGATACCCATTTAACATATCCCCAACAAAAAGTGTTCGACGCATCCCATATTCTTGACAAGATGAAACATCGAATCAGAAACTATAAGTCCTATACGAATCATGTTTATTATGTTGGGAGGTAAGTTCGTCTTTTTCAATGTATCGTTGTTTTTTTCCGTGCATGGTAGTAAAATCATCAGAGTTATTTATTATCCTTAGTGCTTATTATCTGGACGATATTGTTATCCCTTCATGTCTATTGCAGACATTGACTCTGACGGTATGTGGTCTCCCGCAGAAGAAAACGTTCTTCGTATGCTAGATCGTGTCATCGCTTTGATGCTCTCAGCATGCTCTGCACTGTGATGTGCTCTGCCATAGTTAACCAAATACGCGACATCTCTCTTATCTCTTATTGCTATTTATGCGTGCTTCATGGGTTCCTCATAGGTCTCTCTACCTTTTCTATTCTCAGTTTCTATAATGGCACCTCCGATTGGCGGCGTGAGACGAGCGGGCGCATGTGTTTCTCCCTCGGCTAATGCTACTGTCTCGGCTGATCCTTGAGATGTTGCACGCGTACAAATCGTACGCCTATCGGGTTCATTTCGTCCAATTCGTCGGGATAGACGTCACCGTTCGACAAGGCGCTTCGATACTTATCTTATACTTTCCGGATAAGGTGGTGACGAGGACCCATCGTAGTTTCAAGTTTGCGAGCATGAACGTCTTGAGCGCACGTGGGAGAAAAAATAGGCGAAGAAAGAGGAGGACGCCACGACGAACACTCGCACCGTGGAAGCCGCTAAGGAAGAGGCATGATAAGCCATCCATGAAGAGTGTATGCATGCGGCCGTGTCACATATTTGGCAACAACGGCCACCGAAGAAATCTGTAGAGCTGCCAATGCAAAGATTCTGGTGGCATATGTTGCTATGTCGAAAGCATAGGCAGTCTCAAAGTATAAGCCTTTGGACGAGAAGGACGACATGAGTCATAAGTCGTTTTGGGAGAAATTGATATTGGAGTCCGACGATGAAGATAACCTACACAGTAATGGGTCTTCATAGGATTTAACGTGTTTCTATAGCAGGAGTAAATAATAACACTATATTGTTTCGGCTCAAACTCATATCCATGTACTCTTGATTCTTTTTGGCCATGGGATGGACGTCGTAAAGGACACACGACAACATCACAACAGAGCCCTGCTATCCTATGAGGCGGGACCCAGCGCGGGCCAGGGGAAAGATTCCATACTGTGGACAGTGTATCGCATACCGAAGTACCCCTGTTGCTAGACGGTGGAACGCGCGCCGGACATGGTACCACCGTCTATGTATGCGGGCTGGAATTCATGCGATGAGAGGTGTTCCCGGTGTGACACGCCTCCGCACCCGCCAGGTGGCGGGGCCTGATGGGAGATGACATGGCAGAGTGAGCCCATGCCGGCTACGGACTCTCGCGGATATGGGGCCCGCTGAAAGCTACACCATAAACCCATGTTGGATGCGGACTCTCGTGGTCATGGGGTCTGTCGAGAGACGATGTGATCCCATGTCGGCCGCGGATTGTTGCAATTATGGGGCCCGCGAGAAATTACATGGCGTTGTGATCCCATGTCGGCCACGGTTTCTCGCGTACGCGGGGCCTGTCTAGAGACGACGTGCCACCGTAGAATATAACCGGCCGCAGTTCCTCGTGGCGTGGGGGACCGTGGACATCCGGTGTGGCGTCATTGGCCCTAGCCAGACGCGATTCCTCGCGTTTGAGGGCCGAGATGGCAACATACACTATAGGCGACAATGGTTCATCATGGCCGATACGCGTGTTCTCGTGGGTTTATATTCGAGCTGGCAGCCTAGCATATAGAAGTTCGCATTTTTTTGCGGCTATGTAGTTGTATTATATCTTTCTGATGGAGCTATATCTGCTCAGATACCTCATTATCCTTTCCTAATCTTTCTTCTTCCTCTCTTATCGAGTAGTTTTGCATTCATTTTCGTCGTCTCTTTTATCATCCTCTTCGATACACGTCGCCGCAGCTCGCCCATTCTTCTTCCTCTTCGGCGGCAGAGATCATGCGCTGTAAATCACTTCATGCCATACGCAATTCCATACTTCCAAGGATAGGTCCCTCTCTAGTCCTGATGGCAAATATTACATGGTCAAGTCCATATAATATCTAGGGAGAGAACTAACACATATTCATAGCCCAAAGTTATAGATCATCTTAATTTCATATAATAATATTCCTAGGGTTTCTCCATCTCCCCAAGAACAAGTAAATTACTCACACATAAAGACAATCAACAACATCATCATAATCATGCGGATGGAATGAAAGTATATGGATGAATTCGAATACAAATCCATAATATCGATTGCAAGTACAACTAATAGAGATAAGCAAGATGGGGGAATGATGTAGGTGATGGAGATGCAGCAATTGATGATCAAAGGGATAATACCTTATTCTCTAATGATCTATGTAGCTGCGAGGATGATGTCTTTCTGCGAGTTCCTCCTCCAAATCCCTTCTAGAGGTGAAGTTTAGATGTTTTTAGTGTCTATGAATGTCGAATCTCAGATCCATTTACACTAGGTAAAAGTATTTAACGAGGTAAAATAGACGGAGGTTCGTACGGGCACGTGGTAAGGGTGGCTTCGCCCGTATCGATGCTCGTTATGGCTTCATATGGTTCTCTTCGCATCCTCTTTTTACCTAGTTGCGCGAAAAGTTATTTAGATGACTTTTATCACGTCAAAATATCATATTAAAACATAATACGATAGTTCTTATTGATATGTTCATCATTAACTTAGTATTTCGGAATCCTGCAAAAATAAGCATAAAAGGTGTGCGCGAGCGCGGTAAGATGCCAAAATCCTACTACTACTCATGCAATAATATTAGGTAACAATGCTTCAAATATGCACTCACCAGGAGCATTGACCATGCACCCGACGAGCGCTAGTCGTGCACCTGATGAGCGCTAGTTGCGCACCCAACAAGGGTTAGTTGCGTACCCGGTAAAAATAACGACATCACCTTACATTGTAACAAATGAGCCTATGCACGGCTATAAGTAGCTGAACACATCATCGAGGGCTACTCCCATCGGGAGCGCTAGTCACACACCCAACAACTTGTCTACTATGTTGCATCTTCCCATCGTATTGACTCCTGACTCTTGGTCATAGACTATGTAGATCACATCCGCCGCGAAAATATATCTGGATACCGCGTCTACGACGTGACGATAAGACCCGTAGAACAAATCTGCTGGCCTAGGAACCACATCCATTGAGCTCTACCAGATAATTACCACACCTACGGTGTGATGAAAATGAAGGGTTTATAGCATAAAACAATATTTTTCTAACTAGCGCAACACCAATGCCAAGATTTACCTATGAGTTAATGCAACAACATGAGAGCTTCAACGACATATCCTTGTAGACCGAAAGTGTTTGACGTTTTACTAGAAACATGGATGATATAGTCGTACTAGTAGCCGACCTAAGGTCGTCTTGCTCCTTGCACGACATCCAGGTGCCACAACTGGCAGCACCTCTATGGTCTCGCACATGTCCGATGTACGAAAATGACTCTCGTTCTCCCTGATCCAGCCAGGATGCAGAAGTACACCTTCTAGAACTGGGATCCAGTAGAGCGATGGCATGCCGAAGTGGTGTCATCTCCCACGCGTGCAGTTATTCTTGGAACCACACGCACGAGAGCCAACTGGAGAGAGAGAAGGGAAAAATTCCGAAGGAAAAATGCCTTAGGAATTTCCTAATTTATTGTGTCTTTTCCCTCTCCCTAGACCCCTCTTTATACAAGAGAAGGGGAGGGACCCTGGCAATGTGGGACCAAAGGAGGAGGGGTGGCCAAGAGGGGGAGGCGCAAGCCGGGTGGGCCCTCCCCACCCCGCGCGCATGGCCAAGGCCGGCCGGGCCCTTGCCTAGGGCGGCAACCATCCTTAGGCACTTCCCTCCGGGAAGTGGCCCATTAGGGAGGATTTGCCCAAAAATTAATTTAAATATTACTTTTATTTATTAATTCCAATAATTAATATTAATAATAGATTTGACATTTCCTCATGATCAAAAATTCCATTTCGTCATTCCGAACTTCTTAGGAGTTTACCTGGAACCCTTCTAGTTTCTCTCTTCTTTCCATCAGTGACCCCGATGATTCCAAAACGATCTCTAAGCATTGTAGAACCCTTAAGTGTGTTACCCTATAGTCCAAGAACATCACAGACATGATCGAGACACTCTTATCTAATCAATGATAATTAGCAGGATCTAGATACCCATAATGACCCATGTGCATTCCACGATGTATCGTTATTTGAACCATAAACGTCGAGTCCAATTCCTTTTGTTACTATGATACATAACTCCTCCGAGATCTAGTCATCGATATCAACATACCTTGTTTAATCTTGTTGCTGACACGTCTACTTAACTTGTTCATATGATATCGTATCCTCATGACCTATTCATACGCTGTAGCTTCTTGGATACAATCTCATCGAGTGGGTCCAGTGTATCTTCCCATCACACAAGGGAACAAATCTTGATCTTGATGCATACGCCTCAACATATCCCTCTAAAATACCTCATAGACACCTTTATGATCACCCTATTACAATGTGATGATTGATGTAGTCAAAACAGTCTCAGATGATTGATGAGTGCATATTTGCATCATGCTTTATATTATTATTTTGCATTGTAGTTGTAGGATCTTGGTATTTTACGGTGTTCGTGCGCATATTTTATGTCTATTTTCACCAGGATCAGGACAAATGATGGATACAATGGACACAATTCTTGAAGAAGTTGTATTGGGGAGAAAAAGAGTCAAAACCAACGTAAATCACTTATTTGGGAAATATCAATAACACTAGAAGAAAATCCGAAGCGATCGAGGCATACAAAGGGTTTAACGACCAACTATATGGCGAGAATAATTTTTTCGGTCGTATAGTTCCCGCTGTATAGTTGGCACCGCCACCGCCTCCTCAAATAGTTTCACCCCATGCAACTGGATCAGGGAGACAACATACAGAACAACCATAAATCACCGAAACCTCACCTCTGAAAGGCATCTGGAGGGGGAACTCGTCCATCGGGGTTCCATCTTCGCCCTGCGCAGATCCGGGAGGCTAAGGCATCGATCTTCATCATCAATCGCTTCATCACCACCATCTCCATCCATCCCATCTATATCTTGTCTAGATCTTGTTGTAATTTCTGTACTCGTGTGGATTTATACAAGTACTATTCATCTATGATAGATTCCATTGTTATTGCCATGATGTTGATTGACTCCATGTCTGAGTAGATCATTAGTTCTTGGGGAGATGGAGAAACCCTAGTATGAGATTGAAATAAGATAAAGTTTATTATGATATTCATCGCTGTGATCATGTGTTAGATTGTCTTCATCTTGATGTTGGGAGAAGTTGACCTCTCAATATTTTCCTCTGATGGGGACTTGATGGAGGAAACTACTTATTGGTAGACAGAGGTGTATTAGCACTTATAGTGACTATAAAGCTATTGGCACCCCTTACGTATCAACTTGGGAACAGAGAAAACTCATGGAACACTATCCATGCCATGGGATACGTCCTATGGGATTAAGTCCCTTAATAGCGTAGTAATTCGATTGATGTCTGCTGTGGTTATGAGGATGATGTGAGCAGTAATTGCTGCCTATTTGTCCAAATACGGAGTTCCTCCCGCACATACATAGTTGAGAATATTCATGATAATAATCTTTACCTTAGATCTTTATAATGCTAGAGGTGTATCCGCTACTCCCCTGAGAACGCTTTTTCCCTATTGTAGTTCCAAGCTCTTTTACATACGCGATACTTACTTTCTGTGTTTAGTTGTTTTACTTTACTTATTGTTCTCTTATACCAAAAACCCAAAACACCTTTTTACACAATACTCGCATTTTATCTTATTACTTAGAACTTTATTTAGCATTTCTATTGTAGTATTTAATTCAAGAGTTATTAGGATTCAGACTCCTGCTCCTTGTGGGATCGGTATCTTTACTTCAAAACTAGCTACAAATGATATGTACACTTGCAGTCATCAAGCTATTTTCTGGTGCCATTGCCAGGGAGCTAAGCGTTGTAGGTCTTTTAGTTTTTGCTTATTTATTTTTGTCTTGCTAAGTTTTGTTTTGAGTTACAGGTTTCGACCAACATCATGGAGTTTGAGCATATGGCTAGTGCTAACCCACTCAGCCACTTTGGGAAGCCTTATGATATTAATAAAAGAGATAACTCCAACGATAAGACAAGGGGGTTTGAAATAAATCCTCTACTATTTGGTGTTCTACAAAATAAGCAATTTACTAGAGATGAAGAAGATCCTAATCCATATGAGCATATTGCATGTTTCAAAGATATATTGGGCACTTTCCAATTACCGAGATATAGTACTAATGAGGTAAGGGTTAAACTTTTTAGTCAGACTTTGACTAGCACAACTCTCTCGTGGTATAGATCTCTACCTCTAGAAGCCACTACTACTTGGGATAATTTAGCATGTGAGTTTCTAGCAAAATCTTTTGGAATCAGGCGTCTTATAATGACTTGGAGGAACTGTCCTAATGAAGGACTAGTAAGAGCTTATATCATATTTAAAGACTTACTTAATGAATGTCCTCATCATGATTTGCCTGAATGGTATCTATTGCATATCTTTTATGGCGATTTAATTGAACCTAATAAAATTGAACTAGACTCTTTCACGAGAGGAGCTGTTATGAATCTTCCTATAACTTGGGCTTTACTTAATAGAATTCGCGATCATAGAGTTTCATGGAATTTTGGTCTAGGAAGCGAAGGAGGCATAGAAATAGATTATGATTGTATTCACGACTATAATAAAAAGGGCCATGTTAATGAATTATCTAAAGAACTTTATTTGGATTCAGATCTTGTGTTACATGTTGTTAAAGCTTTTACAGAACACATCAAAGCTCCAAAAGAGGGTTTGGTCAAGTATGATCCACCACCCGAACCTAAGAAGAAAAGATAAGTTAAAGCAACACTGGCCTCCCTAGAACCAATATATGAGATACCTTTTCCTAACACTGCACATAAGCATATTTTTGAATATGAACAGGCCAAAGCAGTACAGGAGAAGAAGGAAGAGTATAGTATGCCAGAAGTTGAGAAACATCTATAAGAAACCAAAGATGAAGAGGTAACCAAGGAAGCAATTATGGCTATGTATGCACATTGTAACATAGTTGAACTTGATGAAGATACTTCCGTATTGGTTGAAGGTAAAACAAAGGTAAAAGATGTGGGTAAGCTTATTCTTCCCTGCATAATTAAGGAAACCTCGCATTATGGTTTATGCAATCTTGGCACCGAAGTTAATGTTATATCTTATGATTTTTAATTAGAAATAAAAGAAGAAATAGAATCGGATACAATTGAAAATACTGATATGACAATTATGTTAGCCAATAAAACTCTTATAATTCCAATGGGATTAGTTATAAGAGGCAACTTTCATAATTGGCAATAAAAACTTTCCTATCAATTTTGTAGTTGTTGATATGCCAGCTGACACTCTTTTCCCAATTATGTTTGGAAGAAACTTTTTGAGTGACGTAGGTGCCAAAGTGGATTTCAAAAAGGAGATTGTGTCTCTTAAGCTTGGGGAAGCAGAAAAAGAATTCCACTTTTCCAAATTTAAGACAGACCTCCACAAATACAAGAAGAAGAAGAGAAAGAGAAAACTATTGAGGAAATGGCAGCTCTCTTCTTTAGTGATCAAGAAGAAGAAATAAATGAACACTCAAATTATGAAGAAATAGTTATGGAGGACAAGTCCCTAGAAGAACTAGAAGGTGAATTCGATTCACTTCCCACTATAGGGCCTCCAACTAATTAGGCTTTCAAAGAGCCAGAAAGAGAGGGGACGAGGAATTACCACCCCCAGAATTGAAGACTCTACCAGATAATCTTAAATATATATTTTTATATGATACAAATAAATTCCTTGTTATTATTAGTGCTAAACTTTCAAAAGATGAAGAAGAGGAACTCATGATAATACTTAAGGAGCATCGCAAGGCCTTTGGGTGCTCAATGGATGATTTGAAGGGCATTAGTCCAATGATAACCGTCCATCGAATATTCATGGAGGAAGGTTCTAAACCAGTTGCGGAATTTAATAGACAGCTGAAGCCCAAAATGAAGGAAGTGGTAAGAAAAGAAATAGTACGCCTATTGATCGCAGGTATAATCTATCTTGTAAAACAAAGTGAATGGGTAAGTCTTGTTCATTGTATCCCTAAGAAGGACGGTTTTACTGTTGTTCCTAATGAAAACAATGAATTGATACCTACTAGAACTATTTTTGGACATAGGATGTGTATAGATTTCAAGAAATTGAACAAAGAAACTAGGAAAGATCACTATCCTTTACCGTTCATAGATCAAACTTTAGAGAGGTTAGCAAACCACACTCATTTTTTCTACTTGGACGGATACTCTAGTTTTTCTCAAATAGTTGTTCATCTTGATGACCAACTTAAAACAACTTTCATTAGTCCTTATGGTTTACATGCTTACCGTCGTATGCCTTTTGGTTTATGTAATGCTCCAGCTACTTTTCAAAGATGCATGACTGCTATTTTTGTGGATTTTATAGAATTGATAATGGAAGTATTTATGGATGACTTTTCTATCTATGGAACTTCGTTTGCTAGTTGCTTAGATAATCTCAAAAGAGTTTTGCAGTGTTGCGAAGAAACCAACCTTGTTCAAAACTAGGAGAAGTGTCATTTTATGGTCAAAGAAGGTATAGTCCTTGGACATAAGGTATCAGGTAAGGGAATTGAAGTGGATAGAGCTAAGGCTGAGGCCATAGAGAGAATGCCACAACCTATGGATATAAAACGTATAAGAAGTTTTCTTGGTCATGTGGGTTTTTACAGAAGGTTCATTGGAAATTTCTCTGGGATATCTAAACGTCTGACTAACCTATTGCAAAAGGGAATGAGATTTAATTTTGATGATAAGTGTCTTGAAGCCTTCGATAATCTTAAAAATGCTTTAACTTGTGCTCCCACCATTAAACCACCTATCTGGGATACAACCTTTGACTCAATATGTGAAGCTAGCGATGATGTTGTAGGAGTAACTCTGGGACAACATATAGGTCACAGATTTAATATTATACATCATGCTAGTAGAACTCTCAATAGTGCTCAAAAGAATTGTCCTAAGGAAGAAAGGGAACCTTTTGCTGTATTTTTCTCTTGCGATAAATTTCGTTCTTATATAGTTGATACAAAAGTAAGAGTTCATATGGATCGTGATGGCTTAAAAGAACTCCTTGAGAGGAAAAATCATAAGCCAAGACTGATCCATTGGATCCTATTACTTCAAGAATTTGAGTTATGGATTATGCAGATGCAAGAAATAAAGATGTTGGATACAGTGTCCATATTTGCCCAGCAAGACACCAATCTTACTGAGAGGAACTTTAGTCCTGGTGATTTTCATTTACGAGAATTATTAAATGAACTAAGGTCAATTCCTCCAAAAGAGAAGAAGTCTTTGTTGTTGGAGGATCTTTCCATCCCCGAATAAGTAAACGGTAAGTGCAAGGTAAGTGTTCTTACTCAAATAAGTGATTAGTATTCACAAATTTTACTTCTGAATTTTTTCCTTTGAATTCCTCGTGTTTTTCTGAAGATTCTGAAGGTTTTTACCAACTATACGGTCGCAACTATACAGCCGAAGAAAAATCTCCCGCCGTATAGTTGGTCGTTAAACCTTCTGTACCCTCTTCGCGAAATTGTTTTCGATGTATGGAATCTATACGGTCGCAAGTATACGGCCGGAGAAAGTCCTCCCACCATATAGTTGGTCATTAAACTCTCAGACATTTTTGATTAGGAGACTATACGGTCGCAACTATACGGGCCAGAGAAAATCCTCCCACCGTATAGTTGGTTGTTAAACTCACAGACATTTTCGATTCCTTTTTAGTTTTAGATTCATTAAAAAAACGGTTTTGTCAATTCCAAGTCGGTAACTTAATCGACCTGGACTCAAGATATTTGGAAATACATGCCCGGAACCAACTATACGGCCGGAGCTATACAGGCCGCGCCCGTATAGTTGGTCGTTACGCGACAGGACTCCTCCAAATCCGCGTTTTCTTTCCCTATTCCGTTAAGATTCTTTTCTTGGACGTGAATTTGGTGTTTCTCGCTAGTTTTACCGACCTCTGACCCCCTTATATACTACCATTGTCTCTCTCTCTAATCATAATCACCAGGAACCAATCCAGCCGTGCGCTATCCCGTCCTAGGCCACGGAAAACCCCTGGGTCTCATTGCTCCTTTCCAGGGACCGCTCTCGCAGCCCGTCCATGGAGCATGACAATGAGGAGGTGGAGAGGTTTAGCCCGGGGTACAAGGAGTACGTCGAGCCAAGCTTCTACAACAACGATCCCGATGAAGATTGGAGTGACATCTACATCTGCCATGATGTCTATGATCCCCCGGAGATCAATGAGCGACAATGAAGAGAGCTCAAGAAGAGAGAGAAGGTCACAAGCCGCATGAAAAAGGGCGTGTGGAGACGGTCAAGTTCATCACCACGGACCCTAGGCCACACAAGCGTAAGGAATTACCTAACATTGGTGCAGGTGCTAGCAAGGGAGTGACGACGCCACTCTTGAAGCCTACCATTGGTGCTCGTATGAGGGTGAAGCCTCAAGAAGAGTGGAGGAATGGTTTCCACTTCCCCGATCCATCAATTATGGATGAGGAAGAAGAAGCTGCTCCCAGGACCAAGGACCGCGTGCAAGCACTGGAGATATATCAGAAGCAGGAGCTACTCCATCGCGTCGAAGTCTGTCACCGTCTCAAGGAGATAGAGAAGAAGGATGATCTTCTCCCATTGGTGACTAAACTCGCGGATAAAGTGGACACTTTGCAATCTGATTTGGGCAGGTGCTACAGCCGCATCACTACTTTGGAGGATACCAATAAGAAGCTACGCACCGCGGTGTTACATGCCATGGCACCACACTAATCTATAATAAACACGGTATCAAATGATCGCAAGGGATTATTTGATCCCTCCTGGCTTGATTCCAAGCTTGCGGAGATCTTTAAGACCTTGTAATCTATCTTATAAGTTTTACATTACTATTTTAGTTTTGCATTAGTTCAAATTAGAAATAAAGTTTGCATCCTTAGAATTCCCTCTAGAAGTAGTCGATCCCTTTTATGAAAGTCCGAGTTTATTATCATATATGGAGCAATATTGAGTTTGTGCTTGTCCTATTGGATATATGAATGGCTTGAGTATAATTTTACTTGCACTTGATGATAGCAATAGGAGTCTTCCACACCATTGGTATTAATGGAACATACAAAGATAATTTGGTCAATATGTTGTAAGTACATGGTTTGATTTACAAAGAAAGAAAAATTATCTAATCAGTTAAGTTGAAAAAGAAACCTTGAACAAAGGAAAATTAAAAGTGCTATCAAATTAGATTGAGAACAAGACGAGGTAGAATATTCAAGCTATAATGATTGCTTCATATCAAATTGGTAATAGAGATCGTTAAACTTTGAATTCCTACATGAAGTGAAATGTATGTCTAGATCCTTTACACATCACTTAAACGAAAGTGTGAGCATATAAATATAAATAAAAGAAGAAAAAGAGCGAATGTGCAAAGAGCAAATAGGCATACACCACTATATTGTAGTATGACAAAGAAGCATTTGAGATTTTAAATCCCAAGTGAATATGTTAATCCAAAAACACCTGGGACTATCTCACTAACTCATTCGGTTGAACTGAATACTTTTACATCATATTGAGAGTGATCTTTGTGAACTGTTGATCATTAAGGTGTGGAAGCCTGCTAATATTATTCAGATGGTTCGAGTAAGGTACTACTCATAAACGTATTCATATGTATCATATATGATAAACACATGCTGCAACTGCCTCATTTATTTTATCGACTCAACTTCGTGAATATGAGGATCACATCCATTAAGCTAAACTTGCTCAGGACAAGCAAGAGTCTAAGCTTGGGGAAGTTGACGAGTGCATATTTGCATCATGTTTTATATTATTATTTTTCATTGTAGTTGTAGGATCTTGGTATTTTACAACGTTCGCGTGCACATTTTATGTCTATTTTTACTAGGATCAGGACAGATGATGGATACAATAGACACAATTCTTGAAGCAGTTGTATTAGGGAGAAAAGAAGTCAAAAACAATGTAAATCACTTATTTGGGAAATATCAATAATACTAGAAGAAAATATGAAGCGATCGAGGCATACCGAGGGTTTAACGACCAACTATACGCCAGAAATAAATTTTCCAGCCGTATAGTTCCGGCCGTATAGTTAGTGCCGCCACCGCCTCCTCAAATAGTTTCACCCCGTGCAACTGGATCAGGAAGACGACATACATAACAACCAGAAATCACCGAAACCTCACCTCCAAAAGGCATCTGGAGGGGGAACTCGTCCACCGGGGATCCATCTTCGCCCTGCACAAATCCGGGAGGCTAAGGCGTCGATCTTCATCATCAACCGCTTCATCACCACCATCTCCATCCATCACATCTACATCTTGTCTAGATCTTATTGTAATTTCCGTACTTGTTGAGGATTTATACAAGTACTATTCATCTATGATAGATTCCATTGTTATTGCCATGATGTTGATTGCCTCCATGTCTGAGTAGATCATTAGTTCTTGGGAAGATGGAGAAACTCTAGTATGAGATTGAAATAAGATAAAGTTATGATATTCATCGTTGTGATCATGTGTTAGATTGTCTTCATCTTGATGTTGGGAGAAGTCGACCTCTCAATATTTGCCTCTTATGGAGACTTGATGGAGGGAACTACTTGTTGGTAGACGGAGGTGTAGCACTTACAGTGACTATAAAGCTTGGGAACCGAGGAAACTCACGGAACACTATCCATGCCATGGGATACGTCCTACGAGATTACGTCCCTTAATAGTGCAGTAATTCGATTGATGTCGATTGCTATCTGTTATGGTTATGAGGATGATGTGAGCAGTGGTTGTTGTCTATTTGTCCAAATACGGAGTTCCTCCCACACATACATAGTTGAGAATGTTCATGATAATAATCTTTACCTTAGCTCTTTATAATGCTAGAGGTGTATCCGCTACTCCCTGAGAACGTCTTTTCCCTATTGTAGTTCCAAGCTCTTTTACATACGCGATACTTACTTTCTGTGTTCAGTTGTTTTACTTTACTTATTGTTCTCTTATACCAAAAACCCCAAAACACCTTTTTACACAATACTCGCATTTTATCTTATTACTTAGAACTTTATTTAGCATTTCTATTGTAGTATTTAATTTAAGAGTTATTAGACTTCAGACTCCTGCTCCTTGTGGGATTGATATCTTTATTTCAAAAGAAGCTACAAATGATCTGTGCACTTGCAGTCATCAATGATAGTGATTAGATATGATCTCACGGTCTAAGGAGAAGTTCATTTCGTTTCCTAATTATTGCAGCGATGAACTATTGATCATGTCACAATACTTATGCTGGGTAAGCATGTCCATCACATCATTCACCAATGATATGACTTTATTGTCAATTCGTATTGATCATCAGTTGCCTTAATGAACTAATTGTATAGAGGCTACTAACTTGGTTTTGTTTACGTACCACACATATATCAATGTTTTCGCTTGATACAGTTATAGCATAGTATAAAACTATTATGAACTAATTGAGATATGACAATAAATACCATTTATTATTTGCCTCTAGGGCATATCTCCTTGAGTAAATCCCAACAAACGTGTTGGGTACTTGCATAAAAATTGGAGTTCGACTCGATATGACCTTCGACACGAGTCAAATTACACCAACTCGTATCAAGTTCGAGTTTGGGGACTCGATCTTGAGTAGGATAATGTTGCTTTTGCCTAAGAGCAATTAATCGGTCCTGATCCGTCGAGAGTACCAGACATGCTAGACCTCCATCCCTATGACTACTTAACATCCAAAACATACAAGACATCGACTTGATGCACTTCCGGATCATTGACTTCTTGCATAATTGTCGACTGCGATTCTAAGATGCATGGCCTGAGATCTTGAGTCTCTACTCGAGTTTATGACACGACTAGTCACTCAGGGGCTACTAATGTGGGTATAGCCCTTCGGCTACCCACTATTGGTATATCGGGTCCGATCTTACCAGAGGCCCAATAGGATGGTGGGCTAAGGACGTTGAATCCCAAGATGAGGTGGCGACAACGAAGTCTTGGAGGCCTAGGATCTAGGTGCATGGAGCAGGAACAATCCCAAAGCCTGGGAAGTTCTAGGTTTAACCCTTATCCTGTAGCTGACTCGGTCACGGTACCTGAGACCCAACCTATCATACAAAGGATGGAGGGACTGTCGAGGAGGCTCTCTCGAACTCATTGCAATCCGTCCTAGGAAAGATCGAATTTACATCATAGCCATCATGGCAACCCTATAATTTTCATCATCATCAAGGATAGACAAGCAGTATTAGGATTTTCCCTCCAGGGGCCTGAACCTGGGTAAATCGTGCCCCCTCTTCTTGTTTCTTCTTCGTTAGCCCACGAATTCACATCACACGTCTCTTCATCTAAATCCAAATCCATCAATCATGGGCATTACCATGAAGACCCCACGTCAAACACCGGTGAGGAGGACGAGCGCCAGGGTGTGGTGGTTCCAGCGGACTTCATCGATGATGAGGCATCCGAGCGTGCAACCTGGAGGTCATGATCCGCTGCTCCGAGCTCGAACACGATGAGGAGCTGAAGCGCGAACGCGCGGCCAAGGCCATCATTGCAACGACGACGCAGGAAGCTAAGAAGAAGGAGATTGCGATGCGCCGCATCAAGTAGGAGATCGTCGACCTCGACTTTGACTAAGTGCTCGCCAGCCGGCTCTAGTGAGTTTTCCCGGGGCCAGATTTTATTAAATCTAGGGTTAGGGTTAGCATGCAGTTCATCTTTGTTTCGTAGTACTATGTATAGTGATCCAATGTATGATCAGCTTCTCTTCGTGTCTGAATTTTGCCGCGGAGACAACTTTGGCAACTTTTTAAAAAAGTTCGATTCCGACATCAGTTTCTACACGGGGGTCCTTCGAGATTCTCTTCCGTGTTAAAAAAAACTGCAAACGCTGAACATTCCAATTAGCAACGAAGACGAATAGATCGCCACCCGGAAACCCCAGAGGGTAGCCGTGTTGGCCCAGGTATCCAGCCCGGGCCCGCGCGCTTGGCCCCATATAGGAGTACTAGCCAGGCCGAATCCTTATAAGAAAAGGGGGCTCTACCTGTTCGTTCCTCTCCCCTCGACACCAAACTCGAACTCTCAACCGAGACCAGAGCAGAGAATCCAAGACGAGGGACGATTACTCGGCGACTCCACCGCGCGCAGGGGAGAAGTACCCGAAAGAGAAGGAGGCAAATCCGCTCGGTGAGAAGGCGAGAGGGCGGGCCACCATGAGGCGCTCCTCCAAGAAGTCGTCATCGTCCGCCGCGGCCGGTAACGCCCCTACTCCCGGATCACTCCCCCCTCGCTGTCTTTTCTGTTTCGTGATTAGGCTGCGCGCGAGGTTCCCTTCGTGCGGCAGTGCTCGGCGGATCCCGGGTCCGTTCGCTCTCTTGCGAGATTCGATGTGGTGCCTTGCCTCGGGAAGATCCAATCTCGACTTGTGCCGTGTGGTTGGGAGCGTACGAGGTACGGCTCCTTGATGGCTGGCAGTGGCCTGTATCTGGGGTTTGGATCACTTGTTACGGAAAGGAAGGGTAGATGGAGGGTTTAGCAATTTGACGTGATGGTAAGAGAAGGTGCCGAATCTTGGATTTGCGCAAAGCTGGTTGTCGATTCGCTTGCAGATTTACGTTCCTAGGGTATGTAGATGACCATTGACAGGTTTAATTATTTGCTGACATATGATATGCCAATACTATTCGTAAGCATAGCTAAAGAGCAGCTATGTACTAATACTGTGTTCGGGTCTTCTGGTTCAGTTCTGTGATCTCTGCAGCAGTTTGTTGTCTAAGAATCAATTATACAGCATTATCAGTATCACCATAAATTCTAAATCTGCAATTCTTTGTTAACTGTAGAAACCAGGTTAGTTGTGTGCTAGCCTAATACCATGGTGAATATTTTAAAAAACAATTCTATTATTAAAAAACTCATCAATTAGGCATGCTTTTTTACTACCTTCTTTGTACAAACTACAATTATGATTTTCTTAGTTTATTAGGTTTGTATGACATAGCATTACGTTATATATTGACAATTATGTACTAGGGAGACAGATTGCTAGAATAACGATGGTCTCATAGACGATGAAAGGAGATGAGCACATCATCAGTGCTTAGTCCAGATAGCAACCTAATTGGAAGGAACTAGAGAATTATGATCCACTATAGACCATGTAATAATCAGGAAGATTAGTTACTCCCACATCATTTTGTAATTGTTCCTATCATATACTATTTTTGAACAATATAGTCACTAGGTATTGTCCATCTGCCAAGCTATTACTTCACTTTCTCCTTTGTATCACTTCATCTCAACTTGTTTGTTTGGTGTTCCTTTGCCCATTCATTTGGGTAATGCTTTGCTGCTCTCGTGAGTTTTTAGTGCCATATTGCAATGCTGAATTGCCCTAATATATAAATTACGGATTGAGAAGCTTAACGTGAAGTTGTATGCGAAGTGTTTGTGTCATGATTTTATCTTAGCTTTAATTATTGTTGCCTCATCTTCTTTCCTAATGGGTTGGAGTAGGAGCTCTGATATTCTCTTTTGAGGGTATGTACATCTGAATGACTACTAAGCAAACGAATTATATTTAGGTGAGGAACAAGTAAATGAAAAACAAAACAGAAAAAGAAAAGGAGTCAGTACAAACCTGACCAGCAGGAAAGCACAGCGTGGTGAGATGCACTGATTCCTTTTCTTTCTGTATTACTTGTCAAATTGTTACTCATCCATCTGGGTGTAAGAATGTGGGTGTGTACATGCGTATTCCTGCATGTTGACGTGGTGTGTTTGTGTACTTTGACTACAAAGACATGCACATATCCCTTTTCGGGGTTCAAACTACTATTGTTTTACTCGGGCCAACTTTGAGAAGCTATTCCATAATGTGTTTTGAACTCTAAATGGTCCCATAAATTGATAGATAAGCATGTGAAAGTATTCTGCACCTCGTCCTTTATTTTGTAGGGACAAATCATCTGATAAGACCTTGTTTTTCATTGTCATGTTATTCAGTTATAATTGACATTGTCCTTGTTTTTGCTCTTTCACAATCTTGCGTGCTAATATGTTGCATGCTATTTATGTTAAATTATTATTCAATGTGTTGCAGGCAGTGAACCACATGATACTTAGGTCTATTTGTAGTAATATTTTCATATATTTGCAGGTCCCACTAAAGCCGTTTCCAAGGAAGTAGAACGGATTGACCAACTTTTCTATACTTATGCCGACAGCTCATCCGGCATGATTGAGTAAGTTTCTTTCACAGTTTTCCCAAACACTTGTCTGCCATTATTTTTGCTGCTCATCATAGTCCTACTTCCATTTGGAAGTTGTAGATATACCTCCCAAATAGTGAATTAGCATCGACATAAAAAAGATCTGTTTTATGTGAATCACTACAAATTGTAACCTAATGATTGTCGACATAAAAAAGAGCTGTCATATTTTTTTATTGTAGTCATGTACTCCCTCTCTTCCTAAATATAAGAAGTTTGGCAAGCCAAACTTGACTTGCCAAAACGTCCTATATTTAGCAACAGAGAAGTACCATTTTAATACAGTTATATGTTATTTTATTTTTTATGATGCTCTTACACATGAATGAGTTGTTTTCTAATTACTGGAACAGCCCAGAAGGCATCGAAACACTTTGCTCTCATCTTGAAGTTCCCCATACTGATGTTCGGATTCTGATGTTAGCATGGTATATGTCGCTGCTCTCTAAACATGCCTGGTGCTGTCCATCTCTTTTACTTGCATATCTAATAAATAACATTTTTCTTCTACCAGGAAAATGGGCTGTGAAAAACAAGGGTATTTTACTCTGGTATGGATTATTTTTAAATTGTAAAAATTGTTTATCGCTATAAAACCACAGTCATGAAAGCTCTGACTTGCATATCTAATAAATTGTAAAATGAGTTCTGACTGGCAGTACTCTGTTGACAGGATGAGTGGAGAACTGGCATGAAAGCTCTGCGAGCTGATAGTATTACTAAGCTGAAGAAGGCATTCCCCGAACTGACCCAAGAAGTAAGTGTTCTATTCCATAAGTCAAAAGTCAAAACGGTGCAAAGTTTGACCAAATTTGTAGAAAGAACATAAACCCCCACAATGTCAAATCAATCTTAGTAGATGCATCATGAAATATATTTTCATACTATAAATATATATAATATCATAATTGTTTATAGTTTTTCTATAAATCTGGTCAAACTTTGCACTGTTTGACTTTTCAAAAATTTATAAGCCTTGTTTTACAGAACGAACGTAGTACAGTTAAATATATTTCAAAGGTTTGTGTTTAAGGGTGAAGAACCTATGGTGAACTCTACCAAGTTCAGTTGAGCAGAATTCAATTACCAAAGGCTTGTGATTGAATGGAACAACAAGATACTCAGTTGCACTGTAAAAAAATTCAAAAAAAAAGTAGTACTATAACCGGCTTGCTGATAACCTGATCTTTACAAACCAGGTTACAAGGCCCTCTAATTTCCAGGAATTCTATCTGTTTGCATTCCGTTATTGCCTAACAGGTAAATCTCACTTCATTATTCTTTCGACACACATTATCTGTTCTTCTGTTAAAGCTTTCCTGGCTGTGCTCAGAGGATAAGAAGAAGTGTATCGAAATACCGGTTGCTTGTGAGTTGCTGAATCTAGTATTGGGCTTGCAGTTCCGCCCCCAAGTTGAGAAACTTGTTAATTATCTCAAGGTAATGATCGATTGGACTATTTTGCTTGTTGGTCCCATTCTTCTGAAGGACTCATATTGGTTGATTTACTTATTTATTTTATTTTGTGCTTTTATAGTACCAAAACGAGTACAAGGTTATAAACATGGATCAGTGGATGGGATTTCTTCGGTTCTGCAATGAGGTCATGTTTGAAACCACCCTATGTTGTGGCATATCTTTTCCATTTTTTTTTGTTTGTAGTAGCTAAACCTTAACAGCATCTCCTTTTCACAATATTGACAGTTTGAATCACCTTTTATTCAGATAAACTTCCCATCGCTTGACAATTATGATGAAGACCAAGCTTGGCCTTTAATTTTAGACAATTTTGTTGAATGGCTAAGAGCAAATAAAATTTAGTTCTCTATATTCAAGGGTTTGTGAAGATCTCATCCAAACATAATGCTCAGGAATGTAAGTGAACTATCATCATTCTTTCTGTAGCTCCATTTGCAGATGTTATCAATCATTTTCCTTTTTCATGCAGTTGCTTGCAGTTTACATGTGATTCTGCTGTTCTGTTTTTTCAGCACCTTGGAGGCTTTTGAAGGATGCTCGTGTGTGACTGCTGCGTGTGAAGTCTAGTTTCAGAAATCATCAATCGCCTTGTATTTTGCTTTTCGCATTTTGATACTACTAGAAACAGTTTGCAGGGCCGTCATCTAGAAATTTTGGGTCGACATGCTCTATATTGCTTTGCATTCAATGGGTTCTTAGGTGTATAGTTATGAGAGCATGCAAACCTTCTGGAAGTCTTGAATGAACCTTGTGGAATGTGTTGGGTGTGGTTTATTTGTTCTTTTGCTTGCATGCCACGTTAATTTGCAGTTCCGCGTTATTTTTTCACACGCTGTGGTTGCTGATGGATCAAAAGTGATTTCTTGATCTGAGAATACTACCATTCCCTCAGTCCCCATAAGGGTGCCACAGGGTATCATATTTGTCTAGATTCGTATCTCGATGTGTTTTATTTAGTGTATAGACCTCTTTTAGTCTTTAGTTTCATCTAAACCTAAAAGAGGTCTAGATACACTCAGTTTCACAAAACTAAAATATCTTATATTTTGAAATGGAGGGACATGTGAATTTGTGACATCCCTTTTCTTTCGGACGGAATACCTCAGATTATTAATGTTTTCCAATTTCTAACTTTTGGCTGACCGCAATCTTGTCTTACCGCGTGATCACAACGTGTGCCACGGGATTTGAATCGTGCGCCCCCGGCATCAGCGGCACCCTCTTTCTCTGCCGCGATTCCGTCGGCTCGCGAGCGACTAGTCGTGGTTCCATCGGCGTGTACCGCTGGATGGTGTCGTCCCCGTCTCCTTCGTCACACGCCTCTCGTTCTACCAGGTATAGGCCGCATGTCCGGCAGACTTAGGGCATGTGTGAATTTTTACTCCAGTGATCGCTATCATTAGCAATTAATGTGAGCATAGAAATTTATAATGTACCCAAATAGTTTTAGCTAAACTGAAGAAATATCATGCAGGTTCACTCCATTACAAATCAATCAAACGAAAATAATAAATAATAAGTAATACATACAAAGAACAATACTCCTTCTAACCCATATTTATTGAATATTTGAATTAGATTCATTTAGAAACGAATGTATCTAGTCAAGTTTTAGTGCTAGATATATCCGAATCTAGACAAATTTGAGTCAACTAATATGGATCGAAGGAAGTAAAATTATCGAGAAAGTTTATCACACAAAATAAATGATGGTTGAGACGACATACAAAAAACATTGAATTGAACAATTCCAATGATAACTGGATTAAAAGTTTAACAGATCACTCAAGTTATTATTTATTCTAGACCCATGTCTAATCAAGTTGGTCCATTTTCTTAAGTGACTCTGCCGAGGACGGGTTATATATAATCTCCACGCTAGGATGCAGTGGTACACTGTGTATCAGATAGTTGAACATGTATTTGACCGAGGATGTTCGTGAAGAACTTGATCCATCTTCACCCTTGAGTGTAATCTTGTCTCATATTAATACAGGTATGGCAGTGGTTGAGACCTTTGGGAAATCAAACACCGATTTCTGATATTAATATAGGTATGGCAATGTGTTAGATATGTTGCTCGGGGTACGTTGTGAACTCCTACAGGACACCGATTGTGTTTGAGACATATCACCATAGTTAACACCACTCTGGGTTGCGGCCTTCTTTTGTTGGCGGGCTATACTTTGCCTCCGTAGGTACTCAATTTTTTTCTCGTCGGACAATCGAGCATACCACCCCTTACCACTTTGCTGTTTTGGACCTCTCATACTATAATTATTAGGCATATTTGTTACTCCTGTACAGACATCTCCTTGTTCATTTGGCTCAAAAATCCCCTATTGACCGGATTCTTCATCACTGCTTGGGTTTGTGTCACCTAGAAGATCCACGAAATATGTAAGAAAAATCCCATACTAACATGTACATATGAGCTCGAAATACTATGTACAAGGGGCCAACAATACCATTTCGGTGATTTTTTTAGGGTTGTGATTGAGTGATAGGTGTGCAAGGTGAAGAGATTACAATATCTACAATGTCACCGGGCCTAGATAGTTTCTTGGATTCCCGAGAGTTTTTTTGTAGTTACGATTCTTGTGCAATAGGGTGGCTCTCTGCGCATCCGTCATTAATGAGTATCGTTCCCTGTGACGCTGACGTGTCTTTTCAGAAGAACCATGTTGTTGTTCCTTCTCAGAATACGCGCTTCTCGCTAGGAAGTTGTCTTGGCCATGCAAACCAGAAGATGTAGACACCTTGTGTAGTTCTTCGAGGGATCTCAAATCTCGGATGTAAGCACCATTTCTGTGTAGCCAATCACTATCATCATCGTCAACCACAGTTGTCTCGTTGCATTGCGTGTGAATTATAAGAAAAATAGACCAAAATCAGGTAATATTACCATTTGCATGTGTGTTAGATATGTTGCTCGGGGTACGTTGTGAACTCCTACAGGACACCGATTGTGTTTGAGACATATCACGATAGTTAACACCACTCTAGGTTGCAACCTTCTTTTGTTGGCGGGCTATACTTTGCCTCCGTAGGTACTCAGTTTTTTTCTCGTCGGACAATCGAGCATACCACCCCTTACCGCTTTGCTGTTTTGGACCTCTCATACTATAATTATTAGGCATATTTGTTACTCCTGTAGGTGGTCCGCAGGCACTAGGATGCGAAGAGCAAGCGTCCGGTTGATGGAGAGACATATTATTGCAACTCGGCAAAGCCTCACGACCTGAGCACAACAAACAGTGGCGGAGAGATAACATCGCAATATGAATAATTATTTTTTGCAAGTTATTTTAAATGTAAAAAAGGTAATATTACGAGATAATGGGGTAAGTGAATCAGCTTCGAGAAACATCATTTGCGATGATGCATTTATTTGTCGAACGACTGTAGCATACATAAAATGGATTTTTCAAATCTTTTTTCAACATTCCATATATAAAATTGTAATAGAAAAATATGCGAGGCTAGAACACTCCACCTCGTGAAGGTGTAACTCCGCTTTGTGTAGTAGCTGGAGCATCACATGGAATGTTTTCGTCATTCTCGGGGGCGGTTTACTGTTTTTAAGCTCCCGTGATTGGCGACGCCGTTTTGAAATCTCATCTTTATTTGCAGCATAATACTCCTTGTCCCTCCGCCTCTTGACCTCTTTAGGATCTGCATGTGAGACAAATACCATTAGGTTCTGCGTACATCACATATTTAGGCAAAAAAACATTTTATGTTTTTTTCAATTACCTTCGGACCCATCGTCAACATCCAACAAAGAGAATTCCCCATGTATTTGTGACGAATCTGGTACAAGCTTTAGAGATACATCATTATGCTGAACAATTGGAGCCACATCTACAATTACATAGCATGTGGACAGAATCAGCATTTTATATATGAAGTTGAATTACAAAAGGAAGCTACCTATCAGTTGTGAGTTTAGAACATGCGACCTTGTGCCGGTATTATGTGTCGACATTGTGTGACTGCGCTTTGGCCAGTAGCTAGAGTATCACATGGCATGTTTTCATCATCCACGTAGGCCGTTTTCTGTTTTTTGAGCTCCCGTGATTGGCGTCGGCGCTTTAAAATCTCATCTCTATTTTTTTCATACCACTCCCTGTCCCTCTGTTTCTTCACTTCTTTAGGATCTGCATATCATAAACAGAAGCCACCCAAGAAAAAACACAACTTATGTATGAAGCTTCTCTAAAACCTCAAATAGTGGTTCTACATACCCATTCAAATGTTATTATAAAAAAACACATGTACATGAAATACACTCGAGACAATACAATTAGGTAATTGGTAATACACTTTGCAAGTATGCAAACATTTTTTTTCTAAAATGTATTTTGCTAAGTCAATTAATTTGGATCGGAGGGAGTACTATATTTCGCAAATATATGGTTGACAACTGATTGTTTAGTTATCCGGTAATATATATGTGCTCAATCCTAAGTTTGAACACAGCTAACTATCGTCTGTCTTTCTGGATAACCCAAATGGAGAATATGACATGTTTACCTTGTTTTATGCTGTTGGTTATGTCCTGAAATGGATTATCCCTCGAAGATGACACTCTGATGTGTGTTTAGTCTGCCAAAAAAAGTTAATATGTTAATTGAAGAATCCCTGCGTGATAGTTGTCTGATAATTATTCATCCAATGAACATTTCATCATTCCAGAGATTTAAAGAACTTAAACCGTGATAAAAAAATCAGAATTTAGATAGTAACGAATTCTGACAACCAACCTTTTGAAATTGCGGTGTCCGATTCGTGTGCAGGGACGCGCTACACTGTCGTAGACGTACGTCCGTCCGGCGGTGCAGAGTAGATGACCGAAAGGCGACGGCCCGGATGCCGCGAGTTGGTTGCGGTTGCAAAGGCCGAGCGCACGGGTGGGATAGCAGCGGCGGGCAGGCGGAAGGGAGGGCGACGGAGAGCAGGCGGAACGGCGGGCGAGGGAGGAGGCGGCCAGGTTGAGTGGCGAAGACGTGGCGGGCACTATGAAGGTACGCGGCGGCAGCGGCCAGGTTGAAGGCAGAAGGCGCGAAGGGCAAGATCAAAGTAGGAGGCCGCGGCAAGGTTGAAGGGCGACGGCGGCCAGGGTCTCCCACGGCGGAGATTAAGGGCAGTTTCAAGCGGGTTTTTTTTTTACTTGAAGTACGTGCGTGTTGTCTCCGAACGCATTGTCCGTTCAGCTGAGTCCGTGCGTGATGAGCTGGAAATCAACGATGCATATCTAGCCGTGTGATTAAGTGGTTCATGGTCCAGATTTGTTGGATCACCCTACTCTGGGGCTTTTTATATTGGTATATAGATAATAGATATAGGTACAGATAGTTGACGTGTCAGAAAGAGAAAACTGTCTAGTCCGTAATATTACCGACGATCTATTCCCGCACAAACCGGTCCCTAGCGTCGGCCTTTTCCGTACTGTATGGACTTCGTCGGTTGCCGTGGGTTCGTGGCCTGTAGTATCTTGCCTTCTTCTCCTCTCTGAACCCTTCCTCCATCCAACCAATCGACACAGGTCCTATGGCGCCGCAGCCTCGTCGTACTGCGCCAACGCGAAGGGCTCTGGAGACCGCGTCCTATGGCATGTGGCGGATGAACACGTCTTCTTCAGGGCGGGCAGCTCTAGGACTCAGTTCACTAATCGATTCCAGATCGAGCACCTTCTGACCGGCTGGCCGATGTACAAAGCCTAACTTCGTATAATACATCTGATTGATTTTTGGTGGGAGCAATTGCTACACTTCACGCGGTCGATACAGTACATCGGAAACTACGCGCTTGGTGCCGAGGGTGGCGCGCAAGGTTACGCTGCTGTGAGCTGTGGGCCTGTGGCAAAGCTTGGAGTCTTGGACTTGGAGTCTTCGAATACCTGGCGTGCACCTTCGTTCCTAGAAAGCTTTGTGCTGGACTGTCCTGACGGCGTTGTCATCAACAAGGCGCGCTTCATGTCCTGGAGGAGCAGTTGAAGCCGGAGTTGGTCAAGACGGATTTCCGTTGGTTCTGCTTTTGTGGTGCTACAGATAGCAAAAAGGAAGACCATTGTACAGACTGTCTTTACCTCTCTCTATAGTTGACGTGGAAGATCTTTGAACTAAATACACCACTAGTCCCAACACTGGCGGAGCTCCACTCAAATTGTTGGGCGGGCCAGCCCAAAGAAAATGCCAGATTTTTTTTCTTTTATGGGCTAATTTTCCTCTAACTCTTCAGTATATTGGGCTGAGTTGGGCGGGCCATGGCCCGGTTTAGCCACAACAGAGCTCCGCCACTGAGTCCCAATAGTTGTCCACCAGGTGCATTTTAGTCCCACTAGTTGTAAATTGGGGTAGAGTAGTCCCAATAGGTGCAACTTGGTGCAGAGCGTATCCCAATTGACTATAGTGTTGACACGTGGCAGTGGTTGTTTTGCAAAAATGCACCTTTAATTTTTTGTCTAGCACGTATGCCTTACCGATCTGACCCCACCTGTCAGACAAGGTAGAACTAGTTAAAAAACTACATACGCTGGACATAGACTCGAACCAACGATCAAAAGATAGTAGATCCATCATGATAACCACGACAACCCATATGTATATGTTAATGTCAAACTATAGATCGTGAGTCATGTGGTGGTGAATACGTGCAACCTGACATACCTCCTCTTTCTCGTTCTACCTCTGATTGTTGCTCGTGCGCGCTAGCTTCTATTGTCGGTGTGGAGAGAGGGTAGAGAGCGGGTGTGCACGCAGTGGTCGTGCTCCGATGTGGCAATGTAGAGCGGGTGCATGGCCATGCCGCTTGTGTTCCTAGAGCTCCGGGCCTCCACCAAGCTGCAATTGAGAAAGTCATGCCGTAGACAACCCTGGCGCGAAGGAGCTTGCTGAGAGTCTCCGACCGCGGTCTCTAGACATGGTAGGTCTTTGCGCCTCATGAGTGTCCCCGACCGTTAGGCAGGGATATACATCCTTCTATATCACGACTCTATTACGACGGCATACACTCGCTCACTTCTTGATCTCCATACTCAAAACTCACCTCGCACGGCTCTGCCATTGATATGGATGACAGAGGAAGCATCCAAACCAAATGACATGTGGTGGAGGTCTAGTTGTATTGATCCGTTGTCGGCACTGACGGATCCGTCGCAACTGGTGATGGTGTTGTTGTTTGCTGTAGGTTCAGAGCCACGATTGACCTGTCGGAGGCGAACCAGGTTTGCCACACTAGGTCATAGATTGTGCTCTCGAGCAGGTTGTCGTTGCGCTCTCCACAACGCCACCTTTGTCTGGCTATGCGGTCGAGCACGGGAGCGGCAGGTAGGCAGCGAACGGACCGAAGTTGGTAAAGCTAGCTATAACTTCATTGGGAAAATTAATGGACACAATATATAAAAGAATAAAAGTACAGTACTAGTATATTTGAGCACGTGTGTGCTCTTGTGGCCGCTGGAAGCGGACCAAACCAGCTGGTTGCTGTTTTGAATCTCTACCGGCTAATAATTTTAATTCTCTTTCTTTCTTTCGACGTGTCCTATATAATAAATAATATATTAAAGGGCAATATTATAAAACAACCACTGCCACATGTCAACATGGAGCCATTAGGGATGAGTTTTGCACCATGTTGCAACTATTGGGACTACTTCACCCAATTTGTAACTAGTGGGACTAAATTGCACCTAGTGAACAACTATTAGGACTAGTATGTATTTAGCTCAAGATCTTTGCAGACAGTAGGTGTCTAAACTACTGTACATGCCCTTAGCGGGCTGTCCGTATAGTTAGTGTACTGCATTAGTGCACGAACAAATTAGTTGATGACTTGGCATAGAAAACAAACTAGCAGACATGTCTCCATGCTTACACGGACGTCCGCCTGCACCTTACTCCTTGTTCAAAAACAGAGGCCGTGTTATTGCGCGAAAAAAAAACAGAGGCCGTGTTGACGCGTTATGTTTTGTGTGTGTGGAACTGTGGATGCAGAGGATCGAGTGGCCTATTTCGTTTCATAGCTGCTCTCTGTACCGGAAAATTGCTTTGGCTCCCGTGGAGGACTTTAAAAAATAATTCAAAAAGCATCAAACGTTATCCAAAAAAAAAAATATTTGTGTAGCCAATGGTATAAATCTGTAAAATTTCAAGGCAAAGTACCTTGTATTTCAGGCGCAGAAAAAAGAACAAATATGATAAATTTTGGAAAAACGGAAGCCGTTCAAAATTACACTATTCACGTCCGGATCTAAAAATTTATCTTTTTTGCTGAGGCAATAATACAAAATATTTTCAGATGATTTTCATCACGCATCTGTTATAAATCATTACCTACATCCCAATATATTTTTTGGATTTTTTGGAGTCTTTAAATTTGATTTTTTTTTTTAAAAGTCCTCCGGTGAGGACGAGCTCCTCTCTATACTCGTTTTCTCCAAAGCTAGCTCGGCGGCCGCCGTGCAACGGACTTTTTGTTATGCTCGCGTGTGTACTTATTGTACAAAACAAAAACTCGGCGAGGAAAGCATCTATACGCGTCGCACTCTGTTCTGTCGAGGATTCCACAAGGGTAATCTAGTACTACTTGCAATAGTTAGTGGCAATTTCTACGGCATCATGTCGTATATGTACAGTAGCTAGATTAGTGTGGTGAGAATGTGAGATTCTCATTCGTTGATCCCAGAATGGCAGCATGCAGCATGAGCAGGGAGGAGCCTGGTCGGCAAGGCGGCTTTCATGGCTCCAGGAGCCAAGGGAATCTATGGAGGAGCTTGCCGGGTTCGGCATCCGTATCCGTGTGCACACCCTGTGCCCGGATCAACGCCGGAGCGGGTGCGTGGGGCATGACACTCGACAGGGAGCAGCTCGTGGCCACGGCCAGCGCCGAGCTGGGGGGCTTTCTTCAGGCTCGCCATGGAGACCACCACGGAGAACTTTTGCGGCTAGTGGTCCTCCATTGTGATTCTTGCCCACAAGTGCCGGGTCTGATGCTTGATCTATGACCCCAGCCCCTTATCTCGTTCAAACTCTAGTTATTTGTCGTTTAATTTTCGTCTGGGATGGGCGTCACTAACTGTTTTTTCTGTTGCAACGACATGCATACTTGCTGGATCCTATGGCAGTAGTTTTTGGGCGTGTTTCTGTTGCTTAATGTCTTACCAATAAACAAAAGGTTAGTTTTCCTATTCCCTTGACGCTTTACCTGATTTTTAATCCTGGATGCATGGTTAGGTGAACATTAGATGTAGCTTTGTGTTCCACTTGTTTTATTAGTTGTAGTCCACTCTATGCAGTTTTCTCATGAATTCTTAGAACAACATGTAGACCAGTTGTAGATAGTTGTAGTCTTTGACAATTGTATCCTTATTCATGTTTTATGTTTTGTAGTGATAGGGGTATTTGGATCCATTGAGGAATTTATAGTCGTCTAACTGGTGTGTTCCAATACCAAACAGGTTAGTTTAGATACCTCACTTACACCCTTCTCATGATTTTCATTTTGTATGTACTATGCTATGATTTTTAATAACATTGTGTCTTCTTCCCTGCAGGTTATCTATCGAGTCACGGCTATCCTCCGATCATGGTCCAACGTATGAAATTTCGTGACTTGTTTGTGGAGGGGTGTACGCGATTGGAGGACACGACAAGAGATATTTTCTCCCGACATGGATGGCAACGTGATCTGCGAATAGATCTACCATAGCTCGAGGCCGTTTATTTATTTTCATAGCAATGTTTTGTAACGATGGTACTTTTGCTTTGTTCACGAGTTGTGTGGTTGATCAGCTGTGTGCATCCTAGCTATGCAGATGCCGAGTGTAAACATTACTGTTAAAGCGCTTATTTTCCAAAAAAATATGTTTGGGTTCTATCTGAATACCAAACAGGTATCTGAATTTATAGTTTAGATATCTGATGAAAGGGGGATTGCTAGGTTGAGCTAGGAGGAATCTACTTATTTTTTGGGTTCCTATTGTTTTATCTCCTATATCCAGGTTTGTTAACTTGTTGCTTTTTTGCCATGTTTTATTCATGTGGCACCATGCTTCACTTGCAGTAAGCACTAGAATAGAGCATTATAGTTTATGCATATACATGTATCTTACTCCCTCACCGAATGTACATTAGTTACATTGTGGATATGTGCTAATTCAAATCTTGATGCATCCGAGTTTCTATGTAGATGGCATTTCATGTTTTAGATGTATATCTTCCTTGTCTCCATGTATTTAAGCTTTCTATTTCCTAGGTCGATGCATATTTTAGTTTATGTACAGTTCGTAGCTGGATGTACATTAGCTCACATCTATAAGTACATTAGCATTCTAAGTAGATGTCTTATTTTTCTGAGAAAACGCAAAAGACCTTTGTATTTCATTTTATTAAAAAGGTAGTGTACTGGTTACAATCCTCAGGCGGTGAAAAGATGAATCGGTAGCATAACTCCAAGCCCAGTGGCTCCGGCCTTAACCCATTGTGTTGCTTCTTCCTTGATCTTGCTGACTAGCATGCTGACAGATGGTCTTGATTGGTCGAAGATGCAGGCATTGTAATGATGCTTTCTATCATCCAAGGTGTGGGCACGGTCGTAGAGGCCAGGCCTTTGCGCATCGCCTTCAATGTCGTGGGAATGGCCATGATAGTCGCTACCAGGGGTAACGATTGATATGATTGGGAGCAAGAGCGAGTCGCCATCCGTGGAACGAGATTGGGAGCAAACACAAGGGTTTACACATGTTTGCCCCCATAGGGTAAAGACCTACTTCATGCTAGATTGTATTATCGGTGAGTGGATTACAAGATCGGCGAGCTCGGCAGCCAGGCGGCGAGTCGCTTGGATGGGGTGCTAATAGGACATTGATGGGGTTCGTTGTATGGAAAACAAAAAAATTCCTACGGTTGCAACCACCAAGATCATATTTAGGAGATACATGTAATGGTGTTAGATAGACTCACCCTCGAAGAGCGTAACACGGGATAACTTTCCCGCAAACAAACGTGACTGTTGTAGAGTGTACACGACCGTCCTCAAGGATGCGATGACAATGCCACATGTGCAACGCCTTCATAATCAGTCACACATACGGTGTGCCGACGACTTCCGTCCCTCGTTCTAGCGTGGCAGCGGAAGTAGTGGATCCTCGGGAACTTCGCCAACACTACAACATGGTGGTTATGGTGGTGGAGAAGATCTTGAGCAGCGATTCGCCTAAGCTCCCCGCTCGTGGAAATGGACAAGGCTAGAAGGAGAGGAAGATGCCAACCAAAGGGCATATGAGAGAAAGGGACGAGTGAGTGTAATGGTGTGTGGAGAGGGGGTCTCCACCCCCTCCTTTTATAGGAGAGGGGTGTTGCGCCCAAGAGCCTTGCACCAACCCCTAGTGGTTCCCCCACCTCTCCCCTCTTGATGTTGGTGTAGTCTCCACTCACACAAATCAAATGGTCACCATAATTACATTAATTCTCCACTCAAAATCAAAGGTCTTTCCATTAAAGCACTGTAATTCACTTGATTTAATGCCACCCAATTTAATGAAAACTTCATTTAATAAGAACTTTATTTAATGAACACTTCATTTAATGAACACATTGATAATCCAATCCTCAATAATATTCCGATATACAAAAACTATTCCGGCAGATTTATCAGAACAATTCATGCACTGTCCAGTATTTTCTCCGGTATTTCCTATCCACTCAAATACATCGACTACCCTTAAGTGTGTCTCCCTATGGCTCGTGAACTGAGTGGACATGATCGAGACACTCTTCAATCAATAATCATTAGCGGGACCTGGAGATCCATAATGACTCCCACCAGCTCAAGCGATAAACGTGATCGCGTGGACCTTTATTCACAGTAACCTATTCCTTTATTTCACGATATTTTACTTGTTCGGGATCTGATAATTCGGTATCATCCATACCTAGTTCAATCCCGTTACTGACAAGTACTCTTTTCTCGTTCCCGTGATATAACATTCTTAGTGGTCATTATCACGTGCTTGCAAGCTATGTTAATGTGTTATTACCGAGAGGGCCCTAAGTATATCTCTCTGTCATTGGGATGGAGAAATCCCACTCTTGATCCACGAGCCTCAACTAACACTTTCCAAGTACCTGGCGAAACCTTTATAATCACCCTATTGCGGTGTGATGTTTGATGTAATCAAGGTACTCTTCCAGAGTTAGTGATTGACATGATCTCATGGTCTAAGGATTAGAGTTACTTCGAATGATGTTATATAGTGTAAACATAATGTCATGATTGTGTTACTATACTTTGGGGGTATGTTCATTATATCATTCAATCAATGTTGTGACCTTGTTATTAACAACATCCAATGCCATGATCATGAAACCTTGATCATCTGTTAATCAACAAGCTAGTGTAATGAGAGGCATCACTAGGAACCTTTTCTTTGTTTATTAAATACACATGTATTAACGTTTCCGGTGAACACAATTATAGCATGAGAAATAAACATTCATCATAAACATGGAATAATATAATAACTACTTTATATTGCCTCTCGGGCATATTCCATTCAGTCTCCCACTTGCACTAGAGTCAATAATCTAGTTTAAAAAACTTGCGCACTTAATACATATGGCCTTCTGGTGTTGTATATACGCGTTTGCTAGTGGAAAACATAATCTCCGGATCTAACGCTTTCAGGTCCATGTGTATTTGCATGTCTTTGCATCTCTACACATCACTCATTCTTAAATGAGATGGCATTGTATAAATTTGGTCCTTTGGCGAGACCTTAGTTCCTTGAGCTGAAAACATGTTGACACTGTTGTCATACAATATATCTTCATATTACTAGCCCATGGAGAACCACACCTAGTTCCTTTGCTACTACTATAGCAGTCTTATACTTAGCTTTTGTTGTAGTATTCGTCACAATGTCCTTAACCTTTTGGAACTTATCCAAATCCATCATGGAACTTCCTTCCATTATATTGTGCCACATTAACCTATATCCTAATTTGAGATAAACTTAGTTTGTATCTTGTGAAAAACTAGTATCAATGTAACATTTTACAGTGAACTATCTGTTTAGTGCCAATGTAACACTTTACAATGAACTATTTGTCACTTATACATACATAATATATTCTTAGTTATTCCAAAGATCATAAGAATATCCTTACTATCATCCAATGATCATCTTATGAGTCACCCTGGTATATGCTCATAAATTTTAGAGCATATGACACATCTGAATATGTACATACCATAGTATGATTGATTAAGATAGTCATATGATTTTACTCACAAAGTGTCAAAACACTTGAATCTTGTTTATCAAGATATTTATGTGATTTTACTCACCAAGTGTCAAAACACTCGAATCTCGATTCACTTGCGAAGTGTCAATACACTTGAATCTTGATTCAACCTTTTCCATGTTGCAAGAAATTTTCTCGTCATTTTCATATTGAACTCATTTAATATTTCATCTATGTACATATGGCATAACCATATTAGCGTCTCAATCTATCCAAATAGATTTTGATGCCAAATATGCTGGTTTTGACCAAATATTTCAATTAAATCTAAATTTAATGAAATCCTTAACTTGTGTCAATAAAAGATAGATAATTTCCAATCAACAATATGTATTATACACAATATATTAGAAATATGTCTCAACGCACCCACTTGATTTCTTGCAAATGTGAGCATCTTCATCGTCTCTGATGGCATTAAATATTTTAACATTATCATCACGGTGAAGATTCTAACTCTGCCATGCTTGCTTCAACTATTGAAGTTTGCCTGCCTTTTTAGCATCCTTTGATTTAACAAAATCCTTCGGACTGTGTCACGTACATGTCCTAGGTAACTATTCTAGTAGAAGAACATTGTTTTGTTTGTTCAACTAGCATATACAACAATTGGCATATGTAGTGGTTGCTACACTAATCCGTCCAGACTAAATATCGCTATGAAATATCAAATCTTATCATATTCAACTCTTTGAACATTGTCATAAACTATTTACCAACATGTCGACAATTTCATAGATGTGAAACATCCATGTCTGTTTTTTTATAGATACAAATACGACTGGTATGCTTTATTTATTTTAGAGGGTCTTCCAAGTTCAGTAACTTGGTTTCTCGTGTATGGAACTATCACGGATTTTATGGCTTCAAGCCATTTGATGGAGTCAGGGCTCATCATTGTTTCTTTGCATACAGTTGGTTTATCATTGTCAAACAATAATGATTTAGTCTCAAATCTTAGTATTTGATTGTTTACCCGACCTACGCGGTTCAATAGAAACTTAGGTCTCCGTGACCACAACTTTTAAGGCACGGGAGCCATGAGCATTATGGCTGGCTCCAGGACACTTTCCGACGCTATGCAACTCTGCACATATAGCTAATGTTCAATAACCTTATCAAAGTTCTATTGTCCCCCCACTTAACTTTTTGCGAAAAATTCCTTCTTAAGAAACTTGACGTTCTAAGTGACAAATACTTTTGTCTTCGGTGTTATGGAGGAATACCCAACCGTTTCTTTGGGATAAACTAAAAAGATGAGCTTATCCGACTTTGGTTGTAAACATTTTACTTATGCCCAACATACTAAAATTTAAGAAAAGACAACTTGGGTTTTATCCCAATTGATAACTCATATGGTGTTATTTCAATGGATCACGATGGAGCTCTTTTCAGTGTAAATGCGGTAGTCACTAAAGCTTAATCTTCAAAATATAATGGAAATTTTATAAATAACCTGTTAATACTATCATGTCAAACAAGGTTTGATTATATCTCCCGAATACTCCATATTCCTATGGTTTATCGGGAAACATAAATCCATGGAACAATTCCTTGAATCTTAGGTGTTTTTACTAAACTTGTAACTCAAACATTTTCCTTTATGATCCAATCATAAATATCATATTTCCTAATTACAATGATTTTCCACTTTATCTTGAAATCATTTGAACATTTTCAAAAGTTTCATACTTCTCCCCGATTAAGTAAATATACATATATTCACTCAAATCTTTGGTTAAAGTATATGAAGTTTGAATGATCCACCACATACGGCTACACATAATGGACTATATGCATCAATATGCACAATGTCCAATAAGTTAGTCATTTGTTCCTCTTTGGCCTATGAACGAAAAATTAAATCATTTTTAGGAAATTCTCACAAGCGTCAATTGATTCAAAAATCAAAAAGACTCCAAAATTCCATGTTTTCTTTCCAATATGATTTAAACTGCAGTGTTACTCATAGGTGATCTTCTAATCATTCATCTGATGACACTTTAGCATCAGTATTTATGGACATGATTTATCCAACTAGATTTGTAAGAGTTCATCCATCTTCAATGGAATACGGTAATTATTTGAACTATCACCATTCTCATAATACCGGAACAAAATAGCAATTATTGAAATACAAATCTTGAAGGGAATCTTTGATGTTAATGAGAAACACAATAACACTTTATTTGTTTTCGATGAACATCATCACATATTCTCTTGCTAGTTACTTAGGCCATTGTAGTTCATGAATTGAGTTGCTCTATGTGACATTTCACACCAACCAATTCAGTATCCAATACCCAAGAACCACATTATTTAACAAGCAAAGAATACACCCATAATGTGTATATCATTCATATACCTAAGCTGGACATTTCTAGTCTTTTCTTTTCTGCCAAATATTTCCAAGATTCTCTTTTAGCATTTCCTTTTCTCTTTTAAAAGAAACTATCAACATTCATATACCTAAGCTGGACATTCATATAGCAATTATTGAAAACACATCAATAGTGGTGCCATACATATGACACATAGTTCAAAGCCTATATAGTCAAATACTAATACCTTTGGACTTGCACTTTGAAGTAGATCACCATCATCAAATGATTGGCGTTCTTTTAAATTTTTATTCCTTTTAGTAATCCTTTTAATGTAGTAAAAATTTTACTTACATATTCTATCCATCCTTATCATGACAACTTTCATGATCAAACTACTATAGCTCATAAGGACGAATCACGAATATAATGTTAATTCCCAAAACCTTTTGGGTGATCAGGATGCCTAGTGTCTCCAACCTTTACAAATTCTCATACAATACGAGAATATGTATTTTATTAAATTATACTCCATCATATTGCAACCAAGACATTGTTTCAGATATCACAATATCTTCTACACATAATGCTTTTTGAAACAATTTTCAGCTCCTAGATAACGTTGATATTAAAACCATTTTCAAATATCAAGAATCATGGAGGCAAGCATGATACTTTGATACTAATGCTGGAATTTGTTAATCTTGATTCAATACAACTTATTAAATTTCACGGAGTAAGTGAGGTTTTGCTGAAAGTTTGCAATAGTACTTTTAAACTTTAGATTGACACTCATAAAAAAATACGATACTAGCTCATAAAGTAAAATTCCAGAATTCTATAGTTATATTATCTCAATTATAGCTAAATACAAGATAGTAAACGAATGCCATTGACTACAAGAAACTATGCAAATTCACTTCGATTTAGTTTATGATAAACTGAGTTCAAATTAATCAAAATTACTAAATTAAACTCCCACTCAAAAGAACATCCCTCGATTTTTTTTGGTGATTACACGAACCAAATCAGTACACCACGACTGATCATCACGAGTGGTGGTGCAGCTCCAATGGCGAGCATCATATGGACATCATATCATTCATATGACTTGTGCTTTACCTTTAGGTTCATGTTCTGAGGCCATGTATGTACATGCTAGGCTCTCCAAGTAAGAACCTTAGTACCTGCATGTGGAAAACTGTTTTACACCCGTTGTATGCGACTATAGATTCTATCACACCCGATCATCACGTGGTGCTTCGAAACAATGAAGTTTCTTAATGGTGCATACTAAGAAAGAACATGTTATTATCTTGATATTAGTGAGAGGGTCATCTTATAATGCTACCTCCAAGTTCTAAGCTAGACATAAGCAAAATAATATGCAAACAAAACATCATATGCATAAAGTGATATGATATCACTATCTTGTGCATCATGGTATGATCTCTATCATTCCATTTGTGTAGCACCAAGGTCTATGGTGCTCTCACTTTGTTATAATTCCCGAGAGTATCTGACCATACTAAAATTATAAAATTTACCATATCATGACACATGCCCAGCAAAAATAAAACTAGACGCTTGTAATTTATCTTTTGCATATTTTACGTGGCTTTTGGCTTTTGAAGATAGAATCGAGCTTACCTACAAACAAGGAACCACAATGATGTTAATCAAATTATTAGCAACCCGTTGTAAATCAGATATCAACTATAACCGGAGAGACGGACACCCGCTAGCCACTTATGCAAAACTAGTTGCATGTCAAGCGTGGAACAGTTCTCATGTATGAGGACATGTAAAGTTTGTCTAGGCTGCTTCATCCCACTATGCCACCAATATCCAAAATACATGAAGGATGTAATAACACGATCATCAACGCCAACATATTCATATGTGTTCTAACCATACAAAGTATATGCGCATAGACATGGCTTTGATACCACTGATGGGGTTTGTTGCATGGAAAACAAAAAATTCCTATGGTTGCAACCACCAAGATCATATCTAGGAGATACATGTAACGGTTTCAGATGGACTCACCGTCGAAGACCGTAACACGGGATAACATTCCCACAAACAAACGTGCCTGTTGTAGAGTATACACGACCGTCCTCAAGGACGCGATGACAACGCCACACGTGCAGCGCCTCCATAATCAGTCACACATACAGTGTGCTGACGACTTCCGTCCCTCGCTCTAGCGTGGCAGCAGAAGTAGTGGATCCTCAGGAACTCCGCCAACACTACGACATGGTGGTGATGGTGGTGGAGAAGATGTTGAGCAGGGATTCACCTAAGCTCCTTGCTCGTGGCAATGGACAAGGCTAGAAGGGGAGGAAGATGCCAACCAAAGGGCATATGAGAGAAAGGGATGAGTGAGTGTAATGGTGTGTGGAGAGGGGGTCTCCACCCCCTCCTTTTATAGGAGAGGGGTGTTGCGCCCAAGAGCCTTGCACCAGCCCCTAGTGGTGCCCCCACCTCTCCCCTCTTGATGGTGGTGGAGTCTCCACTCACACAAATCAAATGGTCACCATAATTACATTAATTCTCCACTCAAAATCAAACGTCTTTCCATTAAAGCACTTTAATTCACTTGGTTTAATGCCACTCAATTTAATGAACACTTAATTTAATAAGAACTTCATTTAATGAACACATTGATAACCTAATCCTCAATAATATTCTGATATATGAAACTATTCTAGCAGATTTATCAGAACAATTCCTGCAATGTCCAGTATTTTCTCCGATGTTCCCTATCCACTGAAATGTGTCGACTACCCTTAAGTGTGTCTCCCTACGGGCTCGTCAAATGAGTGGACATGATCGAGACACTCTTCAATCAGTAATCATTAGCGAGACCTGGAGATCAATAATGACTCCCACCAGCTCAAGCGATAAACTAGTGATCGTGTGAACCTTTATTCGCAGTAACCTATTCCTTTTCTCACGATATTTTACTTGTATGGGATATGATCATTTGGTATCATCCATACCTAGTTCAATCCCGTTACTAACAAGTACTCTTTTCTTGTTCCCGTGGTATAACATTCTTAGTGATCATTATCACTTGCTTGCAAGCTATGTTAATGTGATATCATCGAGAGGGCCCGAAGTATATCTCTCTATCATCAGGATGGACAAATCCCACTCTTGATCCACGAGCCTCAACTAACACTTTCCAAGTACCTGAGGACACCTTTATAATCACCCTGTTACGGTGTGATGTTTGATGTAATTAAGGTACTCTTCCAGAGTCAATGATTGATGTGATCTCATGGTCTAAGGATTAGAGTTACTTCGAATGATGTTATAGTAGTGTAAACATAATGGCACTATCGTGTTACTATACTTTGGAAGTATGTTCATCATATCATTCAGTCGGTGGTGTGACCTTGTTATTAACAACATCCAGTGTCATGATCAGGAAACCTTGATCATCTATTAATCAACAAGCTAGTTTAATGAGAGGCATCACTAGGGACCTTTTCTTTGTTTATTAAACACACATGTATTAATGTTTCCGGTTAACATAATTATAGAATGAGAAATAATCATTTATCATAAACATGGAATAATATAATAACTACTTTATTATTTCCTCTCGGGCATATTCCTTTCAGACATAAGTACAATGAGAGCCCTAGGAAGGTTTATATAGGGGCACCTTGCTAGGGTTTACAGGATTAACACCAAATCAATTTAGGTTTTGGTGGATTTGACCTAATTCGACAGGGCCTAGCTAGAGTCTTGGGCCTCCATATTCATTCCCCGGGTTTCATCCGAAGCCTCCTTCCAGTCACCATGCCAGCATGCCCACTCGCAATGGTCCTGGGGCAATCGAATCTTCCTTCTAGGCATACCCCGATTGGCATATCCCCATCAGTAGTCCCTGAGTGCATCAGGGGTTCAGTGAAGGTGTTGACTTGGCAGTCAGAGTAGGCGAGTGCGAGTGGACGCCTAGTCGAATTGGTGACGAACTCCTCCAATGAAGGGAGAAGCCTTTTGTTTGTCTTGAGTCACAGCTTTGGCGAGTCAATTGGTTCCTTGAGTCGCCTTGCTTAATCTATTGGACTAGCGAGTAAATGGAGAGCGAGTCGAGTGACTGCTTTGGCAAAAGTTGGACCGTCAGCCTTGGTCAAATTAGCTGTTGGGTAACTCCCAATGGTAACCTCGGCAGAATTACCACATGGTAATGGCTAGTCCGCGATCAGCAGGCGGCGCTGCTATAAAAGGTGAGCTACAGAGAGAAGTATGGATCTCTCCTCCGTGTTCTCCATTCTTGTCCTTTCTTCTTCTTCATGCGAGCATCAGACCCAGATCCTAGACTGCGCGAGTCCGTACCGATGGCGCCCCCGTGGTCCAAGTCCAAGTGTTCCACGACTCTCCTTCAGTCCTTTGAGGATGCAGGAATCCTCGTGAAAGGGCAGTGGTGAGTCCCGCCCACGGGTGAGAGCGAGCCCAAACCACGAGCTGGGGAATTTCTTTCCTTTGTCATCCATCTAGAGCGCAGGTTAGGGTTCCCACCTCCGTATTTTTCAGGAGATTTCTTCACTTCAACCAAATAAAGCCCTTAGATCTAGGGCCGCACAACATAGAGAAGTTGGAGGTCTTTGTTGCCTTCTACCAGAGTTATCTCGACTGCTGCCCCTACTTCTCGCTCTGGCTCGAGCTGTTTCATGGCCAGGCCAGCCACAAGGGGAAGGGTAGGCCTCTGTTGGCCGCTGGTGGTGTCACCTTCCAGGTGAATCCTGGCGCCAGCTTCTTCAAGTGACTGCTGCCTAAGAAGGCGGCCAACGAATGGAAGAAATGGTGTCTTTACGTTAAGGAAACTACCCTAGCCGGGGAATTGGCGATTCTGGCATACACCACGGAGCGGAGCAATCCGTGGCGGTTGTCAGTACACAAGCTCCCCAAGGGCCAGAAGGCAATTATGGACAAGATGTCCGAGATCGAGGAGGAGGGGTTGAAGACGATCAACCTCTTCAGTTGCTGGCTTCAGCGGCGACTTGTGCTGCTCGCCATTCTGGCCAACTGGATGTACAAATATAGTGGGCGAACCGATCCTTCCAGGTCGAGCCCAGATTTTTGGGTCACGGAGGATTACTCTGCGGCTCTGAAGAAAATTATGGAGGCAACCTTCACTGACCTCTAGGAGGGCCTCACCCCATACAGGCCGAACAACAGACCGGCCCCTTCAGTAAGTTTCCCTTTTCACTTTGCCTGTTTGTTTCCTTTGCCAGTAGTGTCTTCAAGTCGCTTATCCGACTCGCATACTGCCTTTATTTGTAGACCTTCCAGGTTCTAGAGCACTAGCTCCCTCCGCTGGACGAGGAGACGCCAGATGAGATCCTTGATGAAGACGAGTGGGACGAGTCCGATGGGTCGGAGGAGGCCGTGGAACAGGAAGAACCTGTCTCCGTACCATGGAAGACTCGTGGCCAGAAGCGCCGCGAGATTGAGGCTAGCCACAACCTCGAGGAACTTGGCAGCGACATGGAGATTATCGATGAGCAGAGCTCCAAACGGGTGGACACTCCGGTCAAGGTCGCCCTGAAGACGAAGCCACCAATGAAGGCAGTGACCAAACAAACAACGGTGTTCGACTCGGAGGAGGAGGACGAAGAAGTAGCTGTTATTCTTCGCATGCTGAAGATATTGGAAGACCCAACACCGATGATTGGAGCGAAGGTCCCGCTAGTGGTGAATGGGTCGGCGACCCCGGCGACAGCGAAGGAGTCGGAGGCCCCGGTAGCAATTAAGACGTCGGAGGCCCAAACAGCGGTCACCCGGTCGACGAATAAGCTAGTGGGGCTATCCAAACCGCAACATCAAGCTAGCCTGTTGGAGGCGAGATTGACGCGTGCAATCGACCCTGAGCTAGAGAAGCCAGCGCACATCACCACTGGTCTGCGCGTTATCCCGGTCGCCAAGTAAGCATCTTTATCTTGTTGGGTTGAATGATTATCTCACTCACCTGAATTTCTGACTCATTAATTATTCTGAACTCGCAGGAGTAAACCAAAGAGGATAACTCAGGCGACCGTGTCTTAAATTCCCTCGAGCCGCGTCGAGGAGGTGGAAGACCCTTCCAAGAATAGGAAGGGTGACGTCAGCGAAGCGTCGGAGCTCACCGTCAAGAAGCAGAAGACGGTCGACTTGACCTGGAAGGCGAGGTGCCCGCGGAAGGTACCATAGGCGACATTGTCGTCCACGAAGGAAGGGTCATGGCCCCAGAGGTTAAAGCAGAAGGTGCCAATGCAACCAAGGAGATGGTGGCGGCGTCCTAGTCTATAGCTGCCAAATCTACGACGTTTCCGCGATTCCTTGCAAGGGGAGCATCCGCAGTCGCCTAGGCACAGTCGGTGTTGGTGGCCGAAATCATCGATGACAACGTTGGCCTAATGGCGTAGGGGACCCAGGGAGCAGCACTAATGGGAGCGATTGAACTCCACCGCTTGCTCAGCCAGACACTCCAGGTATGCCCAGTGCCCAAGGCTTTGGTTGCTAAGTAGTAGAGACCAAAGGCTTTTTGGTCTCTTCGTTTTCTTGAATGCCCAGTCCCTAAGGGTCTGTCGTCAAATAGCGGCGAGTCAGCACTTGTACATTTTGTTGACCGTACTCTTTGTACTGTAGCAAGAAGCAGATGACTAGCGAGTGGAGTTTGAGCATCTCCAGCATGACTACCAGGTGGTGACCCAGGCGATTAATCAGCTGCAGGATGCTACGAGTAAGTCATTTTTTATTCATGAAGTGTCGGTTTTGCATGTTTGAATTCGGTGTAGAATTGTCTGTTGTTGGTGTGTAGGTAATCACGCCTCCACACTTTCCAAGGCCCGCGAGGGTTATGTGCTGATGTCTGAACTAGAGGCCACAAAGGCGACTACTGCCGCAGTGGAGGAGATGGCCAAGGTGGTGCGGGCAAAGGCGGAGAATACCAAGTCCATGTTGGTGGAGTCAGAGAAGGACCGCAAGGCCTCCGATTCCATTGTTGTGGACTTTCAATCAAAGTTCTCCGACTTGGAGAAGTATGTCATTGACAACTGTCGTCAACTTCTTGGTGAGCTACTTTTCTTTCTTGGTTTTGATTTGGTCTTTGATTTGATGAGTCCCCAAGCGAATGAATTTCGGAATCGATCGCGTGTCCTGACGTTTTGTAGACATGATAGGTGCAAGGGATCCAACAATGCATCGGTACAGGGCCAAGGACTGCATCAAGGCGGTGCATGAGAACGCATCGGTGTTGGTGATGTGTGTGCAGGCCATCCTCCAGGATATCACACCCACCAAGGTGATCCACGAGGGATTCGCTGATGTGAGGAGGTACTTGGAGGAGGTGCCCACCATCGTCGGGTGGATGATGCGCTCCGTGTTTCGCCACGGGGCGACTGCTGTGTTGAGCCTTGGGCTGGCACACTTCCCCGAGGACTTCGAGCTCGACGATGTGACCAACGAGTATCCTTCGCCGATCAGGGTCATTCAGATCATGGACGTGCTGGCACTTAATGCGAAGGCCGCTCCATACGCGGAGTGTTTCTTGGAGATGAGCGACCTCCTCCCCTACCAGGAGAGTCAGGTCGCCACCAGAGACAAGCCACAAGAGCATCGTGACTTGAAGTTGCAGCATCCTTTCCAGTCGATGATCAACGGGTCTTTGACGACCTACCCTCTCAACCGGTGGAAACCGTTTGTCAGGGCCAAGGGCATGGAGGGGGCCGCTTCTTCATCGATAGCAGAGTAGTTAGTTAGGCCTGCATCATGCAAAAAGTTTTGTGTAATGGGCCGGAGTGACCAAAAGCATAGTATTTGTAAACATATTTTGGTGGCTAATCAAAATTCAAGTGTTTTGCTAGAATTCTACTCGCCTTGTATTAACTTGATAAGTTGGTCGTTGGTTAGTTTTGTTTGTGCATTATGCAGTTGTGTGTGCTATGCGAGTCCCCGAGCGTGTTTGCCTATGAAAGTCAGTTGCATGCGCGTTGGTTAGTGGGGACGATACGACTGGTTTGTTTTGAAGCTTTCTAAGTAGCTTGGGTCGACTTCCCGTGACTCGTCGAGTCAGTCGCGTGGTGACCCCAAGGGGAAATCTGTACTTTATGTTTTCCTGAAACACATGCAGGCTTGAATTAGCGAGTCCCTGAGCGTGGTACTTAACCGTTCGAGTCATAAACCCAAGGTAGGTAAGGACGTGGTGTGCCGTTTATCGTGTAGCGTGTCTCTCCTCCTGGCTCAGAAAGCCAGTCGCTTGGCAACTCCAAGGCACGCTCTCATACTTGGTGTGTTCCCGAGTCGCGTATGGGTTCATTTTGGAACGAGTCCCAAAGCGTGGTACTTAACCGTTCGAGTCACTATGCACGAGGGTAAGGAGGACATGGTGTTGTGGGAAGCACGACCGGTTGTCTTGGCTCAGGGAGCCAGTCGAGCTAGGTGACTCTAATGGCGGCTCCCGGTTGACGTTTTTCATGGATGGTGCAAGGACAGAGTTACTTTTGGTGCCATTGAACCACACTACTTAGCCGTGTCGGTCGCTCAACCAAGGGTTGACTACCGTAGTTAGCGTATTTGCTGAATGTACGCGTGTGATTGGCACAAGAAATGGAGAGTGGACACAATTTGTGCGGGCAGTATTTTTATTCAGCAGTGGTACAGAGGAGTACAAATTTCAGTTATAAGTGTAGAACTTTCAGAGAAGGTTGACATTCCATGGACGCTCGACGTCGAGCTGGCCGTCACCTCGGATGTCGATGAGGTAGTAGGCATCGTTTCCTAGGCTCGCCCGATGGAAAACGGTCCCTCGCATGGAGGGGAGATCTTGTGCATTCCCTTCTTGTCCTGGATGAGTCGTAGGATGAAGTCGCTCTCCTGGAAGGTGCGAGTCCGGACTTAGCGGCGGAGGACTTACTGATAGATGGCGGTGTGGGAGCAAGCTAGGTCACATGCTTCATCGAGCTGGTCGACCCTTTTTTGACGGGTGACTTCATTATCCTCCTCCACATAGTGAACGACTCGAGGCGAGTCGTGCTCGAGGTCAGTTGGCATGATGGCCTCAGCACCGTACACCATGAAGAAGAGGGTGAACCTTGTGGATCGTATAGCACGGAGGGGAGCTCTTCGACCTAGCATCCTAGTGTCCGCTTGAGGGGACCTGTAGTCTCGGCTTGCGGCCGTGGAGAACTCTCTAATTGGCATGCTCGGCTTGGCCATTCGACTCTGGATGGGTGACTGAGGCGAGGTTGAGTCGGATGCCGTGCTCCTCGCAGAAATCAGCCATGGCGCCTTTGGCGAAGTTGGTGCCGTTGTTGGTGATGATGTTGTGCGGGTAGCCATATCGATAGATCAGCTCACGAAGGAACTTGGTGGCAGTCTTGCCATCACACTTCTTGATTGGTTTCGCCTCGACGCACTTTATGAACTTGTTGACAGCGACTAGGAGGTGGGTGTAGCCCGATGGTGCCGTCTTGAATCGTTCCAACCCATGTCAATGCCCCAAATGGTGAATGGCCATGTAATGGGGATAGTCTTGAGGGCTGAACCAGGGATGTGCGTCTGGTTGGTGTATTTCTAGCACCCGACACAGCGTTTGACGATGTCGATGGCGTCGGCGTGCGTAGTGAGCCATTAGAAGCCATGGCGCATGGCTTTGGTGACTAGCAACCTAGCGTCAGCGTGGTGGCCGTAGTTGCTAGCGTGGATGTCCTACAGGATCTTGCAACCCTCTTCTAGTTGTACGCAACATTGGTATATGCCTGTCATGCTGCGTTTGTGGAGCTCGCCATTGATGATAATGAATGACTTGCAGCAGAGCACGATCATTCGTGCCCCAGACTCATCCTTGGGCAAGATCTTGTGCTCGAGGTAAGCGACGTAAGGCTAGATCTAGTCGTTGGGTTCTGTGACCATGGCAACCAAAGCGGAGTCGGGCTATAGTGGGATCCTGATGTCGATCTCATTTGGAGGGCAGACCGATGGTTTGTCGAGGATGTCGAGGAAGACGCTCGATGGTAGTGTTTGGCGGTATGATCTGATGCGTGAGAGTCCGTCAACCTCTTCATTCTTCCGGTGATCGATCCACTCAACAAAGTAGCCAGCGAAATAGCCCCACAGCTGGTCCACTGCTTGGCGGTACGCTACCATGTTAGGGGCGACTACATCACAGGTACCAGCGACTTGTGCAGCGATGATGTCAGAGTCGCCATAGCATTTGAAGCGATTGAAGTTCATCTCCTTGGTAGCCTGCATGCCATGGAGGAGAGCCTCATACTCGTCCATGTTGTTGGTGCATGGCGTGAAGTTGAGATGTAGTACGTATCGGAGCTTGTCGCCCTTGGGGGAGCTGAGGATTATCCCGACCGCGGCGCCGTTTGAGTTCTTGGATCTGTCGAAGTGGAAGGACCAGTAGTGGAGATAGGGCAGCATCTCGGGCTGTTGTGCTTCTTCCCAGTCGGCGAGGAAGTTAGCTAGGGCTTGCAACTTGATGTCTTTATGCGGCTCATACTTGATGTTGTGGATGCCGATTTTGAAGGCCCACTTGACGACTCGCTCAGTCGTGTCGCGATTGCGGATGATGTCTTGCAGTGGGACATAGGAAACAACCATGATGGGGTGCTTCTGGAAGTAGTGAGGGAGCCTCCGCTGGGCCCGGAAGACTGCATAGACAAGTTTCTGGTACTACACATAGCGTTGCCTTGAGTCGGTGAGGACCTTGCTGAGGTAGTAGACAGGGAGCTGCACGGGCCGCTCATTGCCCTCTTTGGGTTGCTCGATGACCATCACTGCGCTGACGACTCGATTGGAGGCCGCGACATAGACGAGCATTGACTCCTTGTCAATAGGTGTGGCAAGTACTGGCGCCAGGAGTAGCACCTCCTTCAGCACCTTAAGCGCGCCGTCGGCCTCACTGTCCCATGCGAATGAGGGGTTCTTTCACATCAATGGGTAGAGAGGCATTGCGTTCTTACCGAGCCAGGGGATGAAGCGACTGAGAGCCGCCACTCGCCCTGCTAACTTCTGGATGTCACGCAGGCACTCAGGCTTCCCAAGTCGCACGATGGTGATCTTGGAGGGGTTTGCTTCAATGCCTCGTTTGGAGACCACATACCCCATCAGTTGTCTGGTGGGCACACCGAATGTGCACTTCTTCGGTTTGAGCTTAATTTGGTACTTCCGCAAATTCACGAAAGTTTCGGCTAGGTCAGCGAGTAGATCGCTCCGGTGAGTCGATTTCACCACTACATCGTCGATGTAGACATGGATGTTGTGGCCAATTTGGCTCGCTAGGCACTCCTGCATGCATAGTTGGTAGGTCGCTCCGGCATTCTTGAGGCCGAACATCATCATGGTGTAGCAAAAGGCTCTGAACAGTGTGATGAAGGTCGTTTTGTCCTCGTCCTCAATGGCCATTTTGATCTGATTGTAGCCGGAGTATGCATAGAGGAAGTACAACGACTCGGACCCCTCAGTCGAGTCGATGATCTGGTCAATGCGCGGGAGCACGAACTGCTCCTTTGGGCATGCGCTATTGAGGTTGGTGTAGTCGATACACATCCTTCAGGTGCTATTCTTCTTCAGAACCAGGCTAGCCACTTGGAGTACATGATGGGACAAATGAATCCCGCGGCAAGTAGCCGCTGCACCTCTTCAGCGATTGTTCGGCGGTGCTCTTTCTTGAAGGGCTATAACAACTACTTGACAGGTTGCGCCTTCGGGTCGGTGTTTAACTTGTGCAGCGAGTTCCCTGTGGACACCCGGTGTCATGGGAATGACCACAAAAGTCGCTACCAGGGGTAGCGATTGATACAATTAGGGGCAAGAGCGAGTCGCCATCTATGGTGCAAGATTGGGAGCAAACACAAGGGTTTTACCAAGGTTCGGCCCCTGTAGGGTAAAGACCTACTTCCTGCTAGGTTGTATTGTTAGTGAGTGGATTACAAGATCGGCGAGCTCGCCGGCTAGGCAACGAGTTGCTTGGAAGGAGTAGCTAATAACACGTAAGTATGCAGAGTACCCTAGGGAGGCTTATATAGGGGTACCTCACTAGGGTTTACAGGATTACAACCAAATTAGTTTAGGTTTCGTAGGATTTGACCTAATCCGACCGGGCCTATCTAGAGTCCTGGGCCTTCAGCTTCTAGTCAACAAGCCTTCTTTGAAGTCTCTTTCTAGTCGCCGTACCTACATGCCCACTCGCCATGGGCCAAGGCCAGTCGAATCTCCTTCCTGGGCATACCCTGATTGGTATATCCCCATCAGTAGTCCCCAAGTGCACCGGGGGTTTGGCAGAGGTGTCAACTTGGCAGTCAGAGTAAGCGAGTCTAGGTGGACGCCCAGTCGAATCGGTGGCGAACTCCTCCAAAGAAGGGAGAAGTCTTCCTATGTGTCTTTAGTCGTAGCTTTAGCGAGTAAGAATATTCTCAAGTCACCTCGTCCGAATGATTGGAAGGGGCAAGCAAGTCGAGTGACCAATTTGGTCGAAGTTGGACCGTCAGCTCAGTCAAACTAGCTATTGGGTAACTCCAACGACAACTTTTGGTGGAATTAGCGCGAGGTAACGGCTATCCCGAGACTGCTGGGTGGAGCCACTTTATAAGGAGAATGACAGAGGGAAGTGCAGACTTTCCTCTCATTTCTCCGCCTCCTCCCATTTTCAGCTCTGAAGACCATTCCCGATCCGAAACTTCTAGACCGAGTGATCCCCCTTTCGATGGTGCCCACGAAGGATCTGTGGGGCAAGTCCAAGTGCACCACGGCCGTCTTGTGATTATTCCAAGAGGCTGAGATCCTCATCAGGGAGAATTTGCGGATCCCCGTGGCTAGGGGAATTCATCTGCTTCCTTAGCCATCTAGAAAGGGGATTGGGGTTTCCAACCTCAATCTTCTTTCATCGATTTTGCGCCTACTACGCCATCAAGCCCTTTGATCTTAGGCCTCATAGCATCGAGCAGCTCGCCATCTTCATTGCATTCCGCGAGTGTTATCTGGGGTGCCACCCCTACTTCCCCCTCTGGCTGGAACTGTTCCATGGCTGTGTCAGCCGCGAAGGGAAGGGTGGCTTCGTCCTGGCCGCAGGCGGCGTGACCTTCCAACTGAAGCCCAAGGCCAAGTTTTTGAAGCTGTTGCTACCAAAGAAGGCATCAAATGAGTGGAAGAAGTATTGGTTCTACGTGAAGGAATCCACGCCCGCTGGCGAGGTGTCGATCCTGACATACACCGCTGAAAGGACAAAACCGCGGATGCTATCGATGAATAAGCTCCCCAGCGACCATAAGATGGTCATGGACAAAATGTTGTCCCGGATCAAGGAGCTAGAGGATGAAGGGTTGGAGACCATCAATCTTTAAAATTGCTAGCTCGGGCGGCGATTGGTCCCGCTGGCCACCCGAGCCCACTAGATGTACTAGTACACTAGACCAGAGGACTCGACAAGATCGAGAAGCAAAGCATGGTCCTCAGAGGACTATGTTGCATCCCTGAAGAAGATCACTGATGTGGAGTTCACCGGTATGAAGGCCATGCTGGCTTCGTACACTGCTGGAAAGCTGAAAGCTCCTCCGGTACATTCTCTTATCCTTGAAGTCTCAACTTTTAGTCGCTTGACTGAGTCGGGTCGCTAACCATTTTCGTATTTCAGCTTTTCTAGGTCCTTAAGAACTGGCTTCCTCCGCTCGACAAAGAAGTCCCCGAGGAACTCGAGGAAGAAGTAGAAGACTCCGAGAGCGAGGAGGGGGTTGTGGAGCCACAATAACCCTCCTCCATGGCACAGAAGACTCACGGCCAGAAGAGGCATGAAATTGAGCTAGTCGCAGCCTCGAGAAGTTTGATAGCGACATGGACCTCATCGACGAGCACAAATCTTGGAGAGTGCCTACTCTAGCCAAGCCTGATCCTAAAATGAGGGTGTCAGCAAAGTTGGTGGCTAAGCCACTGGGATCTTTCGAGTCAAAAGATGAGACGACGATGAGGAGGCCACGGATGCAGAAAATACACTAGAGGATCCAGCTCCAATGACGGAGTCGAAGGCTGCAGATGCAGCTACAAGGTCTGAGGCCCTAGTCATGGCGAAAGGACCAGGTGCCCCAATAATGCCAAAGCCAGAGGTCCAAGCAGCAATGGGATTAGTGACTCCACCGGCAAAGGAGTCGGATGAGGCGCTGATGTCGAAGGAGTCAAAGGTCCCTGCAGAAACAGCCAAGTCGGCAAAGAAACCCATGGCGAGGCGACATGCGAGTTTGTTGGAGACAGGCTGACTCGCTCGATCGGCCCCGAGCTAGAGAAGCCCACGCACATTAGCACGGGCCTACGCCTCATCCCGGTCGCCAAGTAAGTAATTTGGCATTTTGCTCGTTGCAACCTTTTGTTTTGTCTCTAAAATTTCTTAGCTGCTGATCATCGTGAACTTGTAGGGGTGGCCCCAAGAAAATCAATCGTGCCATGGTGGCCAAGGTTCTACTGGCTAGCACCAAAGCTGGGGATGATCCTTCCATGAAGAGGAAGGGGGATACCACCAAGGCACCGGATGCAGGCACAAAGAAGAAGAAGACCAAACCCGCCGAGGTGGCGGATTCCGTCTCAAAGGAGGGCGATGGAGTGGTCCCTCTAGAGGGGGAAGCACCTACATGAGAGGAGTAAACCAAGGCCGACCTGCCTCCAAAGATGTCCGCGCCGGCGGCCGGTGTGCCAGGGGCGACAACCACGACCTTTCCACGGTTCACGACGAGGGCCTCAGCCACGGCGACTGATATGTAGTCGCCATCAGTTGCTGAAGTGATCGATGGCAACATCAGGCAGCGTCGTAGGCGCAGGTCATTTCTGATGCCCTCGATGGATGAATTTGAGCTCCACCGCATGCTGGATGAAGACCTTTAGGTATGTCTAGTCCCCGAGGGTCTGGTTGCTAAATTTTAGCGACTAGACACTTTTGAATTTCTTTGATCCTCTAGTCCTCAAGGGTCAAATCGGTAGGAAGTAGCGAGTGGAGTCTTGAAGGTAAATGTTTTTTCCTACTGATGTTGCAACATGAAACCGTAGAATGGCGAGCAGCATTGGAGCAAATGGAGTGTGACCTGCAGGTGGCTCAAGAAAGCAATCGACTCCTCCAAGCTGTCGCGGGTTAGTTTTGGTCTTGACACGTTTTGGAATCCTGTAATGGTGTGTTGTTGATTGAGTGTTTCTTGATTGTATATGACCATGCCGTCATGCTTGTCAAGACCCACGAAGGTTATATGCCTGCCGCTAACCTGGATGCCGCGAAGGCCTCTGCTATCACAACAGAAGAGAAGGCCAACATGTTGGAGAAGGAGCTGGTGTCAACGAAGGCGGCAATGACCTCTTACAAGGAAAGGGCGAAGGCCGCGGTTGCGGAGGAATAGGAGGAACGCAAGGCGTCTGACTCCGTTATTATGGAGTTGCAGGGCAAGTTCTCTGCCCTTGAGAACTTCATCACAAAGAACTTCCACAAGCTCCTTGGTATATCTTCTGCTTTCTTTCCATTTGCGAGTAGCGAATCACTGAATGATTCGAGTCCCCGAGCGGGGGAGTCCCTAAGCATTTCTACCGTCGGAGCTTGATTTGTTTACATTGTGCAGATGTTATAGGCCAAGGAGATCTAACCATGCAAATGTTCAGCATCGAGCAATGCGTGATGGTGGTGCTAGACACGGCCACGGTGTCGGCGATGTCCATTCAGGTTGTTTCCAAGGCATCTCTACCACCGAGGTGATTCCTGGAGGGTTGATGGAGGTGTGGAGGTACCTCGAAGAGGCGCCTGTGATTGTCGAGTGGATGGCATGGTCCGCATTCCATCGCAGAGCCACCACAACGCTTAGTCTTGGGCTCGCCCATTTCCCGAAGGACTTCAATCTTGACGATGTCACTAGTGGATATCCTTCGGTGGTTGGCAAGGTGGAGATTGCTAACATCCTTGCACTGAACACGAAGGCCGCTCCATACGCGGAGCATGTGTTGGCGATGGAGACCTCCTACCGTATCAGGAGATACGAGTGGCGCTGAGTGACGCCGAGCCAATGCATCGTGACCTTCATCAGAGCGGCCATTTTAGTCGTCGATCGCGAAATCCCTTTGTAAGGGTCAAGAGCGCGGATGGTGCCTCTTCGTCGAAGCCTACAGAATGAGAGATTAAACTGAAGTGTAGGTGTATTTGGCGACTGGCCTTTTGTAAAGTGTTTATTAGTGAACAATATATTTTTCTCACTCGTTAATATGTTAATCGACTCACATGAAATCGTGGAGTTAGTGGCTTATTTTGAGTTTGTATCTTGGTTGTTTGGATTGTGCGAGTCCCCGAGCGTATTCGCTATTGGGGTTTAGTCGCGCACGTATTTTTAACATTGGTGATGTGTTTTGGAAGCTTCTCGGGTAGCTTAGGTCAACTTGCCATGGCTCGTGAAGCCAGTCACATGGTGACCCCAAGGAGAATATCATTTTGCGGCCAGTAAGTTGGGGCGCCCAGGCAACGCGCTACCCAAGTTGCTTGTAATCAGCCGTGTTGCCCAAAGTTGGCGTGCCAAATACTCAGAGGGTCTTTTTCGGCACGAATTCAACTTTATGTTTCAATTCAAAATATCAGGCTAACGCCCGACAAGTTGGGTCCCCCTATCAGCTTTCGCCGTTATGTCGCTGCCGTCGTGGCTGCCATGTAGGCTGTCATGTAGGCTTGCAGCATTGGCGCATGCGTCCTTTACGCGTCTTCTTCTTCCTCCGGGGCAGAAATCTATGGTCGCGGCCATGGCGCGAAGCTAGGACTTGGACGAACCTGCTCAGCCCCACTCTCCTCCCCATCCCGAATCAGAGCTCACCCTTACCATGGCCGCACCCATGGCATAGCACGGGGACGAGAATTCATTCCCGGTTGAGATCTGTCACCATGCCGACCATGCTCGATCCTGTTGTTCTCCTCCAGAATCCGAGCTCGCCGTCGCCATAGTCGCACACGCACCAGCCACAGCGCCTTCCTCTCCTAACCCCAAAGCCACACCCACCCAGTTTGGCACAACGCCAACAAGGTGAAAATGCATCAAGTTTTCTTCTTGTGATTGTAGAAAAACATGTATGTACCATGTCCGTAGCATACTCTAACAATATACACAAATGTTATTTACTAGATTTTCATTTGAAATTAGTAGCTCCGTGATGACGAAACATAGAGAACCTAAATGGAATGATGATGAAGATCATGTTCTGTACTTTGCATTGCATCAACAAGTGCTCACTGACGAAGCATGTTACCAAGAGAGTGGAGTTCGTCAGCCATTGCCAAAAAATATGTGAACAAATCAATGAGCGATTCAACGCAAATACGCACAGAAAAGCTAGATCTATGTCATCAATCATCAATAGGTGGCACATTCTAGTGATGCGTTCAAATGTGTACACCATGTATCATTTACTTGAAGTGGTTGTTATCCTGAGCAAAAATGCCTAGTATACACATTACCTTTGTCTGTTCTATGCTGCAATTCTACTGTTATGGGCGTGGAAAGAAAAGCTGGGCTTCACTGAATATTACGAAGTTAGGCCTAACTTAGTCTTACACAAATAAGCACAGCTTGGTCTTTACACAAATAAGCGTAACTAAAGATAAAGATAAAGACAAATGGTTCATCGGATCTGCCAGTATGAGCACTAGGTCCCTAGAGATGGTGGTATTGTCGGAACAAACCAGAATGTTGCGTTTGGCTGTCTGTATTCTCCATCAAATTGTACGACCCCACTAATGAGCCAAGTGTAGGCCCCCTCCCCCCGCCGTGGATTCGGCTCCAGGTCGGATCTAGAGTGCCAACATGATAGGCGCCTGACTGTGCAGCAGACACACAGTCTGCTATCAACACTGGAAGTGCTAGCACCTCAGCAACAACACCAGCATGTTCTTCCTGGACTCCGGCAGCAGCCTTAGCAGGTATTTCGTCAGCTTCACCAGCAGCAGCCTCAGCAGGTATTTCGCCAGCTTCACCAGCAGCAACGTTAGCAAGTATTTCGTCAGATTCATCAGCAGCAGCATCACCAAGTATTTCGTCAGCTTCACCAGGAGTAGAAGCAACTAGTTCTTCGTCAGATCCACCACCACCAGCAGCAGCAGCCTTAGGAGCCTGGGCTTCCTGAGAAATTACAGGTTCAACGGCTCTAGGGGCTCTGACAAAGAAAGGGTAGTTGATCCCAAGAAACATAGATTGTCCCTTCAGATTGTCGACTCTGCTCCAGACTTGCTCTACTAGGTCTTTGGATGGGCATGCGGACCTCGAGAAAACGTGACACCGCAACAATGGGTATGAAGAAAGTTGTGTCCACATATGTTCTATTGTATCACCAACACTGTTTAGTGCTCCCCTGATATGAATCCACATGAGTTCAACATCCTGTTTTGTGTCGCCTCCGAGAGGTGCCAGGAACCAGCGCCGTGTCCCAAGTTCAGCATCTGCTACTACATCTTCGATCACCGGAGTTGGAATGATGCACGGGGCTGCGTGGGTACCTGCGTGTTACTTACAGTCAGTAAGCAGAATTTTGAATGGGATTTTACATGCTATATGACACCATGACTCACCCGAGATGAATGGCTCCCAAACACGCACGTCGCCGCTAGGTTTAGTGACTGCATAAATGCATTGCGGTTTGTTGGAATGGTAGCTGGAGGTGAAGACGGTGTCAACATACTTCTCCAGCCGCAGGAAGTCGTTGCGCAAGACTCTCCATTCCTTGTCTTCTGAGCATCTAGGAATGTGATTGCCTTGTCGAACACCGCTAAGAGGTCGTACTCCCAGGTCTTCCACACCTCCCTGCGGTCTATGTGGGAGCTGTACCTTCATGAGCTCAAGTTCTGCCATGTTGAACCTGTAAGCGAATTCGGAAATTGGCGGCAGCAACCCGTTGTTGAATACAGTAATGCCGACACCCTCCAAATATGACAATGTAAATCTCAATGATCTATAGCCATTTTTTAGATTCCAAGTACTCCCATCCTAGGAAAAAAGGACCAGCCACTCGCCATTGCCACCCACCTAGTTCTGGTCATCTCCCATTTCCGTCTCTTCTTCTTCCTTGATATTCACCACTACTAATTCTGACCACTTATCCAGCAACATCATTTTTGCATGAATATACTGCAAGGTTTGTTGTCAGTTGGTACAATCACCTAGCATGGATTCCATTGCAAATACAATTTGACAACTGGACCTTCAGATTAAAGTACCCAAAATATCGCCTAAATTGTGCCTGTGTCACTACGAAGATACCCAATATATGGAGTAGGAGCAAAGCTCCCCCAGAACAAACTCCTGAGGATGATCATAAACAGCTCGGGGCATAATAGCCTTAAATCGTCTAATCTGTTTATTTTTATTTTAGGAAACAGAATATCACCTAGCAGGCATTCCATTGCAAATCAAAACTGACAACTCGTCTATCACCTAAATTAAGACTGTGTCACTACAAAAATACCAAAATATCAGGTACGGGCAGAGCTTCCGTTGTACAGAATAGTCTTAAATGGTTCAATTTGTTCAAACCACGTGTGCACACAACACGTTCGACGAAAGGAACATAGGATTCCGATGAGAGTTCAACACATATGAATCAACGATATGACTGAACCAATAAGCAAGATACTGGAACTTACGTGGCCATCACGGTCGTTTGGCCATTTACTGGTATCGGGGTAAAGAAGGCCTGGTGTTCCGAACGGTTGTTCGTCCATGTCCCGCATCGTGAAGTGGCAGCCAGGGATGCAGCGAGCGAGGCCGTTGGCAGAGATGATGTCCAACCCCGTGGCGATCTTGTGCACGTCCGCGGCACTAAGGTTCAGCCATCCCCAATCCTCGTGGTGGCGGTCCCCCTGGCCATCTGCATCATCGTCGTCTGCCTTTCGCTTCAGCCTGCTACTACCCAAATCTCTACCCATAGCGGCAACTGGAGTCTGGAATCCGGTAGATGAATGGAGGCATTGTGATAAGGAGGCGGATGGATTCGAGAAGGGATGGAATCAGGGATGGGGGCAGTTGTTCGAGTAGGGAGTGACCCAGTGAGGAACCGCCGCCGCCGCCGGTTCTCGTCCGCATGGAAGACAAGGAAGGGGGCATAATTATTGAAGGCGCGCACATGAACCGTCTAGAGGAAGTGAAAAAATAAATCATAAGAGAGAAATATGTGTGGCCCGCCTTCCAGTGAGTGAAGGTAGGCACGCACAAACGTGACTAGGTTTGACTTGGATCGTGCATGGTGGACCCGATTCCACCGCATGCAAGTGGCGCAGAACAAATTTTAGGCAGCGCTAGCGTCGACGTGTAAAACCGTCGTTTTTCTCCACCTTCACCCTACTACGAATGGTCGTGCACCATTCCAGATATTAGTAAGGGCGGTTCCAATCTTTCACTTCTCCGTCTCATTTCCTCCTCCACGGCCTCATCCATTTCCTCCGCCACGACATCACCCTCTTCCTCCGTATCCTTTCCCTCTTGCCTATAGTCATGGACTTTTCGGATGTCCGAAACGACGGCAGGCAAGCGACTGCGTACTTCGACATAGAAGTACATGGCAGGAAGAAGATCAATGTCGTCTACACCACCGACCCTTGGATGGTGAGGAAAACTCTAAATAATTACACGAGTTGGCCGCGGTTCGAAGAAAATAGGTCCATAGGTCTCGACCTCGAGTACAGCCGCGATCACCATAGGGTCGCCGTGGTGCAACTCTCCATAAAGGGGCACGTCCTTGTATACCAGCCTTTTTGCGAGATGGGGGTTGACGGGATCTGGTAGAGTTTGGTATCTTTTTGTTCCTGAACCGTCTGTTTGAAAAAGTCATTGCTATATTATTTGTCTGAATTTATTTTCATGTAGGTGGGGCGAAAGGATTAGGGATCTGTTTCATGACTTTCTCGTGAACCAACACATAACATTTACTAGTATTGACATCATCAATGACACTAAACTTCTTGAAAGCCCGACTGTCAACATTAAAATCCCAAAGGAGTGTAGAGTGGACATCTAGAAAATTTACTGGATCCCAGGGACAAAGGGAGCCAGGACCGGGATGGCCAATCTTGCCTCTGAACTCATCGACCCGTGGTACGCTGACATGAAGGGCAAATTGCCGAGATGTTCGTGGAGGCGTTTAGGGCACGATTACTGGGAGGATAAGCCACTTTCTGAACCTAATCCGAAGTACGCTGCAATTAACGGGTATGTTAGCCATGAGCTGTACCGCCATATTGTAAAATCTCGTTCCAGGCATCGCATCATTGAACCACCACCAAGGCAAGTTGTTTGCTCCATATGCTGGAGTGTAGATGAATCTACAAGCCGGGGCAAGCGACCGAATGCATCCTGGGATTAGTTGCCTTCTCCAACAGTCTGGGATGTAGACTTTTAGTGCATGATTGTTGTGTTTGTATGGGGCTTGTTATGTTTATGAAAACATGTTATTTCAGAAGTACACTATGTGAGCAATTACGAACTGCTGTGTATTACCTTTATCGAACTATAATCTGGGTTTGGTTATGACTGTATCCTTTGCTATAATCTGGGTTTGGTTATGACTTATGACTGTATCCCACCTTATCCATGTTAGTCCTGGATTCTATCGCATGCAAATGGCACAGACAGAATTTGTAAGTATGAATGATGAGCATACAAATGGGGGAAATGTAATTCATACAGGTTAACTACCTAATAGCACATGAGTCATACGAGCTTGGTTCTTACACACATAATGCTTAGAAAATACACGTGAGATAAAATACAGGCGAGAGAAAACTAGGAACGGAATGCGAAACTAGTAGTGGTAAACAACACACTCACCCACCCGCCAGATCCTGTTGAGCATCTTGTAGTAGACATACGCATTCCTGGCTACGTACTTGATCGCATCGTAATTTAGGTGCCTCCACTCCCATCGCTCATGCAGGTGCTTCGGGAACTCGACTTTCATGCCAGCGTACTCGCGGTCGATGATGTCGGCAGCGAGTCTAGCGATTCCGTCTTTCCCCGTATCGCCATCCGGGTACCTCCACAAACGTTGGAGATCGACGTGATTGGCGACATGAACGAGGAGATCCCGCTCTAGCTTCGGAGTGTCATTCTTGATGTCGACACTGGCGAAGTAGATCTCTCTCCTGTGTAGGAACTCGCGAAGCTCCGGGCATATAGATTTGGCCCTGCATACGTGGTATAGGAGGCAGTGGTTGTGCATAGACAGCTGCAAAAGCGCCACCCTCTTCCTATCTCCGGTATACTCGAGGTCAAGGTCGATGATCTTGTACCTATCCATCGGCTCCTGTAGCCACCGCCCATACATTGCGATGACCTTGGCAACCTCCCCTAACACATTTGTGTGGACGATCATCAGCTTGGTGGTGCCATGGGCGGTGACGGTGTACTCGTTGGTGAAGTGTCGGTAGCGGTGGCTGGGACTGGGCTTGGCGGTGGAGTGATCTGTTGCGGTGGTATGGCCCGGCGTAGGCGGTGCCTACGACAGTGTCGATGGTTCTTGCGGTGGCGGTGGAAAGCAGGAGTTGGGGATTTTTGCACAGTGATGTGCTGTGGAGACGGAAGGCGATGCTTAAATTGTGTTTACCAATATTCCGGTCATACCCAAGCGGAAGCAAGTTTGACCGGGCGAGCACCGTTGGTTTCCAATCCTAGCGATTAAATTCGGCGGCCGTGCCCGGTAGGTGATGGGACAGGTGTGCGACATGGCTTTGGCGTGGCAGAGACCGGTCATGGGGACCACCATCCTGTTGCCGATCCGCAGCGGGTGCGCGGTGCTGACACGCCGTAAAGTGATAGGACAGAAGGAAGTGTACATCTATTTGTGATTATTATTCCCAACGAGTTTAAGAAGTGTAAGCATAGACAGGGACCTAGCATCCCTGCACCCCGGGGCAGCCGCCCAACCGCTCAGGCATGCCGATTGCGCAAAGCTTGCAATTTCCTTTCTTTAATTTGATGATTTTGTCCAGAATTTGTCAAATTGAAGCTCATTTGCGCGTGCTTTTATAATTTTATGGGTAGGCCACTAGTGTAAACATGCACGATCAAACAACTTTGCAACACACGTGTCGGTGGAAAAGCATGAGGTTTCAACGCACCACATAGTTCATGGATTTCTATTTTCCCCAGCTGATTAGATTGTCCTCACTTTTGCCCTCCCTCCATTCCGAAGCCCTCACATGCGCTCGGAGGGGGGGGGGGGGTGCCGTTTGGTCAAAGGTTTGACCGTTACGTGCGCCCTGTCGCCTAAATTGGATGTTTTTTTTGTTATTTGTCCTTTTTTAAGAGCACCTTTTCCCCTCTCTCTCGCTAACAGTTGTGTTTTTTTGCCCAAAAAGGTAGCGAATCTAGAGCAGCTTCTCTCTCCATTCATTGTTCCTTTTGCCCTTGTTTTCCCCAATCTGGTAGCAAATCTAGAGCAGCAAAACTAACCAGCACCATAAATAAATTCAGTAAACAGAGCAGATGTAGATAAAGCAGCTAATATAGGTTGTATAGTATGGTACTTAATGAGGTTCATCAATTAGCAGCTGACAAGTTCAACACAGACAAGACAAAAGAAGCTGCTTTACAGCAGCAGTAGCAGCAGCAGCAAATCAGTGGCCCCTCGTGGCCTCTGCCAGGAGGGCCTCTGCCTCCTCCCTATGGCGCCTCCTGCACTTCTTGCTGCCCAGTCCCTTGACCTTGGGCGCCTTGGGTTTGATCGGGGGCATGCAACCCTCCTCGATAGCCACCTTCTGGAGGTTGCGGAGGTGAAGACCGAGCGCTTGGTGCTTGGCTATGAAATCATGGACGTTCACGGACTTGCCGCAGGTCCTCACGTCCTCAACATGCTTCACGAGGGAGTTGAAGTCCGTGGCATGGAGCCTCCTGGTGGGGCAGAAGGGGCACCTGTACACTTTGCCGGTGAAGAAGTTGTTGTACTGGCCGGACTTTAGCCTCCTCAACACATGACGAGTCTTGGTGTCCTTGGACTCGTCGTCGCTGCGAACGTTGCTGCTATCCTCCTGTTGGAAAAAAATAGTAGAGTGCAATAAGGACATGATTGAGATACTTTGATTATCGGGATTGATTATTTGCATAAATTAACCAATTGAGATCTCCTGATTATTCCCCAAATCTCAAACCAAATCGAATACTGATCCCAACTACGAACATGGGGTTCAAATACGAACATGGGGATTCATCGAAATACGAGATCTAACACAATAGGATTAGCTACTATAAAAATACGAACAACCGAGCCTAATAACATACGATCTAGCATCCAACAATGGGAATGGGGGAAGAGCAAGGGAAGGGGAGAAAACCCTGGTTACCTCCGACCATGGGTCAGCGATGCTGGTGTCGTAGGGGTTCTCCGGCCTGATGTAGAAAACCTCCTCGTAGGGGTCCCAGCCGAGCGGGATCTATCTGAGACCGGCGGGGGCCTCCTCGCCGACGGCTACGACGGATGCAAGATGGGGACGGGGGCATGTACGGGGACGGGGGGCTCCTCACCGGCGGCCTTGGAGGTGCCGATGGCCACTGCACCGTTCTTCTGCATCGCTGGCATGGTTGGGGTTTTCTTGGGGGTTTGTAGAAGGTGATGGGACAGTGGAGACGGTTGAGTGAGCGAGGAAGAGTGGGGAGGCCTCTATTAAAGGAGAAGGGAAGCAACGTTTCGTTGCACTACCATGCACCGCGTATGCTACTGCACCGTGCACGGCGACACGTGTCCACTACCGCCCCGTGCACCGCACACACGTACCATGAGTCACGTTTTTTCCCTCGTGTCTAACCCTGGCGATTCAGTTGTACTCAGTTTTGAATGGAACGTGTTCGAAGGTGTATAATTTGAATGTAACATGTTCGAAGGTGTATAATTTGTGCATTACATTCTACTCTATGAACATGATAATCTCTCAAGATTTTCTTAGTACAATATTATCACGTATTAAGTGTGATTTCAAAGAGTTGAAATGTGTACAATTTTCATATACGCAAGTTTATGCAGTACATTCCACTCCATGGAAATGATAAATGATCAGGATTTTATTAGCACAACATTATCATGACGCGGCCCCACTTGTCAGCACGTAACGGCGAGGCTGACGGACGGCGAGTTTCAGACAATGTGAGAGTTTTCCGACAAGGAGATGGGCAAAAGTGAGGAAAAACAAAGTGGCTGGGGAAAACTAAGTACAACTAACGAACCGAGGGTAGCAAAATAGAAATCCGCATATTTTAAGGGTCTAGAAACGGTAAGAGAACTAAATATTATTAGTGGTCAGGCTAGCACAGTGATGGGTTGGTCGGCTAGAAGTTGTTGATTCCTAAGTAAGGGGACACCATGCCGGTCTTGACATACTCCCTCAGGAATTTGCCATAAGCAGCGTGCTTAGCCTTGGTCGCCGACTTGTGTTTACTAGCCGGGCTTTTACCAATGCCGACCGCATGCGGAATCAAGCCGGCAATCCTCAGGTTGACTCCTTTCTTACAGAAAGGGCACCTGAGCTCCCCAAGTCGAGTGCGGAAAGGGATTATCCCGCTCTTGAGCTTCTTCATGACATGGCGGCTCTTGTTGTCCCTGTTCTCCTTGTCAGAGTCCATCTCACTTGAATCTACCTATAATGGATGAAATGCAAACTGAAATGAGCAAAATAATAAATATATATTACTTCCACCATTCTGAGTTACTTTCGATGCAATAACATGTCTATACAGGTTCAGTAGTTCATTACGTCTGTCTCCCCAGCTCGCTCCCTAATTAATGTGGTTTGTGTTCTTGATAACTTATTAATAAATAAATAATGTGGATTCATTCAGAACAAACTAGATCTCTCCATGTACCAGTTCGTACGTTGCATCTAATCATTATGACTAGATTTTTTTATGAAGCCAGGATAGATTAAGCTCGAGCAGAAAATATGAAACATGTAGAAATAGATGTACATCTGGGTACACGAGCGAAGCATGTTCATCGAACTCCACGCCTTCATCGGGGCCTCCGAAGTCGTCAGCACCAGCGAGCACATGGTCCTCAAGGGGTTGAACTGCACGTCCTCCTCGCCTTGTGCTGCGTGATGCTCCTCCAGATCTGTCGCGTGAAGCACCACCCCGGCGGTGATGCCCGCACACTCACCACCACACACTGGTTTCATGGAGAAGGTTTGTGCCGGTACGTTGAAGATGAGTGCGAATGGAGGACCCGATAGGCTGGGTTTTTAATACCGGGACGTTTAGGCCTTCTCGAGGGCCCCGGTAGGCAGCTCTTCTGGCTGCGGCTGCCACATGGAAGGTTCGTGTGGTGGGGGCCTGTCGGAAGTGAGAGTGCAGACGCGCTGCGTAGTAAAAATGGTATAGCCCGTGGGCTCTGGATGACCAGTTGCCGTGTAGTAGACTTGTAGCCTTTGTAGACTAGATTAAACATGACATGACCACTCGACGACTTTTTCCATGGATGGCATCATGTTCCTTCTTGTAGAAGTCTCGCTGAGGGAGACGTCCGTGCTGTCTCACGCTGTCCTGTGAAGGGCACGACGTGTGCTACGAGCCTCGTTGGATCACACAGGATCAACGGTTGGTGCGCACGATCCGCGTGACAACTGTGACAACCAATCAGGGCGTAGCAGACATAATGGGCACAAGTTTGGGCTTCTATGAAAGAGAGAGAGGGGGCAAAACTGAGGAGTGTTCAAAAATCAAGGGCAGAGCTAAGTAGTATAAAAATGGAAAGTGAGTGTCTTTTACAATGAAATACATCATGGCATACATTAAATTATGCCAAGATAGATCCACTAGAGTTCAGTGCATGTTTGTTCTTTTCACAAACCACATATGGATACACCAGAGTCATTGCATGTGTGTTATTGTCACAAACCACATATGGATCAACTAGTGTTCATTGCATTTGTGTTCTTTTCACAAACCACACATGGATCCACCAATGTCATTGCATGTGTGTTCTTTTCACAACCCACATATGGATCAACCAATGTCATTGCATGTGTGTACTTTTCACAAACCACATATGGATCAACAAATGTCATTGCATGTGTGTTCTTTTCCACAAATCACACATGGATCCACCAATGCCATTGCATGTGTGTCCTTGTAATGATAAACCACATATGTATCCACTAGAGTAATTGCATGTGTGTTCTTTCCACAAACCACATATGGATCCACTAGAGTCATTGCATGTGTGTTATTTTCACAAACCACATATGGACCCACTAGAGTCATTGCATGTGTGTTCTTATCACAAACCACATATGGATCCACTAGAATCATTGCATGTGTGTTCTTTTTATAAACAACATATGGACCCACTAGAGTCATTGCATGTGTGTTATTATACTAAAACTAGCACTAGAGTCATTGCATGTGTGTTCTTTTCACAAACCACACATGGATCCACCAGAGTCATTACATGTGTGTTCTTTCCACAGACCAACACATGGATCCACAAGAGTCATTGCATGTCTGTTTTTCCCCAAACCACATGGATCAACCAATGGCATTGCGTGTGTGTTCTTTTCACAAACCACACATGGATCCACCATAGTCATTGCATGTGTGTTCTTTCCACAAACCACACATGGATCCACCAGAGTCATTGCATGTCTGTTTTGCCACAAACCACATGGATCAACCAATGGCATTGCATGTGTTTTATTGTCACACACCACATATGGATCAACCAATGTCAATGCATTTGTGTTCTTTCCACAAACCACACATGGATCCACCAATGCCACTACATGTGTGTTCTTTCCAAAAACCACATATGGATCCACCAGAGTAATTGCATGTGTGTTCTTATACTAAAACCAGCACTAGAGTCATTGCATGTGTGTTCTTTTCACAAACCACACATGGATCCACCAGAGTCATTGCATGTGTGTTCTTTCCACAAACCACACATGGATCCATCAGAGGCATTGCATGTCTGGTTTTTCCACAAACAACATGGATCAACCAATGGCATTGCATGTGTGTCCTTTCCACAAACCACATATGGATCCACTAGAGTCATTGCATGTGTGTTCTTTTCACAAACCACATATGGACCCACTAGAGTCATTGCATGTGTGTTCTTTCCACAAAGCACGTATGTATCCACCAGAGTAATTGCATGTGTGTTCTTTTCACAAACCACATATGGATCAACTAATCTCATTTCATGTGTGTTCTTTTCCCCAAACCACATATGGATGAACCAATGTCATTGCATGTGTGTTCTTTTCCACAACCACATATGGATCCACTAGAGTCATTGCATCTGTGTTCTTTCCACAAACCACATATGGATCCACTAGAGTCATTGCATGTGTGTTATTTTCACAAACCACACATGGACCCACCAGTGTCATTGGATGTGTGTTCTTTTCGCAAACCACATAAGGATCCACCAGTGTCATTTGATGTGTGTTCTTTTCATGAACCACAACCAATGTCATTGCAGGTGTGTTCTTTTTCACAAGCCACATATGGATCCACTAGTGTCATTGGATGTGTGTTCTTTTCATGAACCAACCATAGCTAGAGTCATTGCATGTCTGTTCTTTTCCACAAACCACACATGGATCCACCAGTGTCATTGGATGTCTGTTCTTTTCATTAACCACACCTAGAGTCATTGCATGTGTGTTCTTCTCACAATTCACACATGGATCCACCAGTGTGACTGGATGTGTGTTCTTTTCTTGAACCACAGCTAGTGTCACTGGATGTGTGTTCTTCTCACAAACCACATATGGCTCCACCAGTGTCATTGCATGTGTGTTCTTTTCACAAACCATAGGTAGAGTCACTACATGTGTGATCTATTTCACAAACCACATAAGGATCCACCAGTGTCATTGGATGTGTGTTCTTTTCATGAACCACAACCAGTGTCATTGGATGTGTGTTATTTTTCACAAACCACATATGGATCCACCAGTGTCATTGGATGTGTGTACTTTTCATGAACCAGAGCTAGATTCATTGCATGTATGTTCTTTTCCACAAACCACACATGGATCCACCAGTGTCATCGGATGTGTGTTATTTTCATTAACCACAACTTGAGTCATTGCATGTCTATTCTTTTCACAAATCACATATGGATCCACCAGTATCATTGCATGTGTGTACTTTTCACAAACCATATCTAGAGTCATTGCATGTGTGTTCTTTTCCACAAACAACACATGGACCCACCAATGTGATTGCATGTGTGTTCTTTTCATGAACCACATCTAGAGTCGGTGCATGTCTGTTCTTTTCAGAAACCACACATGGATCCACCAGTGTCGTTGCATGTATGTACTTTTCACAAACGACACCTAGAGTCATTGCATGTCTGTTCTTTTCCACAAACCACACATGGATCCACCAGTGTCATTGGATGTCTGTTCTTTCCATTAACCACACCTAAAGTCAGTGCATGTATTTTCTTTTACAAACCACACATGGATCCACAGTGTCATTGGATGTCTGTTCTTTTCACAAACCACACCTAGAGTCATTGCATGTGTGCTCTTTTCACAAACCACACATGGATCCACCAGTGTCATTGGATGTGTGTTCTTTTCATGAACCACATATGGATCCACCAGAGTTCATTGCATGTCTGTTCTTTTCACAAACCGCATATGGATCCACCAGTGTCATTGCATGTGTGTACTTTTCATGAACCACATATGGATCAACCAATGTCATTGCATGTGTGTTCTTTTCACAAACCACATCCAGAGTCATTGCATGTGTGTTCTTTTCACAAACCACATATGGATCCACCAGAGTCATTGCATGTTAGTTCTTTTCATTAACCATAGCTGGACTCATTGCATGTCTGTTCTTTTCCACAAACCACACATGGATGTACCAGTGTCATTGGATGTCTGTTATTTCCATTAACCACAGCCAGTGGCAGTGCATGTGTGTTCTTTCCACAAACCACATATGGATCCACAAGTGTCATTGCATGTGTGTTCTTTTCATTAACCACATCTAGAGTCATTGCATGTCTGTTCTTTTCACAAACCACATATGGATCCACCAGTGTCATTGCATGTGTCTACTTTTCACAAACCATAGCTAGAGTCATTGCATGTCTGTTCTTTCACAAACCATACCCAGAGTCATTGCATGTGTGTTCTTTTCACAAACCAAACATGGATCCACCAGTGTCATTAGATGTGTGTTCTTTTCATTAACCGCAACTAGATTTATTGCATGTGTGTTCTTACCACAAACAACATATGGATCCACCAGTGTCATTGGATGTGTGTTCTTTTCACAAACCACATCTAGAGTCATTGCATGTGTGTTCTTTTCCAGAAACCACACATGTACCCACTAGTGTGATTGCATGTGTGTTCTTTTCATAAACCAGACCTAGAGTCAGTGCATGTCTTTTCTTTCACAAACCACACATGGATCCACCAGTGTCATTGGATGCGTGTTCTTCTCACAAACCACATATGGATCCACCAGAGTTCATTGCATGTCTGTTCTTTTCCACTAACCACACAAGGGTCCACCAGTGTAATTGGATGTGTGTTCTTTTCACAAACCACTTATGGATCTACCTATGTGATTGCATGTGTGTTATTTTCATGAACCACAACTAGAGTCATTGCATGTGTTTTTTTCACAAACCGCATATTGATCCCACAGTGTCATTGGATGTGTGTTCTTTTCATGAACCAACTATAGCTAGAGTCATTGCATGTCTGTTCTTTCCACAAACCACATATGGATCCACCAGAGTCATTGCATGTGTGTTCTTTTCCACAAACCACATAGGGATCCACTATTGTCATTCCATGTCTGTTCTTTTAATTAACCACACCTAGATTCATTGCATGTCTATTCTTTTCCACAAACCATGGATCCACCACTGTCATTGCATGTGTGTTCTTTCCACAAACCACATATGGCTCCACTAGTGTCATTGCATGTGTGTTCTTTTCACAAACCATAGCTAGAGTCACTACATGTGTGATCTATTTCACAAACCACATAAGGATCCACCAGTGTCACCGGATGTGTGTTCTTTTCATGAACCACAACCAGTGTCATTGGATGTGTGTTATTTTTCACAAACCACATATGGATCCACCAGTGTCATTGGATGTGTGTACTTTTCATGAACCAGAGCTAGATTCATTGCATGTATGTTCTTTTCCACAAACCACACATGGATCCACCAGTGTCATTGGATGTGTGTTATTTTCATTAACCACAACTTGAGTCATTGCATGTCTATTCTTTTCACAAGTCACATATGGATCCACCAGTATCATTGCATGTGTGTACTTTTCACAAACCATATCTAGAGTCATTGCATGTGTGTTCTTTTCCACAAACAACACATGGACCTACCAGTGTGATTGCATGTGTGTTCTTTTCATGAACCACATCTAGAGTCGGTGCATGTCTGTTCTTTTCAGAAACCACACATGGATCCACCAGTGTCGTTGCATGTATGTCCTTTTCACAAACCACACCTAGAGTCATTGCATGTCTGTTCTTTTCCACAAACCACACATGGATCCACCAGTGTCATTGGATATCTGTTCTTTCCATTAACCACACCTAAAGTCAGTGCATGTCTTTTTTTTACAAACCACACATGGATCCACGGTGTCATTGGATGTCTGTTCTTTTCACAAACCACACCTAGAGTCATTGCATGTGTGCTCTTTTCACAAACCACACATGGATCCACCAGTGTCATTGGATGTGTGTTCTTTTCATGAACCACATATGGATCCACCAGAGTTCATTGCATGTCTGTTCTTTTCACAAACCGCATATGGATCCACCAGTGTCATTGCATGTGTGTACTTTTCATGAACCACATATGGATCAACCAATGTCATTGCATGTGTGTTCTTTTCACAAACCACATCCAGAGTCATTGCATGTGTGTTCTTTTCACAAACCACATATGGATCCACCAGAGTCATTGCATGTCAGTTCTTTTCATTAACCATAGCTGGACTCATTGCATGTCTGTTCTTTTCCACAAACCACACATGGATGCACCAGTGACATTGGATGTCTGTTATTTCCATTAACCACAGCCAGTGGCAGTGCATGTGTGTTCTTTCCACAAACCACATATGGATCCACAAGTGTCATTGCATGTGTGTTCTTTTCATTAACCACATCTAGAGTCATTGCATGTCTGTTCTTTTCACAAACCACATATGGATCCACCAGTGTCATTGCATGTGTCTACTTTTCACAAACCATAGCTAGAGTCATTGCATGTCTGTTCTTTCACAAACCATACCCAGAGTCATTGCATGTGTGTTCTTTTCACAAACCAAACATGGATCCACCAGTGTCATTAGATGTGTGTTCTTTTCATTAACCGCAACTAGAGTTATTGCATGTGTGTTCTTACCACAAACAACATATGGATCCACCAGTGTCATTGGATGTGTGTTCTATTCAGAAACCACATCTAGAGTCATTGCATGTGTGTTCTTTTCCAGAAACCACACATGTACCCACTAGTGTGATTGCATCTGTGTTCTTTTTATAAACCAGACCTAGAGTCAGTGCATGTCTTTTCTTTCACAAACCACACATGGATCCACCAGTGTCATTGGATGCGTGTTCTTCTCACAAACCACATATGGATCCACCATAGTTCATTGCATGTCTGTTCTTTTCCACTAACCACACAAGGGTCCACCAGTGTCATTGGATGTGTGTTCTTTTCACAAACCACTTATGGATCTACCTATGTGATTGCATGTGTGTTATTTTCATGAACCATAACTAGAGTCATTGCATGTGTTTTTTCACAAACCGCATATTGATCCCACAGTGTCATTGGATGTGTGTTCTTTTCATGAACCAACTATAGCTAGAGTCATTGCATGTCTGTTCTTTCCACAAACCACATATGGATCCACCAGAGTCATTGCATGTGTGTTCTTTTCCACAAACCACATACGGATCCACTATTGTCATTCCATGTCTGTTCTTTTAATTAACCACACCTAGATTCATTGCATGTCTATTCTTTTCCACAAACCATGGATCCACCACTGTCATTGCATGTGTGTTCTTTCCACAAACCACATATGGCTCCACTAGTGTCATTGCATGTGTGTTCTTTTCACAAACCACAACTAGAGTCACTGCATGCCTGTTCTTTTCACAAACCACATAAGGATCAACCAGTGTCATTGGATGTGTGTTCTTTTCATGAACCACAACCAGTGTCATTGGATGTGTGTTATTTTTCACAAACCACATATGGATCCACCAGTGTCATTGGATGTGTGTACTTTTCATGAACCAGAGCTAGATTCATTGCATGTATGTTCTTTTCCACAAACCACACATGGATCCACCAGTGTCATCGGATGTGTGTTATTTTCATTAACCACAACTTGAGTCATTGCATGTCTATTCTTTTCACAAGTCACATATGGATCCACCAGTATCATTGCATGTGTGTACTTTTCACAAACCATATCTAGAGTCATTGCATGTGTGTTCTTTTCCACAAACAACACATGGACCTACCAGTGTGATTGCATGTGTGTTCTTTTCATGAACCACATCTAGAGTCGGTGCATGTCTGTTCTTTTCACAAACCACACATGGATCCACCAGTGTCGTTGCATGTATGTCCTTTTCACAAACCACACCTAGAGTCATTGCATGTCTGTTCTTTTCCACAAACCACACATGGATCCACCAGTGTCATTGGATGTCTGTTCTTTCCATTAACCACACCTAAAGTCAGTGCATGTCTTTTCTTTTACAAACCACACATGGATCCACAGTCTCATTGGATGTCTGTTCTTTTCACAAACCACACCTAGAGTCACTGCATGTGTGCTCTTTTCACAAACCACACATGGATCCACCAGTGTCATTGGATGTGTGTTCTTTTCATGAACCACATATGGATCCACCAGAGTTCATTGCATGTCTGTTCTTTTCACAAACCGCATATGGATCCACCAGTGTCATTGCATGTGTGTACTTTTCATGAACCACATATGGATCAACCAATGTCATTGCATGTGTGTTCTTTTCACAAACCACATCCAGAGTCATTGCATGTGTGTTCTTTTCACAAACCACATATGGATCCACCAGAGTCATTGCATGTCTGTTCTTTTCATTAACCATAGCTAGACTCATTGCATGTCTGTTCTTTTCCACGAACCACACATGGATCCACCAGTGTCATTGGATGTCTGTTATTTCCATTAACCACAGCCAGTGGCAGTGCATGTGTGTTCTTTCCACAAACCACATATGGATCCACAAGTGTCATTGCATGTGTGTTCTTTTCATTAACCACAGCTAGAGTCATTGCATGTCTGTTCTTTTCACAAACCACATATGGATCCACCAGTGTCATTGCATGTGTCTTCTTTTCACAAACCATAGCTAGAGTCATTGCATGTCTGTTCTTTCACAAACCATACCCAGAGTCATTGCATGTGTGTTCTTTTCACAAACCAAACATGGATCCACCAGTGTCATTAGATGTGTGTTCTTTTCATTAACCGCAACTAGAGTTATTGCATGTGTGTTCTTACCACAAACAACATATGGATCCACCAGTGTCATTGGATGTGTGTTCTATTCACAAACCACATCTAGAGTCATTGCATATGTGTTCTTTTCCACAAACCACACATGTACCCACTAGTGTGATTGCATGTGTGTTCTTTTCATAAACCAGACCTAGAGTCAGTGCATGTCTTTTCTTTCACAAACCACACATGGATCCACCAGTGTCATTGGATGCGTGTTCTTCTCACAAACCACATATGGATCCACCAGAGTTCATTGCATGTCTGTTCTTTTCCACCAACCACACAAGGGTCCACCAGTGTCATTGGATGTGTGTTCTTTTCACAAACCACTTATGGATCCACCTATGTGATTGCATGTGTGTTATTTTCATGAACCACAACTAGAGTCATTGCATGTGTTTTTTTCACAAACCGCATATTGATCCCATAGTATCATTGGATGTGTGTTCTTTTCATGAACCAACTATAGCTAGAGTCATTGCATGTCTGTTCTTTCCACAAACCACATATGGATCCACCAGAGTCATTGCATGTGTGTTCTTTTCCACAAACCACATAGGGATCCACTATTGTCATTCCATGTCTGTTCTTTTAATTAACCACACCTAGATTCATTGCATGTCTATTCTTTTCCACAAACCATGGATCCACCACTGTCATTGCATGTGTGTTCTTTCCACAAACCACATATGGCTCCACTAGTGTCATTGCATGTGTGTTCTTTTCACAAACCACAACTAGAGTCACTGCATGCCTGTTCTTTTCACAAACCACATAAGGATCAACCAGTGTCATTGGATGTGTGTTCTTTTCATGAACCACAACCAGTGTCATTGGATGTGTGTTATTTTTCACAAACCACATATGGATCCACCAGTGTCATTGGATGTGTGTTCTTTTCATGAACCAACCACATCTAGAGTCATTGCATATCTATTCTTTTCCACAAACCTCACATGGATCCACCAGTGTCATTGGATGTATGTTCTTTTCATCAACCACACCTAGAGTCATTACATGTGTGTTCTTCTCACAAACCACACATGGATCCACCGGTGTGACTAGATGTGTGTTCTTTTCATGAACCATAGCTAGTGTCACTGGATGTGTGTTCTTCTCACAAACCACATATGGATCAACCAGTGTCATTGCATGTGGGTTATTTTCACAAACCACAGCTAGAGTCATTGCATGTGTGTTCTGTTTCACAAACCACATAAGGATCCACCAGTGTCATTGGATGTGTGTTCTTTTCATGAACCATAGCTAGAGTCATTGCATGTGTGTTCTTACCACAAACAACATATGGATCCACTAGTGTCATTGCATGTGTGAACTTTTCACAACCATAGCTAGAGTCATTGCATGTCTGTTGTTTTCCAGAAACCACATATGGATCCACCAGTGTGATTGCATGTGTGTTCTTTTCATGAACCACAGCTAGAGTCATTGCATATCTGTTCTTTTCACAAACCACATATGGATCCACGAGTGTCATTGCATGTGTGTACTTTTCACAAACCACACGTAGAGTCATTGCATGTCTGTTCTTTTCCACAAACCACACATGTATCCACTAGTATCATTGGATGTGTGTTCTTTTCATGAACCACATCTAGAGTTAGTTCATGTATGTTATTTTCACAAACCACATATGGATCCACCAGTGCCATTGCATGTGTGAACTTTTCACAAACCACACCTAGAGTCATTGCATGTCTGTTCTTTTCCACTAACCACACATGGATCCACCTATGTAATTGGATGTCTGTTCTTTCCATTAACCACAGTCAGTGTCATGTGATGTCTGTTCTTTTCACAAACCACATCTAGAGTCATTACATGTGTGTTCTTTTCACAAACCACACACGGATCCACCAGTGTCATTGGATGTGTGTTCTTTTCATGAACCACATATGGACCCACCAGAGTTCATTGCATGTATGTTCTTTTCACAAACCACATATGGATCCACCAGTGTCATTGCATGTGTGTCATTTTCACAAACCACATGGATCCACTAGTGTCATTGGATGTGTGTTCTTTTCATGATCCACAACTAGAGTCATTGTATGTGTGTTATTTCCACAAACCACATATGGATCCACCAGTGTCATTGCATGTGTGTTCTTTTCATTAAACACACCTAGAGTCATTGCATATCTATTCTTTTCCACAAACCACACATGGATCCACCAGTGTCATTGCATGTGTGTACTTTTCACAAACCACAGCCAGTGTCATTGCATGTGTGTTCTTTTCCACAAACCACACATGGATCCACCAGTGTCATTGGATGTCTGTTCTTTTCATTAACCACAGCCAGTGTCATTGCATGTGTGTTCTTTCCACAAACCACATATGGATCCACCAGTGTCATTGCATGTGTGTTCTTTTCACAAACCACACCTAGAGTCATTGCATGTCTGTTCTGTTCACAAACCACATAAGGATCCACCGGTGTCATTGGATGTGTGTTATTTTATTGAACCACACCTAGAGTCAGTGCATGTCTGTTCTTTTCCACAAACCACACATGGATCCACCAGTGTCATTGGTTGTCTGTTCTTTTCACAAACCACATATGGATCCACAATTGTCATTGAAATGTGTGTTCTTTTCACAAACCATATCAAGAGTCACGACTTGTGTGTTCTCACCACAAACAACATATGGATCCACCAGTGTCATTGGATGTCTGTTCTTTTCATTAACCACAGCCAGTGTCATTGCATATGTGTTCTTTGCACAAACAACATATGGATCCACCAGAGTCATTACATGTGTGTTCTTTTCACGAACCACATCTAGAGTCATTGCATGTGTGTTATTTTGACAAACAACATATGGATCCACCAGTGTGATTGCATGTTTGTTCTTTTCATGAACCACAATTAGAGTCATTGCATGTGTGTTCTTTCCACAAACCACATATGGATCCACCAGTGTCATTGCATGTGTGTTCTTTTCATTAAACACACCTAGAGTCATTGCATATCTATTCTTTTCCACAAACCACACATGGATCCACCAGTGTCATTGCATGTGTGTACTTTTCACAAACCACAGCTAGTGTCATTGCATGTGTGTTCTTTTCCACAAACCACACATGGATCCACCAGTGTCATTGGATGTCTGTTCTTTTCATTAACCACAGCCAGTGTCATTGCATGTGTGTTCTTTCCACAAACCACATATGGATCCACCAGTGTCATTGCATGTGTGTTCTTTTCACAAACCACACCTAGAGTCATTGCATGTCTGTTCTGTTCACAAACCACATAAGGATCCACCAGTGTCATTGGATGTGTGTTATTTTATTGAACCACACCTAGAGTCAGTGCATGTCTGTTCTTTTCCACAAACCACACATGGATCCACCAGTGTCATTGGTTGTCTGTTCTTTTCACAAACCACATATGGATCCACAATTGTCATTGAAATGTGTGTTCTTTTCACAAACCATATCAAGAGTCACGACTTGTGTGTTCTCACCACAAACAACATATGGATCCACCAGTGTCATTGGATGTCTGTTCTTTTCATTAACCACAGCCAGTGTCATTGCATATGTGTTCTTTGCACAAACAACATATGGATCCACCAGAGTCATTACATGTGTGTTCTTTTAATGAACCACATCTAGAGTCATTGCATGTGTGTTCTTTTGACAAACAACATATGGATCCACCAGTGTGATTGCATGTTTGTTCTTTTCATGAACCACAATTAGAGTCATTGCATGTGTGTTCTTTCCACAAACCACATATGGATCCACCAGTGTCATTGCATGTGCGTTCTTTTCATTAACCACACCTAGAGTCATTACATATCTGTTCTTTTCCACAAACCACACATGGATCCACAAGTGTCATTGCATGTGTGTACTTTTCACAAACCACAACTAGAGTCATTGCATTGGTGTTCTGTTCCACAAACCACACATGGATCCACCAGTGTCATTGAATGTCTGTTCTTTTCACAAACCACACCTAGAGTCACCAGTGTCATTGCATGTGTGTTCTTTTCATAAACCACATCTAGTGTCATTGGATGTGTGTTCTTTTCATGAACCAACCACAACTAGAGTCATTGCATATCTATTCTTTTCCACAAACCTCACATGGATCCACCAGTGTCATTGGATGTATGTTCTTTTCATCAACCACACCTAGAGTCAATACATGTTTGTTCTTCTCACAAACCACACATAGATCCACCGGTGTGACAGGATGTGTGTTCTTTTCATGAACCACAAATAGTGTCACTCGATGTGTGTTCTTCTCACAAACCACATGTAGCATCCCATCTGTCTAACATCTGTAATGCTACATGGTCTAATAATAAAATGCTACTTCCTACATATAATTGTTGCATCATAATTATATCATTGTCATGTCATCATGCCACATTGCATTTGAGCATCTTATAAAACCCTTCTTCTTTTGGTTCTTATCTCATATGCATTATTAATTGTATTTGCCTCTTGATATATTGTATTTGGTTCTTGATAAGTACTTGATGCCCAAGTTGAGTTGGGGGCATATCTTTTATTAACTCCACCACCTTTCTTGTCACCACCCTATAATCCCACCATCCAACTATATGTGACCTTTGCATTTCATTTGGTTTTACCTCTAGCTCATGTGGGTTGGGATGGATCCACTTCTATTTCCACATGCTCTCACACTAGCATCATGTTGCTTTCACATTATTGATAGGTGGAGCCACATTTGCATGCCTTGTGAGTGGTACCCCTTTTTCTAGCTTCCATATGGATTGTTTTGGAATAGTTGCTCATGTTGGAATATTGTGGAGGATATTATACACCTAGTGAAATATACACACTAGCATGTCCTAATTATATTCAAATTTGAGCATCTCCATCTACCCCACATGGAACACCCTTTTAATTCTTTTGTGTTGGCCCTAGATCTATATTTTTGGAATGCATGTGAATCAAGGCCATGAGATTTTATTTTGTTTCACAAGATTAAACATGGCATTCAATGAGTATGCATGGGCCATGCAAGGTCACCTTTCTTTCTATTTTCTTTGGTTCTATTTTGGCTTTGAGTGGGGCATGGGTATTTTACCCATGGTCCAACTTATTTTCTCCCCCTATCTTCTCTTAATTTTGGAACCACCCTCTATCCCTCACCCTATCTCACCTCCAAAACCTCCACATCCCATGCATCATGTCCATTACACATGTTCTTCTTCTTCTAGTTGCTTCAGTGAGAGTTTGGTTTTGGAATTCTTTGAAAACTTGTGTTTAATTTTTGAATAACCCTTCTACACCAAAAACTCTACTTAAACCTTCTCACATCACATCTAATCCTAGTATAAACCCTCTTATATTTTCTAGCTTGGCCTAATCATCTCTCTCTTTCCCTCTCTCTAACTAACCTAAAACCCAAACCCTAACCAATCCCTTTTCCCTCCTAGCTAGGCTCCATGCCATCTACCCCTCCCCTCCCTTCCTAACCTGGCCACCACCACCTGGCTACACCCCCATGCCGAGCCATGCCCTCCACCCTAACCCTAGCCCGAGCCTCCCTTGCTCGACACCACCATGCCATCTACCCCTCCCCTCTCGGTTCCCCTCTCTCTCTCACTGCAAGCAGGTCCCCCCGAGCCAGGCCCACCTCTTAGTCCTCGCCCTGGCCCCCAGCTGCAGCCCCTCGCCCCTGCTGTGCCTGGCCGAGCACGTGAGGGAGAAGGAGGAGAAAGGTGGCCGAGCCACCTTTTTCTCCACCGAACCCCGCGGCACCCCTCCCTCTGTCCTTATATACCTCCTCTGCCTCGCGTGACTTCCCCAGATCCACCCAGGGCACTACCCTTCCCCTCTGCTTCCCCACCTACCGCCAACCTCTCTCTCCCCTCTCCGGCGACCGCCGTCGGCATCGTTTCCGCCGTAGCAGCGAGGAGGCGGGCGTGGTGCGTGGGCCGTCGAGGAAGACCGAGGACCACCCCTGTACACGGCACCGAAGAGGAGAAGCCCCACCCCCGCTGCACGCCGACGTCGCCCGTGAGAAACCCTAGCTCCGGCCGCCTACAACATCGCCGATCTGTCGCTCCCCGGCCCGATCCAACACCTCCGACAGCCTCGCGGTGAGCCACCCTATCTCCCAGACACCTCCCCTCTCGCCTTGGCTTCCTACTCTCGCCGGACTTTTTATCGAGCGCGCTCCGTGCGCCGACGTGCGCGCGCTTCTGCTCGCTGTGCGCCGCAGTAGGTTCACCTGGTCGCGCTCCCCTGTCCCTCCAACAACCCTGAGCCGCCGCAGTGGCTTCCGCCCTCCGCGTGTGTGCCCCAGATCGTGGGTTCGAGCCCGAGCTGCACTGCGCACCGTCGACCGACAGTTCCGTCAGAAACTTGGGAAGAAAAACAGTGTCGCTGGGCACTTTGCAAATTCCCCCCTTTTTGCTGGCTTAACCCGCGCCCCTTCCGAACCCCACATGTCAGCCTCAAGGGTAACTTTACAAAAAGGGACCGCTACTTTGCGATTCTCAACCCGTAGTCCCCCCGTTGTGCCGTGTGGCAGCCTCTCACTCACCCGCTCACGTGTGGGCCTGCGAAGCCTCAGGTCCCACATGTCTGTCTTGTGGGCTAGTAAAACTCACGGTGAGAAAAACCCATTGCGCGCCGTTTCGCCCAGTCTGCATTGCGCCCAGTGGTCAGCGACTATGGCTAGGTTTGGCTGGGTAGTAAAAGTCTTTCTGTTTTCTGTTTAAAATAAAACAATTTCAGAAAATGTTTAAAGATGTTTTAAATTCTGTTTTTAATAACTTTTAATTTGTAATTCCAAACAATACAAATAATATATGTTTTTGAATCCGAAAAACGTGAGGATTTCAAATCGGTCATCCAAATTAATGTTTGAGTAATTTAATTTTTCGAAATTGTTTAAATGCAATAAAAATGCCTTTTCTTAATTAATTAATAACTTTAAATCTACAACTCCAAATTCGACAAATAATATGTCTAAATCGATCAGAGCGACAAGCCCGTTCTAACTATGCATTCCATGTTCTGATTTGCAGCATGCATCATATAAATATTAAGTGTACAGCAAGTGTTATGGGAGCAAAACATGACTAAACATTAATAAAATGCTTTATTCTTGTACCCCACACCTCACCCATGCCATGCTACATTATTGCCATGTAAATTGTGCATCATTCATCATGGCATGCTTGTTTGCTTGTCGCATTTTATTCATATGCTTGTGCATGTTATTTATGTTGGCCCTTGTTTGTTTGGTTCTTCTTCGAACAGACGTCGAGCAGGGGAAATATCAGGAATCCCAGGAGTACTACCCAGATCTGTCTCTCGCTTCAACTGAGCAGCCAGGCAAGCACTACCACATGCTTGCATACATATAGTACCTATTGCCTCTATCTTATTCTTGCATCATTGAGTCGCGATTGCATTAAATTGAATCCCAAGTACTGCATAGACTTTACTTTTCAAACCCCACCGAAGCTTGTTCCTCCATCCCATGAGCCATTACTACAGGAGTTGTTTGAGCCATGCGAGTCGTAGAACAGCATGTGTAGGGTATGTGAGTGTCTGATGGATAACGAGGTACCTAAACAACTTAACCTGAGTAGTAATGGGATAACTAATGAAAGAGGCACCGGTGAGCAATATCTGTTATTTGTTTTTTCATGCTCACTTGTGTCCTGTAGGACCCCGAGTACTTGATTCCTGTTCCTTGAATATTCGTACTATCCACATCCGGGAGGCCTTATGGACCCCCCTGAGCCAGAGCTTGATTCATTTCTATTTCTTGGGGCCACAATTAGTTTGGGGCTTTATTACTATCCTGTACTTATGCCATGCTTTACTGCTTTATTTAAGATTCTGCGAGGAGCACCTATACTGTTTAAGAATGCGGAATGTTTTCGCGGTATCGACAAGCCCAGTCACATTTTCGGGTTCCTAGTCGTTTACAGCCATTGTCGCAAACCCTGGGTCCGTCTCGGAGCCGGCCAACTTCGTTGCGGGTAGCTTATTGGGGTGGCCCCCTGAAATATTTCTGAATCCTGTGATCGCTTTGTCGTGAATGCCTCGTTGTGTTTTGATTTGGTTTTTCCGAGGTTGATCGAGTGTGTGTTGCTATTTGTGCACCCCTGCAGGGTAAATCTTTCTGAAAGCCGTGTCCGCGGTTATGGATAACTTGGAGCACAGTTTCTCGACCATAGACAAGTATAACTAAAGTACCGCTTTGAATTTGACTAAATACCTGACTAGTAAATAGTGCAATACTCATGGAATGGTTAATAAAACTGCCAACGGATGGGTTGTTCGTCTGCTTTCTCGTTGGTAAGCGAGAAGGAGGATGGATCTGTTACTTTATACTGTTATAACTGTTGTTACTAATTAACAGACATCCGTCTATCATTGGTTAGGCGGATGGTTAGCGAGTATCTATAGACTTGGGATTTATTATGTTTTGCTGCAATTGCGTCACCCCAGGTATATGTCCCCTTTAGAGGCATAAAGACTTGCTGAATACCCATAGGGTCTCACACGATAAATTGTTTGATTCAGATGAACAGGTGTATTCGCAAGATGGATACTGGGTGGAGGAGACATATGATGTTGGCAACGATCACTCGGTGTAGAGATTCCGGGGATGGGGATCCGCGAGATCTGGCGGGATGTGTTTACTTATGTGGCATCTTATGCCGATTTGCTTCTTATCCGTACTTGGATCTTGTTTTCCGCTTCCGCCTGATACTCTGATGTTTGATGTATGAGGAGCTATCCTAAACTATTATCTCTATCTAGGATATTTGGATCTTGCCGTATGTCATTGCAATATTTCTATTTCTTTAGATGGAATGGCTCTGAAAACTGTTGTATGGTAGCTTGCATACATACTCACTTGTGTATGTATTTGATCTCTTCGCCTGTTGCCTACGCCGCTCGCTCTTGTCCCGATGTCTGTGAAGTGGTTGGGATGGCCGACGGGTCTACACGTGGGTGGTCCCTGGGCCCCCACTGAACTATTTTAACTACTTCCGGTTCATCCAGGCTTGAACTTAGAGCGTAGGGTCCGAGGTAGATACAATTGGTATCAGAGCCATCCTGCCCTTCAGTGTCTCAGCCAAATGGTCGTTGTCAGTCTAGCAAATATTTTTGGTAGCTATGTATACTAGGGAAAAACAAAACGTGAGAGTAGGACTGCGTCCACTTTTCTTCTTACCCACCCACCCACCCTTTTCTAGTAAGGAAATGTAACGTTTTCAATCCTCTTCTTAAATTTCAAACTAGGATTCACGTGTTCTGGGTTCCGTAGTACGATAGGTTGTGTATGTGTAATTCCTTGTCTATCTGTTGCATCCAACCTTGTTGTCGTAATCTGCCATTTGGTTATCAACTGTTGGTACTTTCCATACTAACATGCTTTTGTAAACCGACGCGATCTATCCGACTCCTTGTTAACCGGTGCCATCTTGTTAAGGGTGTTCTTCCTTCCAGCATGTTTTCACATAATGTGGAGTTGCTAATTTCTATCTCATAAGTGGTTTTGCGCATTTATTGGTATTTAATGCCAAAAAATGCGGAATTTTTTTCTTTGATACATCTGTGTTTCCACACTCCTCTTCAGTCGTGTGTGAAACATTGTCTATCTTTCTTTTATCAACATGATCATGCTAACTCATTCTTTTGTCACCGACGCTTAATCCTGGAGTTTTACTTCATCATCAATTCTTTTGGGCTAAATGCATAACATGTGTCGATCCGATGCTTGTGATTGCAATTTGGTTCTCGGCATGGCTATATGACACTTATCATGAGTGGAGTATGGTTAATGCTATCAATTTCATCCTCCAAATAATGGCGGTTATCTCCTGTGATTTTGAGTTATACCGTGATCATATCTTGATACCAATTGTAACTACCTCGGACCCTACGCTCTAAGTTCAAGCCTAGATGAACCAGAAGTGGTTAAAATAGTTCAGCGGGGGCCCAGGGACCACCCACGTGTAGACCCGTCGGCCGTCCCAACCACTTCCAAGACATCAGGACAAGAGCGAGTGGCGTAGCCAACAGGCGAAGAGATCAAATACATACACAAGTGAGTATGTATGCAAGCTACCATACAATAGTTTTCAGAGCCATTCCATCTAAAAGAAATAGAAATATTACAATGCCATACGGCAAGATCCAAATATCCTAGATAGAGATAATAGTTTAGGATAACTCCTCATACATCAAACATCAGAGTATCAGGCGGAAGCGGAAAACAAGATCCGAGTACGGATAATAAGCAAATCGGCATAAGATGCCACATAAATAAACACATCCCGCCCACAGATCTCGCAGATCCCCATCCCCAGAATCTCTACACCGAGTGATCGTTGCAAACATCATCTGTCTCCTCCACCCAGTATCCATCTTGCGAATACACCTGTTCATCTGAATCAAACAATTTATCATGTGAGACCCTATGGGTATTCAGCAAGTCTTTATGCCTCTAAAGGGGACATATACCTGGGGTGACGCAATTGCAGCAAAACATAATAACTAACAAGTCTATAGATACTCGCTAACCATCCGCCTAACCAATGATAGACGGATGTCTGTTAATTAGTAACAACAGTTATAACAGTATAAAGTAACAGATCCATCCTCCTTCTTGCTTACCAACGAGAAAGCAGACGGACAACCCATCCGTTGGCAGTTTTATTAACCATTCCATGAGTATTGCACTATTTACTAGTCAGGTATTTAGTCAAATTCAAAGCGGTACTTTAGTTATACTTGTCTATGGTCGAGAAACTGTGCTCCAAGTTGTCCATAACCGCGGACACGGCTTTCAGAAAGATTTACCCTACAGGGGTGCACAAATAGCAACACACACTCGATCAACCTCGGAAAAACCAAATCAAAACCCAACGAGGCATTCACGACAAAGCGATCACATGATTCAGAAATATTTCAGGGGGCCACCCCAATAAGCTACCCGCAACGAAGTTGGCCGGCTCCGAGACGGACCCAGGGTTTGCGACAATGGCTGTAAACGACTGGGAACCCGAAAATGTGACTAGGCTTGTCAATACCGCGAAAACATTTCACATTCTTAAACAGTACAGGTGCTCCTCGCAGAATCTTAAATAAAGCAGTAAAGCATGGCATAAGTATAGGATAGTAATAAAGCCCCAAACTAATTGTGGCCCCAAGAAATAGAAATGAATCAAGCTCTGGCTCAGGGGGGGTCCATAAGGCCTCCCGGATGTGGATAGTGCGAATAGTCAAGGAACAGGAATCAACTACTCGGGGTCCTACGGGACACAAGTGAGCATGAAAAAACAAATAACAGATATTGCTCACCGGTGCCTCTTTCATTAGTTATCCCATTACTACTCAGGTTAAGTTGTTTAGGTACCTCGTTATCCATCAGACACTCACATACCCTACACATGCTGTTCTACGACTCGCATGGCTCAAACAACTCATGTAGTAATGGCTCATGGGATGGAGGAACAAGCTTCGGTGGGGTTTGAAAAGTAAAGGCTATGCAGTACTTGGGATTCAATTTAATGCAATCACGACTCCATGATGCAAGAATAAGATAGAGGCAATAGGTACTATATGTATGCAAGCATGTGGTAGTGCTTGCCTAGCAGCTCAGTTGAAGTGAGAGACAAATCTGGGGAGTACTCTTGGGATTCCTGATATTTCCCCTGCTCGACGTCTGTTCGAAGAAGAACCAAACAAACAAGGGCCAACATAAATAACGTGCACAAGCATATGAATAAAATGCGACAAGCAAACAAGCATGCCATGATGAATGATGCACAATTTACATGGCAATAATGTAGCATGGCATGGGTGAGGTGTGGGGTACAAGAATAAAGCATTTTATTAATGTTTAGTCATGTTTTGCTCCCATAACACTTGCTGTACACTTAATATTTATATGATGCATGCTGCAAATCAGAACATGGAATGCATAGTTAGAACGGGCTTGTCGCTCTGATCGATTTAGACATATTATTTGTCGAATTTGGAGTTGTAGATTTAAAGTTATTAATTAATTAAGAAAATGCATTTTTATTGCATTTAAACAATTTCGAAAAATTAAATTAGTCAAACATTAATTTGGATGACCGATTTGAAATCCTCACGTTTTTCTGATTCAAAAACATATATTATTTGTATTGTTTGGAATTACAAATTAAAAGTTATTAAAAATAGAATTTAAAACATCTTTAAACATTTTCTGAAATTGTTTTATTTTAAACAGAAAACAGAAATACTTTTACTACCCAGCCAAACCTAGCCACAGTCGCTGACCACTGGGCGCAATGCAGACTGGGCGAAACGGCGCGCAATGGGTTTTTCTCACCGTGAGTTTTACTAGCCCACAAGACAGACATGTGGGACCTGAGGCTTCGCAGGCCCACACGTGAGCGGGTGAGTGAGAGGCTGCCACACGGCACAACGGGGGGACTACGGGTTGAGAATCGCAAAGTAGCGATCCCTTTTTGTAAAGTTACCCTTGAGGCTGACATGTGGGGTTCGGAAGGGGCGCGGGTTAAGCCAGCAAAAGGGGGGGGGGAATTTGCAAAGTGCCCAGCGACACTGTTTTTCTTCCCAAGTTTCTGTCGGAACTGTCGGTCGACGGCACGCGGTGCAGCTAGGGCTCGAGCCCGCGATCTAGGGCGCGCGCGCGGAGGGCGGAAGCCACTGCGGCGGCTCAGGGTTGTTGGAGGGACAGGGGAGCGCGGCCAGGTGAACCTACTGCGGCGCACAGCGAGCAGAAGCACGCGCATGCCGGCACACAGAGCGCGCTCGACAAAAAGTCCAGCGAGAGCAGGAAGCCAAGGTGAGAAGGGAGGTGTCTGGGAGGTAGGGTGGCTCACCGTGAGGCTGTCGGAGGTGTTGGATCGGGCCGGGGAGCGACGGATCGGCGACGTTGCAGGGAGCCGGAGCTAGGGTTTCTCACGGGCGACATCGGCGTGCAGCGGGTCGGGGCTTCTCCTCTTCGGTGCCGTGTACAGGGGCGATGCAGGGGTGGTCCTCGGTCTTCCTCGACGGCCCACGCACCACGCCCGCCTCCTCGCTGCTGCGGTGGAAACGATGCTGACGGCGGTCGCCGGAGAGGGGAGAGAGAGGTTGGCGGTAGGTGGGGAAGCAGAGGGGAAGGGTAGTGCCCTGGGTGGATCTAGGGAAGTCACGCGGTTCAGGGGAGGTAGATAAGGACAGAGGGAGGGGTGCCGCGGGGTTCGGTGGAGAAAAAGGTGGCTCGGCCACCTTTCTCCTCCTTCTCCCTCACATGCTCGGCCAGGCACAGCAGGGGCGAGGGGCTGCAGCTGGGGGCCAGGGCGAGGACTGAGAGGTGGGCCTGGCTTGCGGGGACCTGCTTGCAGCGAGAGAGAGAGAGGGGAACCGAGAGGGGAGGGGTAGATGGCATGGGGGTGTCGAGCAAGGGAGGCTTGGGCTAGGGTTAGATTGGAGGGCATGGCTCGGCATGGGGGTGTAGCCAGGTGGTGGTGGCCAGGTTAGGAAGGGAGGGGAGGGGTAGATGGCATGGAGCCTAGCTAGGAGGGAAAAGGGATTGGTTAGGGTTTGGGTTTTACGTTAGTTAGAGAGAGGGAAAGAGAGAGATGATTAGGGCAAGCTAGAAAACATAAGAGGGTTTAGACTAGGATTAGATGTGATGTGAGAAGGTTTAAGTAGAGTTTTTGGTGTAGAAGGGTTATTCAAAAATTAAACACAAGTTTTCAAAGAATTCCAAAACCAAACTCTCAGTGAAGCAACTAGAAGAAGAAGAACATGTGGAATGGACATGATGCATGGGATGTGGAGGTTTTGGAGGTGAGATAGGGTGAGGGATAGAGGGTGGTTCCAAAATTAAGAGAAGAGAGGGGGAGAAAATAAGTTGGACCATGGGTAAAATACCCATGCCCCACTCAAAGCCAAAATAGAACCAAAGAAAATAGAAAGAAAGGTGACCTTGCATGGCCCATGCATACTCATTAAATGCCATGTTTAATCTTGTGAAACAAAATAAAATCTCATGGCCTTGATTCACATGCATTCCAAAAATATAGATCTAGGACCAACACAAAAGAATTAAAAGGGTGTTCCATGTGGGGTAGATGGAGATGCTCAAATTTGAATATAATTAGGAAATTCTTGTGTGTATATTGCACTAGGTGTATAATATCCTCCATAATATTCCAACATGAGCAACTATTCCAAAACAATCCATATGGAAGCTATAAAAAGGGGGTACCACTCACAAGGCATGCAAATGTGGCTCCACATATCAATACTGTGAAAGTAACATGATGCTAGTGTGAGAGCATGTGGAAATAGAAGTGGATCCATCCCAACCCACATGAGCTAGAGGTAAAACCAAATGAAATGCAAAGCTCACATATAGTTGGATGGTGGGATTATAGGGTGGTGACAAGAAAGGTGGTGGAGTTAATAAAAGATATGCCCCCAACTCAACTTGGGCGTCAAGCACTTATCAAGAACCAAATACAACATATCAAGAGGAAAATACAATTAATAATGCATATGAGATAAGAACCAAAAGAAGAAGGGTTTTATATGATGCTCAAATGCAATGTGGCATGATGACATGAGCATGATATAATGATGATGCAACAATTATGTGTAGGAAGTAGCATTTTATTATTAGATCATGTAGCATTACAGATGTTAGACAGATGAGATGCTACAACTCTCCCCCACTAAACATGAATCTCGCCCCGAGATTCTAGGAAGAAGAAGACACGAAGAGGGTAGGATACTTGGCACAAAGCTCATCCTCGCGTTCCCAAGTGGCTTCATCAACGGAATGGTGCGACCACTGCACCTTGCAGAACATGATGGACTTGTTGCGAGTCCTTCTTTCTGCGACTTCTAGGATTTTTATGGGGTGTTCTTGATAAGACAGATCTTCTTGGAGATTAATGAGTTCATGGTCCATGGTCCTGCCGGGATCCTTGAAGCACTTCTTGAGTTGAGAGATATGGAAAAGATCATGGACCTTGAGTTTTTCAGGGAGCTCAAGTGCATAAGCGACTTCTCCTCTTCTTCCACGAACTTTGAAAGGACCGATGTATCTAGGAGCCAGCTTTCCTTTGATACCAAACCGGTGCGTGCCTCTCATGGGAGTGACACGAAGGTAAACGAGATCACCAGGGACATACTCCATGTCTGTGTGCTTTCTGTCATAGTTGCTCTTCTGGCGACTTTGAGCAACCTTTAGATTTTCAAGAATGATGTGAACCTTCTCCTCCGCTTGAGTTACAATGTCGGGGCCAAACAATGTTCTTTCACCTGCGCCCAACCAACCAATCGGAGTTCTGCATTTGCGTCGATAGAGAACCTCAAATGGTGCCATCTTTAGACTTTTCTGGAAGCTGTTGTTGTAAGAGAACTCAGCATAAGGAAGACATTCTTCCCACTTCATGCTGAAAGAGATAACGCAAGCACAAAGCATATCTTCCAGAATCTGATTGATCCTTTCAACTTGTCCTTGCGACTGAGGGTGGTAAGCTGTGATGAAGTTCAATTTTGTTCCCAAAGCATTTTGGAAACTTCCCCAGAACTTGGAAGTGAAGATGCTTCCACGGTCTGAGCTGATCTCAAGAGGAACCCCATACAGAGAGACAATTCTGTTGATATAGAGCTCAGCCAACTGAATTGCAGAAATTGTTTCCTTGACGGGAAAGAAGTGAGCCACTTTAGAAAGCCTGTCGATGACAACAAAGATTGCATTGTTGCCCTTCTGCGACCTTGGAAAACCAGTTATGAAGTCCATCTCTACTTTCTCCCATTTCCATTCTGGAGGCTTCAATGGTTGTAGAAGACCGGAAGGTTTCTGATGAACAGCTTTAACTCTGCGGCAGACATCACACTCCGAGACATACTTGGCACAATATCGTTTCAACCCAGGCCACCAATACTGTGTTTTCAAGCCGATGTACATCTTAGTGCTGCTAGGGTGGATAGAAAGAACAGAATCATTCGCCTCCTTAAGAACTTGCTCTCTCAATCCTGGGTCGTTCGGAACGAACATTCGGTGTTCAAAGAATAGAGCTCCTTGATCATCGACGTGGAAGGACTCATACCTCAGCAGCTGAATTTTGGAAATGATGTTTTTGGCGTAAGCATCTCCTCGCTGACTAGCACGAATCTTTTCTTCCAAGAGAGGAGTTGCCAGAAGATTCAGAAGATACCCTTGATCCACAATTTCAAGGTTGAGTTGGCAGAATTCCTCGCACAAGAGAGGCTGTTGTTCTTCCACCATGAGGTTATTGACATAAGCTTTTCAACTGAGAGCATCGGCCATCACATTAGCTTTGCCAGGAGTGTAGTTGATGGTCAAATCGAAATAATTAATTGCTTCAATCCACCTCCTCTGACGAAGGTTGAGATCCGACTATGTGAAGATATACTTCAGACTCTTGTGATCAGAAAAGATCTCACAACGGTTGCCAAGCAAGTAGTGCCTCCATACTTTCAAAGCAAAGACAACTGTTGCGAGTTCGAGGTCATGTGTAGGATGGTTGATCTCACGCATCTTCAACTGTCGAGAGGCATAAGCAACAACTTGTTTTTCTTGCATAAGGACCGCACCCAATCCTTGCAAGGAGGCGTCACAGAATATCTGGAAAGGCTTTGATGTATCTGGAGGAATCAAGACTGGTGTGGAAGTGAGCTTCTTTTTGAGTGTTTCAAAGCTTGCTTGACATGCAGGAGACCAAAAGTATTTCTTGCCTTTCTTGAGGAGATCGGTAAGAGGCTTCGCAATCTTCGAGAAGTTCTGAACGAAGCGACGACAGTAACTAACCAAACCAAGGAAACTCCGGACTTCTTTGAATTTTTTGGTGGAAGCCAGTCAACAATTGTCCGAACAGTTTCTGGGTTGACGGCAATGCCCTTGGTAGAGATGACGTGACCAAGGTAGGTGACTTCAAGCAGCCGGAACTCACACTTGGAGAACTTTGCATACAAACGGTTCTCACGAAGCTTGTTTAAGACACACTGAAGGTGTTCTTCATGTTCTTCCTTTGACTTAAAATAGACTAGGATGTCATCCAGATAGACCACAACAAACTTATCAAGATACTCCATGAAAACCGAGTTCATAAGCCTCGAGAAGGTGGCAGGTGCGTTGGTGAGACCGAAAGACATGACCGTGTACTCGTACAGGCCATAGCGGGTGGTGAAAGCTGTTTTGGGAACATCTTCCTTGCGGATCTTGATTTGATGATATCCACTTCTCAAATCAAGCTTAGAGAATACCACAGCTCCAGCTAGCTGATCGAAGAGATCATTAATCCGCAGAAGGGGATATTTATTCTTGATGGTTTTAGCATTGAGAACCCGATAGTCGACACAAAGTCTACCAGTCCTGTCTCGCTTCTTCACAAAGATGGTTGGGCTACCCCAAGAAGAAGTACTGTGCTGAATGAAACCCAACTTCTCTTGTTCATCAAGCTGACATTTGAGTTCAGCCAATTCAGCAGGACCCATTTTATAAGGCCGCTTGGAGATAGGAGCGGTTCCTGGTTCAAGCTCAATCACAAACTCGACCTCACAATCAGGAGGCATACCTGGCAACTCTTCAGGAAAAACATCTAGGAACTCACAGACCACCGGATTACTCTGAATAGCTTCCATAGCATCATCATTCAGAGTCGCCAAAGATAAAAGCTAAATAGAAGGAGTCGGACTTGGAGAATAGACTATATGGCCTTCAGGAATTTTCAAAGAAACCGAGCGTTTAGCACAATCAATCACAGCTGCATTTGCTGTTAACCAATCCATGCCCAAGATAACATCAATTTCAGAATTGCCCAGAATTATTAAGGAAGCCGAGAACGAAGAACCACCAATCTCAATTTGATTGCCATGGCTGATTTTAGAAGATGCCATTGTTGCTCCAGGAGAAAGGACCATTAAACGTTTAGGGAGAGGCTCCATTGCTAACTCATTCTCATTTGCAAACTTGTGAGAAACAAAAGAATGCGATGCACCAGAATCGAACAAAACTCGTGCAGGAACTGAGTTAACGGAAAGCGTACCAATCACAACTCCAGGTGCATGCTCGACTTGAGCGACGTTGGCACAGTTGGCACGAGCAACTGTAGACCCGGGCTTGGTGTTGATGTTAAGATCCCGCGGTGGAGGTGCACGAACCCTAGAAGGACTTGCCGCAGGTCTTGGAGGTGGTGGAGGAAGAGCTTTGTTGTTCATGGGACAACTCCAGTGTTGTTGCCCGAACCCCTCGGAAACCCAAGATCTCCTTCCCGGATCCGAAGACCGACCCGATACGCGGACCCGACAAGATCTTCGCGACGACAAGATCGACACCGACCAGGGCGAATCCTAGCTCCGAGACGGACCCAGGGTTTGCGACAATGGTTGTAAACGACTGGGAACCCGAAAATGTGACTGGGCTTGTCGATACCGCTGAAACATTCCGCATTCTTAAACAGTACAGGTGCTCCTCGCACAATCTTAAATAAAGCAGTAAAGCATGGCATAAGTACAAGATAGTAATAAAGCCCCAAACTAGTTTGTGGCCCCAAGAAATAGAAATGAATAAAGCTCTGGCTCAGGGGGGTCCATAAGGCCTCCCGGATGTGGATAGTGCGAATAGTCAAGGAACATGAATCAAGTATTCGGGGTCCTATGGGACACAAGTGAGCATGAAAAACCAAATAATAGATATTGCTCACCGGTGCCTCTTTCATTAGTTATCCCATTACTACTCAGGTTAAGTTGTTTATGTACCCTCGTTATCCATCAGACTCTCACATACCCTACACATGCTGTTCTACGACCCGCATGGCTCAAACAACTCCTGTAGTAATGGCTCATGGGATGGAGGAACAAGCTTCGGTGGGGTTTGAAAAGTAAAGGCTATGTAGTACTTGGGATTCAATTTAATGCAATCGTGACTCAATGATGCAAGACTAAGATAGAGGTAATAGGTACTATATGTATGCAAGCATGTGGTAGTGCTTGCCTGGCAGCTCAGTTGAAGCGAGAGAGGGATCTGGGTAGTACTCCCGGGATTCCTGATATTTCCCCTGCTCGGTGTCTATTCGAAGAAGAACCAAACAAACAAGGGCCAACATAAATAAAGTGCACAAGCATATGAATTAAAATGCGACAAGCAAACAAGCATGCCATGATGAATGATGCACAATTTACATGGCATCCCGCTAAAACCACTACTAGAAAATCGCGTTGTTTTTGTGCATTGCATCGTCATGACCGCATGCTCATGTCGTTATGCCACATTGCATTTGAGCATCGCATCATCAGGCATGGTTTTTGTCTAAACTATTTTCGGAAAGCCTGGTTTTGTTTTCTAAGCGTCCCGTCTTTATTTTCAAATCAAACCCGGGCTTATCCGGAATATTTTGTTTCGTCTACCAACGGATTTCAAAAGCCTCGTTTTAAATAATAAAATATTTATTTTATTTTTAGGGGGCAGCCAAACCGGGCTGAGCCGACCCGGCGGGCCACCCCCAAACCCTATCTAAAACGCCCTAGCCTAACCCTAACCCAACTCATCTCCCCTACCCTCTCCCCAATCTCCATACCCCGCCGCCATCCACCACGCCTGCAGCGCGCGTGCCTGCATGTGCCCCGCGCCAACTCCTGCTGCCGCAGCTGGTCCACCACCTGCCCCTGCTCTCAACCGTGCCTGTCACGATCGCCACCGACCACCTCGTATCGCACGCGGGACTCCCGTACACCTACCTGCTTGATCCAGGCCCCACCACCCACCATCCCATCGACCCGACCACCTCGGATCTCCCCACCACGTGGCCCACCCCGACCCCACCTGCCGTTTTCCGCCCCGTCCTCGGTTCCACCACCCCTGGACACGCCTCTCCACCCCGCGCCAACGCCTCGGTCCCACTCCCACCCCGCGTGCCCGTCCGCTCCTATCGCAACCCCCGACCCAATCCCGCACGCCCCCGATGCCCTGGACCCACCCCTGCGATGCCGCCCCAATTCCCCACCTACCCGCGCCTCTCCCGTCGATCTCCACCTCGACAACCGCCGCCCCAGGTCTCCTCCTCTCCGTCGGACCATCGTCCTCCTGGCCCCGGCCGCCGTCCTGCACGCCAGCGACCTCGGCCGCGTGCGCCTCCTTCCTCGTCGCGGACCCCCCTCGCCCTAACCGCCTCCCTCGCCTGCAGAGCGCCGCGGCCCCAGGAAACCGTCGGCGGCCTCCTCGCTGCCCCTCTCGCCGGCCTTCCTTGCTGCATCCGGCCGCGCCGCCACCGTCGACCCCGCCTCCGATTCCGGACGCCCCACCTGCACGTCCTCGCTTGGCACCCTCTGCCTACTGGACCGCCGCCGGAGCCCCACGCCCTGGGCCTATGTCGTTGGCCGCGACCTCCTCGCCGTCTCCCCCTGCAGGTGCTCGCCCCTCCTTGCGGCCACAGCCCGTGCGACCCTGCCCGCGTCCGGTACGCACCGTCGGCCTCGTCCGTCATCGCCTATGTCCCCGCCACCATGCGCACCGCACCCCTCGCGAGCTTCTTGTTCGCCATCCGCGCCTCCTCCCCGACCTCGAGCTCCGTACAACGGCTGTCATCGTCAACCCCGAAGCTGCCAAAGCCAGCCGCCGCCTCAAGTTCTGCTCCGCGGTGTCTCGTTCGAGCTCGCCCTCAAGGTGTTCGACTCTGTGCCTCTACTAGTCCTTCGGGTTAAAACATCGTGGGATTGATGTTGCTGTTGCTATACAAGTGAAGTCCCCCGGGTATGTTAAAACGTGGTGCAAATGGTGTTGTTGTTTATGAAGACCCCATGTTAATGTGGATGTTCACCTCCCAAGTGTCAAGATCTACTACACGAAGTAGATGACCACGACCCTGATCCGCAGATTCGATGACCCGAAGATTCCCTCGTCGGAACGCCAAGTACTTCTTCTCGGAGCCGAACCCGAAGGTTGTCGTGGTGGAACACCAAGGACTCCTACCCGGACCCGATGACCGCCAAGATCGCCACACGGAACGACAAGCGCTTCATCTTGGAGCACCAAGTCCTTCTTTCCGGATGCGAGATCGTTCCCCCGCCGAACCCTGTCGAACCCCGAACATCCCGGAGCCAAGATCTTCCGAACCTAGATGTGTGACACCTTTCTAAGCCCCTATTTTTTATAAATGAAATACAAACTTGTTGCATATTAAATTGGGCGTGCTTGCATACATCTCATCATGTGGGTTTGGGGCATTATGCCGATTCACCTCATAACTAAATATGGAGTCTATATGCGGGCTATTCTAGTCTTATTCCGGACTCCATTTAAATAGGTGTAGCGAACCGATGGCATGCTCTGCCTTGTTAAGACAACATTTAAATTGCGGGGGTTCTAAACAACTTGAACCATATAATCATTTGTTGGGACCACGTTTCCGCTTAATATTGCCTAATTGCACCGCATCTTGCCATGCCATGCATCATATCATAATCATGCCGGATCTTCTGCCGTCGTATTAAATATTGCATCCGGTGTTTCTTCTAGTGTTTGCTTCTTCGCGGATTAGGCCGATGAGTGGATGCGAGTATCGACAAGTTCTCCGGATATGATCCGTCGGCAGTGTTTTCCCAGGCGAGCATCTATCCCCCTTCTACCTATTTTGCATTTATAGTCTTTATTTCCTCCTGTTGATCTATTGCTATCCGTATTGCGATGCTTTAGTTTCCGTGCACCATTTATATTCCCCGCAGCCTCTATATTGCCTTGGACACATCCTATTGCCTGTTGTTTGATAGATAGTCGGCCTTTGCGTGTCGTAGTCGCTTGCTTAAGTGCTGCTCCACGTCGTTGTTGTTCCATCATTGTTGGGAGGTTAGCACATGCTAAATGATGGAGATGCTTAACGGTGGAGATGATCATGGCTTACATTATAACTTGTTAATTAAAATGCTGGAAATAGATATAATGCAGAGCCACCGGTGGGTAATAGTCAATATTTGGTTTTTAACCGCCCACTTGTGTCCACCTAGGACCCGAGTTCTTGACACCTGTTCCGAGATCGAGCGCGCTAACCACAGGTGGGGTGTGTGGGCACCCCCATCGGCTTACTACCTGATTTCAAAGTATTGTACCGGGGGCCACAAGTAGTTTGGGGCTTTATTACTATTCTATACTTATGCCATGCTTTACTTCTTTATTTAAGTTTGTGCGTGGAGCACCTGTACTATTTAGGATGTGGAATGTTTTCGCGGTATCGAAAAGCCTAGTCACACTTTTGGGTTCCCAGTTGTTTACAGCCATTGGCACAAACCCTGGGTCTGCCTCAGAGCCGTCCTACTTCGTTGTGGGTAGCTTAGTGGGGTGGCCCCCCATGTACTTGCTTTGGGTCTGGGAAACGTCGTGACTTAGGCCATGCCGACATACCGATGGGTGTATGTTAATTGATCTGGCAAAAAGGGTCGAAGTGCGTGTGGATACTTTGGTGCACCCCTGCAGGGTTAAATCTTTTCGAAAAGCCGTGCCCGCAGTTATGGACGACTTGGAGCACAGTTTCTCGATCATAGACAACTATAACTAAAGGGTTGTTGTTATAATATGACTTGTACCTGAGATGACTAGTAAGTTGGACAACCACCATGGAATGAATGAATAAAACTACCAACTGTGTGGGTTTTCGCGGCATGGCTTCCTCGTCTGGTCTCGAGGGGGAAATACCAGGATGGGTATGTTTGGTGGTAGTATCAGGTTGGTCCGGAATAGGTCTCTCTTATCCCTCTCTAATAGGCGACAATTCTATTGAGTCTCTATAGGTTATTTAGTGCATGCTTCGCTGCCGCTTTAGCCCACCATACCTGTGTAGGCGAGAGCCGCCGAATTCTTGCCTCGCCATGTACTGGCCTCAGTACTGACGCTCCTATTTTTCCTTTGCCCTTTGTCGGCACCCCTTTTGTTTTAGCAGGTTTGAGATCGACGTCGTTAGCAGGGTTACCCTTCCGGCTTGGCCTCGGCAGGGTTATGGACGCCATTGGTTATTCTTCAGGGCTCTTAGCCCCATTTGCATCTTGTCCGTAGTCGGACGCTCTATCGTCTTCAAGGTGATTTGGATCTTTGCATTGTATATCTATATTCTTGACTCGTTGATTCACTGTTGTATATATATCTGTTCTGTGGGTCCCATCGAGGACTGTTGTGTAATGGTATTACTTAGTTTTCCACCAGCACGAAAGTGCCTGTTGGGCGTCCTTGAATCGTTTCTATGCGGGTTTGGCGGAAAGGGCTAAAACTTGCATAGGGCCGATTTGAGGGTGTTACAGAGTGGTATCAGAGGTCAGCAGTTGCGATACCCCACAAGTCCAGCCTGTAGGATAATCTAGCTAACGGTCGATATAGAGTGCCAAAACTATTTTTGCAAAATCGGTTGGATAGATATGATTAGGTCTGCTTTTACTCCTTATGCCTCTGTTGTTGTCCTCTTACCTCGGCGTGTTTTGAATCTACTCTCTTATCTTCTCTTCGAGTCCAGGAATTCTCGTGGTTGGGTTTTCTGTCGTACCTTCAGGGTTTCGCTTCCTTCTTTGGTAACGGTGCTTCTACATCCGGTCTTCGTAATATCTCAGGAATCCTTCATCTGTTGTACCACTCTTTGTTCCTTGTTTGTGCCCTCCGGTGTTTTCCCGATGCGACGACATCATCTACGTCAGATCCGATGAGACCCTGCATCACTCCTTTGTTTCAGCACCTCGATTGTCGAGATCTTCAGTCTAATTCCAAGAATGGCTGCATGCTTTTCTACTGAATGCGCGGAGTAATAGTTTGGATGCTTGATGGATTGGCCCCCATGCCAACTACTCAATCTATTTGCTCTTGTACATTGAAGTGGATGAGAATGCATCGGTTCTCTCTTTCTATCGAAGCTAGAGGTGGCTTTATTTGTGGATGCCTTTATCTTCGTCCTTTGTTTTCGGAGTGTTCTCTCGACGATCCCGGACAACGACCTCTTGTTAGTGGTGTCGCGCGGATCTACATGAAGCGTGAAGGTTCAGATCACCGGCCTTCTTCCCGGTACCATGAGGCGGATCTAGAGGGCAAGATCCTTAGTTAGTGGTGTCGAATTGTGGCATGCCGCTAAAACCACTACTAGAAAATCGCGGTGTTTTTGTGTTGCGCATCATCATGACTGCATGCTCATGTCATCATGCCACCTTGCATTTGAGCATCGTCATGTCATCTTGCATTTGTCTGCATAAAACTATTTTCGAAAAGTCTAGTTTTGGTTTTCTAAATACCCCGTCTTTATTTCAAATCAAAACGCCGGGCTTTTCCGGGTCTTTTATTTTGTCTAAAAACTAATTGCTTTTAAATAAAATTTGTTATTGTTTTTAGGGGGCAGCCGAACCAGGCCCGACCCGGCCCATCCGGCCACCCCCAACAGCAAAGCAAACCCTAATCCTACCCCAGTCGCCAACCCCCACATGCCCAAAAACCCAGCCCCACCTCTTTTCCCGCCCACTCCCTTCCACCCCGCTGCCACATGGCCCAGCCTCCACCTCACTCCAGCCAACCACCAGCCGCCACCTCCCCTTACACCCGCCACCTCACCGGTGGACACACACACACCCACACCACACACACCCGGCCCCGCGCCCACCTGGTCGCCACCTCCTCCCTCTCTCTCCACTCCACCGACACGACCCACCGACCCGGTCCCACCCGACGCGCCCCGGCCCGAGAGCACCCCACCTACCCCGCGCCTCTCCCCTCGCACACGTCCCACACGACGCCTCTCCTTAATCCCCTCCCAACCACCGCCGCCGCGGGCCCCCACCTCGCCGCCGTTGCCTCCATCTCGCCTCACCAAGCCGCCACCTGGACGCGCCGTCGCGCCCTCTCTGCTCTGCCTCGTCTCACCAGGACCACCTGTCACCGTGGAATCCCTGCCCCGGCTCTGCGCCGCCATCCCCGTCGCCCTCGCGCCGCCTCCTCCACCTCGCAGCCGCGAGCCCTGGTTGCCCTCGTACTCCTCGCCCCGCCAGGCGTCCCTGCGTGACTCCCCCCGAGCTCCTCGCGCCCCGCTGTACCTCGCCGGCATCCTCACGAGCGCCTCCGCCGCAGGCCTCCCCCGTACGCTGTTGCCTACTCGTCTCTGCAGCGGCACCGCCGCCCGGCCCTCGTCGACCGCCGGCCGTACGAGCCCGTCCTTTTCCGCCTCTGGCCGCCTGTGCCACCTTGTGCTCCTGCGCGTCGGCCGCCCGCGACCTCCCCAAGTGCCGCCTTCCTTTGTGTCCCAGTGTCGTCGAGGTCCCCGCAGAGCCTCTGCCCTGCTCTGTTTGCTGTTCTGCAGGTCCCCGTCGCATGTATGTGCATAGTGGGCACCCGAAGACCAACATGTGGTTGGCTTTATTCGCAAACCATGTCCTTGCCAAGTCCAACCCCGGCGTGTCGTGTCTGTGTACCGAGCTGCTGCTACGAAGATTTTGTGAAGAACCATGGAACCTCAAGATCTTCACCACTAGAAGTGTTCCGCCAAGATCCACTCCCCGGAACCGCCATGACCTACTTCATGGATTCCGGAGTCGAGACCCGAACCCACACCCCGTCGAACCCCAAGACCTTCTTCAAGGACCCTAAGACCGATCCGGAGAGCCAAGGCCTTTGACACGGAACCGACAAGACCTCCTTCCTGGAACATCAAGATCTTTTGGCACTGGGACCCAAGACCGACACCGTCACCCGCGGACTACGACAAGACCGTCCCAACCCACCAAGTTTGCCTACCCAGACACCGTGCGACAAGATCTACTTCGCGGATTCCGAAGACTCCCGGACGCCAAGATCGCCCACACGGAACGTCAAGTTCTTTATCCCGAACGCCAAGACCGACCCGATACGCGAACCCGACAAGAACTTTGTGACGACAAGATCGACACCGACCAGGGCAAATCCGATGCGCCCCGACGCCAAACCAAGTCCTTCTTCCCGGAACGCCAAGCTCTCCTTTTGTTGTTTTGAGTAGTAGTAGTCCTTTGTTTCCCGGAGTGTTCTCTCGACGATCACGGATAACGACCTCTTGTTAGGGGTTTCGCGAGGATCTACATGAAGCGTGAAGATTCAGATCGCCGACCTTCTTCCCGGTACCATGAGGCAGATCTCGAGGGCGAGATCCTTTGTTAGTGGTGTCGAATTGTGGCATCCCGCTAAAACCACTACTAGAAAATCGCGTTGTTTTTGTGCATTGCATCATCATGACCACATGCTCATGTCATCATGCCACAGTGCATTTGAGCATCGTCATCATCATGCATTTGTTGTCTGAAACTATTTTTGAAAAACCCTATTTCTGTTTTTAAATACCTAGCCTTTATTCAAATACAAAACCCGGGCCTCCGGAATATTTTGGTTTGTCTAAATACGGTTTGCAAAAGCCTCGTTTGAAATAATAAAATTTTATATTATTTTTAGGAGGCAGCCCGCCAGGCCCGAAAGCCCGGCTGGCCACCTCCAAACCCTAGTCTAAAAATATCTAGTCCTAATCCTACCTACCCCTAATCCCACCTAGCCCGCTGCCCCGTACCGCACCGACACGCACACATCGCCCTCATCCCGCCCTGTACACACACGCCTACCCCCCAGCGACCCGGTCCAACCCAGTGGACAGCCACGCCCCACACCCTGGCCATCGCACTCCCCACCTACCGCGCCTCCTCTTGCTGGCCCGTTTCCCCACGCCACCTGACGCCCCGACCACCCCCACCTGACCCCGCCAGCCCAGGCCCAGTCCCGCTGACCCCGTCCTCTCTCTGCCTCACGCACGAGATGCTCCATCCCCATCCCTTCGTCGCCACCGACCGCCGCCAGCAGCGTAGAGCCCGCCGTCCGCCACCATGGCACCGCCCTGGACCACGGCTGCCACCACGGGCGCCCCTCACCTATGTCTCCGGCCCCGCCCTTCCCTGACCTCGTTTGCGTCCTCCCTGTGCCTCGTCGCCGAGCGCCGCCCGGTCGCGGACCCCGCCTCTCTTCCGAGCAGCCGCAGGCCACCTCTGCAGCGTGCTGCTCAGACTTCCTCCACTCCTTCCCACCCGCCAGGCCGTCGACCGCCTCGCCGGCCACCTCTGCAAGCGCCTCCCTCTTTGTCCCCTGCCTGCCGATCCTCGCGTCAACGAGCCGCCGCCAGCCGCTCGTCGTCGGCCCGACCTCCGTCTTCCTCCCCGCGGCCGCGACACCGTGTCGCCCGGCCACCTCAACCGGCCGAGCTTCCTTTCGAGCATGCCATCATCCTCCCCCTGCGCCGGAATTCCTCCTCTGCCCAAGTTCGCCGTCTGCGCCCTCCCCTGCAGAACCGTGTCCGGCCGCGCGTCCTCGTCGTCGGTGTCTCCCTGTGTCGCGCTGCACGGTCCTCGCCAGCAAGCGTCGCCGTGTTCCATGCACTTGGCTCCGCCCTGCTCCTGCATGTCCATGTCTCAAACCGCACCGACGCGGTTCAGTGCTCTAGCCGGCACACTCAAGTCTGTCTCCTTGTTTTGGTTCATGTACTAGCTCGTCACTCAAAGTGCCCCATTTCGTGGGTAGGAGATTTGACTTCCTCTGTAGTACATCGATGCCAAGACAGCCTCATGCAGGTGGTGTTCCCGATTCCACGAGCGTCCCTGCATCTCGCTGCTGCATGTTGCCCTGCTAGCATGTGTGCATTTTTCGATGTCCGTGGTTTGTTAATCGTGAGTGTGCTACCGCAGGTTACCATGAGTTCTCCGAGTCTCTACTGTTGTAGTCCAAGACCAGGATGAAACTCTGTTGATATGGCGTGCACAAGTTCCTCCTTGTTTTCCCTTGGAACCGAGTACCACCGCAAAGATCTTCTGAAGGTGATTCGACAAATGTTCGGTGCAAAAATCTTTCTCGTCGACAATGCGCCCGAAGATCTTCATGACGGATGCCAAGAACTCCTTCCTGGATTGGCAGACTGAGGCCCCGAAGATCCCCGAAAACTGAACCCGAACCCTCGGAACCCCAAGATCGTCGAACCCTAATGTGATCCCCTATCCGAGACCCTTATATTTTATAATATATGACATTATCCAATGTTGCGTACTAATTGTCATACGTGCATGCATATTGTGGGTGTTTGGGGCTATTTCGAGGTTTTGCCTAAATTAAATATGGAGTCTATATGCGGGATATCTTTGTCTTATTCCAGATTCCATTTAAATTGGTGTAGCGAACCGATGCCATGTTTTGTCTGGTTAATACAACATTTAATTTGCGGGGTAGATAAACAACTTGAACCGTTTAATTAATTATCGGGACCCCGGTTTCGCTTAATACTGCCTAATTGCACCGCATCTGAATCATATCATAATCATGCCGGATCTTCTGCCGTAGTATTAAATATTGCATCTGGTGTTTCTTTTAGTGCTTTGCTTCTTCGCGGATTAGGCCAATGAGTTGATGCGAGTATCGACAAGTTCTCTGGATTTGAACCTTCGACAGTGTTTCCCAGGCGAGCATCTCTTCCTCTTCTACCTATTTTGCATTTATAGTCTTTATTTCCTCCTGTTGATCTATTGCTATCCGTGTCGCGATGCTTTAGTTTCCGTGCACCAGTTATATCCCGTGCAGCTTCTATATTGCCTTGGACACCTCCTATTACCTGTGTTTGGTAGATAGCAGGCCTTGCGAGTCGTAGTTGCTTGCTCATGTGCTGCTTTGCGTCGTTGTTGTTCCACCGTTATTGGAAGGTTGACACATGCTTAATGGTGGAGATGCTCAATGGTGGAGATGTTCATGACTTTAAATACAACTATTAAAATGCTAGATATAACTAATGCAGAGGCATCAGTGGGCAATAGATGTTATTTGGTTCTTGCACGCTCACTTGTGTCCCGTAGGACCCCGAGTACTTGATACCTGTTCCTTGATTTTTTCGCACTATCCACATCCGGGAGGCCGTGGACCCCCCCTGAGCCAGAGCTTGATTCATTTCTATTTCTTGGGGCCACAAGTAGTTTGGGGCTTTATTACTATCCTGTACCTATGCCATGTTTATTGCTTTATTTAAGATTGTGCGTGGAGCACCTGTACTATTTTGGATGCGGAGTGTTTTCGCGGTATCGACAAGCCCAATCACACTTTCGGGTTCCCAGTCGTTTACAGCCATTGACGCAAACCCTGGGTCCGTTCCGGAGCCGGCCAACTTCGTTGCGTGTAGCTTAGTGGGGTGGCCCCCTGAAATATTTTATGAATCCTGTGATCGCTTTGTCGTGAATGCCTCGTTGGGTTTTGAGTTGGTTTTTCCAAGGATGATCGAGTGTGTGTTGCTATTTGTGCACCCCTGCAGGGTAAAACTTTCTGAAAGCCATGTCCGCGGTTATGGACGACTTGGAGTACAGTAGCTCGATCATAGACAAGAATAACTAAAGTAGTGTTATAAATTTGACTTAATATGTGACTAATAATCAGCTCAAGTATAACAGAATGGATATTAAAAATGCCAACAGCTGGTGGATCTGAGTTGTTTCGTGACATGCTATATGCCTAGTAAGTATTGCAACTCCAATGGAATGCGATAAAAGTGCCAACAACTGCTGGGTTTTGGGATTCCTCAGGACAATTATATCTGACTAGTAAATGTTCCAACTACAATGGAATGCTAACTAAAAGTGCCCACTACTTACGCTATCAAGATGACTCATGCTATCTATATCTGAATAGTAAGTGCTGCAACTAAAACAGAATGAGTAAAATTGCCAACCGTGTGAGTTCCTCGGTTTGACTTCCTCGTTTGGTCTCGAGGGGGAAATACCAGGATCGGTATGTTTGGTGTAGTCTCAGGTTGGATCCGAATAGGTCTTTCTTATCCCTCTCTGTTAACCGCCAGTTGTATCGAGTCTCTATAGGTTGTTTAGTGCCGCTGCACTGCCGCTTCAGCCCACCATACCTATGTAGGCGAGAGCCGCCAAATTCTAGCCTCGCCATGTACTGGCCTCAGTACTAACGCTCCTCTTTTTTCCTTTGCCCTTTGTCGGCACCCCTTTGTTTTAGCAGGTTTGAGATCGACGTCGTTAGCAGAGTTACCGTTCCAGCTTGGCCTGGGCAGGGTTATGGATGCCCTTGGTTATTCTTCAGGGCTCTTAGCCCCATTTGCATTTTGTCCATAGTCGGACGCCCTATCGATTTCAAGGTGATTTGGATCTTTGTATTGTATATCTGTATTCTTGACTCGTGGAGTCGTGTTGTATGTATATCTGTTCTGTGGGTCCCATCGAGGACTGTTGTGTAATGGTATTACTTCGTTTTCCACCCGCACGAAAGTGCCTGGTGGGCATCTTTGAATCGTTTCCATGCGGGTTTGGCGGAAAGGGCTAAAACTTGCATAGGGCCGATTCGAGGGTGTTACAAAGTGGTATTAGAGCTCAGCAGTTGCGATACCCCACAAGTCTAGCCTGTAGGATAACCTAGCTAACGGCCGAAGTAGAGTGTCAAAACTATTTTTGCAAAAATCGGTTGGACAGATCTGATTAGGTCTGATTTTACTTCTTACCCCTCTGCTATTCTCCCCTTACCTCTGCGTGTTTTGAATCTCCTCTCTTATCTTTTCTTTGAGTCCAGGAATTCTCGTGGTTGGGTTTCCATCGTACCTTTAGGGTTTCACTTCCTCCTTTGATAACGGTGCTTCTACATCCGGTCTTCGTGCTATTTGGGGAATCCTTCATCTGTCGGACTTCTCTTTGTTCCTTCTCATGCTTTCCGGTGTTTTCCGACACGACGACATCATCTACGCCAGATCTGATGTAGAGCCTGCATCACTCCCTTGTTTCCGCACCTTGATTGTCGAGATCTTCAGTCTGATTCCGAGAATGGTTGCATGCTTTTCTACTGATTGTGCGGAGTAATAGTTTGGGTGCATGATGGATTGGCCCCCATGCTGACTACCCTTTCTATTCGCTCTTGTACATTGAAGTGGGATATACCGCATCTTTTCTCTTCCCCTATCGGAAGTTAGAGGTGGCTTTATTTGTGGATACCTCTACCTTCGTCCTTTGTTTCCCGGAGTGTTCTCTCAACGATCACGGATAACGACCTCTTGTTAGTGGTGTCACGAGGATCTACATGAAGCGTGAAGATTCAGATCGCCGACCTTCTTCCCGGTACCATGAGGCAGATCTTGAGGGCGAGATCCTTTGTTAGTGGTGTCGAATTGTGGCATCCCGCTAAAACCACTACTAAAAAATCGCGTTGTTTTTGTGCATTGCATCATCATGACCGCATGCTCATGTCATCATGCCACAGTGCATTTGAGCATCGTCATCATCATGCATCTGTTGTCTGAAACTATTTTCGAAAAACCCTATTTCTGTTTTCTAAATACCTAGCCTTTATTCAAATACAAAACCTAGGCCTCCGGAATATTTTGGTTTGTCTAAATACGGTTTGCAAAAGCCCCGTTTTAAATAATAAAATTTTATATTATTTTTAGGAGGCAGCCCGCCAGGCCCGAAAGCCCGGCCAGCCACCTCCAAACCCTAGTCTAAAAATATCTAGTCCTAATCCTACCTATCCCTAATCCCACCCAGCCCACTGCCCCGTACCGCACCGACACGCACACATCGCCCTCATCCCGTCCTGTACACACACGCCTACCCCCCAGCGACCCGGTCCAACCCAGTGGACAGCCACGCCCCATACCCTGGCCATCACACTCCCCACCTATCGCGCCTCCTCCTGCTGGCCCGTTTCCCCACGCCACCTGACGCCCCAACCACCCCCACCTGACGCCGCCAGCCCGGGCCCAGTCCCGCTGACCCCGTCCTCTCTCTGCCTCACGCACGAGACGCTCCATCCCCATCCCTTCGTCGCCACCAAACGCCGCCACCAGCGCAAAGCCCGCCGTCCGCCACGATGGCGCCGCCCTGGACCACGGCTGCCACCACGGGCGCCCCTCACCTACTTCTCCGGCCCCGCCCTTCCCTGACCTCGTTTGCGTCCTCCCTGGGCCTCGTCGCCGAGCGCCGCCCGGTCGTGGACCCCGCCTCTCTTCCGAGCAGCCGCATGCCACATCTGCAGCACGCAGCCCGGCCTTCCTCCGGTCCTCCCCACCCGCCAGGCCGTCGACTGCCTCACCGGCCACCTCTACAAGCGCCTCCCCTCTTTGTCCCCTGCCTGCCGATCCTCGCGTCATCGAGCCGCCGCCAACCGCTCGTCGTCGGCCCGACTTCCGTCTGCCTCCCCACGGCCGCGACACCATGTCGCCCGGCCACCTCAACCGGCTGGGCTTCCTTCTGAGCATGCCATCGTCCTCCCCCTGCGTCGGAATTCCTCCTCTGCCCAAGGTCGCCATCTGCGCCCTCCCCTGTAGAACCACGTCCGGCCGCGCGTCCTCGTCGTCGGCGTCTCCTTGTGTCGCGCCGCCCGGTCCTCGCCAGCAGGCGTCGCCGTGTTCCATGCACTTGGCTCCGCCCTTCTCCTGCACCTCCATGTCTCAAACCGCACCGACACGGTTCAGTGCTCTAGCCGGCACACTCAAGTTCGTCTCCTTGTTTTGGTTCCTTTCCTAGATCGTCACTCAAAGTGCCCCATTTCGTGGGTAGGAGATTGGACTTCCTCTACAGTACATCGATGCCAAGACAGCCTCATGCAGGTGGTGTTCCCGATTCCACGAGCTTCCCTGCATCTCGCTGCTGCATGTTGCCTTGCTAGCATGTGTGCCTTTTTCGATGTCCGTGGTTTGTTAACCGTGAGTGTGCCACTGCAGGTGACCATGAGTTCCCCGAGTCTCTACTGTTGTAGTCCAAGACCAGGATGAAACTCTGTTGATGTGGCGTGCACAAGTTCCTCCTTGTTTTCCCTTGGAACGAAGTACCACCGCAAAGATCTTTCGAAGGTGATTCGACAAATGTTCGGTGCAACAAGCTTTCTCGTCGACAATGCGCCCGAAGTTCTTCATGACGGACGCCAAGAACTCCTTCCTGGATTGGCAGACTGAGACCCCGAAGATCCTCGAAAATGGAACCCGAACCCTCGGAACCCCAAGATCGTCGAACCCTAATGTGATCCCCTATCCGAGACCCTTATATTTTATAATATATGACATTATCCAATGTTGCTTACTAATTGTCATACTTGCATGCATATTGTGGGTGTTTGGGGCTATTTCGAGGTTTCGCCTAAATTAAATATGGAGTCTATATGCGGGATATCTTTGTCTTATTCCAGACTCCATTTAAAGTGTTTTAGCAAACCGATGCCATGTTTTGTCTGGTTAATACAACCTTTAATTTGCGGGGTAGATAAACAACTTGAACCGTTTAATTAATTATCGGGACCCCGGTTTTGCTTAATACCGCCTAATTGCACCGCATCTGAATCATATCATAATTATGCCGGATCTTCTGCCGTAGTATTAAATATTGCATCCGGTGTTTCTTTTAGTGCTTTGCTTCTTCGCGGATTAGGCCGACGAGTTGATACGAGTATCGAAAAGTTCTCTGGATTTGAACCTTCGGCAGTGTTTCCCAGGCGAGCATCTCTTCCTCTTCAACCTATTTTGCATTTATAGTCTTTATTTCCTCTTGTTGATCTATTGCTATCCGTGTCGCGATGCTTTAGTTTCGGTGCACCAGTTATATCCCGTGCAGCCTCTATATTGCCTTGGACACCTCCTATTACCTGTGCTTCGTAGATAACAGGCCCTGCGAGTCGTAGTTGCTTGCTCATGTGCTGCTTTGCGTCGTTGTTGTTCCACCGTTATTGGAAGGTTGACACATGCTTAATGGTGGAGATGTTCATGACTTTAAATACAACTATTAAAATGCTAGATATAACTAATGCAGAGGCATCGGTGGGCAATAGATGTTATTTGGTTCTTCCACGCTCACTTGTGTCCCGTAGGACCCCGAGTACTTGATACCTGTTCCTTGATTTTTTCGCACTATCCACATCTGGGAGGCCGTGGACCCCCTGAGCCAGAGCTTGATTCATTTCTATTTCTTGGGGCCACAAGTAGTTTCGGACTTTATTACTATCATGTACCTATGCCATGTTTACTGCTTTATTTCAGATTGTGCGTGGAGCACCTGTACTGTTTTGGATGCGGAGTGTTTTCGCGGTATCGACAAGCCCAGTCACACTTTCGGGTTCCCAGTCGTTTACAGCCATTGACGCAAACCCTGGGTCCGTTCCGGAGCCGGCCAACTTTGTTGCGGGTAGCTTAGTGGGGTGACCCCCTAAAATATTTTATGAATCCTGTGATCGCTTTATCGTGAATGCCTCGTTGGGTTTTGAGTTGGTTTTTCCGAGGTTGATCGAGTGTGTGTTGCTATTTTTGCACCCCTGCAGGGTAAAACTTTCTGAAAGCCGTGTCTGCGGTTATGGACGACTTGGAGCACAGTATCTCGAACATAGACAAGCATAACTAAAGTAGTGCTATAAATTTTACTTAATATGTGACTAGTAATCAGCTCAAGTATAACGGAATGGATATTAAAAATGCCAACAACTGGTGGATCTGGGTTGTTTCGTGACATGCTATATGCCTAGTAAGTATTGCAACTCCAATGGAATGCGATAAAAGTGCCAACAACTGCTGGGTTTTGGGATTCCTAAGGACAATTATATCTGACTAGTAAATGTTCCAACTACAACGGAATGCTAACTTAAAGTGCCCACTACTTACGCTATCAGGATGACTCATGCTATCTATATCTGAATAGCAAGTGCTGCAACTAAAATGGAATGAGTAAAATTGCCAACCGTGTGAGTTCCTCGGTCTGACTTCCTCGTTTGGTCTCGAGGGGGAAATACCAAGATGGGTATGTTTGGTGTAGTCTCAGGTTGGATCCGAATAGGTCTTTCTTATCCCTCTCTGTTAACCGCCAGTTGTATCGAGTCTCTATAGGTTGTTTAGTGCTGCTGCGCTGCCGCTTCAGCCCACCATACCTATGTAGGCGAGAGCCGCCGAATTCTAGCCTCGCCATGTACTGACCTCAGTACTGACGCTCCTCTTTTTCCTTTGCCCTTTGTCGGCACCCCTTTGTTTTAGCAGGTTTGAGATCGACGTCGTTAGCAGGGTTACCCTTCCGGCTTGGCCTGGGCAGGGTATGGACGCCATTGGTTATTCTTCAGGGCTCTTAGCCCCATTTGCATTTGGTCCGTAGTCGGACGCCCTATCGATTTCAAGGTGATATGGATCTTTGTATTGTATATCTGTATTCTTGACTCGTGGAGTCGTGTTGTATGTATATCTGTTCTATGGGTCCCATCGAGGACTGTTGTGTAATGGTATTACTTCGTTTTCCCCCGCACGAAAGTGCCTGGTGGGCGTCCTTGAATCGTTTCCATGCGGGTTTGGCGGAAAGGGCTAAAACTTGCATATGGCCGATTCGAGGGTGTTACAGAGTGGCATCCCGCTAAAACCACTACTAGAAAATCGCGTTGTTTTTGTGCATTGCATCATCATGATCACATGCTCATGTCATCATGCCACATTGCATTGGAGCATCGTCATCATCTTGCATGGATTTGTCTAAAACTATTTTCGAGACGCCTAATTTTGTTTTCTAAATATTCCCGTCTTTATTAAAATTAAAACCCGGGTCTCCGGAATATTTTGTTTCATCTACAAACAGATTTGAAACACCCCATTTTAAACAAATAAAATATTTAATTTATTTTTGGGAGGCAGCCCGCTAGGCCCGAAAGCCCGGCCGGCCACCTCCAAACCCTAGTCTAAAAATATCTAGTCCTAATCCTACCTACCCCTAATCCTACCCAGCCCCTCCACCTCACCCCGGCCAATCACAACTCGCCACCTCACCGCATCCCTCCACCTCACCACTCCCTCTCCCCACCCAGCCGACCCACTCCCCACCTTTTTCCCTCCAGCCACGCCGCCACTCTCTCTCTCTCTCTCTCTCTCTCTCTCTCTCTCTCTCACTTGCCTGGCCCCACTCCCCAGGCCTCCACCTACCGCCGTGGCCCACCTCACCCCACCTGCACGCTACCCCACGCCAGCCTACTACGGTCCTGCCCACCTGGTCGCACGCGCCCACCCCGCTCCCCTGTTTTCCGCGTGGACCCCACCCCCACCACGACGCCCGTGTGACGTGCCCGTCTCCCCCGTTCCTCTCTCCCCGGATCCACCATCGTCGTCGCCTTTTTCTCCACCGCCACCTGTCGCCACCGCCTGTGACCTCGGCGCCTCCTCTCCGCACCGCCGCCACCATCCCCTACCCTGTCATCTCCGCCCTGACCCGGTGCCCCTACGCAGAGAGCGCCTCGACCGCTCATCCTCGACTCCGGCCGGCACCGCTGGCTGCCCTCACCTCCGGCCTCCCTCGCCCTTGTCCCCGCAGCCGGGCCTCATCCTCGACCGCCCCTACCACGCGCCGCCAGGGCCGCCTCCTCCTAGCGCCCGCCTCCGTTTGCAAACCGTGCCGTCGCGGTTGTCCTCCCCGTCGACCGACTCAGCCCGACCTCGCCTGCCGCCTCCTCTACCCCGCGCCACCGGTCCATCCTCGTCGCCCGAGCGTCGCCGTGGGCCCCCACCTCGTCGTCGTCCTCCTGTCCCCGGCTGCGTCCTGCATGCCAGCGACCCCGGCCGCGTGCGCCTCCTTCCTCACCGCGGACCTCCTCGCCTCGGCCACCGTGCCCGCGTCGCCGGGCACTGTCTCCGAGCCGCCCTGCTGCCGCGGCTTCCCCTTGCTGCCACCTCGCCTGCCCCGACCCGACCCGGAAAAGCCGTGTGGACGCACGCCCGTGCTCTGGCCGCAGTCGCGTGCCCCCTGTTTTCCTACAGATGTGCATGCGTGTGTGCATGTCAAGCTTGAAGGACACCTACAGCCGTGCGTGTCCGCCTCTGCTGTGAGATGCTCGAGCCCCTCCCGATGAACAAGATCGACAAGTGACAAGACCTCCAACATCGTCTGTGACGTCGCTGAGGCGCCATTACAGGAGGACCACCGAGAAGATCTCCGATCCGACCCATCGGTTAAGTTTGCCACCGACAAAAGACGGACGACAAGACTCCAACCGGAGATTGGAGGTGATGGTGCCGGTTCGACAAGATCTAATTCATGGAGCCGAAGAATCCCGGATCCGAAGAATGAACCCTGGAGCGCCAAGTTCTTCGACCCCGAAGACCACAAATGCGACAAGTACTCCTTCCTCGCTCCGAAGACCGCCAAGATCGCAACCGGAACGCCAAGTTCTTCTTCCTGAATGCCAAGACCGGCCGATCCGCGGGCCCGACAAGATCTTCACGACAACAAGATCGACCCCGACCAGGGCGAACCCGATGACCCTCCGACGCCAAACCTAGTCCTTCGACAACCTTCGAAGACCGATCCCGTCGAACCGCTCTCCCCGTCGAATCCTGAGTCCGAACCCCGAACCCCCGGAACCCAAGATCTTTCGAACAAGATGTGTGACCCTAAGCCTCTATTTTTATAATATGACATATACCTGTCGCATCATTAAATCATCATGCTTGCATACATGTCGTCTGGTGGGTTGGGCTAAATAGTCGATTCACTTAAATTAAATATGGAGTCTATATGCGGGCTATTCTAGTCTGATATCGGCTCCATTTAAATTTGTGTAGAGAACCGATGCCACGTCTTGTCTTGTTAATACAACATTTAAAATGCGGGGTATCTAAATAACTTGAACCGTGTAATTAATTATCGGGACCCCGGTTCCGCTTAATATAGCCTAATTGCACCGCATCTGTGCCATGCCATACATCATACATGCATCATGCCGGATCTTCTGCCATAGTATTAAAATAGTGTATCCGGTGTTTCTTCTAGTGTTTGCCTCTTCGCGGATTAGGCCGATGAGTTGATGCGAGTATCGACAAGTTCTTCGGATATTGTATCTTCAGCAGTGTTTCCCAAGCAAACATTCTCCCCCTTTCTACCTATTTTGCATTTGTAGTCTTTATTTCCTCCTAATGATCTATTGCTATCCGTGTCGCGATGCTTTCGTTTCTGTGCACCAGTTATATCCCATGCAGCCTCTATATTGCCATGGACACCTCCTAATACCTGTTGTTTGGTAGATAGCTGGCCTTGCGAGTCATAGTTGCTTGCTCAGGTGCGATCTCGTGATGTCGAGTACCACAGTTGTTGGAATGCTGGCAGATGTTTATGGTGGAGTTGATCATGACTTTAAATACAACTATTAAAATGCTAGATATAACTAATGCAGAGGCATCGGTGGGCAATAGATGTTATTTGATTCTTCCACGCTCACTTGTGTCCCGTAGGACACCGAGTACTTGATACCTGTTCCTTGACTATTCGCACTATCCACATCCGGGAGGCCTTATGGACCCCCCTGAGCCAGAGCTTGATTCATTTCTATTTCTTGGGGCCACAAGTAGTTTGGGACTTTATTACTATCATGTACCTATGCCATGTTTACTGCTTTATTTAAGATTGTGCGTGGAGCACCTGTACTGTTTTGGATGCGGAGTGTTTTCGCGGTATCGACAAGCCCAGTCACACTTTCGGGTTCCCAGTCGTTTACAGCCATTGACGCAAACCCTGGGTCTGTTCCGAAGCCGGCCAACTTTGTTGCGGGTAGCTTAGTGGGGTGGCCCCCTGAAATATTTTATGAATCCTGTGATCGCTTTATCGTGAATGCCTCGTTGGGTTTTGAGTTGGTTTTTCCGAGGTTGATCGAGTGTGTGTTGCTATTTGTGCACCCCTGCAGGGTAAAACTTTCTGAAAGCCGTGTCCGTGATTATGGACGACTTGGAGCACAGTATCTCGATCATAGACAAGCATAACTAAAGTAGTCCTATAAACTTGACTTAATATATGACTAGTAATCAGATTGAACTATAACGGAATGGATATTAAAAATGGCAACAACTGGTGGATCGGGGTTGTTTGTTATATATGCCTAGTAAGTATTGCAACTCCAATGGAATGTGATAAAAGTGCCAACAACTGCTGGGTTTTGGGATTCCTCAGGACAATTTATAACTGACTAGTAAATGTTCCAACTACAATGGAATGGTTAATTAAACCACCCACTACTTATGCTTCAGGATGACTCATTCTATCTATATCTGACTAGTAAGTGCTTCAACTATAACCGAATGAATAAAACTGCCAACTGTGTGAGTTCCTCGGTTTGACTTCCTCGTTTGGTCTCGAGAGGGAATACCAGGATGGGTTTGTTTGGTGTTAGCTTCAGGTTGGATCCGACTAGGTCTTTCTTATCCCTCTCTGATAACCGCCAGTTGTATCGAGTCTCTATAGGTTGTTTAGTGCTGCTGCACTGCCGCTTCAGCCCACCATACCTATGTAGGCGAGAGCCGCTGAACTCTAGCCCCGCCGTGTACTAGCCTCAATACTGACGCTCCTATTTTTCCTTTGCCCTTTGTCGGCACCCCTTTTATTGTAGCAGGTTTGAGATCGACGTCGTTAGCAGGGTTACCCTTCCGGCTTGGCCTGGGCAGGGTTATGGACGCCATTGGTTATTCTTCAGGGCTCTTAGTCCCATTTGCATGTTGTTCGTAGTCGGATGCTCTATCGTTTCAAGGTGATTTGGATCTTTGTATTGTATATCTGTATTCTTGACTCATGGAGTCGTGTTGTATATATATATATGTTCTGTGGGTCCCATCGAGGACTGTTGTGTAATGGTATTACTTCGTTTTCCACCCGCACGAAAGTTCCTGGTGGGCGTCCTTGAATCGTTTCTATGCGGGTTTGGCGGAAAGGGCTAAAACTTGCATAGGGCCGATTCGAGGGTGTTACAGAGTGGTATCAGAGCTCAGCAGTTGCGATACCCCACAAGTCCAGCCTATAGATAACCTAGCTAACGGACGATCTAGAGTGTCAAAACTATTTTGCAAATCGGTTTGATAGATCTGATTAGGTCTAATTTTACTCCTTACCCCTCTACTGTTCACCTCTTACCTCTGCGTGTTTTGAATCTACTCTCTTATCTTCTCTTCGAGTCCAGGAATTCTTGTGGTTGGGTTTTCCATCGTACCTTCAGGGTTTCGCTTCCTTCTTTGGTAACGGTGCTTCTACATCCGGTCTTCGTGCTATCCGAGGAATCCTTCATCTGTTGGACTTCTCTTTGTTCCTTGTTTATGCCTTCCGGTGTTTTACGACACGACGACATCGTCTACGGAAGATCCAATGCAGATCCTGCATCCTTCCTTTGTTCCGAACCTCGTTTGTCGAGATCTTCAGTCTGATTCCAAGAATAGTTGCACGCTTTTCTACTGATTGTGCGGAGTAATAGTTTGGGTGCGTGATGGATTGGACCCCATGCCGACTACTCACTCTATTTGCTCGTGTACATTGAAGTGGATGAGAATGCATCGGTTCTCTCTCTCCTCCAATCGGAGTTAGATGTGGCTTTATTTGTGGATACCTCTACCTTCGACCTATGTTACCGGAGTGTTCTATCGACGATCACGGACAACGACCTCTTTTTAGTGGTGTCGCGAGGATCTAAACGAAGCGAGAAGATTCAGATCGCCGACCTTCTTCCCGGCACCATGAGTCGGATCTCGAGGGCGAGATCCCTTGTTAGTGGTGTCGAATTGTGGCATCCCGCTAAAACCACTACTAGAAAATCGCGTTGTTTTTGTGCATTGCATCATCATGACCGCATGCTCATGTCATCATGCCACATTACATTGGAGCATCGTCATCATCTTGCATGGATGTGTCTAAAACTATTTTCGAAACGCCTAGTTTTGTTTTCTAAATATTCCCGTCTTTATTCAAATTAAAACCCGGGTGTCCGGAATATTTTGTTTCGTCTACAAACAGATTTCAAATGCCTAGTTTTAAACAAATAAAATATTTAATTTATTTTTGGGAGGCACCGCTAGGCCCGAAAGCCCGGCAGGCCACCTCCTAACCCTAGTCTAACTATATCTAGTCCTAATCCTACCTACCCCTAATCCTACCCAGCCCCTCCACCTCACCCCGGCCAATCGCAACTCGCCACCTCACCACATCCCTCCACCTCACCACTCCCTCTCCCCACCCAGCCGACCCACTCCACACCTTTTTCCCTCCTGCTCCGCCTCTCTCTCTCTCTCTCTCACCCACCTGGCCCCACTCCCCAAGCCTCCACCTACCGCCGTGGCCCACCTCACCCCACCTGCACGCTACTCCACGCCAGCCCACTCCGCTCCTGCCCACCTGGTCGCACGCGCGCACCTCGCTCCCCTGTTTTCCGCGTGGACCCCACCCCCCACCACGACGCCCGCGTGACGCGCCCATCTCCCCCGTTCCTCTCTCCCCTGACCCCCCATCGCCGTCACTGTTTTCTCCACCGCCACCTGCCGCCACCGCCTGCGACCTCGGCGCCTCCTCTCCGTACCGCCGCCACCATCACCTACCATGTCATCTCCGCCCTGACCCGGCGCCCCTACGCAGAGAGCGCCTCAACCGCTCATCCTCGACTCCGGCCGCCACCGCTGGCCGCCCTCACCTCCGGCCTCCCTCGCCCTTGTCCCTGCAGCCGGGCCTCATCCTCGACCGCCCCTGCCATGCGCCGCCAGGGCCGCCTCCTCCTAGCGCCCGCCTCCGTCTACAAACCGCGCCGTCGCGGTTGTCCTCCCCGTCGACCGCCTTGGCCCGACCTCGCCTGCCGCCTCCTCTACCCCGCGCCACCGGTCCGTCCTCATCGCCCGAGCGTCGCTATGGGCCCCCACCTCGTCGTCGTCCTCCTGTCCCTGGCCGCCGTCCTGCACGCCAGCGACCCCGGCCGCGTGCGCCTCCTTCCTCACCGCGGACCTCCTCGCCTCGGCCACCGCACCCGTGTCGCTGGGCACTGTCTCCGAGCCGCCCTGCCATCGCGGCTTCCCCTTGCTGCCACCTCGCCTGCCCCGACCCGACCCGGAAAAGCCGTGTGGAAGCACGCCCGTGCTCTGGCCGCAGTCGCGTGCCCCCTGTTTTCCTACAGATGTGCATGCGTGTGTGTATGTCAAGCTTGAAGGACACCTACAGCCGCGCGTGTCTGCCTTTGTTTGGCCCTGTTTTCCTGATCCGTTCGGTGAGATGCTCGAGCCCCTCCCGATGAACAAGATCGACAAGTGACAAGACCTCCAGCATCGTCTGTGACGTCGCCGAGGCGCCATTACTGGAGGACCACCGATAAGATCTCTGATCCGACCCATCGGTCAAGTTCGCCACCGACAAAAGACGGACGACAAGACTCCACCCAGAGATTGGACGTGATGGTGCCGGTTCGACAAGATCTTCTTCATGGAGCCGAAGAATCCCGGATCCGAAGAACGAACCCTGGAGCGCCAAGTTCTTCGACCCCGAAGACCACAGATGCGACAAGTACTCCTTCCCGGCTCCGAAGACCGCCAAGATCGCCACCGGAACGCCAAGTTCTTCTTCCTGAATGCCAAGACCGGCCGATACACACGCCCGACAAGATCTTCGTGACGACAAGATCGACCCCGACCAGGGCGAACCCGATGACCCTCCGACGCCAAACCTAGTCCTTCGACAACCTTCGAAGACCGATCCCGTCGAACCGCTCTCCCCGTCGAATCCTGAGTCCGAACCCCGAACCCCCGGAACCCAAGATCTTTCGAACAAGATGTGTGACCCTAAGCCTCTATTTTTATAATATGACATATACCTGTCGCATCATTAAATCATCATGCTTGCATACATGTCATCTGGTGGGTTGGGCTAAATAGTCGATTCACTTAAATTAAATATGGAGTCTATATGCGGGCTATTCTAGTCTGATATCGGCTCCATTTAAATTTGTGTAGAGAACCGATGCCACGTTTTGTCTTGTTAATACAACATTTAAAATGAGGGGTATCTAAATAACTTGAACCGTGTAATTAATTATCGGGACCCCGGTTCCGCTTAATATAGCCTAATTGCACCGCATCTGTGCCATGCCATACATCATACATGCATCATGCCGGATCTTCTGCAATAGTATTAAAATAGTGTATCCGGTGTTTCTTCTAGTGTTTGCCTCTTCGCGGATTAGGCCGATGAGTTGATGCGAGTATCGACAAGTTCTTCGGATATTGTATCTTCAGCAGTGTTTCCCAAGCAAACATTCTCCCCCTTTCTACCTATTTTGCATTTGTAGTCTTTATTTCCTCCTAATGATCTATTGCTATCCGTGTCGCGATGCTTTCGTTTCCGTGCACCAGTTATATCCCATGCAGCCTCTATATTGCCATGGACACCTCCTAATACCTGTTGTTTGGTAGATAGCTGGCCTTGCGAGTCGTAGTTGCTTGCTCAGGTGCGATCTCGTGATGTCGAGTACCACAGTTGTTGGAATGCTGGCAGATGTTTATGGTGGAGTTGATCATGACTTTAAATACAACTATTAAAATGCTAGATATAACTAATGCAGAGGCATCGGTGGGCAATATATGTTATTTGATTCTTCCACGCTCACTTGTGTCCCGTAGGACACCGAGTACTTGATACCTGTTCCTTGACTATTCGCACTATCCACATCCGGGAGGCCTTATGGACCCCCCTGAGCCAGAGCTTGATTCATTTCTATTTCTTGGGGCCACAAGTAGTTTGGGACTTTATTACTATCATGTACCTATGCCATGTTTACTGCTTTATTTAAGATTGTGCGTGGAGCACCTGTACTGTTTTGGATCGTGGAATGTTTTCGCGGTATCGACAAGCCCAGTCACACTTCCGGGTTCCTAGTCGTTTACAGCCATTGTCACCAACCCTGGGTCCGTTCCGGAGCTGGCCAACTTTGTTGTGGGTAGCTTAGTGGGGTGGCCCCCTGAAATATTTTTGAATCCTATGATTGCTTTGTCATGAAAGCCTCGTTGGGTTTTGAGTTGGTTTTTCCGAGGTTGATCGAGTGTGTGTTGCTATTTGTGCACCCGTGCAGGGTAAAACTTTATGAAAGCCGTGTCCGCGGTTATGGACGACTTGGAGCACAGTATCTCGATCATAGACAAGCATAACTAAAGTAGTGCTAGAAACTTGACTTAATATATGAATAGTAATCAGATTCAACTATAACAGAATGGATATTAAAAATGCCAACAACTGGTGGATCGGGGTTGTTTGTTATATATGCCTAGTAAGTATTGCAACTCCAAAGGAATGTGATAAAAATGCCAACAACTGCTGGGTTTTGGGATTCCTCAGGACAATTTATAACTGACTAGTAAATGTTCCAACTACAACGGAATGGTTAATTAAACCACCCACTACTTACGCTTCAAGATGACTCATTCTATCTATATCTGACTAGTAAGTGCTTCAACTATAACCGAATGAATAAAACTGCCAACTGTGTGAGTTCCTCGGTTTGACTTCCTCGTTTGGTCTCGAGGGGGAATACCAGGATGGGTTTGTTTGGTGTTAGCTTCAGGTTAGATCCGAATAGGTCTTTCTTATCCCTCTCTGATAACCGCCAGTTGTATTGAGTCTCTATAGGTTGTTTAGTGCTGCTGTCCTGCCGCTTCAGCCCACCATACCTATGTAGGCGAGAGCCGCCGAACTCTAGCCTCGCCGTGTACTAGCCTCAATACTGACGCTCCTCTTTTTCCTTTGCCCTTTGTCGTCACCCCTTTTGTTGTAGCAGGTTTGAGATCGACGTCGTTAGCAGGGTTACCCTTCCGGCTTGGTTGGGCAGGGTTATGGACGCCATTGGTTATTCTTCAGGTGTCTTAGTCCCATTTGCATATTGTCCGTAGTCGGACGCTCTATCGTTTCAAGGTGATTTGGATCTTTGTATTGTATATCTGTATTCTTGACTCATGGAGTCGTGTTGTATATATATATTTGTTCTGTGGGTCCCATCGAGGACTGTTGTGTAATGGTATTACTTCGTTTTCCACCCGCACGAAAGTGCCTAGTGGGCGTCCTTGAATCGTTTCTATGCGGGTTTGGCGGAAAGGGCTAAAACTTGCATAGGGCCGATTCGAGGGTGTTATAGAGTGGTATCAGATTGTATGTTATAACTAGTGCCAAGATGGAACGTTACTGGGGTGTGCTTGATCGATGACGGCATCGATCTTCTAAAGGGTGGGTGTATGTGAGACCAGGCACATGGCTTAATAGGATTGATAGAATACTCATACCAACAAGTTGCAACTTCTTTTCCGGAAGCTCATTCGAAAAGAACTCTAAGGTTAAGCGTGCTTGGCCTAGAGCAATTCTAGGATGGGTGACCGACCGGGAAGTGGGTAACTGGGTGTGCACGAGTGAGGACAAAGTGCGCAGAAAAGATTAGTGTTGGTCTGTGGGGTCAGTCTAGATATCCTATTAAGCTGCCAAGAGTGACACCCCCCCGGGCCCAGGAGTGGACGGGGTGTTACAAGACCCATTGTAACTACCTCGGACCCTACGCTCTAAGTTTAAGCCTGGATGAACCGGAAGTGGTTAAAATAGTTCAGCGGGGGCCCAGGGACCACCCACGTGTAGACCCGTCGACCGTCCCAACCACTTCCAAGACATCGGGACAAGAGCGAGCGGCGTAGGCAACAGGCGAAGAGATCAAATACATACACAAGTGAGTATGTATACAAGCTACCATACAACAGTTTTCAGAGCCATTCCATCTAAAAGAAATAGAAATATTGCAACGCCATACGGCAAGATCCAAATATCCTAGATAGGGATAATAGTTTAGGATAGCTCCTCATACATCAAACATCAGAGTATCAGGCGGAAGCGGAAAACAAGATCCGAGTACGGATAAGAAGCAAATCGGCATAAGATGCCACATAAATAAACACATCCCGCCCACAGATCTCGCGGATCCACATCCCCGGAATCTCTACACCGAGTGATCGTTGCCAACATCATCTGTTTCCTCCACCCAGTATCCATCTTGCGAATACACATGTTCATCTGAATCAAACAATTTATCGTGTGAGACCCTAGGGGTACTCAGCAAGTCTTTATGCCTCTAAAGGGGACATATACCTGGGGTGACGCAATTGCAGCAAAAGATAATAACTAACAAGTCTATAGATACTCGCTAACCATCCGCCTAACCAATGATAGACGGATGTCCGTTAATTAGTAACAACAGTTATAACAATATAAAGTAATAGATCCATCCTCCTTCTCGCTTACCAACGAGAAAGCGGACGAACAACCCATCCGTTGGCAGTTTTACTAACCATTCCATGAGTATTGCACTATTTACTAGTCAGGTATTTAGTCAAATTCAAAGCGGTACTTTAGTTATACTTGTCTATGGTCGAGAAACTGTGCTCCAAGTCGTCCATAACTGCGGACACGACTTTCAGAAAGATTTACCCTACAAGGGTGCACAAATAGCAACACACACTCGATCAACCTCGGAAAAACCAAATCAGAACCCAACGAGGCAATCACGACAAAGCGATCATAGGATTTAGAAATATTTTAGGGGGCCACCCCAATAAGCTACCCGCAATGAAGTTGGTCGGCTCCGAGACGGACCCAGGGTTTGCGTCAATGGCTGTAAACGACTGGGAACCCGAAAGTGTGACTGGGCTTGTCGATACCGCGAAAACACTCTGCATCCAAAACAGTACAGGTGCTCCACGCACAATCTTAAATAAAACAGTAAAGCATGGCATAAGTACGGAAGAGTAACAAAGCCCCAAACTACTTTGTGGCCCCAAGAAATAGAAATGAATCAAGTTCTGGCTCAGGGGGGTCCACGGCCTCCCGGATGAGGATAGTGCGAATAGTCAAGGAACAGGAATCAAGTACTCGGGGTCCTACGGGACACAAGTGAGCATGAAAAAGCAAATAGCAGATATTGCTCACGGTGCCTCTTTCATTAGTTATCCCATTACTACTCAGGTTAAGTTGTTTAGGTACCTCGTTATCCATCAGACACTCACATACCCTACACATGCTGTTCTACGACTTGCATGGCTCAAACAATTCCAGTAGTAATGGCTCATGGGATGGCGGAACAAGCTTCGGTGGGGTTTAAAAATAAAGGCTATGAAGTACTTGGGATTCAATTTAATGCAATCGCGACTGAATGATGCAAGAATAAGATAGAGGCAATAGGTACTATATGTATGCAAGCATGTGGTAGTGCTTGCCTGGCAGCTGAGTTGAAGCGAGAGATGAATCTGGGTAGTACTCCTAGGATTCCTGATATTTCCCGTGCTCGGCGTCTATTCGAAGAAGAACCAAACAAACAAGGGCCAACATAAATAACGTGCACAAGCATATGAATAAAATGCGACAAGCAAACAAGCATGCCATGATGAATGCTGAACAATTTACATGGCAATAATGTAGCATGGCATGGGTGAGGTGTGGGGTACAAGAATAAAGCATTTTATTAAGGTTTAGTCATGTTTTGCTCCCATAACACTTGCTGTCCACTTAATATTTATATGATGCATGCTGCAAATCAGAACATGGAATGCATAGTTAGAACGGGCTCGTCGCGCTGATCGATTTAGACATATTATTTGTCGAATTTGGAGTTGTAGAATTAAAGTTATTAATTAATTAAGAAAAGACATTTTTATTGCATTTAAACAATTTCGAAAAATGAAATTAGTCAAACATTAATTTGGATGGCAGATTTGAAATCCTCACATTTTTCTGATTCACAAACATATATTATTTGTATTGTTTGGAATTACAAATTAAAAGTTATTAAAAACAGAATTTAAAACATCTTTAAACATTTTCTGAAATTGTTTTATTTTAAACAGAAAATAGAAAGACTTTTACTACCCAGCCAAACCTATCCACAGTCGCTGACCACTGGGCCCAATGCAGACTGGGCGAAACGGCGCGCATCGAGTTTTTCTCACCGCGAGTTTTACTAGCCCACGAGACAGACAAGTGGGGCCTAAGGCTTCGCAGGCCCACACGTGAGCGGGTGAGTGAGAGGCTGCCACGCGGCACAGCGGGGGGACTGCAGGTTGAGAATCGCAAAGTAGCGGTCCCTTTTTGTAAAGTTACCCCAGAGGCTGACATGTGGGGTTCGGAAGGGGCGCGGGTGAAGCCAGCAAAAAGGTGGGGGGGGGGGGGAATTTGCAAAGTGCCCCGTGACACTATTTTTCTTCCCAAGTTTCTGACGGAACTGTCGGTCGACGGCGCGCGGTGCAGCTGGGGCTCGAACCCGTGATTTGGGGCGCGCGCGCGGAGGGCGGAAGCCACTGCGGCGGCTCAGGGTTGTTGGAGGGACAGGGGAGCGCGACCAGGTGAACCTACTGCGGCGCACAGCGAGCAGAAGCGCGCGCACGCTGGCGCACAGAGCGCGCTCGACAAAAAGTCCGGCGAGAGCAGGAAGCCAAGGCGAGAGGGGAGGTGTCTGGGAGGTAGGGTGGCTCACCACGAGGCTATCGGAGGTGTTGGATCGGGCCAGGGAGCGACGGATCAGCGACGTTGCAGGCGGCCGGAGCTAGGGTTTCTCACGGGCGACGTCGGCGTGCAGCGGGGGTGGGGCTTCTCCTCTTCGGTGCCGTGTACAGGGGCGATGCAGGGGTGGTCCTCAGTCTTCCTCGACGGCCCACACACCACGCCCGCCTCCTCGCTGCTGCGGTGGAAACGATGCCGACGGCGGTCGCCGGAGAGGGGAGAGAGAGGTTGGCGGTAGGTGGGGAAGCAGAGGGGAAGGGTAGTGCCCTAGGTGGATCTAGGGAAGTCACGCGGGGCAGGGGAGGTAGATAAGGACAGAGGGAGGGGTGCCGCGGGGTTCGGAAGGTGGCTCAGCCACCTTTCTCCTCCTTCTCCCTCACGTGCTCGGCCAAGCACAGCAGGGTAACATACTAGTAATCGCGGCCATACCACTACTTTTATCATTCGTTCTTGTATATTGAATTGGTAGAGTACTAATCTTGATTCGTTAAGTGGTTTTGCGCATATAGTGGTATTTTAATGCCGAAATCTGCGGAAAAATTTTCTTTGATAGCTTTGGGTACCACACTCCTTGTTCAGTCGTGTGCGATATGCTTAATATCTTCTAGGTGCTTTGAACTTTGTTGATATTTTAATATCATCTTAGTAATTTGTATCCTTTAAATCTTGGTTAATTCCATTTTGGTACTATTTTGGATTATTATTATTCTCCATTATGGTACTGACTTGAGTTTTATATCAATCACAGCATGGCACCACCACGCCGTTCTGAGGAGGACATACCACCTGAACTGGGGGCTGTGTTGGCAAGTATTGCTAATGCCTTGGGAGCAATGCAGCAGAACCAGCAACAATTTGAAGAAAGTGTCAGGAGGAATGAGTTTGTTCCGCTACCTCCACCTCCCAAGCAAGGAGACATCAAGAGTTTTCTGAAGTTCAACCCGCGCCACTTTGAGGTGTCTGATCAGCCGCTTGATGCTGATGATTGGTTGCGTGAGATGTCAAGGTTGCTGATGACTGCTGATGTTCCTGAGCAAGAATGGGTAAAATGTGCCACTCACCTTCTGAAGGGAGATGCAACTCTGTGGTGGGAAAATTACCTGAAGGCAAACCACTCTGGTTTTCAGCCTACTTGGGAGCAGTTCACTGGGGCTTTCAAAGAGCAATATCTATCAGAAATTGTCATGGAAAGGATGAAGGAAGTGTTTCTCAACCTCAAGCAGGGCAATGACAATGTCAATACCTATATCAGAAACTTCATGAACCTTTCTCGGTATGGTGGCGATGAGATCTCTGATGACAAGAAGAAGCAAAAGAGGTTCAGGCAAGGGCTCAATGCATCTATCAAATATGCAATCACTCATGCAAGGCCGGGGTCTTTTCTAGAACTCCAACATACAGCTCTGCAGGAAGAAGCAAGTAGGCAAGTGTTTGAGGAGTCCAAGAAACACAGCCGTGACGCAGCAAGTTCTTCAGCTATGACAGCTCCTTCTAAGCGCCATGTGTGGGTTCCTAACACCCCACCGTCGCTCCCGGCTCCACCAAGACCTTCAAGCTACGCGGCAAGGCCACCAAACTCCTTCACCGTGGCTCCTAGGGGCTACAACCACAACTACCCTGGAGCGCTTGGCGGAGTCCCTGGCTACGCTGCTCCACGTCCACCTGGTGCCTGTTACACCTGTGGGAACACTAGGGATCAACACTGGAGTTGTCCCATGAACAACAAAGCTCTTCCTTCACCACCTCCAAGACCTGCGAGAAGTCCTTCTATGGTTCGTGCACCTCCACCGCAGGCTCTCAACATCAACACCAAGCCCGGGTCTACAGTTGCTCGTGCCAACTGTGTCAACGTCGCTCAAGCCGAGCATGCACCTGGAGTTGTGATGGGTACGCTTTCATTAACTCAGTTCTTGCACGAGTTTTGTTCGATTCTGGTGCATCGCATTCTTTTGTTTCTCACAAGTTTGCAAATGAGAATGAGTTAGCAATGGATCCTCTCCCTAAGCGTTTAATGGTCCTTTCTCCTGGAGCAACAATGGCATCTTCTAAAATCAGCCATGGCAATCAAATTGAGATTGGTGGTTCTTCGTTCCCGGCTTCCTTAATAATTTTGGGTAATTCTGACATTGATGTTATGTTGGGCATGGATTGGTTAACAGCAAATGCAGCTGTGATTGATTGTGCTGAACGCTCGGTTTCTCTGAAAATTCCTGAAGGCCATATAGTCTATTCTCCAAGTCTGACTCCTGCTATTCAGCTTTTCTCTTTGGCGGCTCTGAATGATGATGCTATGGAAGCTATTCAGAGTGTTTCGGTGGTCTGTGAGTTCCCAGATGTTTTTCCTAAAGAGTTGCCAGGTATGCCTCCTGACCGTGAGGTCGAGTTTGTGATTGAGCTTGAACCAGGAACCGCTCCTATCTCCAAGTGGCCTTATAAAATGGGTCCTACTGAATTGGCTGAACTCAAACGTTAGCTTGATGAACAAGAGAAGTTCGGTTTCATTCAGCATAGTACTTCTTCTTGGGGTAGCCCAACCATCTTTGTGAAGAAGCGAGACAAGACTGATAGACTTTGTGTTGACTATCGGGCTCTCAATGCTAAAACCATCAAGAATAAATATCCCCTTCCGCGGATTAATGATCTCTTCGATCAGCTAGCTGGAGCTGTGGTATTCTCTAAGCTTTATTTGAGAAGTGGATATCATCAAATCAAGATCCGCAAGGAAGATGTTCCCAAAACAGCTTTCACCACCTGCTATGGCCTGTACGAGTACACGGTCATGTCTTTCGGTCTCACCAACGCACCTGCCACCTTCTCGAGGCTTATAAACTCGGTTTTCATGGAGTATCTTGATAAGTTCGTTGTGGTCTATCTGGATGACATCCTAGTCTATTCTAAGTCAAAGGAAGAACATGAAGAACACCTTCGGGGTGTCTTAAACAAGCTTCGTGAGAACCGTCTGTATGCACAGTTCTCCAAGTGTGAGTTCTGGCTGCCTGAAGTCACCTACCTTGGTCACGTTATCTCTGCCAAGGGCACTGCCGTCAACCCAGAAACTGTTCGGATTATTGTTGACTGGCTTCCACCCAAAAATGTCAAAGAAGTCCGGAGTTTCCTTAGTTTGGCTAGTTACTGTCATCGCTTCGTTCAGAACTTCTCGAAGATTGCGAAGCCTCTTATCGATCTCCTCAGGAAAGGCAAGAAATACTTTTGGTCTCCTGCATGTCAAGCAAGCTTTGAAACACTCAAAGAGAAGCTCACTTCCACACCAGTCTTGATTCCTCCAGATACATCAAAGCCTTTCCAGATATTCTGTGACACCTCCATGCAAGGATTGGGTGCGGTCCTTATGCAAGAAAAACAAGTTGTTGCTTATGCCTCTTGACAGTTGAAGACGCATGAGATCAACTGTCCTACACATGACCTCGAACTCGCAGCAGTTGTCTTTGCTTTGAAAGTATGGAGGCACTACTTGCTTGGCAACCGTTGTGAGATGTTTTCTGATCACAAGAGTATGAAGTATATCTTCACATAGCCGGATCTCAACCTTCATCGGAGGAGGTGTATTGAAGCAATTAATGATTTCGATTTGACCATCAACTACACTCCTGGCAAAGCTAATGTGATGGCCGATGCTCCTAGCCGAAAAGCTTATGTCAACAACCTCATGGTGGAAGAACAACAGCCTCTCTTGTGCGAGGAATTCCGCCAACTCAACCTTGAAATTGTGGATCAAGGGTATCTTCTGAATCTTCTGGAAACTCCTCTCTTGGAATAAAAGATTCATGCTAGTCAGCGAGGTGATGCTTACGCCAAAAACATCATTTCCAACATTCAGCTGCCGAGGTATGAGTCCTTCCACGTCAATGATCAAGGAGCTCTATTCTTTGAACACCGGATGTTCGGTCCGAACGACCCAGGATTGAGAGAGCAAGTTCTTAAGGAGGCGCATGATTCTGTTCTTTATATCCACCCTGGCAGCACTAAGATGTACATGGACTTGAAAACACAGTATTGGTGGCCTGGGTTGAAATGATATTGTGCCAAGTATGTCTCGGAGTGTGATGTCTGCCGCAGAGTTAAAGCTGTTCATCAGAAACCTTCCTGTCTTCTACAGCCATTGAAGCCTCCGGAATGGAAATGGGAGAAAGTAGAGATGGACTTCATAACCGGTTTTCCAAGGTCGCAGAAGGGCAACAATGCAATCTTTGTTGTCATCGATAGGCTTTCTAAAGTGGCTCACTTCTTTCCCGTCAAGGAATCAATTTGTGCAATTCAGTTGGCTGAGCTCTATATCAACAGAATTGTCTCTCTGTATGGGGTTCCTCTTGAGATCAGCTCAGACCGTGGAAGCATCTTCACTTCCAAGTTCTGGGGAAGTTTCCAAAATGCTTTGGGAACAAAATTGAACTTCAGCACAGCTTACCACCCTCAGTCGCAAGAACAAGTTGAAAGGATCAATCAGATTCTAGAAGATATGCTCCGTGCTTGCGTTATCTCTTTCGGCATGAAGTGGGAAGAATGCCTTCCTTATGCTGAATTCTCTTACAACAACAGCTTCCAGAAAAGTCTAAATATGGCACCATTTGAGGTTCTCTATGGTCGCAAATGCAGAAGTCCGATTGGTTGGTCGGGCACACGTGAAAGAACATTGTTTGGCCCCGACATTGTAACTCTAGCGTAGGAGAAGCTTCACATCATTCTTGAAAACCTGAAAGTTGCTCAAAGTCGCCAGAAGAGCAACTATGACAGAAAGCACACGGACATGGAGTATGTTCCTGGTGATCTCGTTTACCTTCATGTCACTCCCATGAGACGCACGCACCGTTTTGGTATCAAAGGAAAGCTGGCTCCTAGATACACCGGTCCTTTCAATGTTCGTGGAAGAAGAGGAGAAGTTGATTATGCTCTTGAGCTCCCTAAAAAACTCAAGGTCCATGATGTGTTCCATATCTCTCAACTCAAGAAGTGCTTCAAGGATCCCGGCAGGACCGTGGACCATGAACTCATCAATCTCCAAGAATATCTGTCTTATCAAGAACACCCCATAAAAATCCTAGAAGTCACAGAAAGAAGGACTCGAAACAAGTCCATCAAGTTCTGCAAGGTGCAGTGGTCGCACCATTCCGTTGATGAAGCCACTTGGGAACGCGAGGATGACCTCCGTGCCAAGTATCCTACCCTCTTCGTGCTTCTTCTTCCTAGAATCTCGGGGCGAGATTCCTGTTTAGTGGGGAAGAGTTGTAGCATCCCATCTGTCTAACATCTGTAATGCTACATGGTCTAGTAATATAATTGCTACTTCCTACATATAATTGTTGCATCATAATTATATCATGCTCATGTCATCATGCCACATTTCTTTTGAGCATCATATAAAACCCTTCTTCTTTTGGTTCTTATCTCATGTGCATTATTAATTGTATTTGCCTCTCGATATATTGTATTTGGTTCTTGATAAGTGCTTGATGCCCAAGTTGAGTTGGGGGCATATCTTTTATTAACTCCCCCACCTTTCTTGTGACCACCCTATAATCCCACCATCCAACAATATATGAGATTTGCGTCTTATTTGGTTTACCTCAAGCTCATGTGGGTTGGGATGGATCCACTTCTATTTCCACATGCTCTCACAGTAGCATCATGTTGTTTTCACATTATTGATATGTGGAGCCACATTTGCATGCCTTGTGAGTGGTACCCCTTTTTTCTAGCTTCCATATGGATTGTTTTGGAATAGTTGCTCATGTTGGAATATTGTGGAGGATATTATACACCTAGTGGAATATACACACTAGCATGTCCTAATTATATTCAAATTTGAGCATCTCCATCTACCCCACATGGAACACCCTTTTAATTCTTTTGGGTTTGCCCCAGATCCATATTTTTGGAATGCATGTGAATTAAGGCCATGAGATTTTATTTTGTTTCACAAGATTAAACATGACATTTAATGAGTATGCATGGGCCATGCAAGGTCACCTTTCTTTCTATTTTCTTTGGTTCTATTTTGGCTTTGAGTGGGGCATGGGTATTTTACCCATGGTCCAACTTATTTTTCTCCCCCTCTCTTCTCTTAATTTTGGAACCACCCTCTATCCCTCACCCTATCTCACCTCCAAAACCTCCACATCCCATGCATCATGTCCAATCCACATGTTCTTCTTCTTCTAGTTGCTTCAGTGAGAGTTTGGTTTTGGAATTCTTTGAAAACTTGTGTTTAATTTTTGAATAACCCTTCTACACCAAAAACTCTACTTAAACCTTCTCACATCACATCTAATCCTAGTCTAAACCCTCTTATGTTTTCTAGCTTCGCCTAATCATCTCTCTCTTTCCCTCTCTCTAACTAACCTAAAACCCAAACCCTAACTAATCCCTTTTCCCTCCTAGCTAGGCTCCATGCCATCTACCCCACCCCTCCCTTCCTAACCTGGCCACCACCACCTGGCTACACCCCCATGCCGAGCCATGCCCTCCACCCTAACCCTAGCCCGAGCCTCCCTTTCTCGACACCCCCATGCCATCTACCCCTCCCCTCTCGGTTCCCCTCTCTCTCTCGCTGCAAGCAGGTCCCCCCGAGCCAGGCCCACCTCTCAGTCCTCGCTCTGGCCCCCAGCTGCAGCCCTTCGCCCCTGCTGTGCCTGGCCGAGCACGTGAGGGAGAAGGAGGAGAAAGGTGGCTCACCTTTTTCTCCACCGAACCCCGTGGCACCCCTCCCTCTGTCCTTATCTACCCCTCCCCTTCCCCGCGTGACTTCCCCAGATCCACCCAGGGCACTACCCTTCCCCTCTTCTTCCCCACCTACCGCTAACCTCTCTCTTCCATCTCCGGCGACCGCCATCGGTTTTGTTTCCACCGCAGCAGCGAGGAGGCGGGCGTGGTGCATGGGCCGTCGAGGAACACCGAGGACCACCCTTGCATCGCCCCTGTACACGGCACCGAAGAGGAGAAGCCCCACCCCCGCTGCATGCCAATGTCGCCCGTGAGAAACCCTAGCTCCGGCCGCCTGCAACGTCGCCGATCCGTCGCTCCCCGGCCCGATCCAACACCTCCGACAGCCTCGCGGTGAGCCACCCTACCTCCCAGACACCTGCCCTCTCGCCTTGGCTTCCTGCTCTCGCCGGACTTTTTGTCGAGCGCGCTCTGTGCGCCAGCGTGCGCGCGCTTCTGCTCACTGTGCGCCACAGTATGTTCACCTAGCCGCGCTCCCCTGTCCCTCCAACAACCCTGAGCCACCGCAGTGGCTTCCGCCCTCCGTGCACGCGCCCCAGATCGCGGGTTTGAGCCCTAGCTGCACTGCACGCCGCCGACCGACAGTTCCGTCAGAAACTTGGGAAGAAAAACAGTGCCGCGGGGCACTTTGCAAATCCCCCCCAAACCTTTTTTCCTCAACCCGCAATCCACCAGGCCCCACCTGTCTACGCCTCTGGGCGTTTTACAAAAAGGGACCTGGGGTTCCAGATCCTCCACCCCGCGCTCCCTGTCCGCACCACGTGGCTGCGCCTGGTTCGCGAGCCCGCGCGTGGCCCCGCACACCACCGACCCCACATGTCAACTGCACGGTCTGGATAACGCCACGGTAAGAAAAGTTCCGCGGCGCCGTTTTTGCCCAGTCAGCGATGGTCCCACCCATCAGTGGCCGTGGCTAGCTCTGCCCGAGTAGAAAAAGTCTTTCCGTTTCTGTTCAAAATAAAACAAATTTAGAAAATGTTTAAATATGTTTTAAACTCTGTTTTTAATAACTTTTAAATTGTAATTCCAAATAATACAAATAATATATGTTTTTGAATCAGAAAAATGTGAGGATTTCAAATCTGCCATCCAAATTAATGTTGGACCACTTTAAATTTTCGAAATTATTTAAATGTAATAAAAAATGCATTTTCTTAATTAATTAATAACTTTAATTCTACAACTCCAAATTCGACAAATAAGATGTCTAAATCGATCAGCGCGACGAGCCCGTTCTAACTATGCATTCCATGTTCTGAATTGCAGCATGCATCATATAAATATTAAGTGAACAGCAACTTATTTGGGAGCAAAACATGACTAAAACTCAATAAAATGCTTTATTCTTGTACCCCACACCTCACCCATGCCATGCTACATTATTGCCATGTAAATTGTGCATCATTCGCCATGTCATGCTTGTTTGCTTGTCACATTTTAATTCATATGCTTGAGCACTTTATTTATGTTGGCCCTTGTTTGTTTGGTTCTTCTTCGAATAGACGCCGAGCAGGGGAAATATCAGGAATCCCAGGAGTACTACCCAGATCCGTCTCTCGCTTCAACTGAGCTGCCAGGCAAGCACTACCGCATGCTTGCATACATATAGTACCTATTGCCTCTATCTTATTCTTGCATCATTGAGTCGCGATTGCATTAAATTGAATCCCAAGTACTTCATAGCCTTTATTTTTAAACCCCACCGAAGCTTGTTCTGCCATCTCATGAGCCATTACTACAGGAGTTGTTTGAGCCATGCAAGTCGTAGAACAGCATGTGTAGGGTATGTGAGTGTCTGATGGATAACGAGGTACCTAAACAACTTAACCTGAGTAGTAATGGGATAACTAATGAAAGAGGCACCGGTGAGCAATATCTGCTATTTGCTTTTTCATGCTGACTTGTGTCCCATAGGACCCCGAGTACTTGATTCCTGTTCCTTGACTATTCGCACTATCCACATCCGGGAGGCCGTGGACCCCCCTGAGCCAGAACTTGATTCATTTCTATTTCTTGGGGCCACAAAGTAGTTTGGGGCTTTGTTACTCTTTCGTACTTATGCCATGCTTTACTGTTTTATTTAAGATTGTGCGTGGAGCACCTGTACTGTTTTGGATGCGGAGTGTTTTCGCGGTATCGACAAGCCCAGTCACACTTTCGGGTTCCCAGTCATTTACAGCCATTGACGCAAACCTTGGGTCCGTCTCGGAGCCAGCCAACTTCATTGCAGGTAGCTTAATGGGGTGGCCCCCTGAAATATTTCTGAAACCTGTGATCGCTTTGTCGTGAATGCCTCGTTGGGTTTTGTGCACCCCGACAGGGGAAATTTTTCTGAGGTTGATTGAGTGTGTGTTGCTATTTGTGCACCCCGACAGGGGAAATCTTTCTGACAGCCGTGTCCACGGTTATGGACGACTTGGAGCACAGTTTCTCGATCATAGACAAGTATAACTAAAGTACCGCTTTTAATTTGACTAAGTACCTAACTAGTAAATAGTGCAATACGCATGGAATGGTTAATAAAACTGCCAATGGATGGGTAGTTCGTCCGCTTTCTCGTTGGTAAGCGAGGAGGAGGATGGATTTGTTACTTTATACTGTTATAACTGTTGTTACTAATTAACGGACATCCGTCTATATTTGGTTAGGCGGATGGTTAGCGAGTATCTATAGACTTGTTAGTTATTATTTTTTTCTGCAATTGCATCACCCCAGGTATATGTCCCCTTTAGAGGCATAAAGACTTGCTGAGTAACCCTAGGGTCTCACACGATAAATTGTTTGATTCAGATGAACAGGTGTATTGGCAAGATGGATACTGGGTGGAGGAGACATATGATGTTGGCAACGATCACTCGGTGTAGAGATTCCGGGGATGGGGATCCGCGAGATCTGTGGGCGGGATGTGTTTATTTATGTGGCATCTTATGCCGATTTGCTTCTTATCCGTACTCGGATCTTGTTTACCGCTTCCGCCTGATACTCTGATGTTTGATGTATGAGGAGCTATCCAAAACTATTATCTCTATCTAGGATATTTGGATCTTGCCGTATGGCGTTGCAATATTTCTATTTCTTTTAGATGGAATGGCTCGGACAACTGTTGTATGGTAGCTTGTATACATACTCACTCGTGTATGTATTTGATCTCTTCGCCTGTTGCCTATGCCGCTCGCTCTTGTCCCGATGTCTTGGAAGTGGTTGGGACGGCCGACGGGTCTACACGTGGGCGGTCCCCTGGGCCCCCGCTGTACTATTTTTACCACTTCCGTTTCATCCAGGCTTGAACTTAGAGCGTAGGATCCGAGGTAGTTACAATTGGTATCATCCCGCTAAAACCATTACTAGAAAATCACGTTGTTTTTTTGCATTGCATCGTTATGACCGCATGCTCATGTCGTCATGCCACATTACATTTGAGCATTGCATCATCAGGCATGGTTTTTGTCTAAACTATTTTCGGAAAGCCTGGTTTTGTTTTCTAAGCGCCCCGTCTTTATTTTCAATTCAAACCCGGGCTTATCCGAAATATTTTGTTTCGTCTACCAACGGATTTCAAAAGCCCCGTTTTAAATAATAAAATATTTATTTTATTTTTAGGGGGCAGCCAAACCGGGCAGATCCGACCCGACCAGCCACCCCCAAACCCTATCTAAAACGCCCTAGTCTAACCCTAACCCAACTCATCTCCCCTACCCTCTCCCCAATCTCCATACCCCGCCGCCACCCACCATGCCTGTAGTGCGTGTGGCTGCATGTGCCCCGCGCCAACTCCTGCTGCCGCCAGCTGGCCCACCACCTGCCCCTGCTCTCTCCCTTGCCCGTCGCGATCACCACTGACCGCCTCGCATCGCACGCGCGACTCCCGTACACCTGCCTGCTCGATCCAGGTCCCACCACCCACCATCCCATCGACCCGACCACCTCGGATCCCCCCACCACGTGGCCCACCCCGACCCCACCTGCCGTTTCCCGCCCCGTCCCCGGTTCCACCGCCCCTGGACACGCCTCTCCACCCCGTGCCAACGCCCTAGTCCCACTCCCACCCCGCATGCCCATCCGCTCCTATCGCAACCCCCGACCCAATCCTGCATGCCCCCGATGCCCTGGCCCCACCCCTGCGAGGCCGCCCCAATTCCCCACCTACACGTGCCTCTCCCGTCGATCTCCACCTCGACGACCGCCGCCCCAGGTCTCCTCCTCTCCGTCGGACCGTCGTCCTCCTGGCCCCGGCCGCCGTCCTGCACGCCAGCGACCTCGGCCGCGTGCGCCTCCTTCCTCGTCGCGGACCCCCCTCGCCCTAACCGCCTCCCTCGCCTGCAGAGCGCCGCCGCCCTAGGAAACCGTCGGCGGCCTCCTCGCTGCCCCTCTCGCCGGCCTTCCTCGCTGCATCTGGCCGCGCCGCCACCGTCGACCCTGCCTCCGATTCCGGACGGCCCACCTGCACGTCCTCGCCTGGCACCCTCTGCCTGCTGGACCGCCGCCGGAGCCCCACGGCCCTGGGCCTCTGTCGTTGGCCGCAACCTCCTCGCCGTCTCCCCCTGCAGGCGCTCGCCTCTCGCTGCGTCCACAGCCCGTGCGACCCCGCCCACAACCGGTACCCACCGTCAGCCTCGTCCGTCATCGCTTGGGTCCCTGCCACCATGCGCACGGCACCCCTCGCGAGCTTCTTGGTCACCATCCGCGCCTCCTCCCCGGCCTCGAGCTCCGTATAGCGGCCGTCGTCGTCAACCCCGAAGCCACCAAAGCTAGCCGCCACCTCAAGTTCTGCTCCGCGGTGTCTCGTTTGAGCTCGCCCTCAAGGTGTTCGACTCTGTGCGTCTACTAGTCCTTCGGGTTAAAACATCGTGGGATTGATGTTGCTGTTGCTATACAAGTGAAGTCCCCTGGGTATGTTAAAACGTGGTGCAAATGGTGTTGTTGTTTGTGAAGACCCCATGTTAACGTGGATGTTCACCTCCCAAGCGTCAAGATCTACTACACGAAGCAGATGACCGCAACCCCGATCCGTAGATTCGATGACCCGAAGATTCCCTCGTCGGAACGCCAAGTACTTCTTCTCGGAGCTGAACCCGAAGGTTGTCGTGGTGGAACACCAAGGACTCCTACCCGGACCCGATGACCGCCAAGATCGCCACACGGAACGACAAGCGCTTCATCTTGGAGCACCAAGTCCTTCTTTCCAGATGCGAGATCGTTCCCCCGCCGAACCCTGTCGAAGCCCGAACATCCCGGAGCCAAGATCTTCCGAACCCAGATGTGTGACCCCTTTCTAAGCCCCTATTTTTTATAAATGAAATACAAACTTGTTGCATATTAAATTGGTCGTGCTTGCATACATCTCATCATGTGGGTTTGGGGGCATTATGCCGATTCACCTCATAACTAAATATGGAGTCTATATGCGGGCTATTCTAGTCTTATTCCGGACTCCATTTAAATTGGTGTAGCGAACCGATGCCATGTTTCGCCCTGTTAAAACAACATTTCAATTGTGGGGTAGCTAAATAACTTGAACCATATAATTATTTGTCGGGACCCCGGTTCCGCTTAATATTGCCTAATTGCCCCGCATTTGTGACATGCCACGCATCATATCATAATCATGCCGGATCTTCTGCCGTAGTATTAAATATTGCATCCGGTGTTTCTTCTAGTGTTTGCTTCTTCGCGAATTAGGCCGATGAGTTGATGCGAGTATAGACAAGTTCTCCGGATATGATCCATCGGCAGTGTTTTCCCAGACGAGCATCTCTCCCCTTCTACCTATTTTGCATTTCTAGTCTTTATTTCCTCCTGTTGTTCTATTGCTATCCGTGTCGCGATGCTTTAGTTCCCGTACACCAGTTACATCCCATGCAGCCTCTATATTGCCTTGGCCACCTCCTATTACCTGTGTTTTGTAGATAGCTGGCCTTGCGAGTCGTAGTTGCTTGCTCAGGTGCGATCTCGTGTTGTCAAGTGCCACAGTTGTTGGAATGCTGGCAGATGTTTACGGTGGAGATTATCATGACTATAAACACAACTATTAAATTGCTAGATATAACTAATGCATAGGCATCGGTGGGAAATAGATGTTATTTGGTTCTTCCACACTCACTTGTGTCCCGTAGGACCCCGAGTACTTGATACCTGTTCCTTGATTTTTCGCACTGTCCACATCCGGGAGGCCTTATGGACCCCCCTGAGCCAGAGCTTGATTCATTTCTATTTCTTGGGGCCACAAGTAGTTTGGGGCTTTATTACTATCCTGTACTTATGCCATGCTTTACTGCTTTATTTACGATTGTGCGTGGAGCACCTGTACTGTTTTGGAACGTGGAATGTTTTCGCGGTATCGCCAAGCCCAGTCACACTTTCGTGTTCCCAGTCGTTTACAGCCATTGTCACAAACCCAGGGTTCGTTCCGGAGCCGGCCAACTTCGTTGCGGGTAGCTTAGTGGGGTGGCCCCTTGAAATATTTCTGAATCATGTGATCGCTTTGTCGTGAATGCCTTGTTGGGTTTTGAGTTGGTTTTTCCGAGGTTGATCGATTGTGTGTTGCTATTTGTGCACCCCTGCAGGGTAAAACTTTCTGAAAGCCGTGTCCGCGGTTATGGACGACTTGGAGCACAGTATCTCGATCATAGACAAGCATGACTAAACTAGTGCTATAAACTTGACTTAATATATGAGTAGTCATCAGATTCAACTATAACAGAATGTATATTAAAATGCCAACAGCTGGTGGATCTGGGTTGTTTTGTGACATACTATACCTGCCTAGTAAGTATTGCAACTCCAATGGAATGTGATAAAAGTGTCAACAACTGTTGGGTTTGGGATTCCTCAGGACAATTATATCTGGCTAGTAAATGTTCCAACTACAACGGAATGTTAACTAAAACTGCCCACTACTTATGCTATCAGGATGACTCATGCTATCTATATCTGATTAGTAATTTCTGCAACTATAATGGAATGAGTAAAATTGCCAACTGTGTGAGTTTCTTGGTCCGACTTCCTCGTTTCGTCTCGAGGGGGAAATACCAGGATGGGTTTGTTTGGTGTTAGCTTCAGGTTGGATCCGAATAGGTCTTTCTTATCCCTCTCTGATAACCGCTAGTTGTATCGAGTCTCTATAGGTTGTTTAGTGCCGCTGCGCTGCCGCTTCATCCCACCATACTTGTGTAGGCGAGAGCCGCTGAATTCTAGCCTCGCCGTGTATTGGCCTCAGTACTGACGCTCCTCTTTTTCCTTTGCCCTTTGTCGGCACCCCCTTTTGTTTTAGCAGGTTTGCGATCGACGTCGTTAGCAGGGTTACCCTTCCGGCTTGGCCTGGGCAGGGTTATGGACACCATTGGTTATTCTTCAGGGCTCTTAGCCCCATTTGCATCTTGTCCGTAGTCAGACGCTCTATCGTTTTCAAGGTGATTTGGATCTTTGCATTGTATATATGTATTCTTGACTCATGGAGTCGTTGTTGCATACATCTGTTCTATGGGTCCCATCGAGGACTGTTGTGTAATGTTATTACTTCGTTTTCCACCCGCACGAAAGTGCCTAGTGGGCGTCCTTGAATCGTTTCTATGCGGGTTTGGCGGAAAGGGCTAAAACTTGCATAGGGCCGATTCGAGGGTGTTACAGAGTGGTATCAGAGCTCAGCAATTGCGATACCCCACAAGTCCAGCCTGTAGGATAACCTAGCTAACGGCCGAAGTAGAGTGTCAAAACTATTTTGGAAAAATCGGCTGGATAGATCTGATTAGGTCTGCTTTTACTCCTTATCTCTCTTCTGTTCTCCTCTTACCTCCGCGTGTTTTGAAGCTACTCTCTTACCTTCTTCTAGTCCAAGATTTCTCGTGGGTGGGTTTTCTGTCGTACCTCCAGGGTTTCGCTTCCTCCTTTGATAAGGGTGTTCTACCATCCGGTCTTCATGCTATCTAAGGAATCCTTCATCTGTTGGACTTCTTTATGTTCCTTATTGTGCCTTCCGGTGGTTTTTGACGCGACGACATCATCTACGCCAGATCCGATGCAGAGTCTGCATTCCACCTTTGTTTCCGAACCTCGATTGTCGAGATCTTCAGTCTGATTCCGAGAATGGTTGCATGATTTTCTACTGAATGTGCAGAGTAATAGCTTGGGTGCGTGATGGATTGGCCCCATGCCGACTACTCAATCTATTTGCTCTTGTACATTGAAGTGGATGAGAATGCATCGGTTCTCTCTTTCTATCGAAGCTAGAGGTGGCTTTATTTGTTGATGCCTTTACCTTCGTCCTTTGTTACCGGAGTGTCCTCTCGACGATCACGGACAGCGACCTCTTGTTAGTGGTGTTGCGAGGATCTACACGAAGCGAGAAGATTCACATCGCCGGCCTTCTTCCCGGTACCATGAGGCGGATCTCGAGGGCGAGATCCTTTGTTAGTGGTGTCGAATTGTGGCATCCCGCTAAAACCACTACTAGAAAATCGCGTTGTTTTTGTGCATTGCATCGTCATGACCACATGCTCATGTCGTCATGCCACATTGCATTTGAGCATCGCATCATCAGGCATGGTTTTTGTCTAAACTATTTTCGGAAAGCCTGGTTTTGTTTTCTAAGCGCCCCATCTTTATTTTCAAATCAAACCCGGGCTTATCCGGAATATTTTGTTTCGTCTACCAACGGATTTCAAAAGCCCCATTTTAAATAATAAAATATTTATTTTATTTTTAGGGGGCAGCCAAACCGGGCCGATCCGACCCGGCCGGCCACCCCCAAACCCTATCTAAAACGCCCTAGTCTAACCCTAATCCAACTCATCTCCCCTACCCTCTCCCCAATCTCCATACCCCGCCGCCACCCACCATGCCTACAGCGCGCGTGCCTGCATGTGCCCCGCGCCAACTCCTGCTGCCGCCAGCTGGCCCACCACCTGCCCCTGCTTTCTCCCATGCCCGTCGCAATCGCCACCGACCGCCTAGCATCGCACGCGCGACTCCCGTACACCTGCCTGGTCGATCTAGGCCCCACCACCCACCATCCCATCGACCCGACCACCTCGGATCCTCCCACCACGTGGCCCACCCCGACCCCACCTACCGTTTCCCGCCCCGTCCCAGTTCCATCGCCCCTGGACACGCCTCTCCACCCCGCGCCAACGCCCCGGTCCCACTCCCACCCTGCGTGCCCATCTGCTCCTATCACAACCCTCGACACAATCCCTCACGCCCCCGATGCCCTGACCCCACCCCTGCGAGGCCGCCCCAATTCCCCACCTACCCACGCCTCTCCCATCGATCTCCACCTCGACGACTGCCGCCCCAGGTCTCCTCCTCTCCGTCGGACCGTCGTTCTCCTGTCCCCGGCCGCCGTCCTGCACGCCAGCGACCCCGGCCATGTGCGCCTCCTTCCTTGCCACGGACCCCCCTCGCCCTAGCCGCCTCTCTCGCTTGGAGAACGCTGTGGCCCCAGGAAACCGTCGGCGCCCTCTTCGCTGCCCCTCTCGCCGGCCTTCCTCGCTGCATCTGGCCACGCCGCCACCGTCGACCCCGCCTCCGATTCCGGACACCCCACCCGCACGTCCTCGCCTGGCACCCTCTGCCTGCTTGACCGCTGCCGGAGCCCCACACCCTGGGCCTCTGTTGTTGGCCGTGACCTCCTCGCCGTCTCCCCCTGCAGGCGCTCGCCTCTCCCTGCGGTCACAGCCCGTGTGACCCCGCCCGCGTCCGGTACCCGCCGTCGGCCTCGTCCGTCATCGCCTGGGTCCCCGCCACCATGCGCACTGCACCCCTCGCGAGCTTCTTTGTCGCCATCGCGCCTCCTCCCCGACCTCGAGCTCCGTACAGCGGCCGTCATCATCAACCCTGAAGCCGCCAAAGCCAGCCGCCGCCTCAAGTTCTGCTCCGCGGTGTCTCGTTTGAGCTCGCCCTCAAGGTGTTCGACTCTGTGCCTCTACTAGTCCTTCGGGTTAAAACATCGTGGGATTGATGTTGCTGTTGCTATACAAGTGAAGTCCCCTGGGTATGTTAAAACATGGTGCAAATGGTGTTGTTGTTTGTGAAGACCCCATGTTAACGTGGATGTTCACCTCCCAAGCGTCAAGATCTACTACACGAAGCAGATGACCGCGACCCTGATCCGCAGATTCGATGACCCGAAGATTCCCTCGTCGGAACGCCAAGTACTTATTCTCGGAGCCGAACCCGAAGGTTTTCGTGGTGGAACACCAATGAGTCCTACCGGGACCCGATGACCGCCAAGATCGCCACACGGACTAACAAGCGCTTCATCTTGGAGCACCAAGTCCTTCTTTCTAGATGCGAGATCGTTCCCCCGCCGAACCCTGTCGAACCCCGAACATCCCGGAGCCAAGATCTTCCGAACCCAGATGTGTGACCCCTTTCTAAGCCCCTATTTTTTATAAATGAAATACAAACTTGTTGCATATTTAATTGGTCGTGCTTGCATACATCTCATCATGTGGGTTTGGGGGCATTATGCCGATTCACCTCATAACTAAATATGGAGTCTATATGCGGGTTTATTTTAGTCTTATTCCGGACTCCATTTAAATTGGTGTAGCGAACTGATGCCATCTTTCGCCTAGTTAAAACAACATTTAAATTTTGGGGTAGCTAAATAACGTGAACCATATAATTATTTGTCGGGACCCCGGTTCCGCTTAATATTGCCTAATGGCACCGCATCTGTGCCATGCCACGCATCATATCATAATCATGCCGGATCTTCTGCCATAGTATTAAATATTGCATCCGGTGTTTCTTCTAGTCTTTGCTTCTTCGCGGATTAGGCCGATGAGTTGATGCGAGTATAGACAAGTTCTCCGGATATGATCCGTCGGCAGTGTTTCCCACACGAGCATCTCTCCCCTTCTACCTATTTTGCATTTCTAGTCTTTATTTCCTCATGTTGTTCTATTGCTATCCGTGTCACGATGCTTTAGTTACCGTACACCAGTTACATCTCGTGAAGCCTCTATATTGCCTTGGACACCTCCTATTACCTATGTTTGGTAGATAGCTGGCCTTGCGAGTAGTAGTTGCTTGCTCAGGTGCGATCTCGTGTTGTCAAGTGCCACAGTTGTTCGAATGCTGCCAGATGTTTACGGTGGAGATGATCATGACTATAAACACAACTATTAAATTGCTAGATATAACTAATGTAGAGGCATCGGTGGCCAATAGATGTTATTTGGTTCTTCCACGCTCACTTGTGTCCCGTAGGACCCCGAGTACTTGATACATGTTCCTTGATTTTTCGCCTATCCACATCCGGGAGGCCTTATGGACCCCCCTGAGCCAGAGCTTGATTCATTTCTATTTCTTGGGGCCACAAAGTAGTTTGGGGCTTTATTACTATCCTGTACCTATGCCATGTTTTACTATTTTAGTTACGATTGTGCGTGGAGCACCTGTACTATTTTGGAACGTGGAATGTTATCGCAGTATCGACAAGCCCAGTCACACTTTCGGGTTCCCAGTCGTTTACAGCCATTGTCACAAACCCTGGGTCCATTTCGGAGCCGGCCAACTTCGTTTCGGGTAGCTTAGTGGGGTGGCCCCCTGAAATATTTTATGAATCCTGTGATCGCTTTGTCATGAATGCCTCGTTGGGTTTTGAGTTGGATTTTCCGAGGTTGGTCGAGTGTGTGTTGCTATTTGTGTACCCCTACAGGGTAAAACTTTCTGAAAGCCGTGTCCGTGGTTATGGACGACTTGGAGCACAGTCTCTCGATCATAGACAAGCATAACTAAAGTAGTGCTATAAACTTGACCTAATATATGACTAGTAATCAGCTCAAGTATAACGAAATGGATATTAAAATAGTTTGAATTGCCACCATTTGGTCTACTTGCTATATGGTCACGTCATCTCTACCAAGGGCATTGCCGTTAACCGAGAAACTGTTCTGACAATTGTTGACTGGCTTCCACCCAAAAATGTCAAAGAAGTCCGGAGTTTCCTTGGTTTGGCTAGTTACTGTCGTCACTTCATTCAGAACTTCTCGAAGATTGTGAAGCCTCTTACCGATCTCCTCAAGAAAGGCAAGAAATACTTTTGGTCTCCTGCATGTCAAGCAAGCTTTGAAACACTCAAAGAGAAGCTCACTTCCACACCAGTCTTGATTCCTCCAGATACATCAAAGCCTTTCCAGATATTCTGTGACGCCTCCTTGCAAGGATTGGGTGTGGTCCTTATGCAAGAAAAACAAGTTGTTTCTTATGCCTCTCGACAGTTGAAGACGCATGAAATCAACTATCCTACACATGACCTCGAACTCGCAGTAGTTGTCTTTGCTTTGAAAGTATGGAGGCACTACTTGCTTGGCAACCGTTGTGAGATCTTTTCTGATCACAAGAGTCTGAAGTATATCTTCACACAGCCGGATCTCAACCTTCGTCAGAGGAGGTGGATTGAAGCAATTAATGATTTCGATTTGACCATCAACTACACTCCTGGCAAAGCTAATGTGATGGCCGATGCTCGCAGCCGAAAAGCTTATGTCAACAACCTCATGGTGGAATAACAACAACCTCTCTTGTGTGAGGAATTCCGCCAACTCAACCTTGAAATTGTGGATCAAGGCTATCTTCTGAATCTTCTGGAAACTCCTCTCTTGGAAGAAAAGATTCGTGCTAGTCAGCGAGGTGATGCTTACGCCAAAAACATCATTTCCAACATTCAGCTGCTGAGGTATGAGTCCTTCCACGTCGATGATCAAGGAGCTCTATTCTTTGAACACCGGATGTTCGTTCTGAACGACCCGGGATTGAGAGAGCAAGTTCTTAAGGAGGCGCATGATTTTGTTGTTTCTATCCACCCTGGCAGCACTAAGATGTACATGGACTTGAAAACACAGTATTGGTGGCCTGGGTTGAAACGATATTGTGCCAAGTATGTCTCGGAGTGTGATGTCTGCCGCAGAGTTAAAGCTGTTCATCAGAAACCTTCCGGTCTTCTACAGCCATTGAAGCCTCCGGAATGGAAATGGGAGAAAGTAGAGATGGACTTCATAACTGGTTTTCCAAGGCCACGGAAGGGCAACAATGCAATCTTTGTTGTCATCGACAGGCTTTCTAAAGTGGCTCACTTCTTTCCCGTCAAGGAAACAATTTCTGCAATTTAGCTGGCTGAGCTCTATATCAACAGAATTGTCTCTCTGTATGGGGTTCCTCTTGAGATCAGCTCAAAGTCGCCAGAAGAGCAACTATGACAGAAAGCACACAGACATGGAGTATATCCCTGGTGATCTCGTTTACCTTCGTGTCACTCCCATGAGAGGCACGCACCGGTTTGGTATCAAAGGAAAGCTGGCTCCTTGATACATCGGTCCTTTCAAAGTTCGTGGAAGAAGAGGAGAAGTCGCTTATGCTCTTGAGCTCCCTGAAAAACTCAAGGTCCATGATGTTTTCCATATCTCTCAACTCAAGAAGTGCTTCAAGGATCCCGGCAGGACCGTGGACCATGAACTCATTAATCTCCAAGAAGATCTGTCTTATCAAGAACACCCCATAAAAATCCTAGAAGTCGCAGAAAGAAGGACTCGCAACAAGTCCATCAAGTTCTGCAAGGTGAAGTGGTCGCACCATTCCGTTGATGAAGCCACTTGGGAACGCGAGGATGAGCTCCGTGCCAAGTATCCTACCCTCTTCGTGTCTTCTTCTTCCTAGAATCTCGGGGCTAGATTCCTGTTTAGTTGGGGACAGTTGTAGCATCCCATCTGTCTAACATTTGTAATGCTACATGGTCTAATAATAAAATGCTACTTCCTACATATAATTGTTGCATCATCATTATATCATGCTCATGTCATTATGCCACATTGCATTTCAGCATCATATAAAACCCTTCTTCTTTTGGTTCTTATTTCATATGCATTATTAATTGTATTTTCCTCTTGATATATTGTATTTGGTTCTTGATAAGTGCTTGATGCCCAAGTTGAGTTGGGGCATATCTTTTATTAACTCCACCACCTTTCTTGTCACCACCCTATAATCCCACCATCCAACTATATGTGAGCTTTGCATTTCATTTGGTTTTACCTCTAGCTCATGTGGGTTGGGATGGATCCACTTCTATTTCCACATGCTCTCACACTAGCATCATGTTGCGTTCACATTATTGATATGTGGAGCCACATTTGCATGCCTTGTGAGTGGTACCCCTTTTTCTAGCTTCCATATGGATTGTTTTGGAATAGTTGCTCATGTTGGAATATTGTGGAGGATATTATACACCTAGTGAAATATACACACAAGCATTTCCTAATTATATTCAAATTTGAGCATCTCCATCTACCCCACATGGAACACCCTTTTAATTCTTTTGTGTTGGCCCTAGATCTATATTTTTGGAATGCATGTGAATCAAGGCCATGAGATTTTATTTTGTTTCACAAGATTAAACATGGCATTTAATGAGTATGCATGGGCCATGCAAGGTCACCTTTCTTTCTATTTTCTTTGGTTCTATTTTGGCTTTGAGTAGGGCATGGGTATTTTACCCATGGTCCAACTTATTTTCTCCCCCTCTCTTCTCTTAATTTTGGAACCACCCTCTATCCCTCACCCTATCTCACCTCCAAAACCTCCACATCCCATGCATCATGTCCATTCCACATGTTCTTCTTCTTCTAGTTGCTTCAGTGAGAGTTTAGTTTTGGAATTCTTTGAAAACTTGTGTTTAATTTTTCAATAACCCTTCTACATCAAAAACTCTACTTAAACCTTCTCACATCACATCTAATCCTAGTCTAAACCCTCTTATGTTTTCTAGCTTGGCCTAATCATCTCTCTCTTTCCCTCTCTCTAATTAACCTAAAACCCAAACCCTAACCAATCCCTTTTCCCTCCTAGCTAGGCTCCATGCCATATACCCCTCCCCTCCCTTTCTAACCTAGCCACCACCACCTGGCTACACCCCCATGCCGAGCCATGCCCTCCACCCTAACCCTAGCCCGAGCCTCCCTTGCTCGACACCCCCATGCCATCTACCCCTCCCCTCTCGGTTCCCCTCTCTCTCTCACTGCAAGCAGGTCCCCCCGAGCCAGCCCACCTCTCAGTCCTCGCCCTGGCCCCCAGCTGCAGCCCCTAGCCCCTGTTGTGCCTGGCCGAGCACTTGAGGGAGAAAGAGGAGAATGGTGGCCGAGCCACCTTTTTCTCCACCGAACCCCGTGGCACCCCTCCCTCTGTCCTTATCTACCTCCCCTGCCCCGTGTGACTTCCCTAGATCCACCCAGGGAACTACCCTTCCCCTCTGCTTCCCCACCTACCGCCAACCTCTCTCTCCCCTCTCCGGCGACCGCCGTCGGCATCGTTTCCACCGCAGCAGCGAGGAGGCAGGCGTGGTGCGTGGGCCGTCGAGGAAGACCGAGGACCACCCCTGCATCGCCCCTATACACGGCACCGAAGAGGAGAAGCCCCACCCCCGCTGCATGCCGACGTCGCCCATGAGAAACCCTAGCTCCAGCCTCCTGCAACGTCGCTGATCCGTCGCTCCCCGGCCCGATCCAAGACCTCTAACAACCTCGCGGTGAGCCACCCTACCTCCCAGACACCTCCCCTCTCGCCTTGGCTTCCTGCTCTCGCCGGACTTTTTGTCGAGCACGCTCTGTGCACCGGCGTGCGCGCGCTTCTACTCGCTGTGCGCCGCAGTAGGTTCACCTGGCCGCGCTCCCCTGTTCCTCCAACAACCCTGAGCTGCCGCAGTGGCTTCTGCCCTCCGCGCGTGCGCCCTAGATCACGGGTTCGAGCCCCAGTTGCACCGCGCGCCGTCGACCAACAGTTCTGTCAGAAACTTGGGAAGAAAAACAGTGTCGCGGGGCACTTTGCAAATTCCCCCCACCTTTTTGCTGGCTTAACCCGCGCCCCTTCCGAACCCCACATGTCAGCCTCTGGGGTAACTTTACAAAAAGGGACCGCTACTTTGCGATTCTCAACCCGCAGTCCCCCCGCTGTGCCGTGTGGCAGCCTCTCACTCACCCGCTCATGTGTGGGCCTGCGAAGCCTCAAGCCCCACCTGTCTATCTCGTGGGCTATTAAACTCGCGGTGAGAAAAACCCTCTGCGTGCCGTTTCGCCCAGTCTGCATTGGGCCCAGTGGTCAGCGACTGTGGCTAGGTTTGGCTGGGTAGTAAAAGTCTTTCTGTTTTCTGTTTAAAATAAAACAATTTCAGGAAATGTTTAAAGATGTTTTAAATTCTGTTTTTAATAACTTTTAATTTGTAATTCCAAATAATATATGTTTTTGAATCAGAAAAATGTGAGGATTTCAAATCTGCCATCCAAATTAATGTTTGACTAATTTAATTTTTCGAAATTGTTTAAATGCAATAAAAATGCCTTTTCTTAATTAATTAATAACTTTAATTCTACAACTCCAAATTTGACAAATAATATGTCTAAAGCGATCAGCGCGGCGAGCCCATTCTAACTATGCATTCCATGTTCTGATTTGAAGCATGAATCATATAAATATTAAGTGGACAGCAAGTGTTATGGGAGCAAAACATGACTAAATCTTAATAAAATGCTTTATTCTTGTACCCCACACCTCACCCATGCCATGCTACATTATTGCCATGTAAATTGTGCATCATTCATCATGGCATGCTTGTTTGCTTGTTGCATTTTATTCATATGCTTGTGCACGTTATTTATGTTGGCCCTTGTTTGTTTGGTTCTTCTTCGAATAGACGCTGAGAAGGGGAAATATCAGGAATCCCAGGAGTACTATCCAGATCCGTCTCTCGCTTCAACTGAGCTGCCAGGCAAGCACTACCACATGCTTGCATACATATAGTACCTATTGCCTCTATCTTATTCTTGCATCACTGAGTTGCGATTGCATTAAATTGAATCCCAAGTACTGCATAGCCTTTACTTTTCAAACCCCACTGAAGCTTGTTCCTCCATCCCATGAGCCATTACTACAGGAGTTGTTTGAGCCATGCGAGTCATAGAACAGCATGTGTAGGGTATGTGAGTGTCTGATGGATAACGAGGTACCTAAACAACTTAACGTGAGTAGTAATGGGATAACTAATGAAAGAGGCACCGGTGAGCAATATCTATTATTTGGTTTTTCATGCTCACTTATGTCCCGTAGGACCCCAAATACTTGATTCCTGTTCCTTGACTATTTGCACTATCCTCATCCGGGAGGCCTTATGGACCCCCCTGAGCCAGAGCTTGATTCATTTCTATTTCTTGGGGCAACAATTAGTTTGGGGCTTTATTACTATCCTGTACTTATGCCATGCTTTACTGCTTTATTTAAGATTGTGCGAGGAGCACATGTACAGTTTAAGAATGCGGAATGTTTTCGTGGTATCGACAAGGCCAGTCACATTTTCGGGTTCCTAGTCGTTTACAGCCATTGTCGCAAACCCTGGGTCCGTCTCGAAGCCGGCCAACTTTGTTGCGGGTAGCTTATTGGGGTGGCCCCTTGAAATATTTCTGAATCCTGTGATCGCTTTGTCGTGAATGCCTTGTTGGGTTTTGATTTGGTTTTTCTGAGGTTGATCGAGTGTGTGTTGCTATTTGTGCACCCCTGCAGGGTAAATCTTTTTGAAAGCCGTGTCCGCGGTTATGGACGACTTGGAGCACAGTTTCTCGACCATAGACAAGTATAACTAAAGTACCGCTTTGAATTTGACTAAATACCTGACTAGTAAATTGGTTCAATACTCATGGAATGGTTAATAAAACTACCAACGGATGGGTTGTTCGTCCGCTTTCTTGTTGGTAAGCGAGAAGGAGGATGGATCTGTTACTTTATACTGTTATAACTGTTGTTACTAATTAACGGACATTCGTCTATCATTGGTTAGGCGGATGGTTAGCGAGTATCTATAGACTTGTTAGTTATTACCTTTTGCTGCAATTGCGTCACCCCAGGTATATGTCCCCTTTAGAGGCATAAAGACTTGCTGAGTACCCCTAGGGTCTCACACGATAAATTGTTTGATTCAGATGAACAGGTGTATTCGCAAGATGGATACTGGGTGGAGGAGACAGATGATGTTTGGAACGATCATTCGGTGTAGAGATTCTGGGGATGGGGATCCACGAGATCTGTGGGCAGGATGTGTTTATTTATGTGGCATCTTATGTCGATTTGCTTCTTATCCATACTCGGATCTTGTTTTCCGCTTCCGCCTGATACTCTGATGTTTGATGTATGAGGAGCTATCCTAAACTATTATCTCTATCTAGGATATTTGGATCTTGCCGTATGGCGTTGCAATATTTCTATTTTTTTAGATGGAATGGCTTTGAAAACTGTTGTATGGTTGCTTGCATACATACTCACTTATGTATGTATTTGATCTCTTCGCATGTTGCCTACGCCGCTCGCTCTTGTCCCGATGTCTTGGAAGTGGTTGGGACGGCCGACGGGTCTACACGTGGGTGGTCCCTGGGCCCCCGCTGAACTATTTTAACCACTTCCGGTTCATCCAGGCTTGAACTTAGAGCGTAGGGTCCGAGGTAGTTACACCACATATGGATCAACCAGTGTCATTGCATGTGGGTTATTTTCACAAATCACTGCTAGAGTCATGCATGTGTGTTCTTTTTCACAAACGACATAAGGATCCACCAGTGTCATTGGATGTGTGTTCTTTTCATGAACCACAGCTAGAGTATTTGCATGTGTGTTCTTACCACAAACAACATATGGATCCACTAGTGTCATTGCATGTGTGGACTTTTCACAAACCATAGCTAGAGTCATTGCATGTCCGTTCTTTTCTAGAAACCACATATGGATCCACTAGTGTGATTGCATGTGTGTTCTTTTCATGAACCACAGCTAGAGTCATTGCATGTCTGTTCTTTTCACAAACCACATATGGATCTCTGAGTGTCATTGCATGTGTGTACTTTTCACATACCACACCTAGAGTCATTGCATGTCTGTTCTTTTCTACAAACCACACATGGATCCACTAGTGTCATTGGATGTGTGTTCTTTCCATGAACCACATCTTGAGTTAGTGCGCGTATGTTCTTTTCATAAACCACATATGGATCCACCAGTGCCATTACATGTGTGAACTTTTCACAAACCACACCTAGAGTAATTGCATGTTTGTTCTTTTCCACAAACCACACATGGATCCACCTATGTAATTAGATGTCTGTTCTTTCCATTAACCACAGTCAGTGTCATTGGATGTCCATTCTTTTCACAAACCACATCTAGAGTCATTACATATGTGTTCTTTTCACAAACCACACATGGATCCACCAGTGTCATTACATATGTGTTCTTGTCATGAACCACATATGGATCTACCAGAGTTCATTGCATGTCTGTTCTTTTCAAAAACCACATATGGATCCACCAGTGTCATTGCAAGTGTGTTATTTTCACAAAGCACATGGATCCACCAATGTCATTGGATGTGTGTTCTTTTCATGAACCACAACTAGAGTCATTGTATATGTGTTCTTTCCACAGACCACATATGGATCCACCAGTGTCATTGCATGTGTGTTCTTTTCATTAAACACACCTAGAGTCATTACATATCTATTCCTTTCCATGAACCACATCTTGAGTTAGTTCGCGTATGTTCTTTTCATAAACCACATATGGATCCACCAGTGCCATTGCATGTGTGAACTTTTCACATACCACACCTAGAGTAATTGCATGTTTGTTCTTTTCCACAAACCACACATGGATCCACCTATTTAATTGGATGTCTGTTCTTTCCATTAACCACAGTCAGTGTCATTGGATGTCTGTTCTTTTCACAAACCACATCTAGAGTCATTACATATGTGTTCTTTTCACAAGCCACACATGGATCCACCAGTGTCATTACATATGTCTTCTTGTCATGAACCACATATGGATCCACCAGAGTTCATTGCATGTCTGTTCTTTTCACAAACCACATATGGATCCACCAGTGTCATTGCAAGTGTGTTATTTTCACAAACCACATGGATCCACCAATGTCATTGTATGTGTGTTCTTTCCACAGACCACATATGGATCCACCAGTGTCACTCCATGTGTGTTCTTTTCATTAAACACACCTAGAGTCATTACATGTCTATTCTTTTCCACAAACCACACATGGATCCACCAGTGTCATTGCATGTGTGTACTTTTCACAAACCACAACTAGAGTCATTGCATGTGTGTTCTGTTCCACAAACCACACATGGATCCACCAGTGTCATTGGATGTCTGTTCTTTTCATTAACCACAGCTAGTGTCATTGCATGTGTGTTCTTTCCACAAACCACATATGGATCCACTAGTGTCATTGCATGTGTGTTCTTTTCACAAACCACATAAGGATCCACCAGTGTCATTGGATGTGTGTTCTTTTCATGAACCACACCTAGAGTCAGTGCAGGTTTGTTCTTTTCCACAAACCACACATGGATCCACCAGTGTCATTGGATGTCTGTTATTTTCACAAAACACATATGGATCCACCAGTGTCATTGAAATGTGTATTCTTTTCACAAACCACATCTAGAGTCAGTGCATGTCTGTTCTTTTCCACAAACCACGCATGGATCCACCAGTGTCATTAGATGTCTGTTCTTTTCACAAACCACATATGGATCCACCAGTGTCATTGAAATGTGTGTTCTTTTCATTAACCACACCTAGAGTCATTGCATGTCTGTTCTTTTCCCCAAGCCACACATGGATCCACCAGTGTCATTGCATGTGTGTACTTTTCACAAACCATAGCTAGAGTCATTGCATGTGTGTTCTTTTCCACAAACCACACATGGATCCACCAGTGTCATTGGATGTCTGTTCTTTTCAGAAACTACACCTAGAGTCACCAGTGTCATTGCATGTGTTTTTTTTCACAAAACACATCTAGAGTCATTGCATGTTTCTTCTTTCCCCAAACCACATATGGATCCACCAGTGTCATTGAAATGTGTGTTATTTTTACAAACCACAACCAGTGTCGTTGCATGTATGTTCTTTGACAAACCACACATGGATCCACCAGTGCCATTGGATGTGTGTTCTTTTCATGAACAACAGCTAGAGTCATTGCATGCATGTTCTTACCACAAACAACATATGTATCCACTAATGTGATTGCATGTGTGTTATTTTCATTAACCACAACTAGAGTCATTGTATGCGTGTTCTTTTCACAAACCACACATGGATCCACCAGTATCATTGGATGTGTGTTCTTTTCATTAACCACAACTCGAGTCATTGCATGTCTGTTCTTACCACAAACCACATATGGATCCACCAGTGTCATTGCATGTGTGTTCTTTTCACAAACCACAACTAGAGTCATTGGATATGTGTCCTTTTCAACAAACCACATATGAATCCACCAGTGTGATTGCATGTGTGTTCTTTTCATGAACCACAACTAGAGTCATTGCATGTCCGTTCTTTTCACAAACCACATATGGATCCACCAGTGTCATTGCATGTGTGTACTTTTCACAAACCATACCTAGAGTCATTCCATGTCTATTCTTTTCCACAAACCACAAATGGATCCACCAGTTTCATTGGATTTGTGTTCTTTCACAAAATACATCTAGAGTCATTGCATGTCTGTTCTTTTCACAAACCACATATGGATCCACCAGTGTCATTGCATGTGTCTACTTTTCACAAACCATAGCATCAGTCATTGTATGTCTATTCTTTTCCACAAACCACACATGGATCCACCAGTGTCATTGGATGTCTGTTCTTTCCATTAACCACAGCTAGTGTCATTGCATGTGTGTTATTTTCCACAAACCACAGATGGATCCACCAATGTCATTGCATGTGTGTTCTTTTCATTAACCATAGCTAGAATCATTGCATGTCTGTTCTTTTCACAAACCACATATGGATCCATCAGTGTCATTGCATGTGTGTACTTTTCACAAACCATAGCTAGAGTCATTGCATGTCTATTCTTTTCCAAAAACCACATAGGGATCCACTAGTGTCATTGGATGTTTGTTCTTTTCATTAACCACACCTAGAGAAATTGCATGTCTGTTCTTTTCCAAAAACCACACATGGATCCACGAGTGTCATTGGATGTCTGTTCTTTTCATTAACCACAGCCAGTGTCATTGCATGTGTCTTGTTTTCTCAAACCACACATGGATCCACCAGAGTCATTGCATGTGTGTTCTTTCCACAAACCACACATGGATCCACTAGAGTCATTGCATGTTTGTTGTTTCCAAAAACCACATGGATCAACCAATGGCATTGCATGTGTGTTATTTTCACAAACCATATATGGATCAACCAATGTCATTGCATGTGTGTTCCTTCCACATACCACACATGGATCCACCAATGCCACTGCATGTGTGTTCTTTCTAGAAACCACATATGGATCCACCAGAGTAATTGCATGTGTGTTCTTGTACTAAAACCAACACTAGAGTTATTGTGTGTGTGTTCTTTTCATAAACCACACATGGATCCACTAGTGTGACTGGATGTGTGTTCTTTTCATGAACCACACATGGATCCACTAGAGTCATTGCATGTTTGTTTTTTCCACAAACCACATGGATCCCCTAGAGTCATTGGATGTGTGTTCTTTCCACAAACCACATATGGATCAAATAGAGTCATTGCATGGTGTTCTTTCCAAATATGGATCCACTAGAGTTATTGCATGTGTGTTCTTTTCATGAACCACATATGTATCCACCAGAGTAATTGCATGTGTGTTCTTTTCACAAACCACATATGGATTAACCAATGTCATTACATGTGTGTTCTTTTCCACAAACCACATATGGATCAACCAATGTCATTGCATGTGTGTTATTTTCCACAAACCACATATGGATCCACTAGAGTCATTATATCTGTGTTCTTTTCACAAACCACACATGGACCCACCAGTGTCATTGGATGTGTGTTCTTTTCACAAACCATATATGGATCCACCAGTGTCATTGGATGTGTGTTGTTTTCATCAACCAACCACAGCTAGAGTCATTGCATGTCTGTTCTTTCCACAACCACATATGGATCCACTAGTGTCATTGGATGTCTGTTCTTTTCATTGACCACACCTAGAATCATTGCATGTCTATTCTTCTCACAAACCACACATGGATCCACCAGTGTGACTGGATGTGTGTTCTTTTTATGAACCACATCTAGAGTCATTGCATGTCTATTCTTCTCACAAACCACATATGGATCCACCATTGTCATTGCATGTATGCACTTTGCACAAACCATAGCTAGTCATTACATGTGTGTTCTTTTCACAAACAACATATGGACCAACTAGTGTGATTGCATGTGTGTTCTTCTCATGTACCACAACTAGAGTCATTGCATGTGTATTCTTTTCACAAGCCACATATGGATCCACAAGTGCCATTGCATGTGTGTTCTTTTCACAAACCACACCTAGAATCATTGCATCTGTGTTCTTTTCGACAAACCACACATGGATCCACTAGTGTGATTGCATGGGTGTTCTTTTCATGAACCACACCTAGAGTCAGTGCATCTCTGTTCTTTCACAAACCACACATGGATCCACCAGTGTCATTGGATGTCTGTTCTTTGCACAAAACACACCTAGAGTCATTGCATGTGTGTTCTTTTCACAAACCACACATGGATCCACCCATGTCATTGGATGTGTGTTGTTTTCATGAACCACAGCTAGAGTCATTCCATGTCTGTTCTTTTCACTAACCACATATGGATCCACCAATGTCATTGCATGTGTGTAGTTTCCATGAACCACACATGGATCAACCAATGTCATTGCATGTGTGTTCTTTTCATGAACCACACATTGATCAACCAATTTCATTGCATGTGTGTTCTTTTCCACAAACCACATATGGATCCACCAAAACCATTGCATGTGTGTTCTTGTAATGACAAACCACATATGGATCCACCAGAGTCATTGCATGTGTGTTCTTTCTACAAACCACACATGGATCCACTAGTCATTGCATGTGTGTTATTTCCACTAAACCACGTAAGATCGTGTCTTCTAGAAGCCCCTCCTGAAGAACTAGTTGTCCAATCTGATTGTTGCAGACCATTCAATTGGGGCGCGTGGACGAATAAGATGGTTCTTCGTAAGAGCGATCTACGAGTAGGCTGTTTCTCGACATGATTGGCCGCGCTTACATTTTCACTTATATTACTATTATTTCCACTCCCCTATAGCTTACTAGTAATATCACAGAGCTCGTGAGTGAGCACATCTACTCCACAACCCCCTCTCCCCTCATCCACCAAACGCCACTGTGCCCGGACGGCGCCACCGGCTTTTGTACGCCGTGTCCGGACGCCATCCGCTGATTCTTGGGTCGCTACCTTCATGCTAAGAAATCATTTTACAAGCTTTTGAATTTATCCTACATATTCTTTCTATTCTCCGATCTAACATGGTGAGCTAAGAAAGAGGTAACAACTATAGAAATACATAATTTTGTGTGTGTTTTAATATAAAGAAGCAAACTAGTACAACTAATTTTGTTGTGTTTTTGATAAAGAAACAAGCAAACAAAGCAGAAATAAACTAAGCAAAACAAATAAAGCAAAGTAAAGCGATTGGTTATGAGGGACTCTCCTTGGGAAGATGTCCTTGACTCCCCGACAATGGTGCCAGAAAAAAGGTTGCTGGCTCGTGGTTGATATCGAGCTTGTTGCGGAACCTCAGCATGAAGGTATGATGAGCACAGCAGCAAGTTTTTCGTCAGTTATGAAACCAAGCTTATTGAACCAGTAGGAGCAAGGAAACACCTCCAAGGTGTTGTTTCCAACTTGGAATCCTGCACAACACAACCACAGAACTTTGCCCCAACTTACAGTGAGGTTGTCAATCTCACCGGTTTTGCTGAAAACAAAGGATTAAACGTATTGTGTGGAAGATAGTAATAGCTTGCAGAAAGTAAACAAAAAACAGTAAATAGTTGTAGATTGATGGTGAAAGAAAGGACCGGTATCCAAAGTTCACTAGTGGTGGTTCTCCTTAAGATAGATGACATGTTGGGTGAACAAATTACAGCGGGGGAATTGACAAACATCGAGAAAGCATACATGCATATACTAATCATCTTGACTCCTATGAGATTTGATTGGGCCTAACAACATTATACATAGACCGTAGTCCAACTGCATCTATGACTAATAATCCACCTTCAGGTTATCAATCCGAACCCCTACCAGTATTAAGTTGCAAGCAACAGATAATTGCATTACGCATTGCGTGTAAAGTAAACAATACCATTGTTCTATGAACAAAGGATTGTTGTTTTCTCCCTAGTAGCAACAACACATCTAGTACCTTAGAGATTTCTGTCACTTCCCCAGATTACTAGAGGCATGAAGCCACTATTAAGCATAAATACTCCCTCTTGGAGTTGCTAGCATCTACTCGGCCAAGATATCTCCTAACAACAGAGAGCATGCAAGATCACAAATAACAAAGACATGATAGAATCAATAATCAATCTGAAATAGCATCACAATATCCATCGGATCCTCGCAAACACAACATGTATGATTACAAATAGATGATCTTAATCATGAACGAAGCTCAAAAGATCTAAACATGATAGTCCAAAGGAGAAGAACCAACCATCTAGCTACTACATGGACCCGTAGACCAAGGATGAACTACTCACGCATCACACCGGAGGCTTGCATGGTGATGAAGAAGACCTCCAGGGTGAATTCTCCCCTCTGGCAGGGTGCCGGGAAGAGCTTCAGATACCTCCCGATCTACGGTTGGAGATGACAGCGGCTACAGACTCTTTCGTGGAATTTTGATCGGGTACTTAGGGTTTCTGTATCGGAGGCATCATATAGTCGGAAGGGGAGGCTGAGGGGATGCCCTAGGCGGCCACACCACTCCTTGGTGCGGGCCAAGCCTGGTCGTGCAGCCAGGTGGTGTGCCGGCCCTCTGGCCCCTCTCCATCTCGTATTCTGGCTCAATGTCCCCCTCGGTGAAATATTGACTTTGGCTTTTGTCCCATCCAATTCCAAGAATATTCATTTTCTGACTTTCCTGGAACCAAAAACAATAGAAAACAGGCAGCTGGCACTATGGCATCTTGTTAATAGGTTAGTCCAAGAAAGTGTATAAAAAGTACTCCGAAGTATGGACAAAACATAAGAAATTAGATAAAAACCAAGCATGGAACATCAAAAAATTTAGATACGTTAGCAACGTATTAGTCGTTGGGGCTTTCCATTCTTCAACATCTTTGATCTTGGTGGGATCAACAGTGACTCCTCCTTCCGACACAATATGTCCTAGGAATCCTACTTCCTTTAACTAGAACTCACATTTGCTAAACTTGGCATACAACTGATGTTCTCTAAGGGTTTCAAGGAAGGTTCTTAGGTGTAGCTCATGGTCTTCTTCTGACTTGGAATATATCAGAATATCATCGATAAAAACAATGACAAACTTATCCAGGAAGTTCATAAAAATCTTATTCATGAGATTCATGAAATAAGCGGGGGCATGGTTAATCCAAAAGACATGACCGTGTACTCATACAATCCATATCTGGTGGTATAGGCAGTCTTTGGGATATCCATTGCATGAATCTTGAGTTGATGATAACTAGTTCTAAGATCAATCTTAGAAAACACTCTGGCACCAGTCAACTGGTCAAACAGATCTTCTATCTTCGGCAGTGGGTACTTGTTCTTGATGGTGACATCATTCACCTTCTGGTAATCCATGCGATCTCCATGGCGATGCACTTGGTTGAATCAAACCTTTCTCCGGTAATCCGTACGATCTCCATGGCGATACACGGTTATCTCCATCTTTTTTATCCACAAACAAAACAGGCGATCTCCATGGCGATGCACTTGGTTGAATCAAACCTTTCTCCGCATAGCATCAAGTTGTTTCTTTAGCTCCACTAATTCAGATGGGTCCATACTATAAGGTCTCTGAGCTATGGGTCTAGTTCTAGGAATTAGTTCAATGATGAACTCGATATCCCAATCTGGGGGCATACTGGGCAATTCATCTAGGAACACGTCGGGGTATCCACAGACTACTCTCACTTGGTCTAGGGTTGGTTGGGCTAGACTCTTGTTGCATTTGAATTGACAGGGCAGTGTTTCAGATACATGCTCTACTGATACTCTAGTGCTACTGGTCATGGTTATGGCTTTCTTGGCACAATCGATTAATCCTTTATGTTCCGACATCCAATCCATTCCTAGTACTACTTCCAAACCCTTGGTTCCAAGTACTATTAGATTATCATAAAAATCTATGCCATGGATTCTGATAGGCCCAACCTTGCAAATTTTTCTAGCTTTGGTGGTTGAACCAGGTATTTGAACTAACATAACATGCTTCAATTTTGTTGGTTGAATCTTACTAGTGCATGCAAATTATGCTGTAACAAACGAGTGTGATGATCCAGAATCAAACAACACTCTTGCAAGTACTGAGTTAACAGAAAACATACCCAACACGACATCTAGCGCTTCTTGGGCTTCTTCAGCATTCATGTGGAACAGACGGCCGTTGCGGTTGAGCAAGTTCCCTAGGGCAAATCTCGTTCCAGGCTGATCACGGCGCTGCTGCTGAGCGGGTGCATTCACATTGGTGGCTGCTGCAAGCTTCTTGGGACACTCGTTGGAGTAGTGACCCTTGACTCCACATTCAAAGCAAGTAATCTGGGACTTGTCTTTTCCTGCAATAGACAAATCGTTGCTTCCAGTCCTTGGGGCAGTATTGTTGTTGTTGTTTGACTTGGGTGCTGCATGATTGAAGTTATTGGAGTTGCCGGGGTTGTTGTTGTGGTTTCCTCCAGACTTCAAGTTTCCTCCGCTACGATTGGGATAGTTGGGACGGGACATAGGGGGTCTGTTGTTTCTTGGGGCATATCCTGCAGACGGGTTGGGGCGATACTTCTGGGTATTGTGGGATCCAGGCTGGTGCATCATGCGATGCTTCTGGTTGTCATTGGCTTGGTTTACCTTCCCTTCCATCTGGATAGCAGAGTCCACTAGTTCTTCTAGATCTGCAAAACAGATGGTGACTAACACAGTCTGCATCTCATCATGTAATCCATTCAGGAAACTTTCCTTCTTCTTTGCTTCGGTGTTAATCTCATCAGGGCATATCTAGCTAGGGATAGAAATTTGTCACGGTACTCAACTACCGTCATCCTTCCTTGCTTTAGTTCCCCTGAACTCATCCCTCATCCTGGTGAACAAACCTTGGGGCACATGGGTCCGGTTGAACTTGATCTTGAATGCTTCCGAAGTCATCATCTGACATTCGTTCATGGTACGAGTACTATTCCACCAGGCTCTTGCATCACCTGCCAGATAATGGGTGGCAAACAGTACTTTTTCATTGGCTTCAACTCCTGCGACCTCCAGATTGTTCTCCATGGTTTGCAGCCAGTCATCAACATCTAAGGGATCCTCAGACTTACTAAATATAGGTGGGTTGGTATTCTAAAACTTCTTAAGTTTGGATCCATGATGATCTTGGTTTCCATGGCCTTGATTATTGTGGGTCATCTGAGCTATCTATTGAAGAGTGGCTAAATTGTCTTGGCGTTCGACTCTACTAGCTTCACTGTCAGAAACTAGCATTTGCATAATCTACAACATTGGGTCCTGAGATGAACTGCTTCCTCCGGGGTTTCCACGAGTCATCTGAAGATTGAGATAGATAATGAGATAAGAGGATAATCCCTAAGGTTCATGGTTTTGTTTCAAAAGTTTTAAACTTTGAGTTTGACTCAAGTTTTGCAAACTAACAACTTCCTCTCATTCATTCATATAAAACACACAATACAAACACACACCACAACACAATTAGAAAACAGATAGTTTTAAGAACCCTTCTGTGAAACTAAGATACAGGGGGACCGGTACAACACATTCCTATGGTAGTGCTCAAGTGCATCTAATCATCATCAATGAAGGCGGAATCATCAACATCTGTGTGAAACTCCATGGCATCATCCTCCAGGTATTCGTTATCATCACTAAGGTAAGAGTAGAGATCTCCCTAGATATCTTCACCTTCCTCCTCCTTCGCTTCAAGCTGGATATCTTGTTCAGCGATGGTCTTCTCGAGAGTGGCCACCTTCTTGCGAAGACGATCGATGGTACGATCCTTCTTGTCACGCTGACGACGAAGTGATTGGCGCTCCTTGGTGAGGATGGCGAGGGTCTGGTCCTTCTTGACTACAATGGCATGGTTGTCGTTGGCGTAGGCACGGGTGTTGTCCAACTCCTTCTGCCTATCATACAACATGAAGTCAAGATTGTCCACCTAGTGCTTCAGCTCCGGGTGTCCAGGCATCTCCAAGGGCATTCCCATAGAATCACGCCTTGCAAAGTGAGCAAAGCGAGTTCCCTAGATCTGGTTGATGTTTTTTCCACACTGATGGGCAAGAGCTTCATGCATGGCCCTGGCTAATCCATCTAGCCAGTTGTTCTCACGCAAGGTGAATTGGATCTTCTCCGAAGTGGGTGCTTCCATATTTCCTCTGAGATCTGCAACTATCAACCATTGTAGATCTCCTCCTATGTGATCGTTGAGTTGTGCCCCGAAGAATTCCGGGTGTGGGCACTCAAGATACTCTGACAATGCATCTAGATCCCTTTAAAAGATCAGTTGGCCTCCGTTGCCCAGCTCATAGAACTTGCAATACTGGACCTCCATCTATAAGAATTTAGGGTGAGCAAGTTAATGAGGTGATCAAGTGTGTCGAATTTTATGTAGCATTTCAAGAATTTTTGAGGAACATGAATCTTTTTGAAAGAATCTCAAGGATAAGAGAGGGAATAGGTTTTCATAAATACTCACTTCTTTTTTTTGAAACTATGTTTTTGTTCGGACGTCCATTCTAACTAGGGTCTCCTATGGTCAGGATGGCTCTGATACCAACTTGTCAACACCCGGATTTTTAATCCCAAATGCCTGTTATGCCATACCTCGTAATCCCAGGATTACCATTTTCGCAAGACATAACAGAATTGGTACCACAGTACATCATCCATTACAAACCATAATAAAGGTCTTACAAATAAAGGATCTGATAATCCAGTCTTAATACAATCAAAGCAGCGGAAAGTAAACGTAGTAGGGGCTCCATCTGCAGGGTCCCAGGCAATGCTGACGATGGGATATGATCCTAGTTGTTATAGACCTCCTACTGTCCATCATCCTGGTAGTCCTCCTTAGTCTGGCCATGGGAATAACCAGGGACAAAGCCATGAGTACTCTTTAAGTACTCGCAAACTATCACTAACAAGTAAGGTAGTTCCAGTAGGAATCTTAAGCTCTAGGTTTATTTGCAAAAAGCTAGGTTTATCTCATACTGAGTTTAGAAGTAAAGAAACTTAGTTTAAGTTTCTACATCACCTAAATGGGAACCTAGTTTTCATGTCCACAATCCTATTGTGGTCAAGTCAAATTCATAGTTCAATTCACAAGTCATTTTTGGAAAACATCTAACAACGGAACAGTATGGCCACTCCAACTGTCCATGACCACGGACGCGGCTATTCGAATAGTTTGACACTCTGCAGAGGTGGTACACTTTCACCACAAAATTTGATACATCTATCAGGGATAACCCTGAATCATCATAGTTAGTATGCGGATAATCAATCATAACCTTTCAATGACACACTCTAGTATAGGCACCTCCCCTATGAGCTTGGCCTCCCAACCATGGCCATCTGCCATCCTGGGCACTGCATAGGTGGACATTCATCACGAGGTAGCCTCAGCTCAATCTCTTCCGCAAGGGAACCCATACTAAGGCATATAAACTTCCATTGAAGCCCTACCCAATTTAGGTATTGTGGTTGTATGGTAAAATTGGAATGGTATCGCATCCGAACCCAACCATCAGTTTTTATAAAAGGGCCAAGGCTCATGCCTCAACATTTTCATCATCAAATCATTTTGTGTTCATAACACATGTCAAAACATTTCAATAGAATGAATCATCATTCCAAGGTTTTCATAATCATTTTCACCAAGTATTCCCATCTAAAGTGATCAACTTTTATGCTTAGCACTAGCCACTAAAGTTGAGGGTATTCACTAATAAGGGGTGCTAATCAAGTATAAATATCCAACTCTAGTGTTATGCCTTTTGATGACATCTAAGTATAACTAGTTAGGCCTAGTTTTATACTCTTTATGGTATCTATCCTATTTTCCAAAACTCACAAAACACTAACTAGAGTTAAAGAACTTTGGTAAAAGTAAAAGAATAAAGCTTGCAAGTAAAACTTGGGATTGGTATAATCAAGGTTGCATAACCAAAGCATGCATAATGCATCTTGCATAGGTTATAAAGTTGGCAAGTGTTAACTTGCTTAGTTCACTTGTAGTGCTAGGCTTGCATAGTGATGGCTTGCATAGTTAACTTGTATAATTCTAGCTTGCCTTTAGTAGTGCAGTGATTGAAGTTCTCCTCTTCTTCTTCTTGGTAGTACTCCTCCTCCTCATATCCCGGGTCGATACTATCGTCTATAAATGAATACGAGGTACACAATCACCAAACAATACTTAACAATTTCTATTTAGCACACTAAGGCTCACACTTGATGATCTAGCATCATCACAATCATCACATGAAATAAAGACTTAATCTTGTTTATTTTATTTTAGAAAAGTAATTTCTACTCATTAAAATACTTAAGATTTAATATTCTCCAATTAAAATATGGGATCATGTTGACACATGTCATCACCACATATTTTAATACATGGGAATGTGATTTAAAGTGGTGGTCATATTTTATAAAGTTTAAGATTACTTTTTAATACAATTATAGTGACTAGAAATGCCCTTATAGCATTCTTTTGGTACTAGTCTAATGTCACCGCATGTGAACCTAAATATTTTTACATATTTAGATAGATCTTGTCAAATGTGATTTTTGAGAGTTGGAATCAACTCAGAAGCATTTATGGTTGATTTTTGAAAAATGTTTGAAGTTGGAAAAGTCTCTGACTTGTTATTTTTACTATAGGTGATCTCTAACTCCAAATGGTTTGAATCCAACGAGCTTAGATAGATAATTTGAATACCTTTCTAAAAAAATTGGAATCATGCAATTTGGTTCAGTGAATCTCTTTGAATTGATTTTTGAATCTACTGACAGAAACTGGTTTTAACTAAAATGGAAAAGAATTATTTGAATTGCCAGGCCTGCGCGGGAAAGTAAACGGGCCGGCCGAATCTGAACAGCACGACACGGAGAGCTACTAACAGAGGGGTCCCACTAGTCAGCGACTGTATCTAACCGAAACGGTATCGTTCAATCTAGGCCCTACGATTAGAACTAAGATCTACGGCTATGGTTCGTCGTCTCCGGCGAACAACTCCGGCGAGGAATTAAACCTAGTGTGGCGGTGGGGGTCGTGTGAGGCTCACCAAGGCTCCAGCTAGGGTCGGCGATGGGGGCGAACGACGTTGTCGATGACGGTAGTTTGAATGGAGGTCGCGGCGGCTCCTAGGGTGGTTCCAACTGACAACTCCTCTTCTCCTCTACAACGGCGGACTCCGGCCAAATTCTGGCGGTGTGGTGCTCGTCTTGCTCCGGGGAGAGGTGTGAGAGGCTCAGAGAGGAGTGGGTAGTGATGTGGTGTGGCAAATTGAGGCGGAGGGGGTCTGTCTTTATACACCGGCAAAGGGACATTGCGGCATGGGCTCAAGCTCGTCGGTGACGATGATACAGGCACTAGCGGCGTGGCTGACGGTAGGGGCGATGCGGTGCTCCCTGGCGGTCATCACGGGCTTAATGGTGCGGCACGGGGCGGTCAAGAATGGTCGGGCGCGGGCGGTGCTCTGCGCAGAACTGGCGTTGTTCGAGACGGGGCACAAGGGCTACGAGTCGCGCGGCGGCCGACGGGGATGTCTAGGAGCTAGCTAGTGTTAAGGCGAGTGTGTGCACGCACGGTGAGGGCGAGGCAATGCTAGGGTGGTCCATGGCCTGGCTGTGGTCAAGGGCTGGACAGGGAGGTGGTGATGGACGGTGGCTTGCCTCCTGGACATCATGGACGAGGGCGCCGATCGTTGTGGCGAGCAGTCCATGGTCAGCCAGCGAGGTGAGCATCGGGCGCCCGTGCACTGGTGCAATGGCAAAGACGGAGCATGTGTCTGGTGCTGTTAGACACTAGGGATGACAGGGGAGTGCAATGAGGGCAAGTGGTCGAGTGATCACTGCTCAGAACCGTGAAGTTAGGTAGAGTTTAATTAGTGTCTGCAAAGTGTTCGACCAAATGGCCGCAAGAATTTAAATTTGAAATTTTTGAATGAATTTCGGTCAGGGTTTTGATCTTATGCTTGAGTGACTATGGTTGCTTGGAAAAGTTAGGGTGAATTGATTTGAGTGGTTTTTGCAAAATGGTGATCTTACAATATGAACTTGATTCAATTTTGAACTGTCCTTCAAATATATTTGAAAATAGTTTATGTGGGTTTGTAAAGTGGGATTGGGTTCACTTTTACTCGGTCTAGCAAGGGGTGAAAAGAATTGGAATTGTTTCTGTTAGAAATCTTTTACTAGGAACACCCAAAGTGGCCTAGTGGTTAATTTTAGTCAAAATGACCATTTGATCATATGATCCTTGTTTGATTTTATTTTCTTTGGATTTTGTTTGTAAATGGCCTAGATGCTGTAGTATTCATCTTTAAACCATTGCTTATCATTTGTAGCAATCAAACATGGCAATTGCAATCAATTCTACACTAATGCAAATCACACATGCATTCATATTCAATTTAGTAATAAAAGTTTTTGTTAACCCTAAACTTGGTGATTTGAACTTGCTGATCTTGCTTAGTAGCTTTGGGGTGTTACACATCTCGATTGCGGATGATGTCCTGTAGCAAGTGGAGGATCCAACCGTGATAGGATGCTCCTAGAAGTAGTGAGGGAGCCTCATTTGGGCTCGGAAGACCATGTAGACCAGTTTCTAGTACTACGGGTATCGTTTCCTTGTGTCAATGAGGACCTCGCTGATGTAGTAGACGGGACACTTCACAGTGCGCTCCTTGCCCTCCTTAGGTCGCTCGATGACCATCACGGTGTTGACAACTCGATTGAAGGTCGTCATGTAGACGAGCATTTGCTCTTTGTCCATGGGAGCGGCGAGTACTGGTGCTGTTAGTAGCAACTCCTTTAGTGCTTTGAGCACGTTGTTGGTTTCACTTTCCCACATGAACATGGGATTCTTCCACATCAATCGGTAGAGAGCCATTGCCTTCTCACTGAGCCGGGGGATGAAGTGACTGAGGGCCGCGACTCACCCTGCCAGTTTCTAGACGTAGCATAGGCACTCGGGCTTCCTGAGTCACGTGATGGTGTTGATATTGAAGGGGTTGCCCTCGAAGCCTCGTTTGGAGACCACGTACCCGAGGAGCTGGCCGGTGGGCACGCCGAATGTGCACTTGTCCGGGTTGAGATTGATTTTATACTTCTGTAGATTGGCAAAAGTTTCAGCCAGGTCAGCGAGTAGGTCACTCTGGCGAGTCGACTTCACCACCATGTTGTCGATGTAGACATGGATGTTGCGGCCAATTTGGCTCACTAGGCACTCCTGCATGCACCGCCGGTGTTCTTGAGGCCGAACATCATCACGGTGTAACAAAGGCTCCGAACAGCATGATGAAAGCAGTTTTCTCCTGATCCTCGATGACCATCTTGATCTGATTGTAGCTGGAATATGTGTCGAGGAAGCACAAGGACTCGAACCCCATGGTCCAGTCGATGATCTTGTCCATGCGCGGGAGGACAAAGTCCTTCATTTGGGCAGGTGCTATTGAGATTGGTGTAGCTGATACACATCCTCCAGGTGTTGTTCTTCTTCAGGACAAGGACTGGATTGGCCAGGCACTTGGAGTACTTGATTGGCCGAATGAATCCCGTAGCAAGTAGCCTCTATACTTCTTCGGCGATTGCATGGTGATGCTCTTCATTGAAGGGCCATAGTGATTGCTTGATGGCTCGCGCCTTTGGGTCGGCGTTCAACTTGTGCTCAGCGAGTTCCCTCGGGACACCAGGCATGTCAGATGGCTTCCATGCAAAGATGTCGCTATTCTCATGGAGGAAATCGATGAGCATGCTTTCCTATGCGGGGCCCATGTTGGTTCCCATGGTGATCTTCTGGCTCGAGTCGCCTCGGACAAGCTCAATAGTGTGCGCGTGCGTGGAGGCCTCGAAGGTTGCTTGTGCAGCGTTGGCCGAGGTGGGCTTCTTTAGGATTGTTGGGTCATCCTTGTCGATGCCACCCGTGTATTTCGCAAGCTCGTCCGTGTGGTTTGTTTCCTCAGTGATGAAGGCGTCAACGAGCTTGGCGCCGTTGTCCCCGCATTCCATGACCATATCAGGGTTGTCGTGGACGATGATGATTGCCCGCAGCCCCAGGAGCTTCATCATGTTATATGCGTAGTTGGGAGCTGCCACGAACTTGGCGAGCACTTGTTTCCCTAGGACACAGTGGTAGGGGCTACGGAAATTCACTAGCTCGAAGATGATCTGCTCGGTGCGGAAGTTGGCTGGCGTGCCGAAGGTGACTAGCAGCATCACATTGCCGATCAGATATGCCTTCCAACCAGGGACAATGCCGTGGAAGGTTGTGAGGGTCGATTCGACCATCGACTGTAGGAGCTGCAGTCCCCTGAAGGTGTCCAGGTATAGGATGTTGATGGAGCTTCCGCCATCCATTTGTGTCTTGGGGAGCTAGTAGTCAGCCAACTTGACCACCAGGGTGACTCGCCCGGGATACTCGATCCCAGGCGTGTGGTCCTCGCGGCTCCAGGTGATACTTTGCTCGGACCAATTGAGGTTGCGCCTGATGTCCAATTGTGTCACCAAATTGAGAATGATGGCATGGGCGAGCACCTTTTTCTCGTGCTTAGTGCCGAGCCCGGTGCATGTGTGTAGCGAGCTATCCTCGTTGCGGAGCCCACCAAGATTGTCGTTGTCCCTGGGTGGGTCGTTGTTGGGGCCCTCCCTTGCTCGCCTCACCTTCTCAATCTCCTTGAGCTTGTGGCAATCGGCGGTGGCATGAGTCACGGGTTTCCCCTCCCTGCTATGATAGAGATAGGGTTGGTTGAGAAGATCCACGGGGTCGAATTTCATCCGTGCGGTGTTGTTGGCACGGAAGTTTCCTCCGTCGTGGTAGTTGCCTCTATCGCACCGGAAGTTCTTGGGGTCATGCTGCCCATAGTTGGCATTGGCGATGAAGTCGACTCTTCCATCTCTGTGATGCTTGCTAGTGAGGTGAGTGTTGTTGTAGCGTAGCTCATGGTGCCTTCTGTTATCGTGGCCACCTGAGCGGCATCTCCCCCCCCTGACTTGTTGTCTGAGTCTTGGTTGGGGTCCTCCTTCGTGTAGCGGTTGGCGATCTCGAGGAGGTCAGGGATGTTGTCAAGTGTCAGGTAGACCCTCTTGATATTGGCGACCAGAGGCTCGTACTGAAACTCATTCTTGAAGCAGTGGATCGCCGTGTCCGGGTGGATGCTGGAGGCGTTGATCCACAGGTCCTGCCACCATTGGACCTAGTGGCAAGTCGACTCGCGCGGTCCCTGGATGCAATGCTCCAGGTCTTCGATGGTGGTGGCGCGGGTGTAGGAGCCCTCGAAGTATCTGACGGAGGCGTCTCACATGTCTTTCGACGAGTTGATGTTGTTCTCGAGGAGAGTGTTGATCCATTGATGAGTCGCTCCGTCCATAATCTGGGGGAGGTAGCGAGCGGCGAGTAGATCCGTGTGATCAATGATCCCATTTCCATGAGGTACATGTCGATCCACGCCATTGGACAATACGTGGGGTCATAGTTCTCGATGTCCTTCGGCGCTTTGAGGGTGGAGGGGTACTTCTCGCCTCGGATCATTGGTCCGAAGCACTACGGGCCGAATCAGTTGAGGGAGCCCCTTGGCTCGGGCTCGCGTTCACCGTGGTTGGAGAGGGTGTTCCTTAGGTCGTGTTGCTGTCAAGCTCGCAATGCCTGGTTGTTGATGATGTGGGTCTGTGTCTCGATCGGCTGACCATTGGTAGTGAATGTGTTGTGCACAGGTCACGGCTCGTTGGTGGAGAGTGCGGGGTTTGCTGCTCGCGATTAGAGCTGCTAGGGCTCAAAGGAGGGGGCAGTTGACGGTGTTGGCGACTATTGGGCGACCGCTCGAGGCAGCACGACTATCGGTCAAGTGGGAGTACATCCATCCCCGCGGGTCGACTCCTGCAACTTGTTGCTCGACCGCTCTGGCGAGTAGGGCCTAAGCGTACTTGACCTCTTGCGCACCCTCCCCTGTGAGGTTGAGGTTGGTGACTGTGGCCTGTCCCACGATGACATTGTCCATTGGGGTGGAGTAGAGTGGGAGCTCGTTGGAGTTGTGCTCCTGTGGGGCGATCAAGATCCGCGGCTGCTCCGAAGGAGGCGAGCGGCAGGTTGGTGGTGGAGCTCTGAGCGCGGGTGCCCCGGCTGGTGGGCGACTACCGCCGGGTGCACTCTGCGACAGAGTTCACGCTCGGCCGCACGTGCGGGGTCGATATTGTCGTTGAAGTTTAGGGAGCGACCTTGAACGGTAGGGTTCAGGCGACTCCTAATGCGGTGCTGGTGGTAGAGCGACAACTCCTGCACTGTCTACTGCTCGAGGCGAAACTTGTCACACTCGGCTTGTTCCCTGACCTTGGCCGCCTCTAGCTGTTGGCAATACTCCTTGATCTCTACCACCATCGTTGTCGGTGGGAGAGGCGTGGAGAAGGGATCAGGTAGCACGTTGGTGCTACCCGCCATGTAGATGGCATCGTAGTGATTGGATTTGGTTCGTGCCTCGTCAGGAAACTCCGATCCGGAGTCAGAGTCGAAGAGCCCGAGGATGGAGGGGGCCTCGAAGTCCTCAGCGTTGGAGACCCGCATGATGGAGTTCTCGTGCAAAACGACGATGATGGATCCGGCGTCCCAAGCAGGGGCCACTGAATCGGCATCCTTGCGGAGAGCCACGTTGCTCCCAGCTGCGTCGCTAGCGGCCGAGTCATACTCAGAAGTGAGGTGGGTGATGGAGCGGACATGAACCTCCGAGAGAAGATCACGTGGGGGCGATCCCCCGATGATCGCCGTTTTTGCCAGGTCGATCGCGTCGGTGAACCTGACGAAGAGGTTGATGGTGTCGACCGGCATCACCATGCCGTGAGTGACTGGGCACGATGTCGGTATGTAGCTGCTTGACAGGATCTGGAGGAATCCGCTGCTAGCAACTATGCGACCGGTGGCGATCGGCCGGTCGATCGGAATGTAGGGTCTCGCCGTATATCTTAGGCTTGACTAGCCAAGCCCCACCGTAGGCGCCACTTTCATGGGAATGACCACGGTAGTTGCAACCAGGGGGAGTGATTGATACGATTAGGGCAAGAGCGAGTCGCCATCTCTGGTGCGAGATTGGGAGCAAACGCGAGGGATTTACCCAGGTTTGCCCCCGTAGGGTAAAGACCTACTTCCTGCTAGATTGTATTGCAGGTGAGTGGATTACAATATCGGCGAGCTCGGTGGCTAGGCAGTGAGTTGCTTGGATGGGGTAGCTTATAGCACATAAGTATGTAGAGTACCCTAGGGAGGCTTATATAGGGGTACCTCGCTAGGGTTTACTGATTACAACCGAATCAGTTTAGGTTTCAAAGGATTTGACCTAATCCGACTAGGCCTAGATAGAGTCTTGGGCCTTCAGCTTCTAGTCGTCGGGCCTTCTTTGAAATCTCCTTCCAGTCGCCATACCTACAGGCCCACTCGCCATGGGCTGAGGCCAGTCAAATATCCTATGCAAAACTCATGTTGATTCACATGGTGACCTTCTGGCTCGGGTCGCTTGGAACGAGCTCGATAGTGCAGGTGTGCGTGGAGGCCTCGAAGGTTGCTTGCACGGCGCTATCCGAGGGGGGTTTCTTCGGGATCATTGGGTCATCCTTGTCGATGCCACTCACGTATTTTGTGAGTTCATCCGCGTGGTTTGTTTTCTGGGCGATGACAGCGTCGGCGAGCTCGGCGTCATTGTCCTCACATTCCACGGCCATATTGGGGTCGCCATGGATAGTGTGTAGGGTTCTATAGCAGATAACAATTTTTTACCTACGCGGAATACCCTGAATGCCAAAGGACCTATCTAGAAGTAATGCAGTAATGGAGGAAGACAGCGGTAATGTAACCTTGAAGACCGAGAAAGCATTACGCTAATGCCAGGGTGTGGATGATGTAGTCGTACCTGTCCGACCTCAAGGTCGCGAAGATCCTCGCACATCGCCCCTTGTCTAGGTCCTTGTACGATGGCCCAGAAGCTTCAATAGACCCACCGAGTTATCTCATGCATATGGTGCAATGCAAAGACACCCGAACTCCTTAATCCCTTTTGGGGTTGCGGAAGTAGATCCCCTCGTGGAATCCCCGCAGCACAACGGCGTGCCCCAGATGTGTTGACTTTGCATGCAGAGTCCTAACTTGGGACCGCGCTACGGCGAAGGCAACTAGAGAGAGGGGGGTATTCTCCGAGGAAGAACGCCTCAGATCTTCTTGGTTGGGTTTTAGTCCTCCCATGGGCACCCCTTTATATAGGCAGAGGGGGCCGTGCCCTCTCCATTAGGTTCCCCATGTGGGACTGAACATAAAAGAAAAGGGGCAGGAAATTCGTCCCAGTCGGACGGGCCAAATGCAGCCCAAAGGGCAACCAGCATCGGCGGCTTGCAAACAGCCAACGAAGCTGGTGGGCCGGCGAGCCGCACCACGGCCCAGCTCGCGCGGCTGGAACCGGGGCTGGCCAGGTGGGACACAACGCCACCCCATGGCATGTCTGGCCACATGCTGCGGTGGCAGGTTCCCAGCCCAGGTGGGCCGCCTGCCCCCCGAGACCCGTTGCTGGCCAGCCCGCCCACCAGCTCCCTAGCGAGCCCCCTTTGGGCCAGGGTTTGAGCAGGCCGTGGTGGCGGCTGGTGGTAGCGCCCAGCACTAGGTGGTGGCTGCTATCTACCGCTCAACCTCGTGGGCCAGTCAAACAGGCCCCAGTGCTAATTGCCTTTTGCCATTTTTCTTGTCTTTTTCCTATGGCTTTTTCCTTAGACCAATTTCCTCTAGGATTTTGGCCTAATGATAAAGTCACTTTATAAATTTGAATTTAAATATTTATTTAGTATAAGTTAATTCACAATTAACATATAATAAATGCATATATTAAATCACCATTTATTCGAAACACCTTTCGGCCTTTTTCCTTTCCTTCATTCTCCGAACGACTTCGGATTTCTTCGGAACGATTCCAATTTCTCTCTCTTCAATGATTCCATCTAGCAGGATGATCTCCAAGTGTCGTATTTCCCTTAAGCATGTTTCCCTCGGTTCGGGAATGCTATAGACATGATCCATGTCAATGATCAACATCGGGACCGGGATGCCCATATTGACCTCTATGCACTCCACAATTCTCCATCGTGTTCGAACCTAAAACGATATATCCAAATCCCTTGTTCATGATACAAGACTTGTTTGAGATTTGATCATCGATATCCTGATACCTTGTTCAATCTCATTTCTAACAAGTACTGTTTGACTCATTCTCATGAAATACCATCTCCATGACCTAGTCATGTGTTGCGCAACTTAGATGTAATTCACTGAGTGGGCCAGTTGTATCTTCCTGTCACATAGGAGAACAATTCCCGATCTTGAAGCATATTTCCTCTACGTGCACCTTCGGATGCCCAACGTGCACCTTTATGATCACCCAGTCACAGGTGACGGTTGATACAGTCTAAGCATCCTCTGGTAACAGTGATTGATAAGATCTCACGGTCTAAGGATTAGGACAATCTGTTTCTGACAATTGCAACATGAACTAAGTGACATGATCGTGTTGCAACAATCGTTGGTGTGAAATTTCCATCACATCATTCTAGATGATATGACTTCATTGTCAATGACTTTTGTTTAGCCCATGATCAGGAAACCTTGATCATCATCTACCCAATGAACTAGTTGAATAGAGGCTACTAGGGACCTGGTGTATGTATACCACACCTGTATCAACGTTTCTGCTTGATACAGTTATAGCATGATATAAAACTATTATGAACTAATGAGATATGTCAATAATACCCTTTTATTATTTGCCTCTAGGGCATATCTCCTTTAGTCTCCCACTTGCACTAGAGTACAAGTAATCTAGTTGCATTGCTACTAATCATAAACCATATCTCATATGTGTTTATTGATCATGCTTGCTCATGGATGACTTCCTGTCCTAAATCTGTTTCACCAGATTCATAAGGTCCTATTTTGCAAATCATTAATGTCAACTGTTTGACATTCACACCATTATCATATAATGTGTTATATCATTTTGGTGACAAAGTGAGACTTCTGTTTTCTAGTATATATCATGACCATCTATCAGTTTCTAGAACTTTCAAGATGTCATATAGAACTATAAAATACACTTAGTCTAAAGTCGAACTTTCTCTAGAACAAAATTATACTTGTTAACCTTAAAGTATCCTAATACTTCTATATCTATGTAAATTCTAATCAAAGTGGAATACTTTCACTTTGATGGCTAGCCACGCTTTCATTGTTGTTCAAACTTAACTATGATTCAGTGATCCCGAAATCACTCTAGAATCCTTGTTCTTCATATCTAAGAACATGGGTCACATTATGTCAAGTACAAACAACATAGGTTTTACCTTGGAAAAACTATGGCCAAGGCATAGTTGATGAAGTGCATCCCTTTTCCCCGTTTCAACCATTGTTGTAAACATCGAGTCATTACTCAATACCTCTCTTAATCTTTCAAGTAAGAACCAATTCTTTGCTTGAATCCATTATGAACTATTTTTAGAATCTCAACTAGGTCCTTCTAAACACTTCCAGAATTCTCCAAGCACTTTGACATTTAATGTTCATTAAACATCTTGATCTAATCACATAGATCCACTATATTTAATATATGTTGAATTTCATCCATCCAATGATCTAATCATTCCTAATACCAAACACATTGTTCACTAATATGTCGATTACATATTCTTGAACATTGTCACGCTCCCACTCAAATATTTTACCATTATTCGATATCCTAGGATGACGCTCATCTCCCACTCAAATATGTCGTCCACATATTCTATTGGGAAAACCTCTTAGCTCCCACTCAACTTGCAGACTTTTCTCGATAATCCTGGTGAATCCAAAATTCCTTGAGTTTACATCAAATCGAGAACTTTCTGCTACAATACTTTAGCAATTCCGGATTTGTCAAAACTTTCTTGTTGTACTAGTTACAACCTTTTCTTCAACCTTTTGAAGACTTTAGTTTTGATTAGTCCTTTGCTAACTTCATGACTCTGAGTTCATTTCTTGTACTTAGGTCCATCATTCTTTCTTTGTAGTTTGTAGGTATGTCTTATTCCAATAATAGGACAAGTGAATCAAGAATGCAATTCTACAACTGGCAGAACAAGTTCTTGAATCCTACTTTCACCAAGTATTAGCTAAAACACTTTATGATCATATCATTCTAGTTTCCCTGTATTTGTAAAGTTTGTTTTTCGAAAAATATTCTGTTTAACATTCTTGACAATTCGGAGGTAAGTTCAAAACCTTTTTCTTACACTTATACCCTTCCACTAACACTTATATGAGAATCTTTTTCTCAAAAGAAGAACCTCGCTGAGACAACACAAACTTTGTCTTCTTCGGGTATAAGTTTGGAATTTGTGTTCATAGTCCTTCTAAGAACGTACCACAAGGATTTATTATTCGCAACGATCTCAAAATATCCAAATCTCTAGAAATTCGAGCTTGCCATCTCATATGGAGTTGTTTCCGCGAATCATTAGATGTTCCTAAATATTTTGAGTGTTTACCAATTCAATCTCTAACTCTAATTCCTAACGTTAAACCATTCAAAGATAATTTGGACCACATGTATCTCATATACTATGATTATGATGTTTTAGATATACCAACACTATTTGATTAGTCCAATCACCATAATTCATGAAATCGTTTTTCACAAGTCCCTTTTCTGCCAATTTTCTATTAACTTGAATTCAAAATCACTTGGATCAAATCGTAAAGACTTTGGAATTCTTGGTAATCTTAGATCCACTTCATTCTGAAACCATTTAAACAATTCAAACTTAGGTTTCATTAAGTAAACACACATATTTACTTAAACTCACCATGAAGTTTACAAAATAATGATTTCCACTATCTATTGAAAATAGGATACATCGTATGTATAAAATTCAACACTTCTTCACATATCACCATTTTACCAGAATGCGGAGTTTTAGTCATTCTGCCCAACGAGGCATGGTTCTACAAAGTCTCTAGATGAAATATCTAAGACCCCGATCTTCATGAAGAACATGCAGTAACCACAATGACTCAAACAATGGTGGTGTTCATTATTTATCTTTGAATATCGTTTGGCATATTTCATAAACGTCATTTTATCATTCTGAGAAAGACTAGAATAACTTGTTCATAATCCCAATATTAATCATAAAAGAGATTATTCATAAAAATAGAACAACTAAATTGTTTCTTATTAATATGAATAACCGTCTCGGATAAGCATGACAAACTCATATGTTTCACAAACTTGATTACAAAGCTTTTATTGACATCTACTAATCCTAATGATAAACTTCGAGGGGAGGACTGTTGTCGGCCATCAACTAGTTTGCTTGCTATCGTCACGCCATCAGCGCCTCGTTCCATCCTATAACTCTCACGCAGAGGGTCCTGTTTTCACTAAAACAAGATTAAGTATCCAATACTTGAAATCTGCATAAGCGTTTCATCGAAACGTTCATTCCTTGTATATCACATATACACTTTCCATTCATGACGATCCTAGCTTTTGGGTTTGACCTTGGTAAAGTTATCACGGCAGCCACGAAGAGTCGTATCTTCTCTACCGTCGGATTCATCAAGGGAAATCTTCTAGAGGTTCAGAAAGGACATAGAGGAGACGGTTTTCTATGAGGATCCTACTTGGGCGTTTGTATCTGTCGATGCAATTTGACCCATATAACCTTAAGTTCTTCCAGTTCATTAATTGACTATAGATGTCCTGAACTAAGGGAATGGACTTAATCTATAAGATATTTGCAAAATGACTTAAACTAAGTTCATAATATGGAGTTCAGATGAAATCCCACTTAAACTATCATCCCTAAAGACAGTTCAGTGATTACACGACCCCTTTTCCCCACATCTCCCCCATCGTCACGTCCATTGATGTGGGTGCTAGGGTGGACTTTACCGGTCGATCACATCATCCATGTGACTCATGCTTGATCTTTCGATCATTGTGTTCCGAGGCCATATCTACATATCCTAGGCTCGCCAACTCAACCTTAGTGTATTCGATGTGCAACATGTCTTACACCCACCGTATGTGGACACAGATATGTCTGACACCCGATCATCACTGCCTGCCTCATAACGGAGAACTTTCTTGGTGGTGCACACTAATGAGAACACTTTCATTGGTATTTATTTAGGGATCATCCTATTTAAATGCTACCGTTGTGTATCTAATACTAGCACTCAAACAGGATGCAAACAAATATTAAATCATATCTAATCATATGCAATGTGACATGGTTGTGTTCCATCTAGGCGCTAAGTCCACGACGCCATCAATCTTGTCGTTCATCATCACGATGATTACTACGACACGACTTAGCAACAAGAAAAGTAAACTACCTTACCTTTCACGACTTGCAACCATATCACATCACAAAGCCTTCCCTGCAACATAAAGTTAGACACCTCTACTTTAGCTATTGTAGATTTTACGTGGCTGTTAGGCTTTCATGACAGAACTGTTTCTACCTACGAACTTCCAACCACAACATGGATACAAAAGTTGTCGCTACTACACCCCTTTCGGGGTCTTCCGTTGTAGATGTCATATCAACTACTGTTAGAGAGATAGACACCCGCTAGCCACTTCTACGGTACAAGTCGTATGTCGAGCGTGGAACCAGTCTCGCGTATGAATACGCGTAAGGTCGGTCTGGGCCGCTTCATCTCACAGTACCGTGATATAAACAATTACACGTGGGAAGGTAACAACTAAAGTATCTATGCCCACACTTTGCATGTGTCTATCCGTACTAGCATACTAACCATAGATCTAGGCTATGATACCACCATAGGGCTCCATAGCAGATAACAAAAAAATTACCTATGCGGAATACCCTGAATGCCCAAGGACCTATCTAGAAGTAATGCAGTAAAGGAGGAAGACAGCGAGAACATACCCTTGAAGACCGAGAAAGCGTTACGCTCATGCCAGGGTGTGGATGATGTAGTCATACCCGTTCGACCTCAAGGTCGCGAAGATCCTCACACATCGTCCCTTGTCCAGGTCCTTTCCTTGTACGATGGCCGGGAAGCTTCAATAGCCCCACCGAGTTATCACATGCATACAGGGCAATGCGACGACCCCTAAACTCCTTGATCCCTGTTGGGGTTGCGGAAGTAGATCCCCTGGTGGAATCCCCATAGCAGAATGGCGTGCCGCAGATGCGTTAACTTTGCACGCACAATCCTAACTTAGGATCGTGCTACGGCGAAGGCAACTAGAGAGAGGGGGTATTCTCCGAGAAAGAACACCTTAGAGAATATCTTCTTGGTTGGGTTTTAGTCCTCCCATGGGCACCCCTTTATATAGGCGGAGGGGGCATGCCCTCTCCATTAGGTTCCCCATGTGGGACTAAACATAAAAGAAAAGGGGCAGGAAATTCATCCCAGTCGAACGGGTCAAATGCAGCCCAAAGGGAAACCAGCGCTGACAACCTGCAAATAGCCAACAGAGTCGGGTGGGCCGGCGAGCCGTACCACGGCCCAGCTTGCGCAGCTGGAACCGGGGCTAGCCGGGTGAGACACTGTGCCACCCCGTGGCCCGTCTAGCCACCTACTGCGGTGGCAGCTTCCCAACCCGGGTGGGCCACCTACCCCCCGAGGCCCGTTGCTGGCCGGCCCGCTCACCAGCTCCCACGCGATCCTCCTTTGGGCCAGGGTTTGAGCAGGCCATGGTGGCAGGTGGTGGTAGCACCCCGCCCTACGCGGTGGCTGCTATCCGCCGCTCAACCTCATGGGCCGGTCAAATAGGCCCCAGTGCTGATTGCCTTTTCCATTTTTCCTGTCTTTTTCCTGTGGCTTTTTCCTTAGACCAATTTCCTCCAGGATTTAGGCCTAATGATAAAGTCACTTTATAAATTTGAATTTAAATATTTATTTAGTATAAGTTAATTCACAATTAACATATAATAAATGCATATATTAAATTGCCATTTATCTGAAACACCTTTCGGCCTTTTTCCTTTCCTTCTTTCTCCGAACGACTTCGGATTTCTTCAGAACGATTCCGATTTCTCTCTCTCTCATGATTCCATCTAGTAGGACGATCTCCAAGCGTCATATTACCCTTGAGCATGTTTCCCTCGGTTCGGGAATGCTATACACATGATTCATATCAATGATCAACAGCGGGACCAGGATTCCCGTATTGACCCCTATGCACTCCACAATTCTCCATCGCGTTTGAACCTGAAACGATATATCAAAATCCCTTGTTCGTGATACAAGACTTGTCCAAGATTTGATCATCGGTATCCCGATACCTTTTTCAGTCTCGTTTCCAACAAGTACGGTTTTACTCGTTCCCGTGTAATACCATCTCCATGACCTAGTCATGTGTTGTGTAACGTAGATGTAATTCTCCGAGTGGGCCCAGTTGTATCTTCCAGTCACACAGGAGAATAATTCCAGATCTTGAAGCATATTTCCTCTACGTGATCCTTCGGATACCCAACGTGCACCTTCGGATACCCAGCGTGCACCTTTATGATCACCCATTCACAGGTGACGGTTGATACAGTCTAAGCATCCTCCGGTAACAGTGATTGATAAGATCTCACGGTCTAAGGATTAGGACAATCTGTTTCTGACAATTGCAACATGAACTAAGTGACATGATCGTGTTGCAACAATCATTGGTAGCAAATGTCCATCACATCATTCTAGATGATATGACTTCATTGTTAGTGAATTTTGTTTAGCCCATGATCAGGAAACCTTGATCATCGTCTGTCCAATGAACTAGTTGAATAGAGGCTATTAGGGACCTGGTGTTTGTATACCACACATGTATCAATGTTTCTTCTTGATACAATTATAGCATGATATAAAACTATTATGAACTAATGAGATATGACAATAATTCCATTTTATTATTTGCCTCTAGGGCATATCTCCTTCACATTGATGATTCTGCGTGGCCCCGAGAGATTCACCATGTTGGATAGGGCTCGCGCCTCGTCGGGGGACTCTGATCCGGAATCAGAGTCAAAGATCATGAGGATGGAGGGATCCTCGAAATCCTCAGCGTTGGATACTCGCGTGATGGAGTCCTCAGGCGATGCAGCGGTGATGGATCCGGTGGCCAAAGTAGGGGCCGCCATGTCGGTGTCGTCTCACAGGGCCGCATCGCGCCCGGCCCATCACTGTCGACCGAGTCATACTCGGAGGCGAGGTGGGTGATGGAGCGGACCTGCTCCTCCAAAAACAAATCGCATGGGAGCGATACGCTAATTACCGCCGTTTCCGCTGGGTCGATGGCGTCCCTGAACCCGATGAAGAGGTTGATAGTGCCGACTGGCATCACCACGGCGTGAGTGACCGGGCGCAACGCTGATATGTAGCTTCTCGATAGGATCTAGAGGAATCTGCCGCTGGCAACCATGCGGCAAGTGGCAATCGTCTGGTCGATTGGTGTGCAGGGCCTAACCGCAGATCTCAGGCTTGACTGGCCAAGTCCCACGATGGGCGGCACTGTCATGGGAATGGCCACGGAAGTCGCTACTAGGGGTAGCGATTGATACGATTAGGGGTAAGAGAAAGTCTCCATCCGTGGAACGAGATTGAGCGCAAACACAAGGGTTTACCCAGGTTCGGCCTCCCATAGGGTAAAGACCTACTTCCTGCTAGATTGTATTATCGGTGAGTGGATTACAAGATCGGCGAGCTCGGTGGCCATGCGGCGAGTCGCTTGGATGGGGTTGCTAATAGGACGTAAGTATAATGAGAGCCCTAGGGAGGTTTATATAGGGTCACCTTGCTAGGTTTTATAGGATTACCACCGAATCAGTTTAGGTTTGAAGGATTTGACCAAATCCGACCAGGGCTAGCTAGAGTCTTGGGCCTCCATCTTCAGTCGTCGGGCTTCATCTGAAGCCTCCTTCCAGTCGTCGTGCCAGCATGACCACTCGCTGTGGTCCTATGCCAGTCGAATCTTCCTTCTGGGCATACCTCGACTGGCATATCCCCATCATTAAGGGTGCTCTGCCACACGTTCATCCACCAACCTAGAGTGAAGCTTCCGTTGCTGGTGGCTTGCAGGTCATCTGCTTTTTAGGCTATGTCAATATGTATATTACTCTATATCTAGATGTATATTACCTTATATCCATATGTACATTAGCTCATATCTAGATGTACATTAGCTTCTACATTGATGTCTATTGTTCTAGTCTATGTGTAGATGTATATTAGTTTACGTCTAGTTGTTTATTAGCTAGTAGGTGGATGTATGCTTATTTTCCTATTTATCTAGATGTATATTATCCTTATCTTTATCTATATTAGATTGCATATTAGGAACTAGGTAGATGTATGCTTATTTCTTGTATATCTGGAAGTATATTAGCTTGCGTATATATGTATGTTAGCTTGTTTATCTTGACATCTAGTTGTTTTGTTCCATGTTATTATATGGATTTCTTACCGTTGTTTTAGTGGGTGCCAAGATTTATATTAGTTACCATGTTCTCTTTTCTCAGGTCATATCTTATGATTGTTGTTACGAAGGGAATTAGATAGTTATCTATGTACTTGTTACATAACAAGAATTATTATATAGTTTACACTAATCAATGTCCATCTTCATCAGATAGGCACATAGAGTTGCAATGAGAAGCAAAGAACGAAATAAGAATTACTTGGTCAAGTGTAAGTTCAACATTAGATGGATGAAAAAAATCTGATATCCATTCTCACTCTTATATGTATTTCCTTGTTTAGTTTCCAAAAAACATCATCAACCTAGTTGTTCTTCAGTTGTTATAGCTCTAAGGTGGTGGTTAAAACTTGAAATAGTGGATGTATTTCAGTAAGTTTCTTACCGCCAGTTCTTCCATCTTGTTCTAATATCATCCATATTTGGTTGTATGTGCATGTATATTTGTACGATCTTACTTTTATGTTTCTGTTACAAGAATAATAAAGGATCATGCTTTTTCAGGATGCAATTTTCACTTCTTGTAGCACTGGTCCTCTATGTCTTGTGACAGGAACTTAACATGAAATTTTTCAAAAGTTACCTTCTTTCCTTGCACAAGAATCTAGATAGAGATGGAGATGTAGACTATTTTTATTGTCATGTTATATTTTATGTTCTTGTTATAGACATAATAACAACCATGATTTTTTCCTGCCTAGATGTACTTTTTTAGGTAGTCTAGTTCTGCTGATATGGAGAAGCAAATCTGGGACGTCTTATTCCTTATGAATCTACTTGGATGCAGATTCTTTTTACGGACATGTTCTATTCTTAAGTTCTTTGTTATAGAAGTAAGAACAACCATGCCTTTTTCTCTCCTAAATGTAATTTTTAGGCAACCTCGTTTATATATATGGAGAAGGAAATATGGGATGTCTTATTCAGATCAGGGAATCATAGAGAATAAAGGAGAATATCATTTTGCGGCCCGAAAGTTGGGGTGTCCAGGCAACGCGGTATCCAAGTTCCCTGAAATCATCCGCGATGACTACAGTTGGTGTGCAAAATACTCAGAGGGTCTTTTTCGGCACGAATTCAACTTTACATTTCAATACAAAAAATCAGGCTAACGGCCGTCAAGTTGGGCCCCTCCTGTCAGCTCTCGCTGTTATGTCGCTCCTGTCCCGTCGCTTAGGTATCAATTAGGCTTGCAGCGTTGGCGCCTGCATCCATTACGCGTCTTCTTCTTCCCCGGAGCGGTAGTCTCTGGGGCATCGCAGCCATGGCGCGGAGCTGGGACGTGGACGAACCTGCTCAGCCCAGCTCTCCTCCCTGTAGGCTTGCAGCGTTGGCGCCTGTATCCATTACGCGTCTTCTTCCCCAGAGCGGCAATCTGTGGTCGTGGCCATGGCGCAGAGCTAGGAAGTGACGAAGCTGCTCAGCCCCGCTCTCCTCCCCATCCCGAGTCGGAGCTCGCCCTCACCATGGACGCACCCATGGCACGGTCGGGGACGAGAATTGGTTCCCGGTGAGATCTATCATCTTGTCGACCATGCTCGGTTATGTTTTCCTCCTCTAGAATCCGAGCTCGCTGTCGTCGTGGTTGCACCCGCACCAATTTTGCCACCACTGCCGAGGTCTCTGCGGTAGCTCAAGTTCTGGGGCTCTCCAAGTTCTACCATGTTGGGCATGTAAGTGTTGTTGTATCTTAAACTAGCAAATCTCTTTTGTTCAAATCTCTTGGGCTGTACCAACTTCATTGTGTTTAATTATGAAAGACAAAATATAAATGACTTCTCTCAATTTCTCGCACAGCAAATTGCACGGCTAATTTCATATTCTCATAGGAACTGGCCCCACTTGTTGAACCGGCGGCACTGCCACGATCTCCACGTAACCACGGTGAGTTCTCGAACTGAAAGTTGTAGTTACCACGTTTCTTCTGCAGTCATTCCTCTTCCTCAGTCATTCCTCTACAGTTTTTCCTGGGCGCTTCTTCTTCCTCTGTTCTGGAACCGTCGATTCTTCTTCTTCGTCGTCTCGCAGGCAGTTCCTTGCAGGCATTTCCTTCCACCCATTTCCTTGCAGGCATGGACGATGGGAAACGCACAACATAGACTCACTTGGTCCCTGCCCATGGCACCACGACTTTGAGAGTGGTGTACACAAATGATGAAGCGACAAATGGAGACAACTCTCGCCAGGTTTGAGAAATTTCTTGAGAAAGAGAAGCACAAGTTTGTGGGGCTAGACTTGGAGTACACCCGTGCAAATAAGCGAAACAATCCTCCACAAGAGATCGCTGTCGTGCAAATCGCCATACACGAGGAGGTCCTCGTTTACCACTTCGGAAGGTATGTGAAATTTAAATTTGAGATCACCACTTCTGCATCCCTTGTTCCCTTACATCCCTAGAACCATCTAAGTGCAGGAGTAAACCAACTGAGATGCGTTGTCCGGCTCTGGTCGAGTTCTTGTGTAGGAAAGGGATAACTTTCACTAGCGTGGATATCACAAATGACACAATTATGCTTTCTCGTGCGTTGATAAAAATCCCAGAGGGGCACCACATCGACATCCAAAATCTGTACAAGATCAAATCATACCCAGCGAAGGATGGTGTGGGTGATCTGGCAGCGGAAATCATCGATAAATCCTATGAAAAACTGAAGAAATTGAAGCGACTCGATCACGACTACTAGGAGTGGAAGCCGATGAGCCAGGTGCGCCTCGAGTATGCAGCCAGAGACGCCTACATGGCGTACGAGTTGTACAATAAGCTCATTACCATGAAAAGATAAGATGGTTAAGGCGGGGTTTTTCGCGAGAGAGCTATGCCCTGGGTGCAAGCTAGCCCAAGAGAAGAAGCGCGAGGAGGACAGAAAGCGGTTTCAGGACGAGCAGGGATCTTGGGACGGTGGCGACATCAAGCGGCTGAAGGGGAAGCAAGTCAAGGACGACAACAAGTGGTGGTGATATATTATGTGTTTGACCTAGATTTTAGTTTCTAGTTTATTATGTATGTGATATATTTAGTTACTTCAATACAAAATTTCGACCAATTTAACTTGTTGATGTATTTCTTGACAATTATAATATAATCGAGCACTAGAAATATTTTGTAGTGTGCATGGGCATGATCAGTAAATATAATTGAACACTAGAAACTTTAAGGCACTCCATATAAAGGAGTAGATTAATATAGAAGGTTCAACAGAGACACCACGGATATATTGTCTGACATGCCACACACAGGTAATGATTAACTAGAACAAAATAAAAGCAGGGGCTGCAGTAGGAGGCCGGGACACGGAGACGCCTAGTAGGACAGGGGTTTATCAGCAGGAGGCAGCGACAGCCTAGTCGATGGGATACATGCCAGTCCTGACATACTCCTGGAGGAATTTGCCATAGGCTGCGTGCCACGCCAAGGTAATCGGCCTATGGCTTCTGCCTCCGCCTCTGCGCCTCCGCGTGCTGGATCATGCTGTTGAGGTCCATGTTGATTGCTCTGCCACAGAATGGGCAAAACAGTCTCCCCCTACGGTGGAAACAGATTAGCCCGCACCGTAACCGCCTCAACACGTAGCGGCTCTTGTTGTCCCTGGATACCTTGCTATCGTCCACTTCATCATCATCCTCCTGTTCATTTTTAAGAACATAACTTAGAACTCATACATATGATTGAATTGTATTACAACTCAAGAATTGACAACATGTATATGTAAGACAATATATCCGTGGATATCAAAGATAAAGCATCTCAGCAATAGTTTGATCGGTTCATATATCATTTCATCTCAACACAATGACAAATAATTGCATCAGAGTGAATGTAGGATAAAGATTGCGGCCTCATAAGTTTCTTCAGGATGGAGTCAGCGAACCAAGTAACAATTGCACAACCTGTAATGTTCTTGTACATCGCCCCAGGTTCACTAACTCATCCCTGAAAAAATCTGACACCAATGTGTCTGCCTCTCTTTTGGGACAAATTTGAATCATTGGCCACAATAATAAATTGAAATGTAATCGTACAAAACATTATTCAGGGATATACATAGTTAGGTACAAAAACAAGCCTTAATATTGTAATTATAAATAAAAAACCAAACAATTAATCTTCAGGTGTATGTTAAAAATACTTATGATCAAAACCATTCATATACATATGCATCATACCAATCATTAAAAGATCATAAACAATTCAAGGATCATATATGTAGTTCCATATGAGAATAAATCTAGGGCCTCATAATTTGTTCCAGAGATGGAGTTGGCGAACCAAAGTACCAACATCACAACCTATATTGTTTGTGTGCATTGCTGCCTCGGGTTCACCATCCCATCCCTAAAACAAGACACCATCATACGTGTCTCCCCTTGAACTCTTTTGGGGCTAATTTCAATCATCGGCCTCGGTGAAAAACTAAAATGTAATTCTTATACACTATGAATGCATGGAATAGATAATTCGAATATCATAGTTCTATGGATGTAGAATAAAGATTGCGGCCTCATAAGTTTATTCAGGGACAGCGTGAGTGAACCAAGTAACAATTGCATAGCCTATATTGTTGTTGTACATCGCCCCAGGTTCACTAACTCGTCCCTGAAAAAATCTGACACCAATGTGTCTGCCTCTCTTTTGGGGCAAATTTGAATCATTGGCCACAATAAGAAATTGAAATGTAATCGCACAAAACATTATTCAGGGATATACATAGTCAGGTACAAAAACAAGCCTAAATATTGTAATTATAAATAAAAAACCAAACAACTAATCTTTAGGTGCATGTTAAAAATACTTATGATCAAAACCATTCATATACATATGCATCATACCAATCATTAAAAGATCAGAAACAATTCAAGGATTATATATGTAGTTCCATATGAGAATAAATCTAGGGCCTCATAATTTGTTTCAGAGATGGAGTTGGAGAACCAAAGTACCAACAACACAACCTATATTGTTTGTGTGCATTGCTGCCTCAGGTTCACCAACCCATCCCTAAAACACGACACCGTCATACGTGTCTCCTCTTGAACTCTTTTGGGGCAAATTTCAATCATCGACCTCGGTGACAAACTAAAATGTCATTCTTATACACTGAATGCATGGAATAGGTAATTCGAATATCATAGTTCTATGAATGTAGAATAAATATTAAGGCCTCATAAGTTTCTACAGGGATGGCGTAAGTGAACGAAGTAACAATTGCACAGCCTATATTTTTCTTGTACATCGCTCCAGGTTCACTAACTCGTCCCTAAAAAAATCTGACACCAATGTGTCTGCCTCTCTTTTGGGGCAAATTTGAATCATTGGCCACAATAAGAAATTTAAATGTAATCGTACAAAACATTATTCAGGGATATACATAGTCAGGTACAAAAACAAGCCTAAATATTGTAATTATAAATAAAAAACCAAACAATTAATCTTCAGGTACATGTTAAAAATACTTATGATCAAAACCATTCATATACATATGCATCATACCAATCATTAAAAGACCAGAAACAATTCAAGGATCATATATGTAGTTCCATATGAGAATAAATCAAGGGCCTCATAATTTGTTTCTGGGATGGAGTTGGAGAACCAAAGTACCAACAGCACAACCTATATTGTTTGTGTGCATTGTTGCCTCAGGTTCACCAACCCATCCCTAAAACACGACACCATCATACGTGTCTCCCCTTGAACTCTTTTGGGGCAAATTTCAATCATCGGCCTCGGTGAAAAACTAAAATGTAATTCTTATACACTATGAATGCATGGAATAGATAATTCAAATATCATAGTTCTATGAATGTAGAATAAAGATTGCAGCCTCATAAGTTTCTACAGGGATGGCATAAGCGAACCAAGTAACAATTGCACAGCATTTATTGATCTTGTACATGGCCCCGGGTTCGCTCACTCATCCCTGTAAAAATTTGACACCAATGTGTCTGCCTCTCTTTGGGGCAAATTTGAATCATTGGCCACAATAAGAAATTGAAATGTAATCATACAAAACAATATTCAGGGATATACAAATGCATCATACAACGCATTCATAGATCAGAAACAATACAAATATTATATATTTAGGTTCCATATGAGAGAAAAAATTAGGGCCTCATTTTTTCAGCGATGGAGTCGGAGAACCAAAATAGCAACATCACAACCTATATTGTCTATGTGCATTGCTGCCTCAGGGCCACTAACCATCCCTAAGAAAACGAGACCATCAGATGCCCTTGCACTATTTTGGGGCAAAATTGAATCATTGGACTTAGTAAGGAATAGAAATGTAATGTTATAGGCCTGCTGTGTATCAAAATCAACACTCAACTAGCAAACTCAACTAGATGACAGATGAGAAGATTGGGGTTTTGTGACTAGACGGATTGGGGTTTTGTGACTAGATGGCAGATTGATTAATCAACCGATCAAATCATATATATATACTACCCTACTTCAAGAGCAAAAGAATCTGTACACGATTGAGACTATCCTATGTATGAACAGTGAAACTGCGGCTGCGACTAGAGAAGCTAGCAATGTAGTACCTCAGACTCCTCATCAGGGACCTCCTCCTCGAACTCATCATTCTCCGCGGTTGCGTCGAAGATTTCTTGAACGGCGATGGGGTCATCGATGTAGATCACCGGCTTGCCTCCGCCTGCCGCCTGCCCCCCATCCAGATCTGCCGCTGGTTCCACGATGTTCTCGGCCACGACATTGTCGGCCACCTGCTGCTTGGCGGCGACGGCTACTACCTGCTGCTCGGTGGCGATGGCTACCACCTGCTGCTCGGCGGCGACGGCTACCAACTGCTGCTCGGCAGCGACGGCTACCACCTACTGCTCAGTGGCAATGGCTACTGGCTGGACGGATGAGTTCGCACCCTCGACGGCGCGGCGACGAGCGGCGTTTGTGCCCGGAGAAGACGCCTCCGCCTGCTTGGAGAAGACCGAGCCACATGCTGTTGCGCCTTCAACTGGCTTCACCTCCGGATCGTCTCCACGCGTACGCTTCATGGCGCACCAAGGGAAGGAGGTAGTGCAAACAAGGGAGCTTCAGCACGTGCGGCAGGTGTAGATTGGGGTCTTGGACTAGACAGACTGGGGGAAATGACACGAGCTCATGGAAGAAGAAGGTCGAGGGGGGTTATAAACACCGGACCGTTCGTAGTCCTTGGGTGGACACGTATGGTGGGCGGGGGGCTACCACGATCTCCACCCTTTTTTGGTTCCCTTTTTTTGAAACAGCCACGGTCTCCACTTTAGAGCTGCATTGAAAACACGCTCATGGCAGACCTCGATTCCACTGCATGCAAGTGGCGCGGAACTAATTTTTAGCAACGTTCGATCTACTCGAGGGGGGCCCTTGACTCATGGAATTTACTAGCGGTAGGGCCCAGTTGGAAGTGAGATTGAGAGCGCTACGTAAAAATGGGATATGTCTGATTAAAATCAAGTGGCAATAAATTGCAGCGTCCTGTCAACAAGCGTGCACTTGATGACCCCGTTGCCTTATGCATGAGTTGTAGTAGAAGTAGTAGGCTTTTCAGACTTGATTAAACTTGACATGACCGCTCGACGACTTTTTCCATGGACGGCATCGTGTTCCTTCCTGTAGAAGTCTCGCGGAGGGAGACGTCCGTGCTGTCTCACGCTGTACTGTGAAGGGCACGACCTGTGCAACGATCATGGATGGATCGGACAGAATCAACGGTTGGTGCGCACGATCCGCGTGACAACTGTGACAACCAATCAGGGAGTAGCAGACAGGGTGAGCATAGGTTCGGGCTTCTACAAAAGATAGAGGGGGGCAAAACTAAGTAGTACCACATAAAACCAAGGGCAAAACTGAGTAGTATAAAATGGAAAGTGTCTTGTACAATGAAATACATCGTGGAATACATCAAATTATGCTAAGATAGATCCACTAGAGTTCATTGGATGTGTGTTCTTCTCATAAACCACACATGGATCCACCAGTGTCATTGCATGTGTGTTCTTCTAAACAAACCACATAAGGATCCACCAGTGTCATTCCATGTCTATTCTTTTCATGAACCACACCCACTTTTAGTGCATGTCTATTCTTTTCATGAACCACACTTAGTATCACTGCATGTCAGTTCTTTTCATGAACCACATAAGGATCTACCAGTGTCATTGGATGTGTGTTCTTCTCATGAATCACACGTGGATCCACCGGTGTCATTGCATGGCTGTTCCTCTAAACAAACCACATAAGGATCCACCAGTGTCATTGCGTGTATGTTCTTTTCATGAACCACACCCAGTGTCATTCCATGTGTGTTCTTCTAAACAAAACCACATAAGGATCCACCAGTGTCATTGCCTGTCTGTTCTTTTCATGAACCACACCCAGTGTCATTGCATGTGTGTTCTTCTAAACAAACCACATAAGTCATTGCATGTATGTTCTTTTCATGAACCACAACCGGTGTCATTGCATGTCTATTCTTTTCATGAACAATATCTAGAGTCATTGCTTGTCTGTTCCTCTAAACAAACCACGTAAGGATCGACCAGTGTCATTGCATGTCAGTTCTTTTCATGAACCACACCCAGTGTCATTGCATGCGTGTTCTTTTCATTAACCATAGGTAGAGTCATTGCATGTATGTTACTTCCATAAACCATACATGGATCCACCGATGTCATTGCATGTTTGTTCTTTTCATGAACTACACCCAGTGTCACTGCATGTCAGTTCTTTTCATGAACCACATAAGGATCCACCCAGTGTCATTGGATGTGTGTTCTTCTCATGAACCACACGTGGATCCACCGGTGTCATTGCATGTATGTTCCTCTAAACAAACCCCATAAGGATCTACCAGTGTCATTGCATGTCTTTTCTTTTCATGAACCACACCTAGTGTCATTGCATGTGTGTTCTTCTAAACAAACCACATCAGGATCCACCATTGTCATTGTCTGTCTATTCTTTTCATGAACCACACATAAGGATCCAACAGTGTCATTACATGTCTGTTCTTTTCATGATCCACACCCGGTGTCACTCCATGTAAGTTCTTTTCATGAACCACATAAGGATCCACCAGTGTCATTGGATGTGTGTTCTTCTCATGAACCACACGTGGATCCACCGGTGTCATTGCATGTCTGTTCTTTTCATGAACCACACATAAGGATCCACCAGTGTCATTGCATGTCTGTTCTATTCATGAACCACATAAGGATCCACCAGTGTCATTGCATGTCTTTTCGTTTCATGAACCACATAAGGATCCACCAATGTCATTGCATGTCTGTTCTTTTGATGAACCACACCCAGTGGCATTGCATGCGTGTTCTTTTCATTAACCACAGCTAGAGTCATTGCATGTATGTTACTTCAATAAACCACACATGGATCCACCGATGTCATAGCATGTCTGTTCTTTTCATGAACCACAATAGTACATGTCTGTTCTTTTCATGAACCACATAAGGATCTACTAGTGTCATTGGATGTGTGTTCTTCTCATGAACCACACGTGGATCCACCGGTGTCATTGCATGTTTGTTCCTCTAAACAAACCACATAAGGATCCATCAGTGTCATTGCGTGTTTGTTCTTTTCATGAACCACACCTAGTGTCATTGCATGTCTGTTCTTCTAAAGAAACCACATAAGGATCCACCAGTGTCATTGTCTGTCTGTTCTTTTCATGAATGATACGTCCATTTTGCATCACTATTCTATGTCTTAATTCACTATTATTCATTGATATATTTCGTATTGAGAGGTGATACTTATGTTATTTCATCTGTTTTTGCATGGTTGATGACTTTTGGAGCATGGACCGCTACAGTCAGGATTCTGATGGAAAAGGTGCTGTTTGGAGGCAAAATTCGCGAAGATCAGAAAATCCGGGAAAATATACGGAAAATTCTATTTATCCAAAAGACTCAAGATGCCAGAGGATGGAATGGAGGTGGGCCATAGGGGGCCGACACCACCCCATGGCGCGGGCAGGCCTAGGCCGCGCCAAGGAGTGGTGTGGCCACCCTGGCCCACTCCAGCCTCTCCCCTCTAGCGTATATCTTCCTCCCGAAACCCTAAGACTCGGGGAGCGACCATAGAAACATTCCGCCGCCTCTGCGGGGCGGAAAACACCGAGAGAGAAAGATCTCTCCGACAGATAGATTTCTGCCGGGGGAATTCCTTCCCGGAGAGGGGAGATCGTCGCCATCAACACCACCATCAAGCTGGACTTCATCGGGATCATCATCATCATCACCACCACCATCATCACCATCAGCACCCTCATCACCATCTCCATATTGCTGTAACAATTGCGTTGAATCTTGCCATAGTTCATAGGGGAAACTTTCCCGGTGTTGATTACTCTTTGTAGTTGATGCTATTGAGTGAACCATTGAATTACTGTTTATGTTCAGATTGTTATACATCACTATTCCATCTATGATCATGATCCATATGATGTCTTGTGAGTAGTTCGTTTTGTTCTTGAGGACATGGGAGAAGTCTTGTTGTTAGTAGTGGAGTTGCGTTAAGAAAGATTCAATAGATTGTTATTTAAGTTGTGGTGCACTTCTTCTAGTGGTGTCATGTGAACGTCGACGACATGACACTTCACCTATATGGGCTTAGGGGAATGCATTGTGTATTTGGCTACTAATCGTAGGGGTTGCCGGAGTGATAGAAACCTGAACCCCCGTTAGGAAGCCATTTCACAAGGGACGTAAGGGTCTTAGAGTTTAAAGCTGTGGTTAGGTTTCTACCTTAATTACTTTCTTGTACTTATGGATGTTTGCAAGGGGGTTTAATCACAAGTATGTATTAAGTCTTGGATGGGACGGCACATTAGCACAGGTTCACCCACACAACACTTAGTAAGCTAGAAAAGATTAATCGACTATATGAAGCGAAAGCACTTGACAGTCTTCCCATGTTTCCTCGAGAACGTTTGGTCATCTATAGAAATACAACCGGCTTGTCCTTTGCTGCATAAAGGATTGGGCCACTTGCTGCATTTATTCCTACTGTCTTTTATTTACTCGTACTTTGTTTACTTGCTTTATTGAAAACCCCTAAAAATCCGTTTGCTAAGTATTTTCAGAGAATTCCTGATCCATACCACTAGCCAGCACCTTCTGCTCCTCGTTGGGTTCGACACTCTTACTTATCGAAAATACTGCGATACACCCCCTATACTTGTGGGTCATCAAGACTATTTTCTGGCGTCGTTGTCGGGGAGTGAAGCACTATTGGAGAGTGGAACTGGTATTACTACAGATCAAGTTAAGAAGAAGTTATTCTCATTATCACTGAAAGGAAGAGCTGAGGAATGGTATAAGCTGCTGAAGAATGGTCAAGCTCTGGAATGGGAGGAAATAGTGCCTCTCTTTTATTCAAAGTTTTATCCTCCTAGTGAAATTCATAAACATCGGAATCAAATATACAACTTTTGGCCTCTTGATGGAGAGAGTACTGCTCAAGCTTGGGGGAAATTGAAGTTACTAATGCTCAAATGTCCCATTCATGAGCTCCCCAACAATATTATTATCAATAACTTTTATGCAAGGCTCCCTCTACATGACAAGGATTTATTGGATGCTTCTTGTGCTGGATCATTCACTCGCATGGAAGAAGAAGTTAAATGGGGTCTTCTGGACCGTATTCAAGACAATGCTGAAGTTTGGGAGAATGACAAAGGTAGAAAGTGAGGTATAAATTATGATTATGAATGCATTGAATCTTTTATGGGAACTGATGACTTTCAAAATATTAAAAATGCTTATGGTCTAGACTCTCAAGCTATTGCTTCTTATTTTAAGGCTTTTGCTTCTTATATTGAAGTGCCTAAAAAGAAAAGGAATAAGTATCATGAACCTTATAAAGATATTGCTAAGTGTTCCTGCAAGAAATACTGAAGTTTATACTGCTAGTCATGTTTTACCTAATCCTTATATTGAGAAAATGCCTTTCCCAGTTAAGGTAAAGGAGCATTCTATGATAGCTAGTATGGTTAATGAAAGTATGAGTAGGGCTGCTGAACCTGATAAACAAATGATTGATGAACCTATTGTAGCAAATGTGAAAGACTTTGTTGCTAAATATGAAAAAGAGGGACACACTATCCTTTGTAAGGATACCTCTAATAATGTTTCGCATAGTAGTGTTATGAGAGCTAGTATTTCTGTGTTTTCTGTTAGAATAAGTGATCATTGCTATGATAGTCCTTGTGATAACTATATTGTTAAGTTTATGCATGATACTGAAAGCTATTATGAGAGAGGGAAAAGTGTTCTTGTGCATCTCAATAATATCAAGTTTCCTCATTTTATGCTGAAAGTTTTTATGTTGCACTTCTTTTGCCTTCTTATACAAGTTGCCTTTGGTTCCAATAACTTGTTTGTTTACAAAATTCCCTTGCATAGGAAGTGGGTTAGACTTAAATGTGCGTGTGTTTTTGCTTCTTAATGCTCTCTTTCACTTCAAATCATACCCCTATGAGAGCTTCTTCAAAATTATCATGCCCATCTTAATGGGTATAAAGAAAGAGCTTTATGGGAGACAGCCCAATTTGTTTTTGCTTTCAGTTTGTTTTTGTTTCTTTGAGTCTTGTAAGTTATTAATTCGATAATAACCGCTCCTTATCCGTTTTGTTTGGTTTTTGTGTCAAGATCAACCTCTAATGAGAGAGAAGTAAGATTTGGGGAAGTTGCTGTCCCGAAACAGATTTTTGTGCTTCACCGTAAAAATTCGTGAGAGATCTCTGTACATCATATTGAGCTGTAAATTTTTGTGCTTCTGCCCCAGGTTGTTATTTAACTTTCGTTAGTTTCCCACTTTTTGATTTGAGCAACAGAAGATTTTCGAAAAAATTTATCTTTACCTGCTGGTCTGTTTTGACAGATTTTGCCAATCTTGCATTTGCTTGTTTATTCGATTTCCTTTTTGAATTATTTTTGGGTTTTCGAAAGGAGTTGCTACAGTAACTTTTGTTTTGATGGTTTTCAGTCGAAGTTGGACTCAAAAGGTTTTATCACTTCACTTATACTAATGTTGCTAATAAGAACTGTGTGAAGTTTTGTGTGAAAGAAATTTCTAGGAAGTGCAGATAATGGTGTAACAAGGGAGAGAAAGGTTTTATGACTCGAGTAATAAGTATATGAATATGAAGATATCGATGATATTCAAGTGATGACTCTGGAAGGATCCACTCAATACCAAATTCAGAGACCTGCAGAGTCCGTTTCCAACTAGGTAACAGTTCTGGTAAGAAAAGTTCCGCGAAAATACAATCCAACTATATTTTTGCAGTTTTCAGTCAATAAGGAAAACTATGACGCGAAAAAGGGATGGAACCGGAGCCAGGGTGGCCCACACCACCCCATGGTGCGGGCCCACCCCTGGCCGCGCCACCAGGTGGTGAGGCCACCCAGGACTCTGCCTCCTACTCGTTTTCTCCCAGTACCTTCCTTTTGAAGTGAAACTTCGTAATATATAACCCCCCGGATCCCCCGAGGTTAGTATATCATGTTTTCGTTGTGTTTTTGTTTTGATCTGTTTCTGCCAGGTGTAATCTCAGATTTGGAGCCACAATGTCTTCCCCTGGAACATCCAAGGGAGATCCCTTAGAAGATATCATCAACCCATATATGAGAGAATCGAAGATTCATCCCAAGGAGTTGTTGCTCGAAGGTGGGGAGGTCCGGATTAAGGAGGTTCAAGGCCCTAAAGGTGAAGGAAATCTGGAGGACAGGATGGAAGCATTGGAGCAAGAAGTCTTTAGGTACAGGAAGATGGCGGAGCGCGAAGTGGACATCATCCACAAGATTTGTTCCGAACTCATCGCCGAGCACCAAAAGGAGACTTCTGAACTCAAATATGAAGTCTTTTCACTCTGCCAAACAACCAACGAACTGCAAGCACAGTTCTATGACGTTTAAAATCAAAACTGTGAGTATGAGGCTAGATTTAAATGCATAAGTGCTGCTGCAAGTTTCAGGATGTTGGAAACCACGATGTCCTTTGTTGATGGGAAGCCTTTACCCTGGAAGACGGACGAAGATGAGAAGATACCACCACCACCTAAGGAGTAATTCGTCATCGGGTTTGGCATCCCCTTGGTTTGTTCCAAGCTTGGGGGAGTGTCGCGGTATCATACCACTATCTTCTATCTTTTTACCTTATTAGTAGAGTCATATCATGAATAGAGGAGTTATTGTGTAGTATGGTTTGCATTATGGAAGTGTCCCCTCTCTCGTTAGATTTGTATCCCTTGGTGTGAGTTTCCATTATGGAGTACTAATGAGGAGTTCTATCATTCACTCTTTTGCATAGCTTATGTTAGTTTTCAACTCGTGGTTATATGATTGATCTTGTTGTTAGTATTGGTACCACTTTGGGATCATTGAGTTAATTCAGTTGGTTTTGGCAAACCTGGCTCGGTCAGTAGCAACACCCTTTTTGAGAGTTGAAAATAAAAAGATAGAAGTACTCTAGAGGAAAATAATTTCATCATCTTTCTTTCTTGATTTGCTCATAAGTCTAGTTTTCTCTAGTTAAGATCTTTCATGCTTCCAAGGAAGATTGCATGTTTGTATTTATCATTTGTATGTTTGTTTGTTTCCTTCAACTCTTATACTTGCTACCCAGCCTTGCTAGCCAAAAACCTGTACTGAGAGGAAATTCTTCTCGTGCATCCACTTCCTTTAAACCAAAACCTTTGCCATTTGTGTCCACCATACCTACCTAGTAGCATTATTGCTATTCCAAGTAAATTCTTGTTTTATCTACCTCCCAAATTAAACTTTTTATGTGAAATTTAGTGATTAAAGCTCTCATGAACTTGATGGCACACTTTATTTTTCTTGCATTTAATAAACTTGAACCATTGGGTCCTTATTTGTTGCGTATATGCTTGCGCTTTATGAGTTGAAGTTAGCCGAACCATGTATCATGGGGACCGCTTTCAACACTTCATTTGGTACTTTATACCTAGTTGATATCATGTTCTTTTGCTTATGGATCCCAGCAGTGTGAAATAAAAGTGGAACTTGTAAGATCATGGAGTTTATATGTGTGTTAGAGAAACGCCTGGGCCGCTAGCCTAAGCCATGCCTAATCATGGTGGAAACTTGCAGCATAACTATAGTGAGCATTCTATGAAGCATCCTCAATAAAAACCTATGCAAATAGCAAATAAAAAGATCGCTGAGATGCTTACTGTCTGCTTGCCTTTTCATTTTTATTATGGGATAGCTCCTGTGTCATGTGCAAGGGGTACCCCATTGGCGGTTCTCAATGATACGCATGTATTTACAATGACAAGAGCTTGCTCGTGACTGAAGTTGAGTAGCATGAGGATCGGTACTCATAAGTAAGGGGCTTGAGATTTCAACTTAAAACTTGTCAAGCATATCCTCTTAGTTGTGTCACTTTAACCTTAATCACCTAAAGATGCCTATGATAGGGGAAATGAGAGCTGAAAGCTAGTAAGTATCATAATTTTTGGGAGCTCTTTATGAGACTTGTAATCTATTCTTCCCTCTTTGAAGGGCCCTTTCTTTTACTTTGTAGTTGAGTCGGTAAACCTATTCCCTTCTATCTCGGCAAGTATTTTGAGTTGATGTGTTTCATTCATTCATACGATGATTTATGCATTCATGTTTCTTATGTTCCTTGTTTTGCACATTGCTCTTATCTTGATGTTTACTACTTTGAAAGCTTTCTTTGGAAAACCAGCTATTTGTGAACTCCAGCAAATTATCAACTATTCTTCGACCAAGAGCTAAGTTTGCCATTACCAATTATGATTCACTTTATGTATCTTTATTGTGTTTCCTTTACTCATTGCAAGTTGAGTTGTATAATAGTGAGTTGTCTTCTATTATGATCTATGTATTTGATGAATGTGATGCTTCTTGTCCATATTCTTTTATCGACTCTTCACTCCATAAACTTGAGGTCATGTTTATTGAGCTCGGTTTCGCTTGGGGACAAGCGAAGTCTAAGCTTGGGGGGGTTGATACGTCCATTTTGCATCACTATTCTATGTCTTAATTCACTATTATTCATTGATATATTTTGTATTGAGAGGTGATACTTATGTTATTTCATCTGTTTTTGCATGCTTGATGACTTTTGGAGCATGGACCGCTACAGTCAGGATTCTGATGGAAAAGGTGCTGTTTGGAGGCAAAATTCGCGAAGATCAGAAAATCTGGGAAAATATACGGAAAATTCTATTTTTCCAAAAGACTCAATATGCCAGAAGATGGAGTGGAGTGGG